>CM055267.1:80536788-81265435 GCA_029237695.1 Conchocele bisecta | reverse complement strand
CACGTGCATAGACCACAACCCTAAAGGTGTGTCACACAAGAATGACAACTCTTGCATCACTAATTTTTTAGTTATCTCCCTTTGTTTTTTCCGTCACTGATTTTGTCTCCGGAGCATAACTCGAACACCCTTTTTTCAAACTACTTGTGTATCTGGGGAGGGGGATACACATGCGCTTGTCGACAAGCGTGCATTTCTAGTTTCCCTTGGTTAAGTTTTTTAGTCAACCTTGGTTAAGGTTTTTATGCAGGCCGCAGCCACCTTGTTTGTCAAGCTATGTGTACATCGACAACCCTCGTAGTCGAGCTATGCTGTTCTCCTACAGCTCTTGTTGATACTCACTATTTCTGATTTCAATTGGGTTTTTGGCAATTTTAATTGTGTATTTACGCAAATACGCAGCTTATCTGGAGCCCTGTACATTGTAATGTTTTTGGGGGATAAATGCATTAAATTGCACACGTTATTTGCATGGATGAAGTCAGTCTCCATTAACCAACCAAACCACTGCGTGCACGTGATTGAAATATTTTCAAAGATGGCGGCTAATATTTAGTGATAATGAGGAAGTGAATGTGTTTGATTTTAAAAAGCGTTTTTAGGTTTATAGTGAGACACGTGTTTACTTTAGTGCAGATTTGTGTTAATGTATTAGCAACTGTAATATCTATGTCGAAAACCCACCCCAAACAGCGGTTTCGACACGCTGTAATACGTTGTATAGGCGAGTAATAAATACGACTTTGTGTGGCATTTTCTCACAATGGTAACAAATGCCAGTTTAGTACCTTTCATAATTACATAATCTTCAGACCCGTGCGCATTTGAATTGTTTTGTTTAGAAAGGTGTTTCATCTATATACATGTACAAACAATAATTGACCATCCAAGACACGCTAGAATCACCTGTGCTTTCTTAACATAATTTGGACTTAACCCTTTCCCTGTTTTGCGATATTTCGACTCATCCAAATCCAAAACATCTGAATAAAAGAATCAAATGCTGGGTCAAATGATGGCTAAATTATCTGATAGAGTAGAAAACATTGTGGGAAAAGGAGAAATTGCTTGTTACAAGCAATTTCTCCTTTTCCCACAATGTTTTCAAAGGACATCTTCTGCAGAGGCGTGAAAAGTCGTCTCTATCAGGGAAAGGGTTAAATCACTCCCTTAACCCTTTTCATGATGTGGATACGCCATTATGTTTGCGGAAAATCCTAAATATTTTCCTGCTATGTGCTCAGCAGTATATGTCGCGACCACCATTTGAACAATCTCGTCGAGATGGTTCAAATGAGTGGTCACAACATATACATTGAGAAATAACAAAAATAAAAATAAAATATTTAATAAATTTTGTACCTGTAAAGTATTCCGCAAGGAAAGGGTTAAAATTACCAAAAAAATCTTGGCGTTCGTAGACTACCTTATTTGTATAAAAAATTCCTGAAATTTATAAAAAAATTAAAATAATTCCTGAAAATAAATAGTAATGAAAGCTCTGGTTTGGATCAGTATCTGAAAGAATTTGGTCTGTTGCCAAGGCATGCAGTGTAGCCCCAGACCAGTCTGTGTATTTGCACAGTTTGATCAGCATCTACTTTGTGAAGTCGCCAGACAGTGTAAGTGATGTAGATGATCAGGATCTATACCTGCAAGCCTCGGAATTCCTACCCATTTCCTAGCCTTGCCCGGGGTGAACTTGATATCAAAAATTCTAGTCATGTATTCTTTATCAATCCCATCCATCCCGTTACATGCGTGTCAGGGGGGCAGGGCAGTTTGATGCGGGCTGGGCTCGGGAACAATAGAAATTTCTCGGCAAGCCTCTGATTTCCTACCCTTTTCCTAGCCTTGCCTGATAAACTTGATAAAAAACCCACAAGTCTGGTATTCTCTGTCAATCCAAGCCATCCCATTACAGGCGTGTCTAGGGGATCAGTTTGATGCAAGGTAAACTTGAAGAGGCTGGGCTTGCAAATGGTAGGAATTATTTGGCAAGCCTCGGAATTCCTACCCGTTTCCTGGCCTCAATTTAATACTAGACATTATGTTTGTAAAACATGGATAAATACTGGACACTCTAACTGGAGAAACTTACAAACTTTTTGACATAAATGTAAATGTGCACAGACGGATGTACGGACAGACATATCGAACCTCAAGAGCAATGCAATATGCGTAATAAACTGTCAATCACCGCCATGCCATTCCAGGCGTGCCAGGGGGCCCAGTTTGACGTGGGTGTGCCGGTAAATGCCACCGATTCCAAGAGCCACCTGCCGATGGAGCAGGACATTCAGGTGCACAAGATTCCCTCCGAGGCAGACTTCCTCATCGCATACTCAGTTGTTCCAGGTACGTAGATTTGCTACCATGTGTTTGTATAATAAGCAGTTACATTCGGACAGAATACACTCGTTTGTTCCAGGTACGTAGATTTGTTTTGGTTGCAACTCATTTGAACAATTATATTATATCTGGGATAAACGTTTACAGTATGAAATGTTTTAAATATTTTATTTTTGTTATTTCTTGATGAACAGATATGTTGTAACCACTCATTTGAACTATCTCATTCAATCTCATTGAACGGTAGTCGCGACATATACTTCTAAGCACGTACATCTGTACATAGCTTATTCGGTTGTTCCAGGTATGTAGATTTGTATTTACTCGTAATACTCACCTCAACAGTATATTTTATTACCACTCAGTTGGACCATTATTATCTGACCCGATACAACATCAAGTAGTTTTGACCAGTGTTGCTTCTGATCAGCTATCTGATCTATGCAGCTTGATGCAGATCTAAATTGTTAAAGGCATCCAAACAAATGCAAATAATGAAATTACTTATCCATTTGGACAAATGTTCAATTTACACTTGTCTGAATGTTCAAATTACACTCGCTGATTGGATGAATGTTCAATTTACACTTGTTGTCCAATTGGATGAATGTTCAACTTGCACTCGTCTGATTGGATGAATGTTCAGTTTACACTCCTCAATTCAAATTACACTCGTCTGATTGGATGAATGTTCAATTTACACTCGTCTGATTGGATGAATGTTCCATTTACACACGTCTGATTGGATGAATGTTCAAATTACTCGTCTGATTGTATGAATGTTCACTAACACTCGTCTGATTGGGTGAATATTCAATTTACACTTGTGTGATTGGATGAATGTTCAAATTTCATTCGTCTGATTGGATGAATGTTCACTAACACTCATCTGATTGGATGAATGTTCAATTTACACTCGTCTGATTGGATGAATGTTCCATTTACACATGTCTGATTGGATGAATGTTCACGAAAACTCGTCTGATTTGATGAATGTTCAAGTTACACTCATCTGATTGGATGAATGTTCAAGTTACACTCATCTGATTGCATGAATGTTCACTAACACTCATCTGATTGGATGAATGTTCAATTTACACTTGTCTGATTGGATGAATGTTCCATTTACACATGTCTGATTGGATGAATGTTCAAGTTACACTCATCTGATTGGATGAATGTTCACTGACACTCGTCTGATTGGATGAATGTTCACTAACACTCGTCTGATTGGATGAATGTTCAATTTACACTTGTCTGATTGGATGAATGCTCCATTTACACATGTCTGATTGGACGAATGTTCACTAACACTCGTCTGATCGGACAAATGTTCAATTTACACTCATCTGATTGGATTAATGTTCAATTTACACTCGTCTGATTGGATGGATGTTCAATATACACCATCATGTGGACTTGTGGTTTGAATGGTGATTATCCAATTTTAGTTTATAATGGTAATCACAGGTATGATTGTTTATGGAAATTTGAAGGTTTAACCGAAGATCTGTGATTGCATCTTTATACCCCCCACAACGAGCTGTTGGGGGGGGTGGTATACTGGAGTCAGGTTGTCCGTGCATGCGTCTGTCCGTCCGTCCGTCTCTAAACTTAACATCAGAGAAATATGTTATAACTTCTATTTCCTTCATCTAAAATGCTTAATATTTCACACATGCATTCCTGTAAGGCTCTACTACCATGCTGTGCCAAATCCACGACCGTTCAACCCCCGCTGATCCCAAGGTCAATTACTTTAGTCTTTTTACAAAACTTAACATCAGAGAAATATGTTATAACTTCTATTTCCTTCATCTAAAATGCTTAATATTTCACACATGCATTCCTGTAAGGCTCTACTACCATGCTGCGCCAAATCCACGACCGTCCAACCTCTGCTGATCCCAAGGTCAAGGTCAAATACTTAGTCTCTTTACAAAACTTAACATCAGAGAAATATGTTATAGCTTCTATTTCCTTACATATTTAGGGGTGCATGGGCCCACGCGGGGAGGGGGGTATTCCATAAGCCTCGCTTACTGACAAATCTAGTTTATGCTGATTTCAGACTTTTTTTTCAGAATTTTAAGTTTGAAAATGTTTCATGTTCGGACTGATCTGCTCAAATTTAACACATTTGCAAGGGGCTGTAAGAGACTTTATCTTTTGTATGCGCCTGATTGAAAAATTTAAAAAATGGGACGTACCTGTATTCCTTTTGTGTCTACTGAGTGGGCATGGACCTTTAATATAGCATTTGCAAAGAAAAGTGGATTTGTATCCAAAAGCGGCATCAGCATCTAATCAATTTTCTGATTACATTATGTATGCCGAGATGCGCAAGCTACACTGGTCACAAATGTCCCATTTCTCAGCTCCTTTAACTGCAGTGAAACCATTCTAAACCGGATAATCTGGGAGGTCCCCAGAGTGTCCGGCTTAGAGAGGTTTCACTGTAAATCAGGCAGTTGATGCTTCTGAACCATTGTCGTGTGCTATGCGATCACGAACAGACATTGTCACCTGAGATAAATGGCCAAGAAACTCATCAAAACTAAGATCACATGTGTTTTCTTGGTCTCCGGTTTAGAGCGGTTCCACTGTAAAATGTCTCTCCGTTTCAGGCTTTTTCTCGTGGCGGAACAGTGCCAACGGGTCTTGGTTTATTCAAGCATTGTCTGAAGTTCTCGCCAAGAATTGGAAAGACGTTGATCTCCTCACAATGATGACTCGTGTCAACAAGAAAGTCGCGTACGATTTCGAGTCCCGGACTGGCAAGGAATTCATGAACCAGAAGAAGCAGATACCGTGTATAACGTCCATGTTAACGAAGGAAGTTCGATTCACGCAAAAAGACTGAGTACATAGTCCGATTTCTCTGTGATTTTATCATTTAGTAGGCTCATCTATGATATTGTGCCTTTTAGCATAGGTATCACGGGACAGTGGGCGGCTAGCTTTAAAAATGGGGTGGACGATTTTCTATATACTTCACTACCGACCCTGCAAGTTACACCAGTGTGTCTAGAAAATATGCAGCTGCCCACTGTCCCGTGAGACCTTAAGGGAAAATGTTTTTTTTTTACCCGAAACTGCTCGTCTCGCTCTATAATTTCATAAATTTTACGTAAAACGCAAACAAAGAGAAATGTACGAAATGAAAGCTGCTGTCGAAATGGGGAGCGAATATCGTCCACCCCATTTTTAAAGCTAGCTGCCCATTGTCCCGTGAGACCAAAGCGGTATGTGGGGCATCCGTGTTCTATGAACACATTTTCTAGTTTTAGAGGCGCATACTAGTGACAAACGTTGCAGATCCTGATGAGATGGCTCGTTACGAGCCGGTTCATCTGGATCTACAGTGTTTGCACATGTTGACTTTCTGCCATGTAACGTTGAAAGGGTTAAGGGCAATTCCAGAATTAAACGTGGGGCGTGGGGGCGTGGGGGCGTGGGGGCGTGGGGGCGGCACTTTTTTTCAAACCCCACCACCCATCAATAACAATTTTTGTTGACCCCCAGCAACCATCAATTTAAAATATTACCGAACCCCACCACCCATCATTTAGAAAGAAGAAAAAAACCCTCCCCACTGTCGATAAAAAAAGAAGAAGCCAGCCCCACCACCCATCCACAAAAAAAATATATGTCAACCCCACCACCCATCAATAAAAATTACTGACCCACCTTATAAACGAAGGAAAGTAATGCCCATAACGAGTGACCATACGTACTTGGAATAACAGCTGACGTAAGTAACGCGCGGTAAACTGAAATGGCCTACGTGACAATTGACATTTACGTTCAAACAAGATTTTCACAGTGTGTAATCGATCGTATTTCCTCGCCACCATATGAAACCCGACTCGAGAAACACAAATTAAGTTGTTGATTTCTGAATTTGTCAATTGTTTGCACGGTCTAAGAAATCAAACAAATGTGAAAACAATTTTGTTTTTATAAAATATTAGACTCGTCTTAGGAGACGATTCTTATGTGTTGCCAAAACATGTTTTATTAAGTCATCAGACAAATGTGAAAAGAAAACCTGAATATATTGGTATTTCTTTACAAAAACATATTTTGACAAAATATGAGAATCGTCTTACTTAGGAGACGATTCTG
Organism: Conchocele bisecta; assembly: GCA_029237695.1. Taxonomy (NCBI): domain Eukaryota; kingdom Metazoa; phylum Mollusca; class Bivalvia; order Lucinida; family Thyasiridae; genus Conchocele; species Conchocele bisecta. The sequence goes on along the minus strand of CM055267.1, from coordinate 81,258,955 downwards.
ATGTGCTGCCAAATCTTGCTTTTATCAAGAAATCAAACAAATGTGAAACTGCACAAGCTAATGCGTCAAATCGATGACGTGAGCGACTACATAGCGTGGTTTTGGTATGTTCGTTTCCTCCGAGTTCTAAAGGTCAGTCACACTTTGCACGTGAAAATGGATTACCGACTGATGATTGTAAACACCATCAGGTGTGCAGCTAGACCGAAAATGATATGTCGCAAATGTGCTAGTTGGGGATGGGTGGGTACGGCGGTATATTTTTGTTTATGTTACAATCTCGCGTATTTGCGATCTCGATCTCGCCTTCCGCTTTTGGAAATACGATTTGCCCATGCATGTGTAGACAGCATGCGAGTTGGATTTGCGTTCTACATGTGCGTACGCACATATTTATAAAAGCATGCTAGTTCGAATTGCGTTCTACGTACGTACGTGCATGTAATGTATGCGGAAAACTCAATTTCACCCGAAATTTAGTACAATAATTAGTAGAGGTGCAACGATACGGTCAAACTCGTATTGTGATATATTGCGATACAACAAACCCATATTGCAATACGTATTGCGATATTCAGGGCTTAAAAATATTCACTTTTCACACTTGCCAGCCGGGCAAGTACAATTATAATCTACTCGCCCGGACAAAAAAGCTACTTGCCCAACATTTTAGGAAAATGTAGGTACATGTACATGTATTAATACCTTTAATAAATTAGCTTTTGTACCAACATTTATATGTCCAACATTAATACTAGACATTTTGTTTGTAAAACATCGATGTGCCCCTCTGGAATACTGGACTCTAACTGGAGAAACTCTTACAAACTTGTTGATGTAAATGTACACAGACGGACGGACATACGGAACCTCAAGAGCAAGGCAATATGTCCCCCTGGCTATCGCATAGGGGCATGATTAACCCAGGCAATCAGTAGATGCAATATATGTTTATTAAAAAAATATGATATCACTCATTTGAACCGTCTCGTTTTGGGTTTGAACATTATTAATTGTTCAAATGGGGGGGTGGTGAGGGGGGGAGGGGGCCTGGGTTTTCACATTTAATGAAAAGCTGTGGGAAGGGGTGGGGGCTTATACTTTTCTAAGGTGAGTTAACAAAATTTATCCAGCCCATTCCCACCCCAACCCCCAACCCCCTTGGTGATAAATAATGACCAGTCCCTTAGTTTGGTATTATACTTGTTCAAAATATGAAGCATGAGAACATAATGACTGATGGATTGCCAATGGTGTTACATGTATGTTCAATAGCAAAATGTGTGGGGTGGGTGAGGGCTCCCTTGTATATTTAACAATGAAAGTACAAACTTTCCTTCACTTGGACACAAATTTGTTTGAATTATTTTGCTACTGGCGTTTTCATGTTGGACAAGAAAATGGAGTCCTGTGTATGAATGTAATAACGAGATGGTGCCTAAAAAGGAGTATTAATATAAACATAAAATCATTTAAATTTGTTAACAATTATATTGCTACAGCTTTTAAACGAGTACTGATGTACATACTATTAAGATTATATAGTATTATTACTTCTTTATCCGTTTATTATAAAGTTATTTTGGTCTAGAAAGTTCGTTTTTAGTGCAAATTTTTATAACTTCGAACTCCTTTTGTTTGGTGTGTAGCACCAGAGGAAGACAAAATCAAACAATTTATAGGAATGACACCGTATATAAGACAGTAATCTGTGCTGGGCTAATGTCAAACCGGTGATAATTTTTTTTTATGCAATTTTTTGTATGCAAAGTCATGCTGTCAACGCGAATGGGAACACATGATGGTTCACAACAGAAATTGGACGTCCGAGATTACTCGCTACATGTATTAGTCATCTAATTGTGGCGTGTTTATCAAAATATTTACTTCTGTCATATTAAAAATTATGTTTTGAATGATTTTGAATAATTTTATACTATTATTTTAACACAAGATGGCGACCGAGAATATGGTGTAAATATCGCGATACGTGAAAACCGTACCGCGATACGTATCGTCAGGATGACATATCGCAATATACCGGTATATCATTGCACCACTAATAAATAGCATTAATAGGAACCTGCCAATCTCTGTATTCTATGTCGCTGACGAGACGTATGGTAATTACCGATACCACCATTAATTTTTTGCAGTTTTACACTGCGAACCCACAATTTCCCGCGCATATTTTTTCGCTCGAGTGGACAAAAACGTGCGGGACGTGACGTATGGTAATTACCGATACCACCATTAATGTTTTGCAGTTTTACACTGCGAACCCACAATTAAATAATTGCCGTGTTTCACTCGATCCCATAATTAAATAATTGCCGGTTTTCACTGGAGCCCATAATTAAATAATTGCTGTTATTCACTGGCCCCCACCATGCATCAATTAGAATTTCATGTGGACCCAACCACCCATACATTTTAATTTCATGCAGACCCCACCACCCATCAATAAATAATTCTGGTACCGCCCACCCCACGTTTAATTTTGGAATCACCCTAATGAAGTTCTACTTCAACTCAGGAAAATATCATTATAGCCCACACATAATATGCAACCTCTTAACCTAGCACTCACCTTGGTGCATGTGTGTATTGTATATTAAACTTGTTTTACAATTTAGGTGTGGTGGTTTGTCTGGCGAACGTGACGGCGTAAATTAACGGCTATACCTAATACTAACCACAGACCTAGTTCACTCACTCCCTTCAACATATTTACCCATAGATTTCCATGGCATAGATTTTCTGCTTCATTCACTTGCCTCATTGAATCCATCCATTCATGGTTTAAACTTATTTTGGCATATCAGACGAAACTTCATACAACTTTAAAGTAGGTTGTACGTGCAAAACTAACATTTACAGCAAGTTTTGTATTACCGGTAGTAGTCTATGTTGGTCTATGTGAACGCAATGGCGTAATTTAACGGTGGAGTTCCTCCTTACAGGAATCGCGATTTGCCTGGTTTGGCCCTCCGGTACGTTTTTATTTTTGTGACTCTTTTGTTACCTGGGAGTTGAATTGGGTTATTGCCCATTATAAAAGTAGTAAGATTATTACTGATCCTAATGTTTTGGGAGGGGGCCAATATAGTTATACATGTACATGTATATATATATATATATTTTTTTATTTTTTTTTTATTTTTTTTTATTGTAAATATTCAGTTTCTGACTGGGATTCCCCCCCCCCCCATATTTGTACATGACAGTACTTGAACATGAACATGTACATGTACATGTATTTGTACAGGTAATATATGGGATTTAGTACTAAACCCATTGACCCGGCCTTAAATGGCCATAGCTGTTGATAGGCCGTTAAACCCCAGCAACCAAACAAACAAACTATAATTCCAGCACAAAAATATTTACACAATTCCCTAACATTTGATCGGTCTCTAGCAAGTCTCTGTCCAAAATTTATATCCCAGTAAACTCCCATGCCGAACTACTTTCCGTAACCATGAGGCGCAGTTAAAATAATTCTTAAGAAAACGGAAAATAAACACATTTTCTTGATGAATTTATTTCAAATGCTGGAATTATAAGGAATGAATGGCCTTTTTGTGGAATTTATCGGGGATATAAACTTGTATGTGAAGGGTACATTTAGCAGAATCACTGATATCTCTGGTTTGATCCTTGGGTACATTTTTTTGCTTTGTGGTATGAAAGAGTTGAATCTGTAGCCGATTTCATCAAAATTGCAAAGTATACTTTTCTAGCAAAGTATACTTTGAGGGAGTAATCAATATTTTCCCCGAAATGCATTATTTCATATAGAACTAACGACTGCATATATTTGATGATTAAAAGTATGCAGAATTAGTATACTGAATTTATTACATTATCACAGCGATTTTGGCTGTGATAATGTAATAAATTCAGTATAATAAAAATTAATAAATTTATCCTAAAACTGAAAATTTCTCCCTCAAAGTATACTTTGCAATGTTGATGAAATAGGCTACTGGTTATACCCATTATAAAAGTAATATCAGTACTAATCCTATTTTGTGATTTACCCACCCATCACAACAGTTAACACGGGATTCAACGCTGTTAACCCGGCCTAAAATGACCTTCTCTGCTGACAGGCCGTTAAACACAATTAAATCAAATAAAATCTTTGGTACACTTGTTCAGTCTCTATGACCCATACACATGGGTAGAACATGCTGTTGTCTCTTGTTGTTTTATATTTTGTCTTCTTTCCCATCAAAAACATGATTTGACAGCATTTTAGAATCATAATAATTCATATTTTTGCACACTCATCTGAGGCATTTTCTGGCAAACTAAACATTCATTCACCATTACCCGACGTATTGATTGGCATTATTATACATTTTATATCACACGTAAATTTTCACACTGATATCAGGGGCGATAAGTTATAACTGGGTTTCCTTAAAACGTTAACGGACATAATATTTAGTATCTGTATTTATATTTTGATGTGCAATGATCATACTTTATAATCTGTCGAAAATATTATTTTTTAAGGTGATGCATTTAACTAATATAAATAAGTTAAAAATAGCATGCCTCATTTGCATACGAAAATAGCCTGATACCACCGCGCGTCACTATCAGTAAAATATTTATTACTAAATGATTATATCTGTATAGCGCGCACTTGTAATCTTTAGAACAGGTGGAATGGCGACACAATTATACACTTCTTTAATTCCTATAAAGAACATTTTGTGCCTACTGAGTGGGCATGTACCTTTAATATGTGAAATAAAATTATAAAACAAATCATTGTACCAATATTTTTGTTGTACAACGTTTAGTAAAACCGGCTCATGTTGACTACCAAATCACATTTTGATCACATAACATACAACTATGTGTGTTGTTTTGTGATACTGTTATACTTATAACGCAGTCATGTCTAGCTGAATGGTGATTGGCAGTTATGTGAAACGTTTTCATGATGAAGATGCACTTTCTGGCTGAAAAGTTTAAATATTTTCTTATTGTTGTTACCACTCATTTGAACCTTTTCGGCGATACGGTTCAAATGAGTATTAACAACACATTATTTCATTGAGAAAATAGAAAACAATTATCTGTAAAATTTAGATACCTGTGAGTATCTGACATGCTGTGGCTAGCTGAATGGTGATTGGCAGCTTTGTGAACCATTTCCATGCTGAAGATACACATTCTGGCTGAACATTTTAAATATTTTTCTTTTCTCTCCACAGAAGCATTAGTTGTTACCACTCATTACCAAGGTTGAATCTGGTTATACCCCTTGTGTGAGTATTATGATAATTCGTAATCCTAATTTAGGGGAAGGGGTCAAGTGACTTTGGTGTGCTATGGTGGACCTGGCACCAGGTCAGGTTATCTAATTTCAGGGCTGAATATTATTTCCCCCCCCCCCCCCAATACAGCAGGTCAAAACAGGATCGAACCCGTTTGACCGGCCTTACATGACCTTAGCTGTTGATAGGCCGTTAAACACCAATAAATAAACAAACACTCCTGAGGCCAAGTGATCCTGTGTCGCATTCTGTGATTCTGTGGAACCTGGGGGCCGTTTCACTAAACTTCATACGATTGAAATGTTTGTAATTGCAACATTGTGATAGTCTGTAAATTTCACATTAAAACTGTTTTCTTGTACACAATTAAAATTTCCAGATGATCCTAAGTTTGCACTACAAAGTTTAGTGAAATGCCCCGCTGAACCTGAATCAGGATACCGTATTTCAGTGATGAATATTTTTGTTACAATTTTAGTACTGAGTGTACGGTGCTTCCCCCATACTGGTACATTCCTTAATGTCTATTGACAAACAAGGATATTTTTTTCTGTGTTGTTTTCACACAAGCTATTTAAGACGTGTGCCTTGTTCGACTTGTTTGTCCATACTTTCTGTTCTAATTGTTTGAAAGAAATTAGTTGAATATTTCAATTTCTGTTACAAGTATTATTGTTTATTCATTCATTGTTTTTGAGATGGCTCGTCACGAGCTGGCTCATCCGGATGTACACTTTTTGCCAATACCACTATACAGGCCTGTTGTGTTGAAAGGGTTAACAATGGGTTTCATCCTCAATGTAATCCCCGTACCCTGGTTTGACCCTCACATACATCTTTGGCTTTCTGGTACGTGAGAGCTGGATCTGGTTATACCCATTATTAAATTAATAAGAATAGTACTAATCCTATTTCTTTTGGGGAGTGGGGCTAAGTGACTGGTGTGGTGAAGACCTGGCACCAGGTCGGGTTATTCTTATTTCAGGGCTGAGTATATATTTTTCTGTAAACATGCAGTTCTCACTTTGGGATTTACCCCCCATCAAAACAGGTAGCATAAGGGAAAATAACCTGTTAACCTCTATCTGCTGTTATGTGTAGCAGTGACTGGAGAAATGGCGCCATTTTTATGACATTACTGCCCGGGTAGCTCCTGATCTGCAAGCACTCCTGCAGCTGGATAATGATCTATACTGTTTTTTTATGATGCAAATAAACCACAAATCCAAACAGCCTAAGACCTTTATCAAGGAATTGGTTACTAATAGCAAAGTGTATCAGTAGCCTATTTCACCAACATTGCAAAGTATACTTTTCTAGGAAAGTATACTTTGAGGGAGAAATTTTAAATTTTAGGATAAATTTGTTAATTTGTATTATACTGAATTTATTACATTATCACAGCCATTTTGGCTGTGATAATGTAATAAATTCAGTATAATAATTATGCATACTTTTAATCATGAAATATATGCAGTCGTTAGTTCTATATGAAATAATGCATTTCAGGAAAAATAAATGATTACTCCCTCCTTTGCAATGTTGGTGAAATAGGCTACAGATGTTACACTGTTGGAATAGTGGGCTAGTGGTTCATTAATCATCATAAAACATATGGGACACGCCATGTGATTTTGGAGCTAAGAACATGTGCGAGTGTTCATGAAATTTATTTACAGAAACTGTGATACTTTATGTTAATGACGTTGAAAGTTGACAAAAGAATTTAATTCCGCATTTGCTATGAAACTATTGTCAACTTTCGACATCATTTAAGGAAACTATCGTAAATTTTGTAAATCTGATTAATGAAATATCGCACTTGGTACATCGTACAAAATCACATGGCGTGTCTCATATATTCCAATGCAGCAGGTTAAATATGGGATAGAACCCGTTGGCCCGGGCTTAAATGACCGTGGCTGTTGATAGGCCGTTAAACACCAATAAATCAAATCGATCATCCTCACCGAAATTCCGAATCTGATTTACCACATCTCTGTATTTTGTAGATATTAGTTTCAAAGAATTAAATTATTTTCCTTAAATTATGTCAAACGTTGATAATTCCAGAACAAAAATATTTACACTATTCCCTAATATTTGATTGGCCCGTAGCAAGTCTCTGTCCAAAATTTATATCCCAGTAAACTCCCACACCAAACTACTTTCCATAACCGTGAGGCGCAGTTAAAATAATTCTTAAGCAAACGGAAAATAAACACATTTTCTTGATGAATTTATTTCAAATGCTGGAATTATAAGGAAGGAATGGCCTTTTTGTGGAATTTATCGGGGATATAAACTTGGAAAAGTCGTGGGAATACTGGACGAGGCCTTCCAGCCTTTATCCAGTATTCCCGCGACTTTTCCAAGTTTATACCCAGATAAATTCCACAAAAAGCCTATAATGAATATTTCAGAGTGCGTTTGCTCTGTATTTTTTCTTAGCTTTGACAGGGATGGGCTGTGGCTGAGGGGTAGAATACCAGACTCCAATACTAAAGGTTGTGTGTTCAAAACCTACCCTAGGGCATGAAAAATACCTTCATAGTATTTCCACCCACTGGTCTGTCGGATGAGACTTTAAACTGTGGTCCCGTCCCTATATGCCCTCAGCTATTGCTGGGATGTTAAACCCCATTGATTTCATTTTCTTACCTTTGGCATCATTTCCCAAAAAAAATATTTACGATCATCAAAATCAATTTCTGTAAATACTCATATTCGATAAGCTGAAAGATCTCGTGCACAGACACATGTGTTCTGTGCCAGACACGTAATATAGCGCGACAGTACAGCCAGCATACACCCTGTCCAGGGTGGCATTTCACTGAACTTGGTACAACTAAAATTTTTGTAAGTGCAAAATTATGATAGTCTGTAAATTTCACATATGCAGCCTCATGTAAATCCATTAATTGAAATTTCCAAACGATCCTAAATTTGCACTTACGAACATTTTAGTTGTACAAAGTTAGTGAAACGGCCCCAAGGCCTTGGTTATAAAACATTTAGAGCATGTCCTCCGTTTTCAAGCTTAAAATCATGCCATTTGATTGGACAAAGCCTCGGCCAATCAAGCTGTGTGTTTTCGAGTACAAATTTGGAGAATATTCTTAGAAAGTTGGAAAAGTTGGAGGTCTATTTGGTTAAAATCACATATCAAATCGGCTCTCCCCTATCTGATGCTACGCCTATGAATGTGAAACAAAATTTGTCGTCTGCTGGGGCCCGTTTCACTAAACTTCTTACTACTGAAATGTTCGTAAGTTCAAATTTAAGATCGTCTGTAAATATCAATTTATGGATTTATGGATTTACATTTATTGAGCATAGGCTGCACATGCAGCCTATGCTCAATAAATGTAAATCCAATAATTATTTACAAGAACACATTGTTAATGTGAAATTTACAGAGTGTCATAATTTGGCACTTACGAACATTTTAGTCGTACAAAGTTTAGTGAAACGGCCCCCTGTTGTTTTATATTTTGTCCTCTTTCTCCATAAAAACATGGTTTGACAGTATTTTAGAAGTGTTCTCAAAATGTTATTTGTGAGGAAAATGGAAAAAATGAACAGCAGAAGACACCATTTAATTCCACAGTATATGGGCCATCAACGTGTATATAGAATATGTGTACATGTGTATATTCTAAATGGCAATAAAATATTTGTCGGATCTTTATGTTAATATATATTTTTAGTACAATTGCAACAATAATCAGAAATGACTTGATGAAGCATAGTGTATAGTAAATCATTTGATTTGTCAGCAAAATATTATCGGTTTATAATTTCCTGTTTTATAACATATTTTCAATTACTTGAACATCATATGAGGCACACCATGTGATTTTGTACCTTCGGGCATCTGCGTAATTTCATGAAATACGTTTACAAAATTTACAATGCATCTCTTTTCCGTAAATGATGTCAAAAGTTGACACAAATTTCAGAGTACATGCGGAATTAAATTCTGCATGTACTCTGAACTTGTTATCAACTTTTGACTTTATTATAGCAAAATATAATTAATTTTGTAAATATATTTCATGAAATTTCGCAGATACCCGAAGGTACAAAATCCCATTTTTTTGGGAGGGGGCCAAGTGATTCTGGTGTGGAGAGGACCTGGCATCAGATCAGGATTATTCTGATTTCAGGGCTGCATATATAGATATTTCATTGTAAATATTCAGTTCTGATTTTGGGAGTTTCCCTCCATTTGTACATGTACAGGTAATAGATGGGATTTAGTACTAAACCCATTGACCCGACCTTAAAGGTACATGCCCACTCAGTACCTAGGCACAAACTGTTCTTTATATCAGAGACATCATATGAGACATTTTCTGGTAAAATAAACATTTATTCACCATTACCCCACGTATTGATTGACATTATTATACATTTTATATCGGCCGTAAATGTCCACACTGATATCAGGGGCGATAACCTCGTTTTCTTAAAATGTTAACGGACATTACTATTTATGCTCTGTATTTATTTTTTGATGTGCAATATCATACTTTATAATCTGCTTTATATCATGCCTCATTTGCATATGAAAATAGCCTGATACCACTGCGCGTCACTCAGTAAAATAAATATTACTAAATGTTTATATCTGTATTGCGGGCATTCGTAAATTTTAGAACTGGTGAAATAGTGACACAATTATACACTTATTTAATTCCTATAAAGAACATTCTATGCCTACTGAGTGGGCATGTACCTTTAAATGACCTTAGCTGTTGATAAGCAATTAAAAAAAACCAACAAACAAAACAAAATCCCATGGCGTGCATAATATTGTGATAGTGTTTTTTGGTAGATTTGGTCAGATTTGGCTTCAACTATTATCATTCATTCCTCTGTACATACACACAAACCAGGTGTGGCATAAATATTGAAAACATATAACGATAAAATACATTTGGTTTTGAAATGCAGGTCTAATAGATATATTACATACAACATCATATGAGTGTAAACTTTCTAGGAAATATAAAACGAATGTCATTTTCATTCGTTACCAAACATTATGTATGGCATTTGTGTGTACTTATGCATTATACAGGGTATACATGTATAATTCCAGCACAAAAATATTTACACAATTCCCTAACATTTTATTGGCCCGTAGCAAGTCTCTGTCCAAAATTTATATCCCAGTAAACTCCCACGCCGAACTACATTCCGTAACCGTGAGGCGCAGTTAAAATAATTCTTAAGAAAACGGAAAATAAACACATTTTCTTGATGAATTTATTTCAAATGCTGGAATTATAAGGAATGAATGGTCTTTTTGTTGAATTTATCGGGGATATAAACTTGGAAAAGTCGCGGGAATACTGGACGAGGCCTTCTGGCCTTCGCCCAGTATTCCCGCGACTTTTCCAAGTTTATACCCCGATAAATTCCACAAAAAGGCCATTCATTCCTATAATACATTTTGTCATTAGATAAGAGCTAGAATGGTTCATTATAATTGTATGTGAAATATTCCACAATAAATAGAAACACCAACAAAGGGTCATTACTGTTGAATCATTTGATATGCTTTATTTCTCCACCACTGGCCATTAGAAGAGTACAATAATACAATTATTATGCCAGCGCAACGATAGTTGTCGGTGGCATATAGTGTTTACCCTGTCCGTCCGTCTGTCTGTCAGTAGACAATTTTCCTTGTCCGGCGAACTACTTCTACAGTTTTTGGCCGATTCTCTTCATATCTGGGTGTGGTGGTCGGGTGAACGAGACGGCATACATTAACCGTAGGGGTTCCTCTTTATAGGAATCACTATTTGCCTGGTTTGGCCCTCCGGTACGTTTTTTTTATCTTTGGCTCTTTTGTTACCTGGGAGTTGAATTGGGTTATTGCCCATTATAAAATTAGTAAGATTATTACTGATCCTATTGCTTTTGGGAGGCACCAAGTGATTCTGGTGTGGCGAGGACCTGGCATCAGATCAGGATTATTCTGATTTCAGGGCTGAATATATAGTTTTGTTATTGTAAATATTCAGTTCTGATTTTGGGATTTTCCCGGGATTTGTACATGTACTTGAAAATGTACATGTACTTGTACAGGTAATATATGGGATTTAGTACTAAACCCATTGACCCGGCCTTAAATGAGCTTAGCTGTTGATATGCCGTTAAACCCCAACAAACAAACAAACAAATCTTCATATCTGTTATACAGCCCTACCATCAAGTGAGCAGTGCGTAACTAAACATTTTCTCTGTTCCACTGATCCATCCGCAGTTATGCCCCTTTTTCGACTCTGAAAATATAATTTTTTCCTCCTTGTCCGGCGAACTACTTCTACATTTTTTTGCAGATTCTCTTTCTACTCTGTATACATCCCAACCATCAAGTGCAGGAGTTTGTAACGTAAGAATTTGCTCTGTCCGACTAAGAAACAAAATTGCTACCCCGCTCCATACTCGCGAGGGTAGTAATTTAACCCCATCTCTTTAATGTAACACATGGAAGAGTGATTTTTGCAATCGGTTATCCGACGTGTTTGATATGTTAGCAATATAAAACTGTCAAAACTGTATCAATAAATTATTAATTTAATAAAGAACATACACATGCAGAAATTGGTTATTTTACCTTGTCAACGGGTTTATTTGACATTTACATCTTGTAAATTTGAAAGCTACATTTTGGTATGTTGAATGTTTTATGATCTCAAGGTGAGAATAGAAGTTATAAGACAATTATACGTTTGTCCCGATAACTGATTGTCGATGTTATAGTAGCGTCCCGTATAGCCGCGGGTTCCATTTATTCGCGGTAAACACTATCGGTTGTTTACATATGTAAATGTGTAACTAGGACAACGTTTTTGCACTTAATCAAGAAATAATTAAACATGTAACAGTTGCTGGTAAGTTCTGAATGATACACTTTTATCAAAACACGCGAGTAAAGACCGAGGTATACGAAAACACGAAGATGGAGACTTCACGAACTTGGAACACGACACGATAATTGCCGTAAACAAATCTGTACTCAAAGCCATAAGCCCCATTTTCTTGGGCCTCTTGGACACAATGGACCGTTTTGACCAAAAACATCGCTGATTTGGATTGTGGACGTTTGTTTTCCCTTTATATATGTTATCTCCCTTGAGATAGCATGTTATGTCGCGCAAATTTCTATGGGGGTACTATTTTTTTATACCGGACTATTTTTGCATACACTCTGGGCGATTTCGCACCATTTAGTATCGTCTAACCTTCAGGGATTATTATTTCTGCGCTGTTGGTTAGAGGATACCAAATGGTGCGAAAGCGCCCAGGGTGTATGCAAAAATAGTCCGGTATAAAAAAATAGTGCGGGTGTTTTGAGGTCACAGACACCGTTTGCTTGCAAATCTTGATCCATTACTACCCAGTTTCACTTGAGGAACATTTTGGGGTGCTTTTAAACACCAGTTTTCAGCATATTTGTAGCATTTAAAAGAAAACACTGAACCTGTTGTTCACGTGATGTAAACAGAGTTTCCGAGGCCAACAAATGTAAACAATATTGGAGGATATGACAAGGTTGGATCTTTCTTTCTTAGTAGTAAGTGAACTAATTGTTTAGTTCATGCAGAACCAGTACAGACTGGCTGCAGGTCATGTACCAGTGGGTCCCACAGCATCCATACGAATAGTGAAAATAGGAGAGACTGGCCTTATTGGATGGCAATCGGTTAAATTATATAGTAAAACTATTTGGAGGTGGCTAACCTGTTGATTAGATCCAGCCGCTACTTTTTCGGCTCATTTTCTCCCAGGCACAAAGAGTAGGATAGTAATGTTGGTTTATTGTCTTCGGTGCGATGGTGTGGGTGTTTGGTCAATAATATTAATTTTGTTGTTTTCACACACGGTGAAACAATCGTTTGAATAGTCTTCTTCTTCTTTGTAGTAACAGCACTCCTTCTTTAATGAAGATTATGTGCCGGCGCCGTATTTACATATTTGTTAGGTTTGGTGATAAACATATATGCATGTATTAGAGTGCTCATTAGGGATAAAAGACACGTATATTTTTCATTTTTTCTTCAATTTATTCGTTTTTATATTCTTTTCGTTTTATAGGTCTGTTTCCTTTAGTGCCTGGTTAAAACTATGTACATTTATATGTATCTATGCATGGAATATATGAGTGAGGACAGACAAAGGGACTAGGACTTTATAAGGCGTCCACTGTGTCTGCTGCATGTATAGAAGGCGGTAGAAGGTTTCATTGGGTGACTGTTCGAGGGTAGAAGGAGTATTTGTAAGATTTGTTTGCTGTTTGGATATGTTTAAAGGTCTGTGTACTACTATGTCTGGTTTTTGTCGTGCCTGCTTTAGCAGAGGCGCGACTATAATTGGCACTTTTTCCGTCGTTGTCCGCGTCGTCCGCGGTCCGCATCGTCCGCGTCGTCCGGATTTTTTGTAAGGCAAATGCGTTGTAAGTTATTGTTTTTTCACAATATCTCTTTAACCCCTTGCCAGACATTGATAATATTTCACATCAATGTTTGTCTAAGGATGATGCTTCATTACGCACACCCCCACATCCAAATTTTGAAGGTCAAGGTCATTTATTTCCTTGTAATGTTCACCGGTTTTGTAACAGAAATGCGTTAAAAGTTATTGTTTTTTCACAATATCTCTTTAACCCCTTGCCAGACATTGATAATATTTCACATCAATGTTTGTCTAGGGATGATGCTTCATTACGCACACCCCCACATCCAAATTATCAAGGTTAAGGTCATTTATTTACTTGTAATGTTCACCGGTTTTGTAACAGAAATACGTTAAAGTTATTGTTTTTTCACAATATCTCTTTAACCCCTTGCCAGACATTGATAATATTTCACATCAATGTTTGTCTACGGATGATGCTTCATTATGCACACCCCCACATCCAAATTCTGAAGGTCAAGGTAATTTATTTACTTGTAATGTTCACGGTCAAATGCCTCGGCAGGCGCGACACCGCTTCCGTGGCGGAATTCTTGTTATATCTGAGGGAATAGGGAGATTACTAGGTGGGTGGATGGCAACTACGCAGTGGATAATTTTGTAGAGCATGATTATTCTGGAGCGAGTACGTCAGATTTCTCAAAAGGGCCAGTTTAGGGTTTGGAGCATGTCAGTAACGGAGCTTGTATTGTGGTATCGATTTGAGACATGTCTGGCAGCGCGTCGTTGTACTTTTTTGATTTGTTTATTTGAGATTTGGGTCCCAGGTAGATGAAGAATATTCTAGTTTAGGTCTAACAAGGGCTTTATATGCATGATATTTTGCTTTAGCAGAGTTTACTTTTAAATTTCTATGAAGGAATCCTAAGGATTTATTTGCTTTACCAGTTATTGAATGTATGTGTTTGTCCCATTTTAGGTTACTTTGTAGGGTGACACCTAAATATTTTGCATGTTCAACTTTTTCGAGTCGATAGTTATGAAGTTTATATGTGAATTTAATTGGGGTCCTTTTTTGAGTGATGCTAAGGATATTACATTTATCATGGTGGAAGTGCATTAGCCAGTCTTGCTCCAACCTGCCTGCGGCTTCGATGTCAGCTTGTAAATACCTAGTATCGTCCGGGTTATTGATTTCTTTGTATATTATGCTGTCATCGGCAAAGCGTATTAGGGTGCTGTGTTTTAGATAGTCAGGAAAGTCGTTGATATATATATGAGAAAGAGGATGGGTCCCAGGACAGTGCCCTGGGGTACTCCAGATGTGACAGGTACCATGTCTGATGTTTCCCCTTCCAGGACAGCTGTCTGGGTTCTATTGCTAAGAAAATCAGAGATCCAGTGAATAGCATTACAATCAATTCCATAGTATTTTAGTTTGTAGAGAAGATGACGGTGGGATACTTTGTCAAATGCTTTTGCAAAGTCCATAATTATAACATCTGTTTGTATGTTCCGGTTATTTGATTCGGTTATATTTTGTAAGAATGAGATTAGTTGTGTTTCGCAAGAGCGGGATGATATAAAGCCATGTTGTAAGTGGTATAAAATGTTGTTATTTTCTAAGTGGGTCATTACGTTACTGGGGATGATGTGTTCAAGGAGTTTGCAGCAAATGCATGTTAGTGATATGGGCCTATACTTTATAGCATCATGTTTGTCACCTTTTTTGAAAACAGGACATACATTTGCATGCTTCCAGTCTAACAGGATTTTTCCAAGAGAGAGATTTCTGAAAAATTATGTTGAGGATTGGAGAAATGGACATGCTTGATTACAGTAAGTCATTTTCTCTAAGTGGAGGGATGGTTTGACTTTCGGTCTTTTGAGTTTTTATGTACGAGAATAGGTTGTTTGGAGTTTTTACAAAATTTTAACTGTCCTGGTCAGGGATTGAATGTCAAATATCATATTTTTAATGTATTGCCAGTAGGCCTGTCTTTGTTCTTTTTGTATTTCACTTTTCAGCTGTTTAAGGCAATCACATTTGTGGTTATGGCGTTGTTTGTCTTTTTTTGTTTATTTTATTAAATGTTTTTAGCTCACCTGAGTGAAGCTCATGTGAGCTATTGTTACCGCAATGTGTCCGTCGTCGTCAGTCGTCCGTCGTCTGTGAACATTTTCAAACGTCTTCTCCTCAGTAACCATTGGGTCTATAGTCACCAAACTTCATGGTCATGGTCCATACATAGGGGGATTACAAAATTGTTAAAATGACGTCATTATGTAATCCAAGATGGCCGCCGTCTAAAAATAGCATAAATTCTTAAAAAATCTTCTTCTCAAGAACCGCCAACCGGATTTCGACAAAACTTTGTAGGAATGATCGATGTACATTGCTCTTTCAAAGTTGTTAAAATGGTGACCCCGTGGTCAAAAATGG
Organism: Conchocele bisecta; assembly: GCA_029237695.1. Lineage (NCBI taxonomy): Eukaryota > Metazoa > Mollusca > Bivalvia > Lucinida > Thyasiridae > Conchocele > Conchocele bisecta. Next base: position 81,242,782 of record CM055267.1, on the reverse strand, counting down.
GCGTGGCCCGTGGGGTCAAATTGGGGTCAAATTTTATTTTTGACCGAATATGGTCATGTCATATATCAATAAGGCGATCACTCTGGTGCATTTTTTTTGTCGAAATCGGATGGTTATGTCATCCAAGATGGGCGCCGAAAGGTCAAAAGGTCGTTCTTTTTTATTAGAGATTTCAAAATTGTTCATTTATTTAAACTTCTTCACATGAACCGCTTGGCCCATGGTAGCCAAACTTAAAAGTTATGATCCATGGGTGAAGCCTTTTCGGATTTGTTAAAATGGAGGTCATCGCTAATCCAAGATGGCCGCCGTCTAAAAAATAGCATAAATTCTTAAAAAATCTTCTTCATGAATCGCTAGCCGGATTTCGACGAAACTTGGTAGGAATGATCGATGTACATGCTCTTTTCAAAGTTGTTAAAATGAGTCCCGGGGTCAAAATGGGCGTGGCCCGTGGTCAAATTGGGGTCAAATTTTTAATTTTGACCGAATATGGTCATTGTTATATATCAAATCGAAGGTATCAATGAGGCGATCACTCTGGTACATTTTTTTGTCGAAATCGGATTGTTAAGTCATCCAAGATGGCCGCCGAAATGTCAAAGGTCGTTCTTTTAAATTAGAGATTTCAAAATTCTTCTTCACATGAACCGCTTGGCCCATGGTAGCCAAACTTAAAAGTTATGGTCCATGGGTGAAGCCTTTTCAGATTTGTTAAAATGGAGGTCATCGCTAATCCAAGATGGCCGCCATCTAAAAATAGCATACATTCTTAAAAAATCTTCTTCTCATGAACCGCTAGCTGGATTTCGACGGAACTTGGTAGGAATGATCGATGTACAATGCTCTTTCAAAGTTGTTAAATTGGTGAACCCGGGGTCAAAAATGGGCGTCGCCCGTGGGGTCAAATTTTATTTTTGACCGAATATGGTCATGTTATATATCAAATCGAAGGTATCAATGAGGCGATCACTCTGGTACATTTTTTGTCGAAATCGGATTGTTATGTCAACCAAGATGGCCGCCGAAATGTCAAAAGGTCGTTCTTTTATTAGAGATTTCAAAATTCTTCTTCACATGAACCGCTTGGCCCATGGTAGCCAAACTTAAAAGTTATGGTCCATGGATGAACCCTTTTCAGATTTGTTAAAATGGAGGTCATCGCTAATCCAAGATGGCCGCCGTCTAAAAATAGCATTAATTCTTAAAAAATCTTCTTCTCATGAACCGCTGGTCTTGGTAGGAATGATCGATTTACAATGCTCTTTCAAAGTTGTGAAAATGGTGACCCCGGGGTCAAAAATGGGCATGGCCCGTGGGGTCAAATTGGGGTCAAATTTTATTTTTGACCGAATATGCTCATGCCATATATCAAATTTCTCAGGAACCACATGGCCGATGCTGGCCAAACTTCATAGGAAGTTAAGATCCTTGGGTGAAGCATTTTCAGATTTGGTAAAATGAGAGTCATCGCTTAATCCAAGATGACCGCCATCTAAAAATAGCACAATTATTTTAAAACACATGAACTCAATGTCACATTCTCCTCTGGTGTTCAAGGAGTCAGTTGAGCGAATTAGGGCCATCATGGCCCTCTTCTTTATTCTCTTTGCTACATGTACATGTACAAACACAAGATATACAAACAGTTCAGTGAACAAAGTACATATATATGTCAGTTCATACGCATGGCTACATTTCAATGAACAGTCTGAATAATAACATATTGATGCTTGTCTACATGTAACATTGAGTTTTTTTAATAAATAATAGGGATTTTATAGGGCGTTTGGGCTATGAGACTGTTATAGGTCGTGTATTTTAATGATAAAATAATACGTGAAAAAAAGGTTATCAAAATGTTATAACAAAATAAAATATAGGAATGGACGTCGTTCTGGGCTGATATAGGTATGTTGATACACATAGCAGATGAATGTTTACGTATTTATTTCCATAAAGTCACTCCATTTTGAATGGAAAATATCTAGGCTAGTTTATCCTTAATAGTGGCAATAGTCTCTTCTATTATTATTGTTTGCTTCAGATATATTTTAAAACGGCCAATCGATGGTTGCGTTTTGTTTTTTTTAGGTATATATGGCGGTAGGAGTTGATTTTCTTTCTTAATTCATTTGAGATCCATGGTAATTTGTTTTCATGTTTAATTCGTTTGATAGGAATGTTATTAGAAATTGACGTTTGGAGGTCTTCTTTGAATGTGTTCCATATTTGGTTTATGTCTTGTGTGGTTTGGGCTTCCATGATATTCTGGTGTGTCTTTTTAGGTCCAGTTTAATTTTGTCCCAGTTTGCTTTTGAATATTTAAGCACTTCTCTTGGAGAGGATTTACATCTGCGTAATGAAGTAGTACATTCCAGACATACTATATCATGGTCGGTATTTGTTCAAGGTTGTTAGCAATTTGAGGGTAATTGGTAAGAATGAGGTCTAAAGTTTTGTTGGAGCATGTTGGTTTGTCAACGATTTGAGTTAGTGAGTGGTCTGCGATTATGTCTAATAGTTCTTTATGGTGTTTCGTGTTACTTTTCCCGGGGATAATGCTTGAGGTTTTCCAGTCAATGTTTGTTATAATTTCTGTTTCCCTTCACCACTCTTCTTGATATTTTACACATCCCTTCCTCTAATGGTACTCTATCATGCCCTGTCAACTCCATGACACTCAGATCCCCGCTAAGTCCAAGGTCAAGGTCACAATCTTAGCGCTTTCACAAATTTAACATAGGCGGACATTTCTTTTCCTTTCACACAGCTTCTTTTTTTCTCGTTAAAGTAAAGCACCACCAGGCGCGCTTCGTTTTCTTCTAATAACTCTTGTTCAATAACTAATGAACCGCTTCACCGATTTTGATAATATTTGGCCACAATGTGTGTCTAGGGATGGTGCTTTGTTTTTCATACGACCCACGTCCGATGACTTATGTTCACATTGTTTGTAAGGCAAACATGTTAAAGTTTTTTTATTATCAAGGCTGCCAGCGTTGGGGATTAGCTTAGTGATAATGATGCCCTTCTTTTTATGCCCACCACGATAGTGGAGGGGACATTTAGTGTTACCCTTGTCCGTCCGTCCTTCCGTCCGTCCGTCACCAACCTTGTAAGTAATAACACTTTTAAACTGTACTAACTACAGACATGAAACTTGGTATGTAGCTTCCTTATGATGAGTAGATGCGCAAAGTTTATTTTGATTTTTGATTTGCCCCCGGGTCATGGATTATCTCCCCCTTTTCGACTTAGAATTTGGCAATTTTGCCTTGTAAGTTGTAAAACTTTTAAACCGTATTAGCTACACCCCTGACACTTGGTATGTAGTTTCATTATGATGAGTAGATGCGCAAAGTTTATTTTGATTCGACCCCGGGGTCATGGATTCAGTCAATCGATCTGAAACTATACACACGTCTTCTACACATATTGAAGATGTGCCCCTTGGTGGTTGTTATTTTTGGTGAAAAAACGTTTTAACAAAAAATATCGCATTTTTAACAATTTTTTCTACATTTTTGTATACAATTCTCTATAGGGTACAGAGTTTGTGTACACAACTCGTCTGAAACCGTTCAGTCAATCGATCTGAAACTATGCACACGTCTTCTACACATATTGAAGATGTGCACCTTGGTGTTTTTCTACATTTTTGTATCCAATTCTATATACATGTACATGTAATTTCCACTTTACACATCTCTACCTAAATCAGGGGGGGGGGGGGGTGGGGGGGGGGGGGGGGGGGGGTGGGAGTATGCGTGTGAAAGGTGATCGTCAGACTGAGGTTGGCGAATAGGTTTAGCGGTAGAGCAAATGGAGTAAAACGACGGCCATTTGCCACCAGGTAGGTACATTTTCGTTGTTTTATTCATATTTTAATTTAAAACACGAGGAAGTCGGCCATATAGCCTATGGCACGTCGGAATATATCATAGATCTACGAATGCAGACACTTTGTTAAAAGATGCAGTGACAAACAAGTTATTGAAGGATATGTGGTCTGTAAACAAACCATGCCGTAATTACAAAGGTTTGTGGTAGGTTTGTTTGGCAAATTGTGTGGCAACGTATTAATAAGTATAGTTATATATGTTCATTATTGATACATTCTTGTGTTCCTTGTGTCGTTGATGGCCGATGGAGGTATACGAAAGTCAGTAGAAAAGAAATCCCTAGCGGAACATTTCACATGCACCCGTGTTGAGAATACTTTCCCCCCCGAGTCGTTTCGAGTTCATTTTGCTTTAACATATGTTCCTTAACGTGTTCAAGCACTCAACTCTTTTCCAACACTCAGTGGAATTGACTTGGAGTTCTAATGTAGTTCTAATTTTTGTTGGGGACCGTACATCGCTGAATGTGGAGTACATTATTTTCCACGTTGAAAACCACCGTTGTACTCGTACCATAGATCACAGGCATTCGCCGTGTTTCGGCTTTCATCGGTATAACTATACACATATGAACATGGCTTCTAACGTTAGTCGACACGACCTCGTATCGTAACAACTTCCGCGATTTTATTAACGCTAATGTGAATATTTTGGCGGAAAGTGCACATGTTATTTTGAGAATTATTGCTATCTTGCTAAAATAGCAATACATAGAATGCCTAGCAAATTACACCTTTAAACATGTTCTTTTGTTATGATACGAGGTCGTGTCCGATCAAAGTTAGAAGTCTTGTTCATATGTATATCCGAAACACGCCGAATGATTGTGCCATAGATCACTATAGTTGTATTGTTATTATTATGTTTCCCCCGACTCATTGGTCTCTTAGGGTTTATACCTCTCTATTTTGAAACATTTACTGCTGTATCACCATATATATTGTATGCCCCCTAGGCGACAGCAAGGGGGCATATCGCGTTGCTCTTGATGTTCCGTACGTCCTTCCATCCGTCCGTCCGTCCGTCCGTGTACATTTACCTCGAAAAGTTTGTAAGATTTTCTCCATTATGTAATATCTTCAATATTACTTGAAGGATTGATTTACTAGTTGGACAGTTCATTCACCTGCACATGTGTGATGCACTCACACCACCAATGGCATGAACTTTACCTGTGTGACCTTTGAAATGGTGCTGAAACACTTAGCCATGTCTTACGTCCAAAAGTTAGTAAGAGTATAATATAATCAATATTACTTGAAGGACTGCTTTCATTTTTGGACAGTTCAATCACCTGAACATGTGTGGCGCAATCGCATACATAATGACATGACTTTGACCAATGTGACCTTTAAAATGGTGCTGAAACACTTAGCTATTTACTTATGTCAAACAAATTGTAATAATTTCTCAAATTACTTTTAAACGTGTGTCAATTTAAAGTTTTCTCTTTGTATACACAATCTCTAGATAGAGTCCAGTATGCAATGTAATGGGGGCATATCCATGTTTTAAAAACATAATGTCTAGTTATTCCATAGCTCTGCTATGATGATTTTATATCCAATGACAAAGTCAAATAAGAATTTGTTTTTAGAAAGTGTCACGCTGCGGTGATCAAATGGTGTTAAAATGCAAATATACACGTCGGTGTTTTTCACTCTCCCGTAGATACCGGAGAGAGAGATGGCATGTACAATATGAGTTCGACTGCAAACACAATCGTCAACTGTGGAAATCTGACACACACACTTGCTTGTTTACATTCCATGTTAAATGCCTATATGTCTGCCATAGACTGTCGTATTCATGGCAACCGGGGGTAGATAATGACAGTACCAGGTTCCTAGTTTAACTCGTGCTCAGTTTCTCTACCGCTCTGCTATCATCATAGCAAACACACACAAGTATGCACTAGTAGGCTATTCATATAATGTCAGAGGTGACATTCAGAAATTGATGTGGCTGCTCATTCTTTCGTTGTTACCCGAGACCCTCTCCACAACCCATCCCACCCAAGATCCGCACATGGACCCATCATCATTATAACCTGGAGTTATAATAATGTAATTTATTTCCCATACATACTGCCTACCAGTCCCCACCGGCACACTACTGGACGACATTTATGTAAAATGCGTTATTATGATACATTGGTAGCCAGCTGAAAAAAAGAACATTTGACATTTGCAAGAAGTCTAGAATAGATAGTGGTTCTTATCGTTTTCTCAACCGGCAATTGAAATATGTCTTCCGCTTTGGTAGCAATCTCGCTTGTAAAGGAATTTGATGTTTGTCTTGCAGTTCGATATGAAAATAATGTGTTATCTCCCCTGATATTTTATCGAGACATTTGCTTTTACCGAATCGCTTCGTTCACAGTTCATTTCGACTTTAGTGACTTATTCGCAGGAAAGTTAATCACAGTAATTGTGCGGACCTATGAATCGTCAAAATCCCAATAACACGTTTAAAAGTGTTCAGTAAAATAATATATATTTGAGTAATCCGCAGACGGTGGCCGAGAGTCACGGCGTCAAATTTCTACGCCACCGCCCGTGTTCGATTCTCGTCTAGTTTGTATGTGTAAATAGTGTGATTTTCTTAAGTCAATTATACGTTGTCTCGGATGGGGACTTTAAACGGCGGTCCCGAGTATCAAAGTTAAAAACCTCATTCCTGTATTCACTCTCTTGCAGACGGCATGCAAAGTCATCGAGCCAGTGAAGACGTGAAACTATCTATCTCTCCTCTCTATATATATCTCGCTGTCTCCATCACGTCCTACATATGAGACACGCCATGTTATTTTGTACCTTCGGACATCTTCGTAATTTAATTAAATACGTTTACAAACTTTACAATATTTTCCGTAAATGGCGTCAAACGTTGACCAACTTATGCACGACTTGTCGACCTAGGTTGGGTTTGTAACCGAATGGTGAATATGTATTTCAGACAATTCATGAAACTATGTTATCCGGGTTTACAACAGTATATCGGTAAATATAAATTATAAATGTAGGCCAACAAGGTCACACCAAAAGCTGATTATTGTCCAATGTCAAAAGTTGTTCGCACTGTAGCAAATTATCAATAAACTTACAATGTGAACACACATGCCGTGACCGTTTACATATTACATATATGTGGCTGTGACTGGACAAATGGGGCTTATTGATGTTGTGACCAGTGTAGCTCCTGATCAAATATCACACCCCTGTAGCCTGATACCGATCTGTATTGCTTGTTAGAAGCATGGCAGGTCTTTCATTGCAGTGCAGATCCTGATCAGACTGTGCGGATGCGCAGGCTGATCTGGATCTACATTGATCGCAAAACACATACTCCCCATTTCTCCAGTCATAGCCCTATGTGTTTAGCGATCAGTCTAGCTCCACCTCTACTAGGACCGTCCTGTGGCATGGTAAGGAAGCAAGACCGGTCACAAAACCCATAAGCCCGTTTCTCCATCATAAGCTGATTATTGTCCAGTGTCAAAAGTTGTTCGCAATGTAGCAAATTATCAATAAACTTACAATGTAAATACACAATGTGTTCATGATGGCCCGACAGACCTGCTGATAAACGGACAGACCGACACGGTTGTAAGTGAGGTTTTATTGCACTTGTTCATTTGTGGAAATAAAAGCACCAGCATGTCCTAGTCGATGGCACAACCGCCTCCTACAAGCGGATTAAGCGAGTTGCAATGTAAAGGATACACCATTAATACAAAACATCGGGGCCATGCGGACACATACGGGCAATGGACTAATGCCGTGACCGTTTACGCGACGAATTTCCATGTATAACTAGTTTATGCATTAATATATAACGTATTTACACGAAACATCAATACAACAGATGTTCTGAGAAACCTTTTTTTACATGCATATGTTTGTCAAATACGTGTTCGACCCGTGGAGAATTCAAAGCTATTTTTTGTTTGGACCCTTCCAACATATACATGTATAACATCGGTTATGTTTCCAACGTTGTCAGATGCACGTACTTCCGCGATTTTGTTCACGTGGTTCTCTATTTCAGTTACTATATCTTTTTGTGTGATTTTTATTTTCAAATGATCACCACAAAACTATTTTAGACACATGACTAGCTGAACGAGTAGTTTGTCTTTGAAAAGCATGCACGTATACAATACAGTCAATCGTTAACTCTTATAACGCTCAATAAAATATCGCAACCAGCACAGACATGTACACTTATCTGACACCTGCCGCCGACCTTTTTCGCATGTATTTCCCACCGCCGGACCTTTAGAGTGCTTACACATCGTTTTCACGGACGTGAAAATTTGTTAAATAGTGGTTAATTGTGGGCTACATGGGTTATATACGGGGTATAGACCGTATTTTCGACCCGAAAATGTCTGCAAAATTCGTAACGGTATGGTTTGTTTACACAGAGGAGACTATGATATATTCCGTCGTGCCATAGGCTATATGGCTTCCTCGTGTTTTAAATTACAATATGAATAAAACAACGAAAATGTACATACCCCGTGGCAAGTGGCCGTCTTTTTACTTCGCCAACCTAAGTCTGCCGCTCACCTTTCACCATTACCCCACGTATTGATTGACATTATTATACGTTTTATATCAGACGTAAATTTCCACACTGATATCAGGGCGATAACCGTGTTTCCTTAAAATGTTAACAGACATTAAGGTTTATTCTCTGTATTTATTTCTATGTGCAATGATCATACTTTATAATCTGTCGAAAATATAAATTTTTCAGGTGACACATTTAACTTCATGTAGTATAAAAACTAGAAATGGACGCTTGTCGACAAGCGCATGTGTATCCCCCTCGCCAGATGCACAAGTAGTTTGAAAAAAGGGCGTTCGAGTTATGCTCCGGAGACAAAATCAGTGACGGAAAAACAAAGGGAGATAACTAAAAAATTAGTGATGCAAGATTTGTCATTCTTGCGTGACACACCTTTAGGGTCGTGGTCTATGCATGTGTGAAGTTTCATGAAAATATTCCAAACGGTGTTCGAGTTATGCTCCGGACACGAAATCAGTCCACGAAACAACAAAGGGAGATAACTAAGAAATTAACGACGCAAGAGTTGTCATTCTTACGTGCGACACACCTTTTGGGTCCGTCTTCTATGCATGTGTGAAGTTTAATAAACTAGAAAATGTGTTCATAGAACACGGATGTCCCACATATCGCTTTGATAATAAATGAGGCCAAATTCCAAGTGAAAATTTTCTTTTACCTGAGCGTTAAAGTTTTTGAAGCACCAAGTATGTGACCTTGACCCTGGGCTTGGCGGGGGCAGGACGAACGTGGATTTGGCACAGGGCGGTAGAGGAACATTAGAGCAATGCATATATGAAATATGAAGCTGATCCGTGAAAGAAAACAGAAATTATAAGATATTTACCTGAGCGTTAAAGTTTTTGAAGCACTAAGTATGTGATCTTAACCCTGGGCTTGGCGGGGGCAGGACATTCGTGGATTTGGCACAGGGCGGTAGAGGACCATTATAGCAATGTGTATATGAAATATGAAGGAGATCGGTCGAAGGATGAAGAAATTATGAGATATTTACCCGAGTGTTAAAGTTTTGTGACGGACGGACGGACGGGACGACGGGAGGACGGGACGCACGTTTCTACGAATGAATACTTGTTGGGTTTTTACTCTATAAAAATACCCAACAAGAGTACCCAACACTATCCTAACCCTACCCAATAAGATCCCTGTACGCTTACAACAAGTACCCATTTGTGTGTGCGGACGGACGGACGGACGGACAAGGGTAACATTAAATGCCCCCTCCACTATCGTGGTGGGGCATAACAATATTCCAAAGGGTGTTCGAGTTATGCTCTGGATACAAAATCAGAGCACGAAACAACAAAAAAGGGAGATAAGTAAACAAGAATTCCGCGGAATCAGATGCCTCACCTTGTCCCGCCTTGACCTCGAGCCTGGGCCCGAAAGCAATTTTCACTGGCCCGAACATATTATACAATTATTGACTAGTGAGCCATAGAATATCATATTCTATGGCTCACTAGTCAATAATTGTTTTATTATATGATAATAGTATGTATATAGCACTTATGACCTTATGCTACTAGACAAAAATTGAAAAAGAATTTGAAAAATAAAATGAAAAGAAAAAAATGGAAAAAAAAAGTTTAAAAATTAAAAATAATAATGCTTGCTACTGGAGCCCAGATTTTTTTTTTAATAGTCCTATATTTATCTACATATATCTGCACAGGTCCACATAATGCCACAATATTTTGAACACAGTTTACGGAAATGTAATATACAAAAAAAAAATATAAAAAATAATGCTCGCTACTGGAGCCCAGAATTTTTGTTAATAGTCCTATATTTATCTACATATATCTGCACAGATCCACATACTGCCACAATATTGTCAACACAGTTTACGGAAATGTAATAATGTACCTGTATAAATTACCTGTATAAATTACCTGTAATAAGTTAGTGGTCAGTTAACAAATTGAAAAAGAATGTAAACAAAAAATGGAAGAAAAAAATTAAATTTAAAAATAATAAAAAAATAATGCTGGAGCCCAGAATGTTTTTTAATAGTCCTATATTTATCTACATATCATATATGCACAGGTCCACATATTGCCACAATATTTTCAAGACAATTTACGGAAATGTAATATAATCATTTACCTGTATAAATTACCTGTAAGTGGTCAGTGGTCCGTGGTCAGTTGCACATGCTAGCACATGCACAGGTGAATAGGCTGTATATAGCACTTACGACCTTATGCTACTAGACAAAAATTGAAAAAGAATTTGAAAAAAAAATAAAAAAAAAATGGAAAAAAAAGTTTAAAAATTAAAAATAATAATGCTTGCTACTGAATTTTTTTTTAATAGTCCTATATTTATCTACATATATCTGCACAGGTCCACATAATGCCACAATATTTTCAACACAGTTTACGGAAATGTAATATCCAATGTAGTAATTCACCTGTATAAATTACCTGTGGCCAAGAGTGGTCAAGACTGGACATTTGCACATGCTAGCACATGCACAGGTGAATGGTTCTCCCAGTCTCTATTGTTCTCTCTACAGGTAAGGTGTACAGAGCCCACGAGAAAACGGGTCTTCATGCATTATTGTCCAGTTTGTAGAGTGCGCAAAACAAAAAAGGGAGATAACTACGCAAGAGTTGTCATTCCTGTGCGCGACACACCTCCGGGTCGTGGTCTATGCATGTGTGAAGTTTCATGAAAATATTCCAAAGGGTGGTCAAGTTATGCTCCGGACAGGAAATCAGTGCGCGAAAACAAAAAAGGGAGATAACTCAAAAATTAACTATGCAAGAGTTGTCATTCTTGTGCACGACACACCTTCGGTTCGTGGTCATTATTGATGTGTGAAAGTTGAAGTTCATAAAAATATTCTAAAGGGTGGTCGAGTTATGGTCAATCAGTGCGCGAAACAAAAAAAAGGGAGATAACTTAAAAATTAGCTATGCAAGAGTTGTCATTCTTGTGCGCGACACACCTTCGGGTCGTGGTCTATGCATGTGTGAAGTTTCATGAAAATAGTCCAAAGGGGTGTCGAGTTATGCTCCGGACACGATATCAGTGCGCGAAACAAAAAAAAGGGAGATAACTTAAAAATTAGCTATGCAAAGAGTTTTGTCATTTCTTGTGCGACGGACACACCTTCGGGTCGTGGTCTATGCATGTGTGAAGTTTCATGAAAATATTCCAAAGGGTGTTCGAGTTATGCTCCGGACAAGAAGTGTCTGCGGCGGACGCGGACGCGGACGCGGACGCGGACGCGGACGCATAATATCATAGTAACATTTGGTGCAATACATAATAGACAAATATGACAACGGCAAGCTATAAATATTATGCCAGCAAACTGTACAAAAGACGAGATATCTGAGCATTTCTCCCATCAATCTCAAAATAAATTTCAACGTGTAAACTTTTCAATCTGATGCACAGCATATGTCACTGTACACGTTACCCAATGGTAAAGCCATATTTACTCGCGTAGTAGGTGAGTAGACACCAGGGACAATACACTCAGGTAACTTCTTACATGTCACTGGATTTGATAGCTAATAACAGAGTAAAATAGTGCGTATATATGGTATGTGTTGTGTGGTTTGCCAGTTAAAGTGATACACTGTGCGATTTTCTGTGTATGAGGTTATTTATAATGGTGGTTCATGTTGGTAAATACAGGAGGTACAAACCTGTCCAGAAAACTGACATATTTTACAGTTTGGTGTAATACAATTGATAAGAGTCCATTCTCCTGGCTTTTCTACATGTGATTAGCTACATTATATCATATGCTCTACTTCACATTTCGAGTTCTTTGTCAAACGGCAGAAACAAGCAGAACTGGCTCATGGCTGGAACACAGAAAGATGGCCGACTTGGCCACCAAAGGGTGCGTATACTTTAGGATAAAGTAACGAGGCAGTGTATAGGTTATACATATAATCCATCACATTTACGAAGCAATCGTCCAACGATGATCAGGTATATAGTTGGTCCTTAATGTGCCGGACACACGGACACATAGTCCAAACCACTATATATGCCTCCGGCTCTACAGAGACCAGGGGGGGTGGGGGGGGGAGGCATGAAATAATCAACTAGAACAGCGTTTGGCGGTCAATTTATTGTTTTAAATAATGGTGATATGTAAAGAAAAATAAGTCGCTTAATTAAGTGGAGCTATGATGCGGACCCCGAATATATTTAAACGTACATCCAGACTAATCGCTGTGCCAAATTGGTTACATTTGGCCAACGTGTAACGATCCAGAGCTCCAGATAAGCTGCGTATTTGCTTGAATACCCAATTAAAATTGCCAAAAACCCAATTGAAATCAAACGTAGCGTGTATCAAAAAGCAATAACAATTTTGTGGTACCTTTATCATGCTGCAGAAAACAATAAACAGACCACAACTATAGCATATTTTTCTTATTTTCAATGAAAACACATCTTGGTATTGCATTAGAATTGTCATCATATCAGGCTAACAATTTGCCTACATATAATTTATGCCTACAAAAGGTTAACATATATGTATACATGTACCATTGTAGTGTCAAATGTTTCCAGATTTATACAAACCTGCTTATTTTTGGCATCCTTCTTCTTACGTGCTCGATGCCCATCTGGTCCACTAAAGCACTCTCCCCTTTTTCAATTTTGCCTTGTTTATTATCAAAGCGGTATGTGGGGCATCCGTGGTCTCTTAACATATTTTCTAGTTGTCGACTATGATTTGTTATATTTAACATAGTACATATATTTCAAATAAAACTTGGAATTTACCGTGTGTGGTTTATATAAATCAGGAGTAAGTGAATTATGCTGAACATATGGTCAACATACCATGACCCAAGTCAATTACACCTATTGTGAAATACACATGTATACCCAAACATGTTAAAGTGCGGGAAACCCGACCCAGTGATGTGTATAGTGGGTGTATTGTCGACCTTGATATTTTGTATTTAAAATGTTTGTTTTAGTCTGTCTCAATTACACCTATTGTGAAATATACCCAAGAATGTTAAAATGCGGGCAATCTTACCCAGTTTATATGTATGTTGGAGTATTGTCGAGCTTGATATTTTGTATTTAAAGGTACATACCCACTCAGTAGGCACAAAGTGTTATTTATAGGAATTAAATAAGTGTATGATTGTGTCACTATTCCACCAGTTGTAAAAATTACGAGTGCCCGCTATACAGATATAATCATTTAGTAACATATATTTTACTGATAGTGACTCGCGTGATATCAGGCTATTTTCTTATCCAAATGAAGCATGATTTGTTTTAATTATTTTTATTAATTAATATTAGTCAGTCTCAACAGCAAATTCAAGATGGCGGCGAATTTTAAAATCGAAGTCACTGTCGATGCAGCTGAATTTTGTCCATCTTTACAGTGACAGTATATGCGACGTAACCAACGGCACGGACATGTCCATTGTGTATGCAATGCTTATTATGACAACTGGGTTGTCTAATTCGAGCCAATATTGAAGCAGCATCGTAAATAAATCGGATATTTAATCGTATATTTAATCAGATACAATACCGAATCTACCTAGCGTGGACGCCGCCATTTTTCTTTGAATCACGTCACTGGATTTGTGACACATGGCGAGGGTATGACGTCAAAACATGACGTCACGCACGTTCAAGCAATTACGTTTAGTATGCGGTATAAATTAAATACATGATTAGTGTCGTAGAATATAAAATATATTTGGTTTCGCCTCGACAACTTTATAGGGGCTCGCTAAAGCTCGCCCAAATAAAGCTGTCTAAGGCTCAACCGAATATATTAAATATTATTTTTTTATATTCGACGGCACTAACCATGTATTTACTATATATATTGTAACGTCGTTTGACGTGGCTTTTACGTGACGTCTCATTTGCTCAAACGACCTGAATAGTGGTGTTGTATAAAATGTAATATCTTAATGAACATTGCAGATATCATGATCAAATATAAAGCATTCAATGCATCATACAAATACCATTGTCATCGTAACCAAATGTTAATTTGACCAAGAATTTCCCGAAGACAGGTTTTCTCGCGACGCGGCTCATATAATGTCATATATATCCAGGGTTTGTATTGAATTTAGCAAAACAAATGCATCAACATCTCTCTAATAGATTCAGAATCAGTGATTTCAATGCAGCATTGTTTGTGTATAAGTAATACATAATGCACAAAACACACAGTGAGGTCGGTGGAGTTTTCGAAAAGTCTGAAATTAATTGGAAATTTGATGGTCATAAACTTGCTTTTCCCACGATTTGTAGTATCGAATTATCAGCTTATCACTTGACTGCATAATAATGTATGTCTGAATCAGGCGATGGTAATGCGATCCTCAAGAAAGACACACGGCGACAATTATAAGGTATCACGCTACCAAATCTGCCCGACGTCGTGTTTTGTTACAAAGTTAATGTTATAAGCGGACTACTTCCTACTTTAAAATATGTCGTCGCATACGAAATGTTAAATAATGTCGCTATTATTCCCCAAAATTGTTTCAGACAGCAGCAAACAACAGGGAAACGCCAACACTCTGCCTTATTTGAAATTAATACGGAATTACGTTACTTGGGCCGCAATCCAAAACATGACGTTACATTAATAGCAACTGCAATAAACATTATTTTCATACTTTGTCTTGGCCTAATGGGAAACACTTGGAAAGACTACGAGATATCCAAATTTGGTTGACATGCGATAAAAGATGACAAATCTATAGGACTTTTCCGGGTATTTTATCAACACCCCTTGTATACGCCGTTGATAAAAACGTCGTAATTTCAACGTCATTGATCTAAAAAAAAAATTACCACGCGTCATAAAAATACTTCTAAAATGAAAAATAATTGGGATACATTGATAATTTTGGCGGTATATGGCTTTTAAAAGATGTACAATTCAGAATACGCGAACAAGTAAAAACTGAAAATGTTGTCATTAAGCCCGGTTTTCGCATGGCGCGGCTCATATGTTATCGATGAAGAGAGGTTCAGATACACTAGGTATTGCCTGATAACAACTATGTATACAATGTAAGGTCAAACCTAGTACGCCCATTCGGGCTATTCAAGGTGCTAAACTGCGAAAATTGCATCGCTACGCGCTCTCGTCCGTTTGACATTCGAGCCAATCAGATCATGTACTGTTAAGCGAATCCTGAATCATTTCACGTTTAAGAACTTATATAATTCAGAGTCTCGGTTACATTATATTCTAACATTTTACAAAACGGCTTATAACCATACACTAACCGTTTCTGGCATTACCATGATTACCACAGTGACAAGTATGTATATGTATTTATCACTCAACAAACAGGACGCAATATTGAAAACAATAACCCTGGTGCATTTGGTGGACATAGGTCATGTGCAGTCAATAAAGTGATAAAACCAACAAATATTGAACATTTTAAACATCATTTGATAATTTGTTTACTCTGGTAACTGTCTGATGGAGTCAAACGTTTATATTACGATTAACCTGTATTTTTCTGACTGTGTCTCAAACAACAGTATCTGTTGTATTTACTTTGTAGTAAATAAATGAGAACACAACTATTTAATTGATGAAAGAAATGAAGTCTCGGAAATATACGAGTCCTGTTAACGTATGCCCAACAAAACATTATGTTTGGCGAGTTCAGTAGGCATTCTATAAAATCATAGGATAATACAGTGAAACATCTCTAAGCAGGACACCAACAAATACAAAGGACGTACTCCAAACGCACTGTGATATATTAGTACATTGCATTATTCTGCTACACATGTACATGTATATGATTGGCAGCCTGTTGATAAAAGCTACCTTTCTGTATTCGCAACCACTGAATACAGTAGCGCTTTTCTGTTCCTTACATATTTGTATATATTAATATCGTATACATATCGTAATCATATAGTATTGGTATATTTAATGAGCATATCGTATGATCATACAATATTGGTATGTTTGTACCGTATCATCGTATAGTACAGATTGTTTACATTAGTAGTAATGGGTGCCACTATGGTACGGTTTTTTAACATGTGTATTTTCCATAGACAATTTTACCCCGGTTGTCTATGTAAAATACACATGTTAAAAAACCGTACCATAGGTGGCACCCCTTATTACTCCCATTATCAGGGGTGGAAACTTCTTGTATTACGCTATAGTGGTTAAAAACCGTACCATAGTGGCACCCCTGAACCATTTTGTTGATTCGTGAATTTTATCCGGGGGTGGAAACTTCTTGTATTACTCTATAGTGGTTAAAAACCGTACCATAGTGGCACCCTTGAACCATTTTGTTTATTCGTGAATTTTATCAGGGGTGGAAACTTCTTGTATCACGCTATAGTAACACCCTGAACATTTAGGGATGTACTGTTTTCCTCCATATAATTTTCAAATATTTTTGACAACTCCAATATTATCAAATACATATGAAAATGTCCTAGAAATAATTTTCATCCACTTCTGACAACTCTAATATTGACATAAGTTGATGAAAATAAATATTGATTGTAAATCAATATATTGGTATTTTTCGATTTATCGGGGGAAAATTGAATACGAGATATGTAAGTTTTAATAATATTTTATTGAACAATAACATATTTACAACATGGAATTATAGACCAGATATGATATTCATATTTGATCTTTACAAAAGTACATGCAATATTATGTTAACTATTTGTAA
This sequence comes from Conchocele bisecta, assembly GCA_029237695.1. Classification (NCBI taxonomy): domain Eukaryota; kingdom Metazoa; phylum Mollusca; class Bivalvia; order Lucinida; family Thyasiridae; genus Conchocele; species Conchocele bisecta. The sequence goes on along the minus strand of CM055267.1, from coordinate 81,225,573 downwards.
CATGAAGTAATTTTGGAAAATGCAAAGACATGGCATGATGATATTGTTGTGGTTTACAACATTGGCACCCGACAGATGTTGAACTTTGTTGAGGTCCTTCGTAGAGTGTTCCAAAGTGATGTTTGAACCAGATCGTTATAGTCCTATCATTCTTGAAGTAATCTGATGAACTGAATGTTTGTTGAATACAGAGACGCAGAGTATTTCCTCTTGCAATCGCAACCAACATAAACACACAGTATTTTCCACATGTTGTATTGAATACACTTTGTAGTCTCTGTTTGTTCAATGTCCATTTCGTAGAATTGTTTGTCAAGAAAGACAATATTTCTTCATGTAGTGGTGGTAACCCATAGGAGTCAAAGTAGGTTGCTTCATTCTTCTGATCAAATACAATGGCTATCCAATGTTTTCCAGGTTGATCAGAATTATCAGTGTTGATTATGTACGCTTGGACGTCTAATGGTCTGTGATTTGGTAGCTTGTCTTTTGGGCATACTATTCCGTTTAATCTCTTCAGCCATATTTCTCGATCCAGTAGTGTGTGTTAATTCGATGGTTTCCATCTTTGGATGTTGATTTCACAATACGTTACTTTTAGGATTTGTTTTGTTCATAATTGTCCAATATTAATAGTCGGTGATCACTTCACGAAGACTATTTATTTTCTAATCTGGTTATCAAACTCTGAGAACACTATGACATTGATGACTTTTTCAAGTGCTCTGGCAAACTGAAGCTCAAGGCGTAGATTTCCAGTTCTTATAGGGTGTAGGTGTCCCTCTTCACTGCCCTGGTCAGGTGTCAAGTCATATCCCCACAAACAATATCCATTTACATATTCATCTCTAGTAATATCAAATGATTTGTTTTGACCTAATGAAGACACAGCTTGATACAAAGACATGTATGATTTAAGATATAATTTATGTTCAAAATCCGGCTCAAATGGACGGTTGAAAATACCATGACCATTACAATTTACATCAATTTTTGATAGATTAAAATGATGAAAATTGAATGGATTTTTTTGCGTATTCCCCATTGAAACTAGCATTATCAACCATACCAATGAATATCCGTTTTGGTAATTGCCCCTGAAAAAGATGATCTTCTATTTTTTGAGCGCATTCCAGTTGCAATTGTGAATGTTTTGACTTCTACTCTACGTATAGGAATTTTCATATTCTTTTGAGCTATGAGTCTGTTCATGTCATTGGACACAGCAGGTAATAACTCAACAGTTCTTACATTGAAACTAACATTTTCAAAATCTATTTTTGTCTCTGGTGCGCCAGTGCCGCCTATTAAACAAAACTTTGACGATGCTCTATTGAGTCTTATTCTAATTTCAATTCCATTGGGTAAATATTTTTCTTGTAAAAATAAATCCAAATGCAATCGTGCTTGAAGTTCGATTACTTTACTCCCCGAAATAAATGAATTCCTCTTATTAAGACCTGCATTTTCACCTGTAATGTCAACAATCTCATATTTACCGGCGGTATCTTTCAACCACATTTCACTAGCCGCTAATTGTTTTGATTTACATTCAGCGTTATATGACAAAAGATTTTCTAAATATGCCCGAAAAGGATATGTATCAGGCTTATTTGTTATCAGTTTATTGTTTAGATATAAATCAATATTACTGAAGATACTATGAAAGAAATTGTTAACTGGAGCAATATTATCATCTGCGTCTAATGCAGTATTATCTATTTTTAAAATTTTCAATTTCAAATACATGTAAGATTGAGATAAATCTGTCCATTTATCTGTGTGTGGTGGAATTACAAATTCTATTGGAGCATTATTGTTGAGAGAGGAAATCGGAAAATGTTCAATCCACTGACTTTCGTGCATAGCAGTCATGGTTGGAGGTACTGATTGAACATCCTACTCAGTCTTACTACATTCACAAGAACCGTTTTGCATCATTTTTTATTTTAGTCAAAAATATCTAAATTTCTGTTAGATATTTTTCTCCTCCTATCCTTTTTGATTGTTACTTGATTTATGGACCTTAACTCTTCGATGTATTGAACGTGACTGATGTTTCCTTTTATTTTTCTTTGTTTTTATACCTAATTTCTTCAATGATTTTCCTAGTGAATTCATTGTTTGTTTACCTCGTGAAATAATTACATCCTTTGGATTTTTGTATTGAAGAAAAATATCTTGAGCTAAACCTATTCCTTGTTTCATTCCTTCATTTTTAAAAGAATTTACTCCAGTTTTTATTATTGGTTTTATATGGAGAAAGAAAAACGGTTCTAATTGCAGATTTGGAACAAGGATCCTAACCTGCCCATACTGACGTGTAACTCCTCGATATACAGGATGCATTTTCAATCTATTTTTTCTTTTCCTAAAATGTACCTTCACCATAGACTTTCCAAGAACAAAATGAACAGGTTATTGCCAGAATCTCCTCTTTATTTTTATTTTTATGAATTGTATCAAATTTTCAGATTTTGATATAGGCAATTATAATGTAAGTTTAAAATAATTTTCATGGTTAAATATGTTGACTACCTTATATCATTTTCAAATTGAATTTTGATGTTTTTGAATGGGTTTTTACAAAACTCTTAAAATCGGAGCTTGAATTATGTCCTACAATCGAATATTCAAAAAACAAATATCAGAGTAAATAAAAAACAAATGATTAAACCCCTCATTTAAATTTGACAAATGGGGAAAAAAAAATAAAACAATCATTTGGCATATTACTGTTTGCAAAAAATGTATCGTTTACTAACTTTGGATCTCCACTGACGTTTAAAAACAATGTATGGTTAAAATTTAATTCCTCGTTTTGCGAAAAATTTATGGAAAACTAAAATTTTTTGGACGTTTCATACCCGGAGAATATGAAAAAAACGTTAATCGCTTGCTTGTTTTTTTTAAAAAAATATCGCCAAAGAATCTTGGAATGATATTATCCAATTGTTTTCCAATACGAGAAGCTATGATGAATAGGATCCAGGTTGAAAAATTTAAAAATTGTAATCCCATTTAACAGGTTAGTACCATCTTCACCAAAGCCTATCTATTTATATCCTTTTTTATTTTTTATTTCTGAAACATCCGAGTAGAAAAGATAAATCTTTTGTTATAATATTAAATTCTGTTTTTCGTCTTTGCTGATATTAAAAACTGTGAAGGAATAATTTAAATTTCCGTTAATGCTATTTCCCAGTTTTCTTTATCGATTACGAACTGTTCGAGGTAATTTAACTTTGAAACGACATTGTATATTTGAGGATAAAATATCCATAGAACTATCACTCAGTAAGGTTACGTAAAATGAATTCATTTTTTACCGTCTGTAAAAAATCGAAAACCTATCGGTGTTTTTTTGGTAAATTTTTTAACCCCGGGGCTTGGTAAAAAATGTATCCAAAGAGAACTACTTAAAATGAAACGAGCCACAATTCACGATTAGGACTTTGGATACTTAAATGATGATGGCTGTTGTAACAATTGCATTATATTATTAATTTACTTGAGAAAATTATATTGAAATGATTTTTTTTTTTTGTATTCGTTTACCACAAAATGAAAACTCTTGTTTTTCTATTTTTTCGTTTTTCAATGATATCTTGTTCATTTCATATTATGTTTTGATGTGAAAATCCAAAATATCAAAAATTTTTGACGGATAACCCATCCAACGAAAACTTTAGTTTTTCCTTGATTGTTTTTATTACCTATACGTCTTGTACTATATGTCGAGCAATAAAAAACTGATTCTTTATTTTACATTTTCATATTTTTCATCATCTTTTATACCTTGAATTTCCTTTCCATAAAAATGTACCCATTATTTTTTCCCCATCAAAAGATCTTCAAAATTTTGTAAGTTGGTGGTAAAATTTTATTAATATGAAATATTTTAAATAATTTCAATTCTTTCGTCCAGTTTGGTAGATAACCCCTTTTCAAATGTTGCGTTTTGTTTTATTAATACGAACTAATCACCCGACATGTAATTTGTTTTTGGGTTTGGTTGGGATAGCTTGTTTCATTCCATACAATGCATGTGTAACCTCAATTTCATTTGAGGTATTAACAGAAATTGGGGTCCTCTTAATACTACGATGGTATGTTCGGTTGTATCCATCAACAATATTTTGTAAAATATCAATATATTTTCTAGTTTGATGATATGTGAAATATTTCCACATACGTGTTTTTAAAGTTCTTTGAAATCGTTCAACTATACTTGCTTTAGTTTCAGGGTTTTCGGTTGTGAAACAATGAATGTGCTTAGATTTCAAGAAAAGTTGAAATTCTTTATTTTTAAATTCCGTTCCTTTATCGCTTTGTAAAGAACGTGGCTTGCGTTTTGATGTTTTTAGTATCAAAGCAAACGCGTTAATCAATGTTTTCCCCGTTTTGTTAGGAAGGGGTATGACCCATGCATATTTTGAAAATACATCTATTACACACAATAGATATCTTTGATTCTCATTTTCACCACCTGAGAATTGTTGCATATCTGCCAAATCAGCCTGCCATTGTTGATCGATACCTCCTACTATTGTCTTACGACGTGTAAAACGTCTTTGAATTTGTTTATGAAGTGTATAGTTTTCTGTCTACTTATCAACCATTCTTGTATATGTTTTAATCTAACATCTGAAAAATGTGTTTATTCGTTTAATTGAATCATACAAGTGTTTTGCACTTGTGTAGGCAATTGAAATTTTTGGATCATAATATATTTTCTTTAGTAGTGAATTAAGTTTCTTCTCTTTATTGCTTTAATAAGGCTCCCATTTTTTAAGATATGTTGAATCAGACTTTCTTTTTATATACAGTTAGGGTGACTGAAATTTTTGATTTTGGTGTTTTACGATGTTTCATTACTGTTTTAGGTGTACTAAATATTGAATCCGACTCAATGTCAGATGTATCAGTTTGATATTTATGCATCCAGTTCCATCGTTGTCTATTACCAACTACGTCTTGTGGTATATTGAGTTCCTGTAAAGCTGTACTGAATGTCTCCCAGCCTCTGGGGTTAAATCCTTTTCTTTGACGTAAAGTGTCATTAACTAAATCAATAATATTTGACCCCCACCCCTTATAAGTTTTCCTTTATATGATACTAAAACCATTTTCATCCCAACTGATTTTTGGGTTATCTTTCAGCATGCTTAAAAGAAGTTCTCCTTTCTTTGCATTGTTTTTGGTATACTTTGTAAAATCCTATCAATTAAGTGGTCTTTTTGTACTTTCATTTACTGTAACATGTTGAGGTTCTAAAACTTTTTTAAATGATTCCTGAAATTTATGTAATGTTTCTCCGTGTTGTCTTACCTTTTCACTTTCCGATAAATCTGTTCTTTCTAAAAGGTTAGATAAATTTTTTTGAAGTTTAGCTGTATTTGTAATTTGTGGATCCGGTGAAAGTTGAGGTTTTTGACTTTGTTCCATTTTCCATTTATTCATTTCTTCCAGTAAATGAAAAGGAACAAGTGCCATTTTCCGGACTGACATTATTTAACTAGAGCTCGAATACCTGCTCGCGCACCAACACCAAGTGCGCCACCTAGAACAGCTTTACCTATTAATGGTAATAATGGAAGTAAAAATGATAAAATACCTCCTGTCTGATTTATAATATTTTTATTTTTCTTAATTGAAATTGATTTTGATACAAGTTGTCTGAGATGTTTACGCTTAGGATAGAATTTATGTTTCTGATCAGATGTAAGTGTGACATTGCCTTTTAAGAGATTGTGACAACATTCGCAAATACACTTAATCATATGATTTGGTGCATTTTTTATTAATTTTTCACGATATTTTTTAGTTTTAGGTTCATTAGCTATAGCCAAAAGCATAGCACCATGTTTTTTAATTAATGGTTTCTTTTTACTGGTTTTATTCTTGACCTTACCCATCTTTATACTAACAATACTTTATATTGAATGATACAAAATTAATTAATAACTGTATTTTATACAGCTAAGTAGCTTTTAATTTTTGCTCTTAATTCTGGATTTTTAAACGCAAAATCTTTTAGATGTTTTGTTTCTGACAACTTCTTTGGTTTTAGGAGATCTCAAAGGTGTTCTTAACGGTGAAAACCTAGCTATTGGATGTTCATCCAATGCATTATATTCCTGTAACAGTTTTTAATGTTCTTTTGTTGTTTTATTAACAAGTCTAAACCAATTTTCAATTTCAGGTTTATATTTATACTTCTTTTTTTTTGGAGGCTGTCTCTCAAATGAACCCGAATTACTGGGGAAAGATACATTGTATGATGATCCAGATTTGCTAGAAGTTGATGTAAATGGTAATGTGGTGATCTAAAGGAAATAGGTGTCGATGTGAACTGAGGTTTCCCAGTCGATGAGGGTGTATGAAACGGTGATATAGATCTACGCGAATTAACAGGACTAGGATTTGTAGACATACTAGACATTGAAGAAAATCTTAAAGATTCATTTTGCTTTTTAGTTGTTTTCTTTTTAGTTGTTTTCTTTTGAGATTTTTTATTTCGTGTTTTCTTTTGTTTTTTAATTGTTTTCTTTTTAGTTTGTTTTTTGGTTAGTTTTCTATTTTTCACGTTTTTTGTACCTGTCCAGCGAAGTAAACTTCTAATAATTACACCACCTAAAAATCCTCCACCACCAGGTTTTAATATTATTTTTTTCTTTGTATCATCATCAACTGTAGGATCCGCTAATTGTTTAACATCTTTTTTATTTTTTTCTATAAAACGCACTGTTTGTTTTGGTAATTTTATTTTATTTTCAACTATATTTTGAGCAGCTACTGAAAACCATTTCAATATCTCTTTTAACCCAGATTTCAATATTATTTCTCTTGTAAGTTTATGTTGTTATCATCACTCAAATTTCTTAAAGCATGAATAATATTTCCTGATGTGTATGAGAAAGCCATGTTGGTACCTTGATAGAAAGTACAATACTGATATCTATATTACTATATTGGAGAATAAATAGTACCTCTAACATCCTTATCTGTAATCCAGCGATGAAAAATGTCACTTCTTAAACGAAATTGTTTTTTAATTCTTGATTGAAAATCAATTAACAAATAACCATGTTCCTGAGAAATAGCATCATTGTAGGCTGAAATTAAGTGCGGACTTTGCATTTGACGTGATAATGTTTTAATTTGTAACCCATCACGTTCATTTCTAAATAAAATCATGTAACGAGAATTAAGACTTATAGTTCTACTCGATTTATTTTGTTGAAACATATTTTGTGTAATATATATTACACTTGAATTTCTATGATGACCTTTTCTTGTAACCACAATTTATTTTTCTTCATCTTTTTCTCCTAACATCATCAAATACTACTACAAGATGTGGAATTGTTACATCGGATACAATTTCATTTTCATCATCTGGGATACCTTCAATAAATTTGAGGAAATTGAACTTTTCTTGCATAATAGTATAGATGTGTTGCCATTCTTTGTAACACCATATTACTTTTTCGGGTACAATATTAAATAAATCTTTGCGATAATCAATAATCTTTTGTACAATTTCAGTTTTTCCACATCCACTTGGACCTGCTATATAAATGTTACAGGGATGTTGAAATAACAAAGACAATACGTCTTCGTTCTCCATTGTTTACAGTACAAGGTCCAGATGTATAATGATATACTATCATGTGTATAGCAATGTTTTATTTGAAAAGGAATTCTGTTCGAATAGTTTGGGATGGCCCTGAAAAGGGCCGTTTGGGTAAAGGTGCGAGTACTGTTATTTTTATTTTTAAAAAAGACATGAGTACTGGTAACAATTTTAAAAATAAAAAATACACGAGTACTGGTACAATATTTTTTTTTTTTTTTTTTTTTTTTTTTTTTTTTTTTTTTTTGCACGAGTACTGGTAATTTTTTTTTATTTTCGTGGAATCAAATGATTTTCTTTTTCTGGACGAATGTGTTTACGATGTGCATCAACCCCACTTTTATGTGAATGTATTTTTTCGTCAACTGTATCACACAGGGCCCTTTCTGCATGTTGACTGATCTGTGCCACTGTTTTCTTGTCCAATTCAAACTTGATAGGCACTTTCAATGGCTTTGTGTTAAATGTCAAGTCCCGATTTTCACACTGTTTTCTCTAGTTTCTTTGATAATGTGTCTGTCATGCGGTCAGTTGAACACTATGTCGTGATGCGATGTTCTCTAGTTTCTGTAATATTCTTTCTGTATTGTTGTTCAGTTTCTGTAGTTCTTTCAATATCATAGAATCTTCTTTCTTCTTCTCTATTGGAATGTATACAGGAACAGTTGGCTGCTGTTGTAGTTGTTGTTGTTGTTGTGGTGGCTGGAAGGTTGGTTGATATATTTCATTCATCGCCTCTGCTAATATATCAAAATCTTGAGCGGCAAAATCGTAACTTCTGTTGTCAGCCATAGTATCGAATGTAAATTAATGATTTTATGATCGTCTTTTATACCCATCAGAAGGATTGACCTACTTAGAAATTGATAAAAATCAAGTGACCAATCACAGTGTGTCTTACAAAACGATAGCTGCTAACCAATATTCCATTTACAGTACTCTTTTCTCACATTTAATTGAGGGATACTGGGATAACTCTTAATAATTTTAGTTTCTATGTTCAAATCCCTCGAAAAAAGGATTTTATGGCTGTATAGATGAAGCAAAGGTTAAGATCCTTGTCAAAGTAAATCTGACTATCCTTCCCGTATGTTCTAGAACTTACTAACCTATACATTTTATTTTTTTCTATCACAGTTATCTTTGGACAAATACCAAACGGTATAAATCTAGAATTGTTTGTTATGTACCCGATGAAAGGATAATATTATATTTATGGGTGATTTATAAATGTTTACATTATTAATAGTGTATTCTCCGTTTACTATGCCTATAGTACAATTTTTGAGAAAATCGAAACATTTACATTCTTCGACTTCCGGATGCTGATCACAATGTTTTATTTGTTGATCCATTTTAGCAGGGTTGTACTCTGAACAATGTAATGCTTTCGCTTCAGAGTTCAGTAGACTAATGATGATCATATGGAATTTGTGGCTTCTTTTATAAACGTCACGATGTAACGATAGTATAGAACTGCTGCAAATGCTTAATGTTTAACAACTAATGATACAATATACAAAGTTATTAGGATATAAATTGCAAAAGTAATTTTTTCGTAATAATGTGTGGTGGCCCTGAAAAGGGCCGTTTTTGCTTAGAGTGTACAACTGTACAAACTAATATTCAATGGTAGTACGACGCCATTTGTTGTTTGATTCTCGAGTTTTAACTCTCAAAACGCCTGTAGTGTCAGGTTTTGCTTCTGTCGTAAAACTCTTGCCGTCCTCCATTTCAAATTCTTTGTAAGCAGGTTTTGGCTTTTCCTTTATTTTCCTCAACAGGTCAGCCGTAACCATTTGCAACGTTTCTATGTCTTTCTGCATCGACCCTACGACTTCAACCAAATCTGCGATCCGCCTTCCCATCATATTGCTTCGCTCGGTATTCATTTTCTTTGAGTGTTCAATGAAACATGTGAAGTATGTGTTAAAAACACATGCTTTTATACCCATCAAACGGATTGACCAACTTTTGTAGTTTAGTAGTCATTTTTTCAGATTTTCGTCCCAATCAGAAAGCGTGTTGTACGCGTTTTGTGAACAAAGTTTGTTTACACAAGCTTGGCTGTAAAAACGGATTGAAAATCATCCAATGAGAGGGGTAGAATCCTTAACCAATCAAATCCTCTAATTTTTAGCCAATGAAATCATAGCTGAAATCATTTCTGGATCTAAAACGTATAGTATTCATTCTATTCATTCTTACATACCAGAATGCAGATCAAGAAATTCTTCCACCGTTTGAGAAACATTGTATTCTCCAGGAAAAATGATGTTAATGAAGAAAAAGAGAGAAATAAAGAATTATTACAACAATTCTTTGCAAGACGTGGTTATCATTCCGGGCCTTCCAAACAAAAAATTGTTTGGAAAGTTACATTGAATAACTTATATCCTGATCTGTCTGAATTCTATTAGACAGAGATCAAACGGTCCTTTTCAGGACCACAATATTTTCCAGAAAGAAACACTTGCATTTTATAAATCATATGAATTAACCATATAAATTATAAAAATGATAAATAACAAAACTAGAAAATACATTTCAACTTGTATTCATTTAACAATATTTTATTGAACAACAATATAATACATAGTGTCTATTCATAATTGTATTAATTTAACAAGACAAATAAATCAATCGAATCTAAAAGTCAATTTTCATCTTCTTGACTGGAACCGCAATTTTCCTCTTCTTGATTTGAACACTCGGTTCATCTTGACGTTTACGTTTACGATTGTTCACTGGTTTCTCTATGGGCTTAACATCCACTGTGTTAGGCGTGGGTTTCTGGTCACAATCACAAGCCCAATGTGATTTCGATTTACAGATGAAACATCCATCATACATAACATTTCTTGGCAGCTTCATATGACTCTTCGTTGTAATAAGACATGAAATTTTCCAACACACAGGTCTTGGGTAATACTAGGAGAATCCAAAAATTGAACTTCATGAGATATGGATTCACAAACACATCCATGTACTTTCCTTGTAGCTTCTGGCTACATTTATTAGCCCAATGCTCCGTTGATTGACAAATGTAAACATCTGTTAGGATGATATTTCGCCCCCTCCCCCAATTTTTCTCATCGATGCTGAATTTTGTAAAAACCTCTTTCCTGTAGAAATCAGGTACTCAGAGTCGCCCGAATAAATTGTAAGATGTAAACGATCCAACAAAGTTCCCATTATGTTTTATAGAATAGGTTTTCGGTATGTTGCTGAATTCAACTTCATGAGTAAACGGATTTACATATAAATTCATTTCGCATCCTTTGTGCCAATATTTCATACTTTCGAAATAGTCAGCAAAATGTTCCTCGTGTTTTTGTATGTTGAATGGAAGATCGATCTGTCGCTTGAGAGTCCATGTCGCTTCAGAGTTCAGTAGACTAATGATGACCATATGGAATTTATGGCTTCTTTTTATAGACGTCACGGTTTAACGATAGTATATAAGCTGTTGAAATTGATTAATACTTTATTATACAATTCACATGCCACTTGTACCATACCGGACACCGAGAGTGAAACCGAAGAGTCACCAGATGTTAGAAGATTTTATGATCTTATACAAGAAAAAAGTCGAAGATCAAGAAAATTTCAGAACTGAATCATCAGTTTTTAAAACAACATTCAAGAAATTTGATGTAGACGAACACCTTCAAAATTTCGTTGGGGTATTATTTGATGATATCGTTCATCAAATCATCGAACGAATTGATGGTGATCCACACGACAAAATCAGGGTAACATTAAATCATCCTGCATTAAAGATGGGGATACCGATTCCATTCTTAAATGTTGAAGATTTGAATGGGAACATATTGTTACAAGAAATAGAAAAAGAAAGTTATACAATCGAATATGGATTTTAATTTGAACGATGGTGAGATGACAATCGAAACAACGTTTACCAAAATGCCAACAGGTTCTGGAAGAAAGAAGATGACCTCTGAAATTGATTCTCGAGTTTTCACGAAAAAAAAAGAAAACTGTTGTAAAAATTGAAAATTCAAAAGACAATATGTGCTTAGCCAGGGCTATTGTTGTTGGAAAATATCATGCTGATAGAGAAGTTTCTTCAACATGGAATATGCGATGGAATGTAATTCGACAGTCATCACGTCCTTTACAACGTATTGAAGCCGAGAAATTATTGAATGAAGTTGGAATTTCACCACAAAAAGCTTGTGGAATTGAAGAATATAAGAAAATACAACAATATATGTATCCAGAATATGTGATCAAGATTCATCAACAACATGTGAAAACAGAATTGTTGTTTGAATATCCAGAAATTCAGTCATACACCAAAATAATACATATATTCTATAATCAAGATCATTATGACTGTATTACAAATACTGTTGGATTTCTTGGCTGTCATTACTATTGTGAGATGTGTAATGTTGGTTACCAAAATCGTGAAACACATATATGCCCTACTTCTTGTAAGGCATGTCGTTCCAAAACAAAATGTCATGTGGTAGATTGTATCAAGTGTAAAGATTGCCTTAGGACATTTTATAGTGGAACGTGTTTTGCAAATCACAAACAAATTGAAGGACGACAAAAGAAATCAATTTGTCAACTCATAAAATGTTGCGGTAAATGTGGAGGGCAGTTTGCCGATTCCAAGAAGAATCATACATGTAAAGGAAAGAAGAAATGTAAATTTTGTAAAAAGATTGTTAATTTTGACCACAAATGTCATATTCAGCAGTATAAAAGCAAAAATGAAGAAGATGATCAGGAACCGTTTTTCATATTTTATGATTTCGAATGTCAACAAGACACTGGTGTACACATTCCTAACTATTGTATTGCACACAGAGCTTGTGATGAATGTATCAATGAACCATTAGAATTCAATTGTGAATGTTGTAGTTGGGTTCCTGGAGGAAGAGAAGTAGTATTTGAAGGAAAAAATACTTTGACAGAATTTTGTAATTGGTTGTTTTCAAAACAACATAAAGGTGCTACAGCTATTGCCCATAATTTCAAAGCGTATGATGGTCAGTTTATACTTCATCATCTCATTGAAAAGGGGGTGTTACAACCGAAGGTAATAATGAACGGTAATAAGATCATGGTTATGGAAGCTGGAGGTATACGATTGATTGATTCATATAATTTCATAAATTCAGGATTGGCAAAATTTCCAGAAACCTTTGAATTGAAAGAAATGGCTAAGGGATATTTTCCACATTGGGCAAATACTGATAAATTTGCCGCTTATGTTGGTCCATACGTTGATGTCTCTTATTATAAACCAGATTCAATGGGGATAACTGCTAGGGAAAGTATCATGGTATAACGAACGTGTGAAAAACAACGATTGTTTCAATTTCAAACAAGAAATGGAAAAATATTGTCGATCGGATGTAGATATTTTGAGACGTGGTTGTGGAAAGAATTCAGGAAGGTATTCATGGAATATGGGGGTATAGATCCGTTTCTAGAAGCCAGTACAATCGCTGACGCATGTAACAAAGTTTGGCGTAACAAATATATGCCAAGTAATCAGATCGGAATTATTTCAAGCAGAGATCCGATTAAACGCAAATTTTCAATGAAAGGTATTCGATGGATGCAAAGTATTGCACACGAAAACAATATTGTTATCCAACATGCAAAAAATGGTGGTGAATACCAATTGGTCCTTATACTGTAGATGGGTTTCACAAAGAATCAAATACTATCTATGAGTTTCTCGGTGACCTGTGGCATGGTTGTCCTAAATGTTACCCAAAATCGTAATCTAAAAAACCCGGTAAATGGAGAATCAATGCAAAATTTATATTCTCAAACATTTGAAAGATTGGAATATTTCAGTGTAAGTGGTTACAAAATTCACACTATATGGGAACATGAGTTTGATTTAAAAATGAAAACTGATAAAGAATACAAAAAGTTGATCGAACAATTATTTTCAAACTGTGATCCGATTGAACCTAGGGAAGGATTGTTTGGTGGACGTTGTAATGCTATAAAAATTAAATATGATATTGAAGAAAATTCAGATGATGAAATCAAATATATTGATATTTGTTCATTGTATCCATGTGTATGTAAACACAAAGAATATCCGATAGGACACCCCGATATTTTAACAAAAGAAAATATTGATATAGAAAACATCCGACAGTATCAGGGTTTGATAAAATATAAAGTTCTCCCTCCGGACAATCTATTTCATCCAGTGTTACCAACACATTGTAATAACAAACTCATGTTTCCATTATGTAGAACATGTGCAGAAGAAAGTTCTACAAAGTGTACACATACAATTGAAGAAAGAGCTTTGGTTGGTACATGGGTGTCAATAGAATTGTTTAAAGCATTGGACTGTGGCTATACGTTGTTAGACGTATATGAAGTATGGCATTTTTCGGAAAAATCTAATGATTTTTTCTCGGGATATGTGGACAATTTTCTTAAAATCAAACAAGAAGCAAGTGGTTATCTAGGATGGTGTGTAACAGAAAAAGACAAAGCAAAATTTGTTAAGGACTATGAAGAAGCTGAAGGTATTTGTCTTGATCCATCAAACATACAAACAAATACGGGGCGTAGAGCATTTGCCAAGATTATGTTAAATTGCTTATGGGGTAAATTGGCACAACGTGAAATCATGACACAAACGGAATACATCAATAATCCTTCAAAATATTTTGATTTGATTTCAAATCCATGTATAATGGTAAAACACGTAGAAATATTTGATAATGAATGTCCATTCATATTGGTTAACTATGCAACTAGACTTGAACACATTGAATCCCATGCAACATCAAACGTTATAGTGGGATCATATGTAACAGCATATGCAAGACTTGAACTATACAGTGTTTTGGAAAAGTTAAATGAGCGTGTCTTGTATTTCGATACAGACAGTTGTATGCACATACACAAACATAATTCCTGGAACCCCCCCCCCCCCCATTATCAATAGTAGGCTTGGTAAATGGACTGATGAAGAACCCGGAAATAAAATAATAAGTTTTAGGGGAATAGGACCAAAGAGTTATGCATACAAGTTGCTAACAAAAGCTGGGGAAATAAAATCCAAATGCAAAGTTAAAGGACTGACACTCGATTACAACACAAGTCAAGTAGTTAACTTTGATACGTATGATGTTCAATGTGCAGAGGACCGAAGTACCGAAGTGAAAGTTGTGTATGCATGTAAAATCCGGAGACATGCAAACAGAACAGTAACGAGTGAATGTCAAAGCAAGACATTTAGGTCTGTGTACACAAAACGTGTCATTGTTGACAATTTCAATACTGTACCATACGGTTACAACACATTGAGACTTTGATTGAATATACACTGTGTATTAAGAATTGTTGTTTGAATATCCAGAAATTCAGTCATGGACACATTTAATAACTACAGTCGGTTAGCTGTGCTACCAGAGGAGTTACTGGTTATGTTAATAAAATTGTATCTGTCGGAGAGTGATGCCAAAAGTCTCGCACGTGCTGACGAGCGTGCAAAACGCATCATTGAAGATGATGCGTTTTGGACTGCTATGCTAAGGGAAGACTTTAGGGGCCACTCATTCACAGTTTACAACATGAGCCCATTTGGTGTATATAAATTTTCGCAAGATATAATACACAATTTTTAACTGTAAAAACGTGTTTACAACACGCTTTCTGATTGGACGAAAATCTGAAAAAATGACTAAACTATCAAAAGTAGGTCAATCCGTTTGATGGGTATAAAAGACGATCATAAAATCATTAATTTACATTCGATGAGAAGTATTACATTGTCCAAAGTACAACCCTGACTCTACACATCTAGGATGATAACTTTAATATATTTATTTCATGAGTACGTGGTTAGGAATTTAATTCCCTACTATAATTTGAAATTTGAAGCACGAGAAGCCTCGAATAGCTTCGTATATAACTGGGGAACAAGTTCGATGATTTGATGAACCATATCAAACAGGGACCACAATGTTTCATCGAATACGATGTCGAAGCCTACAGAAAACTGGGATAATGATGAGAGAGCGAGTTTACAACCACAGCAAGAAGACTGGGATGAGGAGATCCGACGAGCTCCGACACCATCATTTGCGATTCCTGGAAAACCCAGCAAAAGGTCTACACACAGATTTCTCTTAACATGAAGAAGCTGTGGATCCAGGGACTGTGGTGGCCATAAAAAATACATTGAAAGAGTGAACAAGTATGATAAACAGCAAACTTGAATTAGACGATCAAGACAAAAGGCCCTTTTCCCTTTTCAGGGCCAATACAAATATTTAGAATAGAAAAAAACTTATAATCAGTTGTACCTATATAAACGTTTTACATTTTGTCATAAGCCATTATATTCAAGGTATTCGCTCTAGAAACAACAAATATTATACAGTACTTTTAGATAATAAACAATAAAAATGATGGGACATAATTATGAGTTGTGGTTACAAAACGATGTTTGTCTGATAAAGAAATCCCGAGAAATACCCCGACAAAGAAAGACAATACATGACACATTCAATAAATGTATGGTTGAACAACTTCAATTATTAATTTAAAAAGAAGTAAATGACAATTGTTATGGATGTCAGGTTGAACATCCAAGTCAAGTACGACATCAACTGTGCTTATTCACAGATCAAGATGAACAAACAGATTTATTCATATTGCCAGCTCTACAGAAATTAGATCCTTATAAAATTATGGAAGAATGGTATCCAATTCTCAAAGATATGACATTGGACGATCAAGAGAAATTGGAAGCATACAGACTGTGGGTACAAATTAAAAACAAAATCAGTTTTAGACCCAATGAATCGTGGTTGGAACAGTTGAAGAAACAAGTCAAACAATCCTGGAAATAGATTGATATTAAAGACTATAAATGTAGGAACGGATTATAACTGAATCATTCTATGAATAGACACAGTTGAAGAAACAATGAATCCTCTGACAGATCTATTAAATCACATAGCATACAGGAAAGCATTGATACTTGCTTTCAAACTAAAAGTATCAAATGAACAATATCTTACAACCAGGATCATCAAGGATGAATTAGAGAAAATAGAGATGTTTGATGAGTTCAAGGAAGCCCTATTAGTAACAACGGGGTTCTTCAAAGATTCAAGGATTAAAGTAGAACAATTAACATTTGAACAATGGAGAAACGAAGTTGTTGAAAATGACAATATTGTGAATTTCTTATTTAGACGCTGTAAGAGACAGATTGTACCAATGGAAATAGTACAGATTAGTGAGACTGAATCAATGTGTGTGTGCTCCCATTGTTCACGCTTCATGGACAGTGATCACGATACATGGACAGAGATCATGCCTCTTGAATGTTAAACATACATGTTGTAAAATATGTTATTGTTCAATAAAATATTATTAAAACTTTACATGTTTCGTATTCAATTTTACCCACCATAAATTGAAAATTACCAATATAGTAAATCAATATTTATTTTCATTAACTTTTGTCAATATTAGAGTTGTCAGAAGTGGATGAAAATTATTTCTAGGACATTTTCATATGTATTTGATAATATTGGAGTTGTCAAAAATATTTGAAAATTATATACAGGAACAGCACACCCCTAGGATATCACAAAACGCGTTTACAAGGCGCTTTCTGATTGGTCGAAAATCTGAAAAATGACTAAACTATCAAAAGTAGGTCAATCCTTCTGATGTGTATAAAAGTAAAAAACATACAGCTATATTTCATTAGTCATTCAACTGTTCAAACAACTACATAAGAATGCAGAAGAACGGTAAATGCTCTATGTGCAGCGAGTCCTGTTACATAGAGTGTAGAAAATGTTATGCAGTGTTGGACACTCACGGGGAAAAACACAATTGTCCAGAGCTCGACGAAGGCTTTTTCGAGGAAGAGGATATTAAAGACCGTGAAATTTGTGAGGCGTGCGAGTTAGTCGTCGACTATATGTGGGATAACCTGAACACTACATAGTTTACTAAAAGACAACAGCCCTTTTCAGGGCTATACACTTTCTCAAGAAATGAATACCTTACATACTGCTCTTATTGGTTCAGGGTGACACTATAGCGTAATACAAGAAGTTTTCACCCCTGATAAAATTCACGAATCTCCATCAAAATGGTTCAGGGGTGCCACTATGGTACGGTTTTTAACCACTATAGCGTAATACAAGAAGTTTCCACCCCTGATAATGGGAGTAATAAGGGGTGCCACCTGTGGTACGGTTTTTTAACATGTGTATTTTACATAGACAACCGGGGTAAAATTGTCTATGGAAAATACACATGTTAAAAAACCGTACCATAGTGGCACCCATTACTACTTACATTATACAAACGTACTACACGAATATTATACAAACATACGATAGCCGTTCGTATATACGATATATCCGTACGGATATGGTATGAATATACCATACCTGAAGTGTGGCATAAAAGTGCCTATGCACCGGGTGAGAGATTAAACTCTAGCTAGGCATATCGAATCGTATCTCGTAAACAATCACAAGTTTTTCATTATTTAATTTGATTTTGTTTCTCGTTTTGTGGATATATTTTGAGGGCGCAATTTTGAGAAGTCAGTCTCTTCTGAATATTATGAAAAACAACTGCAGAGGCGGACTAAATATTAGGGGCGGACCAAATATTAGGGCAAATAGTACACGGCAACACCGTTAATATATCGTATACATTTACGGTATTCTGGTACATTTATACCGTACACAAATCTGGTATGTTTGTACGATACAAACGTACCAGAATTATACACATGTATACAAATCGTATAAACGTAAGATTTGAATGGCATACTCTATACGATATTGGTTGGTATGTACGGTACAAACATACCGTACGTTTATATTATATGCATATCGTATAGAAACCATATACGTATAGTATTGGTATAGTACGTATAGTTGACCTGCAGAAAAGCGCTACTCAGGCGCGGATACAAAGAATTAATTGCAAGGGGGGGGGGGGAGGGGGTGGGGGGGGGGGGGGTGGGGGGGGGGGGGGGGGTCTGTAATTTCGGCGTACCCGACCTCCGCGCGCGCGAAATCGTAAATCGTGAAGTAATTTTTAAATGCCAGATCGCCGCAGATGCGATTTCCTGACCCCCCCCCCCTGTATCCGCGCCTGCTACTGTATGTCAACCTTTTAACCGTTGACGCAGTCCGATTATAATATACATGTACACTGATAGCCATTCAGTCTGTGAATTATAGTGATTTTACTACAGCCTATGAGAATATTGCAGAGTGGTCGGGAATCCCGATCATTAGTTGCAATTTTCATAAGGTTATTTTTGTCAACCAGCTGTCAGGTGGCCATTACTTTACTCGTGTAGGATAAACGTTATAATGCGGCGTATGGGGCTCACACATGCGTTTTACGACCAGTGTAGATCAAGATCAGCCTGTGCATCCGTATAGTCTGATCAAGATCTGCACTGATCTGCATTACATCAATGAAACACCCATCATGCTGCTAGCAAGCATTATGTGTATTTTAATGCTATATGGGTGTGCTATTTGATCAAGATCTACACTAGTCACAAATGCCAGAAGCCCAATTTCTCCAGTCACAGCCAAATATTTATTATGGTAATTATAAAACTGACAGCATTTATGTTGCAATATGTGTTAATTCAAAATGAAAACATATATATGGCCCGCGCTCTGTGAAAACCGGCCTTAATATGTCCATAGTGAGATTGCGCGGGGTGCACGCTGATCAGGATCTACGCTGGACACAAGGGCAAACAATGCATAGGTGTCATATTACGTCACGAATGTACGGCTGTGTAAACTATATTGTTATGCGATCACTGTCTTAACAATAATTTGAACCATTTGAACCTATTCTGTCTTATTTAAAAATGTCATGGTGCAAAAACACATCACAAACCATTTTATTGTTTTAAGGAATTAAGATATCTCATATTAATATCGATCAATATCATGTTTCAACCGTGCCAACCCCACATACAACCCAACCCACCCCACACATGTACACCCGTACTCCTACCAAAAATCTACATACTCTTCTTTTCAGTTAGCCACCACACATTATTATCACCGAATGTCTAAAACAATCACATGTTATGGTATTGAATATATCTCCACATCAAAATACTAGCAATACATAAACTATTCATTTCGTGAACACTGTTCAAAGCATGTGCCTTATTTTTTCACAAAGTTAACAACGAAATGTTCCTCACCAGTACCCTTTAATTAACTCAATGTTCCGTACTTTACATATATATATCAACCTAGAAAGTTTTACACCTGCATACATGTACAAGGTATAAGACTATAGTATCACTACTTAATTATCATACATGTATACATGTAATAAACCGTCCGCTCCAATGAATGGAAACTGTGCGTCCTCGGTTGTCAGATAATTTCGTTTGTGACACACAGTCATTGTTTATGTACGTATGTCATGTATTTATGCTTGCACATGTTTGTGTATATGAGTGAATAGTATGTGCATGTTTGTATGCGATTGGCTTTGTTTATGAATATATGCCACTCGTTCCGCCGCGCTACATTTATATATCCATATACAAATCAAATGACCTATAAATAGTTCGTTTCCACGCCGCGTAGTAACGTATTATTATGGATGTGATTGGGGAAATGGGGCTCATGGGTTTTGCGACTAGTGCTGACCCAGATCATCCCGTGCACCCGCACAGTCTCGTCATGACATGATATATTCGTCATTACAGCAATGAAACACCCGCACTGCTTCTAGCAAGCAATATAAATCGTGAACAGTCTCCTGGAGTGTGGTATTGATCAAGAGCTGTACTGGTCACAACTCCCATAAACCACATTTATCCAGTCGCAGCCACATATTAAGACCTCGCCATTGCATACGTCATGTAGAGAGGAAACTATGTTTCTTAATTTCGTATTTACGCGACGTAGAAACGAAATGTTTATTGTTTGTCCGAAACAAAATACTTTTTAGTGCTTTCTTCTTCATATTTTACCCATCCTTTCCTCTAATGTTTCTCTAGCATGCCCTTCAACAGCCATCACACTCAGACCACCTCTAACCCCAAGGTCAGTGGGGAAAATTCCTTTTATTTTGTGTTTCCTTTCACACAGCTTATTGATATTCGTTAAACAAAAACACCACTAGGCGCGCTTTGTTGTCTTCCGACAAACTCTTGTTACCAAATATATTTATACGCGTTTTCCAAAGATGATGCGCCAGAGTTGATGCATGTATCGAGAATGATGAAATAATAAACAAGTTGTTGTGGCTTAACGGGAGTAAACTTTCCTTTTCATTTTTCCTTCTCAGTATAGTTCACATCTATATAGTCTTTTCGGTAACATCTGGGAAGACTATTTCTATTTTGCATATTAACACACTGAAATTATCCTGCGAGTTTTGGAACCGGTACGACGGTTCTTATGGCCATTACATCAACCACTTACATGTAGCCACCGCAGCTGCACAATCGAGGTAGCCAGACATGATAAACTGGCATCAACACGTAGTTCCGCAAAACGCGGCATGTTTATACTATACTGTAAGAACTTGCATAAGAGTGTCACATAAATCGTGCCAACACGTAGAAGGGTTCCCGAATTGCGCGATGGCTTATCCGAGCGAGTAATTGATACATGTCAATATGACTTAACCTGCACCTGCGATCAGAGAACATTCGAATGTGTTATTCATCGGCATTATGTTTATAACATAGCGACCAGCGCATTCCCTGATCGGATCAGCGTAATATCCCTCTTTTCAGCCGGCTACCCATTTATTGAATTGAGCCATTTTCAGCAAGAAGACTGTTTTATGCAGTCTTATGAAAATTTGGTAAATATTATTTTTCTAAATAATTTTACTGTGCTGTATCAGAATATTTTATTATTTCAATCTCCATTTGGAGTTTGTTCGCACCGTAATGACCACCATAACAATCCATCGATTTCAAAGGAAATGGCATATACATGCACGGTGTTCCGTTAATGCCATCGTAATATCACTATCGTACTATGGTATCCAGCAGAGCAAATAATCTGCGATGTTTTCATGCAATCGGATATTCTCGGTGCTTTAGACTGGTTCCCGGCAGTATTGCTATGCTCTATTGTACCATACTATGATGACGATAGTACCATACTACGATGACAATAGTTCGAAGGTACGATGACATAGTATTATACACGACGACGATAGTATGATGCTACGAATACTATGGCATGATACAACGATACGACGATGACGATACTACGATATAATATTGTAGTATCGTCATGGTGCTATCGTGATATCGCGTCATCGTCATCGTAGTGTCGACTTACCGTAGTATCGACCCGATAGCGATATTACGATGGCCTAAGCGGAACACCATGTATGCATACTAATGTTAAAACTGCCATATAACGGATTACCATAGGATAGTCAGATAGTAATCACTATTTTCCTACATTTAAACCCGTATATTCTGATAATGTTCGCTAAATATTTCAGCCGCGGCCTTTGGTATTAGTTGAGACGCAGTATTATGAACTTTCAGTAACAAATTGTAGTAGCACCAGAGAAAGCATGTTTGAAAGATGAATTGCTGAAATAATAATATATTTACGTAAATGCCAAGTCAATGCACATAACCTGTGAACTATATGTGACAATATGAGTATCATGAGAGAAATACATGTGAACTATGTAGAAGTTCAGTGGAAGGAACCATATTTGATAAGAAACATACAGTATTACCCCAATTATGATATTTTAATATATGTGTCATGCGTAGTACTACGTGTATGCTTGCATATTGATTTCCGTTTAACGTGTCGGTGTATTATGTTACTCGCAATACATAACAATATGCGTTTTATCAATCCGATAACCATTCGATGCCAGACAAAATCATACTTCGGCTGCCGGCTGATGAAAATGTCATTACGGCGCGTGTGATCAAAGTAGGCTATTATCATTATCTGTACTTTTAATCACAAACTACTCAACATAGTTATTTCCATAACTCACGTCAATAAATGTTTTCTGAGACATATACTGACTGAATTGTGACTTGCGTAGGCCATGATCAGACTGTGTGAATGTGCCGGCTGATACAGATAAGATCAAGTTTTTGATAATCTTACCTTATTTCACCATTACCTTATTTCACACATCATCCATTTGACCCTGTTGTATCATTATCCGTATATGGGGTTATATACACGCACCATATTATCGTTCGCCACGCATTACATATGCACCGACACTGCACTGCAGAGGTACCAGATGGTACATATCCCGGTTCAAGCGCATTGGGTTTGTCGGGTAATTTAATATGCAGAATGTTCCCACCATACTGCTCAAGTTCTTACCAATTAAAAGTAGTGAAAGCCAGCATAGTCTATATCCACAGGCAGTAATGTGCATAAATCATAACATTGACGAGTTAAATGCTGACCATGTTTTGACCTGTCAATTAATCTGTCTTAGCTAAGTAAATGTGAACAGATGAACACATTTTTTTTTCATTTTTCAAATTCGTTTATTCACGCAGGTCATATACATATGGCAACATGAGGAACATATCTATGACACAATGACTATGCATGGAACAAGTAATATGCTAAATACACGTACATATTATTGTATCGACATGTTGAAATATGTTACTCCAGTTTGGTCAATTTTTGAGATATGAATAAGTATACTATTAAACTAGAGAAAGTGAGCAGGGGCTCACATATACCCCCGACCGCCGCCTTGACCGACAAATAAAAACGTTAACGCAAATATTTATAAAAATAATTTAACGCAAGTTTCTAAGTACATGTAATTTGATTTTGACATTGGGTGTGGTATGCAATGAAAATATGGATGATGATAAGGAAGTATATAAAGTTTGAAGTCAATCGGACTTACCGTTGCAAAGATAATGGGTCCCTGAAAACTTTAAGGCAAATTACCGACGCCACTTTCTAAGTAATTTGACCTTGATATTTGACATGAAGGCCGCATAAGTGCGGTATGGAATGAAAATATGGATGATTATAAGGAAGTATATGTAGTTTGGGGTCAATCCGACTTACCGTTATAGAGATAATGGGTACCCAAAAACGTTAACGTGGACGGACGGACGAGCAAACGGACAAACGAACTGACGGAAGGACGGACGGAATAACGAAAACTATATACCCCTCGACATACTCCGTATGCCGGGGGTATAATGAGGTAAATACATGTACATGTATATTTTATGTGAAGGTCTAGCGTCAAACATTCAGGAAACCTCTATAAACCGGACATCATGTGATGGCCCCAGGATTTCGTGCTGCCGAATTATGATTTTGCCCGGCATATAACATGCAAGCAAGCAAGCAAGCAAGCAAGCACAAGCAAGCAAGCAAGCAAGCAAGCAAGCAAGTAAAGCGAGACTATACTGGGTAGAGAGTCTGTGAAATACGAGAGTCATCCTGTCCTGCCACCAGCCTCGTATCCCTGCGGGCCAATTAAAATGTCAAACTAACTTTATCACCACGATCATAGCATGGTTTCTACCACGGTACATGTACAATCCCGACTAAATGGTTAGTCATGTGTAGACCGAGACCAGCCTGTGCCACAGGCAAGTAGGACCAGTCTATACACTTCACCAGCTTCACTGTCCGCAATTCGATCAGCCAGCCCGGATATCAGATCGTGCAACACATACGGGTGCTCCGGATATGAAAAGGGACTATACTACAGTTAGAACAGTTTGCAGATCTTGATTCGCTTGCGTGTTAGATACATTAGACGGCAGTGTAGATCCTGATCAGCCTGTGACCATACACATTATATGCGCAGTCTGACCAGAACCTACCACGTTTATTAATCAGTGAAACGGTTCCATGTCAGCATGGTCAGGATGCAGGTGTGTGCTGACAAATCAGGAGATAGACAGGTCGCAAATTGATAGCTGCATACAAAATGCCCATTTGGATTTATTTTATTATAAACTCAATTTTATGTAAATAAATATTATACCAAAACATATACGACTTCTATCAATCACGTCTACCTTGTGTACGTTACGGCGCATACAATAACTCAAGTGCCGCGGATATTACACGTCTATTACAGCATATACAGAGCTACGCAAAATACGAATACACGTATCTTATAGCATCATCATGATTGCCTAATGCTGCTTACACCGGCGTCACTGTATAACGCCAACAGACAACGCTACGGATACTTATAGTTATATCTTCATTGTAATTGCAGTGTAGACCATGCAGACTGGTGGCAAAACCACGGGGCATATCTGATCACCATCTGACCATAATAATCTTTAGAATCACAATAGTCATAACCCACGATCAAAGAGCATTTTTCCGCGTTAGCGGAGCCGTAAAACTGATTCACAGACAATAAAACCTCACACATACCGCTCCAAATCGAAAAACAAAGCATGGTTATCCCCATTCTAATGCACCTAGTGTGCTCCCCGCTTTCTGCAACGTCGTAGCATATCACGAACAGTGATATTTTTCATTACGTCAGCAGGTTGTTGTCGTCATCGATTTACAACCGCCTCGCACCAAATTAATTTAATGAAATGTAACTCCGCCGAAGAATATTCCCATTTCAAATAGAGATTAACGGGACTTTTTCTAAGACATCTATACATTTATTCAACTGTAATGTTTATTTTAACAATTGTATTGTTTTTATATGTGTAGTTGCAACAGTTATTTGCTTTTATTCATTTAAAGAAATGCCAACATTTCTGCATTGGGTTCGTGTGAATTTTACAAAGGAAATGTCAACAACTTGTTGTGTCAACAGGCCTAGGATTTCCCTGCATTTACGCCTAATTCAGGTGATTACCCATCTGCAATACAGTTTATTATGTATAGTCATATATGTACACATTGGAATTCGTAAAGTTATAGGCTGCTACTGGTATATTGAGTTTGCATATGAGCACTTTATTATTAAATTCTTCTGTGTCTTGGGCGGGTGGGGTAATATTTTTGGGAATTTTTTGAAGGGCCACCACACTGAAGTCAAGTTTGTCAGTCGTTGTTAGATTTTCTTTTCCGCTTTGGGTTGTACAGGTCAATATGGCAGAATGGATAACCGAAAATGTACCGAAATAAATTTGGAAATAATTGCAAGCCCCGCCGCTGGCCATTGTTTACAAAAGCGCGTAGGGTTACATACATCTGTCAAGTTGTAAAACACAGACTGGTAAAACGGAGATTTTATATGCTGTGATTTTTCATATTTTATAGGCTCTGATTTCAATTGATGCGTGCTTTCTATTTTCGGTTCATTAGAATGATTAATTACATAGGCCTAAACATGTCGCAAATAAAGGTTAAACTGAATTAAGTTGGTGTGGAAATCAGATCAGCTGCTCTTCCATTGGCGTATCTATAGGCTAACGTAGAGATAGATCTGCTGACAGTGAGTCACCTTTTAGTGTATACCAATCACGACCTGGATCAGACGTCTATTCGACATCGGAAACGGACGTTGATCCGACGTCGTGATTCCGACGTCAACCCGACGTTGTGTTTGTGTCGCGACGAACTACGACTAGCAAACAACGTCAGTACGACGTCGTAATCTGACGTCGTTTCGACGTCGGGGTTTCGACGACGGGCTGACGTTGGATTTGAGTCGCCGACGTCGCGACCTGGATCCGACCTAGATCCGACGTCGTACCGACGTCGTGTGTTTGCTGGGTAGGCGTTATAATATGGGACCCAGATGGGACCCATATTAACCAGCCCATATGGACCTGCCCATATATAGCCCACATATGACCCATTAGCGACTATGCGTTTTAATATGGGACCCACATGGGACCCATATCAACCAACCCATATGGGCCTGCCCATATATAGCCCACATAGGACCCATATGGGCTTGCGAGCTGGGTACCGCTTACCTGATTGCAATGACGATCATTTGAATAGAATTACGTGATTCATGTGGCGCAAAAGTTAACATCATTTTTTTTCTACAGAAATAGCACTTTCAACAGGTAATATCTTATCTGTGTTAGTAAAGTTCGTTATTTTAATGCGTTTTCAGTACAGCCACTAGAATGAACCGGAATGCACCAAATCACATGTACGTGATAAAAAAAATCCGTGAGAGCATGCAACCGGACTCCCCTAGCTACGTCCCCTAGCTACCACCACAGCGCTTTAATTTTTTTCTGGGGGAAAGGCCCGATTAATTTTAACTGTATATTGCGCAGCTGGTTACCCAGTTCTGGCCACATGGTCTCTATACAGAAATACAGGGTGACTACACAGGGACCTACATAAAGTAGTTGTCTAGCTGGTTCACTAGTTCTGACCACCTGGTCTCTATACAGACAGGGAGACTACACAGGGACCTACGTGAAGCGGTTGTCCACATAGTTTCACTAGTACTGGTCATCTGGTCTCTATACAGACATACAGTGTGACTACACAGGCACCTACGTGAAGTGGTTATCCATATGGTTTCACCTGTTATGACCACCTGGTCGCTATATAGACAGACAGGGTGACTACACAGGGACCTACGTGAAGTGGTTGTCCAGCTGGTTCACTAGTTCTGGCCACCTGGTCTCTATGCAGAGAGGGAGACTACAAAGTGACATACCTGAAGTTTCACGAACATTTTAGTGGTACGAAGTTTAATGAAACGGGCCCCAGATCTCTATACAGACAGATAGGGTGAATACACAGAGACCTACGTGAAGTCCACTTTGTCTCTATACAAACAGTCAGTGTGACTACACAGGCACCTACCTGAAGTGGTTATCCAGCTGGTTTCACTAGTTATGGCCATCTCGTGTCACTATTTGGGGCCACCTGGTCTCTATACAGACAGACAGGGTGACTACAGGGGGACCTACGTGAAGTGGTTGTCCAGATCTTTTCACATGTTCCCGTCACCTGGTCTATATACAGACAGAGAGACAGGGCGACTGTTGTCCAGCTCGTTTCACTAGTTCCGGCCACCTGGTCTATATACAGACAGAGAGACAGGGCGACTGTTGTCCAGCTCGTTTCACTAGTTCCGGCCATCTGGTCTCTATACAAACAGACAGGGTGACTACACAGGGACCTACGTGAAGTGGTTGTCCAGCTTGTTTCACTATGTAGGGCCACCTGGTCTCTATACAGACATGGTGACTACACAGGGACCTACGTGAAGTGGTTGTCCAGCTAGTTTCACCAGTACTGGCCACCTGGTCTCTATATAGACATACAGTGTGACTACACAGGCACCTACGTGAAGTGTTATCCATATGGTTTCACCTGTTATGGCCACCTGGTCGCTATACAGACATACAATGTGACTAGACAGGGACCTACGTGAAGTGGTTGTCCACTTAGTTTCACCATTTAGGGTCACCTGATCTCTATACAGACAGGCAGGGTGACTACACAGGGACCTACGTGAAGTGGTTGTCCACGTAGTTTCACCATTTAGGGCCACCTGGTTTCTATACAGACAGACAGTGTGACTACACAGGGACCTACATGAAGTGGTTGTCCACCTAGTTTCACCATTTAGGGCCACCTGATCTCTATACAGACAGGCAGGGTGACTACACAGGGACATACGTGAAGTGGTTGTCCCGCTAGTTTCACCAGTTCCGGCCACCTGGTCTCTATATAGACAGACAGGGTGACTACACAGGAACCTACATGAAATGGTTGTCCAGCTCGTTTCACCACTTATGGCCACCTGCTATATATACAGAAATACAGGGCGACTACACAGGGACCTACGTGAAGTGGTTCTTCAGCTCGTTTCATCAGTTCCGGCCACCTGGTCTCTATACAGACATACAGGGTGAATACACAGGGACCTACGTGAAGTAGTTGTCCAGTTGGTTTCACTATTTAGGGCCATCTGGTCTCTATACAGACAGACAGGGTGACTACACAGGGTCCTACGTGAAATGGTTGTCCACCTAGCTTCACCAGTTAGTGCCACCTGGTCTCTTTACATACAGTCAGGGTGCCTACACAGAGACCTACGGTAAGTGGTTGTGCAGCTGGTTAACTAGTTCTGGCCACCTGGTCTCTATACAGGCAGACAGGGTGACTACGCAGGGACCTACGTGCGTGGTTCTCCAGCTAGTTCATTAGTTATGGACACCTGGTCTCTATTCAGACAGACATGGTGACCACACAGAGACCTACCTGAAGTCCACTTGGTGTATATACAGACAGTCAGGGTGACTACACAGGCACCTACATGAAGTGGTTATCCAGCTGGTTTCACCAGTTATGGCCACCTAGTCTCTATACAAGCAGACATGGTGACTACACAGGGACCAACCTGAAGTGGTTGTCCAGCTGGTTTCACTAGTTCTGGCCGATTGGTATCTATATATACATACAGGGTGGCTACACAGGGACCTGCATGAAGTGGTTGTCCAGCTGGTTTCACTAGTTCTGGCCGATTGGTATATATGGGGACAGACAGGGTGACTACACATGGACCTACCTGAAGTGGTTGTCCAGCTGGTTTTACTAGTTATGGCCACCTGGTTCACCAGTTCTGGCCACTGGTATATATACAGACAGACAGTGATAATATACAGTGACCTACCTGAAGTGGTTGTCCAGCTGGTTTCACTAGTTCTGGCCACCTGGTATATATACAGATAGACAGGGTGACTACACAGAGACCTATGCAAAGTGGTTGTCCAGCTGGTTTCACCAGTTATGGCCACCTGGTCTCTATATAAGCAGACATGGTGACTACAAAGGGACCAACCTGAAGTGGTTGTCCATCTGGTTTCACCAGTTATGGCCACCTGGTCTCTATACAGACAGACAGTGTGACTACACAGGGACCTACGTGAAGTGGTTGTCCAGCTCGTTTCACCAGTTCCGGCCACCTGTTCTCTATATAGACATACAGGGTGACTACACAGGGACCTACGTGAAGTGGTTGTCCAGGTCGTTTCACCAGTTCCGGCCACCTGGTCTCTGTACAGAAATACAGGGTGACTACACAGGAACCTACTTGAAGTAGTTGTCCAGTTGGTTTCACTATTTATGGCTATCTGGTCTCTATACAGACAGACAGGGTGACTACGCAGGGACCTACGTGAAATGGTTGACCAGCTAGCTTCACCAGTAGTGCCACCTGGTCTCTATACATGCAGAAAGGGTGACTACGCAGGGACCTACGTGCCGTGGTTCTCCAGCTGGTTTCACCAGTTATGGCCACCTGGTCTCTATACAGACAAACAGGGTGACTACACAGGGACCTATGTAAAGTGGTTGTCCAGCTGGTTTCACCAGTTATGGCCTCCTGGTCTCTATACAGACAGACATGGTGAATACATAGCGACCTACGTAACGTGGTTGTCCACCTGGTTTCACGAGTTATTGCCACCAGTCCTGGTATCTATACAGACAGACAGACAGCGTGACCATATATGGACCTACTTAAAGTGGTTGTCCAGATGGTTGCACTAGTTCGGGCGACCTGGTCTATATACAGACATACATGTACATGGTGACTATATAGGGGCGTACGTGAAGTGGTTGAGGACGGCATTATCTCAGTTAAATGAGCATCGGCTTCCGGATCATACTGACCCTAAGGTAACGATGCTCAGCCATTTTTTAAATTGCTTCAAATAGCATAATTTCTTTTTGGTCACGTAACACCCTAGCTGCAGGTTTTCCTCTGCATATGTTACAGGTTTCACTGTATCGCTACACCACGCTACACAGTAAATAGACATTAAAACATTGACATGCCCCCGTGGTATACTGGACTGTAACTTGAGAAACCCTTACAAACCTTTTGACATAAATGTACACGGACGGAACCTCAACGCAATATGCGCCGCTTGCTATTGCATAGGGGTCATACACATGTGTGTCATAGCATTTACACTTCGCGCACTAAATATAGAAAAAAGTGCAAGGCATTGACATTCATACTTCGCTATATTGTCATTGAGAGACAATTCTACAATATGACACAAAATATCACCATAAACTTACCTAATAAAGTGTGTATTAGCAAAATTCTTAGTCACTCTCCACGAAGCAGAAAGTGAACAAAGAACGCTTCAAACGCACATTTGGAAAGACTACTCCGTCATAATTATAATGCAGTGTAATGAAATATAATTACAGCTATGTACTCGGAACTAATAACACAATTGAGCATCGCTAACTAAGAGTCGGTGGTTCGAGACCCAACAGGGGTGTGTGTCGTGTCATTGACCAGCTGCGAATGGGTACCGGTATGTTGCGAATCGTAACTATTTCAATATACTCCAATACGGGAGTAGATTGCAAGAGTTACTGTTCGCAAATAGTTAACAACCAGGACCATTGAAATGATTGTTATTTATATTATTTATATGTAACCTACTTGTAATGTAGATATGAAATACATCAGTATCTGCACATAATCCCGACAAGCGGGTGTTGCAGTATGTAAAGGAAAAGAAAGACAGACAGGGTGGATACACAGGGACCTGCGTAGAGTGGTTGTCAAATTGTATAATTTGGAATCATTTACAAAATAAATAGCCATCAGAGACTGGCAGCTATCCTCTGACCAAGGGCATTCGAAATACGCACTGGACACAAACTTAACATATGTCTTTATTGAAGGAGACAAGTTGGTCACATAAAAATAAAACGGTGTAGAAACTGGTTGAGGGGTGTGAGAAACAGTGTAGAAGGGGGCAGGAAATTGTTGAGGGGTGGGAAACGGTGTAAAGAGGTGCGGGAAACGGAATACATGTGGTGGGGGGGGGGGGGCGGTGTCCGGGTTGGCGAGCAGGGGGCGGTAGGTGGGAATGGAGGGTGTGAAAGGTGGGAGATGAGGACCCTCCAACCTCCCATTTAGAAGTGGCGTTTCAGAGTCGACCATTGCCATTGAGAGCATGTTCGATTGGTCCATGATGTGTTGAAAATAATTAGTTGTTGGACCAAAACCAGAATCACGGATTATGGTGTGCACCGTGGACCGGTAACTGGTGTACTGACCATAACAGTATATTCTCATTCGTGAAGTATGAACATTTACCTCGTAGTTTTGAATGTAATCTTCAACGTTGTCAAGGGCATTGTTCCCTAAAAAAAAATATTTATTGGCGCCAATATTGTGATACACCATTGTTGTTGTTGTTCTGCAGTCAAGCCGGGTACCAGCCGTTTGGCCCCGCCTGCGAAACTGCAGTATAGCTCCGCCCATTCGTGGAAAAATTGTCATATAGAAATTAGGGTCACCTACAATCGTCTACACAATAGTTGTTTTGTGAATGAGATCATCTTCCGTCTACTTCCGTGTACACAATAAGCGATACATATTAAAATCTGGACAGTCACCACTCCTCAACTATGTCAGAAAACGGTAAGTTTCTGCTTAATACTAATACTAAAAATTTGCTAAATTACAATCTAGTGTAGTTTTGTTTTTCTATCAGAAAGTGTTAAAATTGTTTGATGTGTCGTCAGTTTTCGTGACTCATTACCGACCACATGCGTTTTCACGTTTAGCCTGCCAGGTTTGGTAAATTGCAATAACTGACATGAAACACATTTCTAAACAATTTACAAAACACGGTAATGGAGTTATTGCCATGACATACTCTTTATATATCAAATAAAACAAATGTTACAGTAATCCGACCAGTATGTGCCGTTCTTTTACGGATTTCATATTCCGGACAACCAGTTTTTCCAGCCGTCACAGCATGACTAACTTCTCCTTATTTTTCTTACCACAGTTATTTCCCTTTACGGTTACGTGTTTATATGACGTATCAGTAGAACTTCCGAAATGTATGCATAATACGATTATTACACGTAATAGTTCAACAGACTACTTAGAACTCCAGTTTATTAGACCGTTGATATAAATATATGGGACTGTACCGTACTGTAAAAATATAAGAATGACCTAGTCACAAACTACATACTGAAATGCGACAGCGGGTGACAAAATGGACATACTTTGCACTTTTTAACGGGATACGGACATAATCCCCCCCCCCGGACATAATCCCCCCCATGCTTTTTGACACAGGAGGACACAATCCCAGCCCCCCCCCACCCCCCCCCCCCGTCTAAAATACAGGTAGGACATAATACCCCCATATAAAAACCCAGGTAGGACATAATCCCCCCCATTCAGATTCAAGGTAGGACAAAATCCCCCCCCCCCTGCCATACAAAAACCCAGGTAGGACATAATCTCCCCCGCTTTTATTGTACGGTCACTCTGATCTTAATTGTTTGAATAATTGATTTCTTGATGCTATTGTGGTTTCTTGATTATTCAACTGATGTTTTGAACATTAATATTCCTTAAATTGATAATTGATCATTTGATTAGTTCTCAAATTGGTTTCTCTGATCTCTTTAATCAGGCTAATTTAAATATGATCGATTTTCAAATTGGTTTCTTTGATGCTCTTTCACATCATGTTAATCAGGCTAATTTAATTATGATTATTTTTTATTAAGTAGTTGATAATTATGAGATATCTCACTCAAGCCTACTCACTCATTTAAGGTGTTAATTAACGTATGCATATACGTATGCTGAATTACTAATGTGAACAGTATTCATTTGCTTGTGATGAAATGTGATATTATGGTTAGCTGTTTCTCTTGGATAAATCCTTATTATAGAACATAACTATTGAAGTGTATGTGCTTTGGTTAATATTGTGCTGAATTATTAATGTGCTTGTTTCATGTTTGTTGTGTCTCACTCTCGCATATTTACACATGTTTTTGCGGACGGGGGGATTATGTCCTAGGCCGCATTCCACGGGGGCGGGGGGATTATGTCCTACCTGTGATTTTGGACGGGGGGAGGATTATGTCCTATCTGCATTTTAGACGGGGGGGGGGGGGAGGATTTTGTCCTACCTGCATTTTAGACGGGGGGATTTTGTCCTCCTGTGTCAAAAACATGGGGGGGGGGATTATGTCCGGGGGGGGGGATTATGTCATGTCATACACTCATTTTTAACAGCTGTAGGATACCAGTCTGTATATACATTTATTTATATTTACATCGTCAGGTTACAATCTATGATACCCCCGATATTACTTATATATAATGCTAAATCAGACGGGCAACAGAGTAGACACTTATCAGAGCTGTCAGGTGCATAGATGGATCTGGTGCTATGCTGGTCAAACTATCATAACGTCATTCTTGTAGGCCATTGTCCACTTACAATGAAACAATGCTGTACATGGGGTGACAGAAGTGGGAAAATTAATTGCCACGGGGGGTGGGTTGTTGTTTGAAGATTGTGTCACACATCCGCTGTACACTGCGACTGAGAAGGTGCAATAAGCCAAACACACCACGGGGCTTATAGGGCGTTTGCGACCAGTGTAGATCCAGTTCAGCCTTTACATTCGCACAGTCTGAAGAGGATCTGCACTTTTCGGCATTCCTTCAATAAAACACACTAACATGCAATCTAGATATCGTATTTAGACTACATGAGTGTTATATTTGATTAGGACCTACACTAGTCACAAATCACATAAACCCCATTTCTCCAGTCACAGCCACATATAGGACTAAGCTTCGACGTAACCCCCATTTGACAATTTTCTTCTGGAAAACATCTTTAGTTTTTAACATCAAGTCCAAACATTTTCTATTTATTTGAAACAAGTCAGTAGGAAAATAAATTAGAAATAGTAACGAATTTACTGTACATGTGAAAATTGAATGTATACTTTTAATTATTTGTATCAGTCAACGAACAAAATATGTGATTTAGTTATATTTTAGTATTCGAAAACAGTATTTACGGAAAATTAAGCGAGTGGACATTGAAGTTACACAATTTTAGTCCTGCAATATAACATTCATCCATGTATAAAAGCAAACACATCAAGATTGTATTTTCGGAACTGTAGAAAGCACCCTGATGTGTATCTGTTCTACAATGTCTGTCAAATTGGACTCAACCAATCACCATGGCATAGGTGTGGCCTCGTGAATTCAATATACACCTGCCGTATTATTTTTGACATCCGTTTGTACGTAGGTTCACACGTCTGTCACTGACTAGGACAGATAAACAAAATGGATTCAACCAATCAGCATAGAATAGGTGTGGCTTCATTGAATTCAGAATACACCTGTCCCAAGATCCACTTCCCTATTTGCCTGCGGTCGAATCATCGGATAAGTTGTTTGCTATTAATGACCTCCGGCGTCATCCGTTTGAACATATCTACACACGCGTGTCACTGATTATTTCAACTCGAAATTGTCAAAGCACAAGTATGCTGAAGTAACATCAATTTACGAAATGTCGGAGATTAGCATTTTGCAAAAAAATAGAATAAGGAAATGTAATATTTAATTTCATATTTTGTTCTGATTCTGGCTCTGCTGTCTGTTTGACCGTGAATTACAACCGACTTCCGCACAGATAGTCGTCGCCGACGATTGCAACCAACGTATAAATAATCCAAGTATAACGAGGCGAAGGAAAAAATAACGATTAACGTATATATTAAACGACAAACACGAAGAAAGTATGCAACAAATACATGATGTCCGTAAATCCAAACGATATTATATAAGAAACCTTCATCCACCAATCAGGTAAGCTGTTCTACTGCTACGTCATTGCTGTTATTTTTACAGCGCCAGTAGGTCGCAGTAACAGGAGAGATAAGCGATGACCAATTCATTGATGGCTCTGTATAGGGGGTCAGATAAAATGCAATATGAGAAATCTCAATATCACGAAAAATACAAACGAACCGGAAATCGGTTATTAGGGTCACCGTTGTTGTTTTTAACGCGGTTTGAAGAAAATAAGTGATAGTTTGTAATGTGACCGTTAACCATTATACATCTGCATTTAAATTTGATTCAGCGATTGGAATTTAGGTGTTTGAAGCGTTCACAAATGATTAAATTATATAGGAAAACGGGTCAGATTTTTCCCCCGCTCACCTTCAGGTGCGCGAAATGGACGATGTCCGGCTTCCAGAATTGATATTGATATTTTGTGAATATTCCTTTTATTTTGCATACATTTGATGCATCTGCACCTTCTTGTATGTGCATAAAGAAGCAAACGTCAACACAATGGTTGGTAGGAATTTAAGAGAGGTGAAAGTCTATGTAACACCGGCGGAAATTTTGGCGTCTACTGTCTGTTCAACGTTTTGCTTCCGACAAACTTTTGGCTATTAAACACACTAAATCTAAAAATTATTTAAATGTAAGTACTTTTTCATCAATAATAAAAAACTCACCCTCCCCAAATTTTTTTATTTCATGAAATTACAACAAATATTGATTTTATTTCGAAAGAACGATTTTATATGAGACCCTAATAAAAATGTTCTCTTAAATTTGCAGTACGGCAAACATGTTCTACTGATTTGTAATTCAGCATAGACTTTGTCTTATTTGATTATCTTTGACATAATTGCAACTTGCAATACTTATATATAATTTCGTCTTTATTTCATATGGTTAGAAATAATTGACGTAATTCCCTTTGTAAGCACACGGGAATTATAAATCTTGGTCAGACTACGTTAGTTTACAAATTTACTTACGCTGGTTGTACATATTTGTATCGTTGCATGTTTTCTCTTGATTTCATGGCAATATTAACGGGATTTATACCGATTATCGAAACTAATATTGGTGAAAGTGTCACAAATTATAAAATTGCGCAGCCTGATCATAGTATACACCTATAGCAACTGACATATTATTAATGTTATTTGTGTCAATGACTGTGTAATTCCATTGATAATAGAATGAATGTTTTATTATTAACTTAAACTATTACATAGTTTCTCGTCATATAAACACAATATACAAAGTATACAATGTGTGAACACATGTTTCATGTTAACATACTGAATAATTAGATGATGGCTGTTTTCCTGTAATCAAATGCATCTCTAAGATATTTACATAATTTTACAAGTGTGGCTTTATGATCGGTGGCTAATAAGGAAATGAACTTGAATACGCTTGGTCTTCTAGTATAGAATGTGGCGATGTATCGGCTGCGAATATGATCGAGCGAGGGACATATGATCATGAAATGATAAGCGTCCTCAATGTCTCCTATATTACATAATGTGCAGGTCCGTTGGTTTTGCTCAATACGATTTCTGCCATATCTCCCTGTCTCTATCCGCAGCCCATGAGTACCCAATCGTATTCTAGTTAGACATTTCCTTAGGGCTGGTTTATCTACTACTAACAAATATTTTTCTACTTCAAAGCTTGATTTAAGGTGTTTATAAAATGGCATGGCTCTACTAGTCTCAATATCACTTTTCCACTTTTGAAGGAAGCAATCTTTTATCCGCTGCTTGAATAAACATACAAATCTGGTGTGATCTAAAACATGCTGGTTTTCCCATGCATCTCCAAACCCAAAGTTGAATAGTAAGCTCTTGAGCTTTGATACCCAATTGACTTTGCCATTGTCTGCATCAAGCCTAGCTGATTCATACAATGCTGATACAATGCAATTGTTCGTACTTAACAATTTGCCCCAATATTGAACGATTTTAACATATCGCTGTATGTATAGAGGAAAACGTGCTATCTCGCCATAAACACATGCGCTGCTCGTCGACGCCTTCACACCTAAAACTGACTTGCAACATTTGAGATCGATTCTTTCTAATTCTTTGGATTTGCTAAAACCCCAAACTTCTGAGCCGTAATTTAGCGTTGAAGATACGAAGGCATCGAAGAGCTGACCCATGTATCTTGGCGGGATATTGTTTTTCCTAATATTCATCAGCAACACGTTGATAGCTTTGATACCCTTTCCATTCAAAGTTTGGTTATTCAGTACAAACGAACCTGTGTAATTGAACACTACACCTAAATAGTTGAAATCATTTACAACCTCGATATTCATGCCATTATAAGTCCAATTTTCATTACGCCTAGTGGGGCCACGTTTTCGGAAAACCACTATTTTTGTCTTGTCTGTATTTACATCAAGACCCCACTTATCGCAGTAGTCGTGAAGCATATCTAAACTATGTTGTAATTCATCAACCGATTTACCGAGAATAACCATATCGTCTGCAAATAGCAATGAAACGAGCGCGAGCTCGCCAAGCTCTATTCCACTGCCCACGTGATCTTGTAAGTATAATTTCCAGATCTTCTAGGAAGACAGAAAACATAAAAGGGGACATTACCTCCCTTTGTCTCAATCCGATCGAGTATTCGAAAAATTCCGAGTACGTACCGCAGTGTTTTACGCACGATTTCACCAGCATATACATTGAACGTGTTATTCGGAGCATTTTCCCGCCAATTCCGCATTGGTGTAATTTATACCAGAGCGCGTTTCTGTTAACGGAGTCAAAAGCTTTCCGCAGATCCACGAATGCACAATAGAGCCTATTTTTATCATTTATTGTTTTTTCAATGAGACTACTGAGTACAAAGATCGCGTCTACGGTAGATCTACCTTTCCGGAATCCAAATTGCGCATCCGTTAGTATACTGTTTGCTTAACACCAATCGGTTAGTCGTTTATTGAGGATTGTTGTAAATAATTTCGCCATGCAATTAATCAGAGTTATGCCCCTATAGTTTTTCGTGTCATCGATGCCACCTTTTTTGTGTAACGGTGTTATAATACCCTTTGTCCACATCTGGGGAAAGTGGCCAGTATCGAACACCATATTAAATACGTCTACCAGGTGCGCGGCGATGATATCTCCAGTTTCTAGAAAATATTCGTTAATCAGGTAATCTGCAGATGATGCCTTGTTTCGGGAGAGCACACGTATCGCGGATTTTACATCATTTATCGAAATTGGGCGATCTAACTCACCCTGATCTCTATTATTTGCGCAAAATTCATGGTTGGAACAAAACACATCAGCCTCTGGATTGCTATCAAAATTTACTTCAGTTGACAGATCTCTAAAATGTGTGAAAAAATCGTCGATAGTGATTTCGCTACTAGCTGCCGTTTTACGTCCGCTAAACATTTTCCAAAAATCTTTCGGTTTAGCATGCCGCAATTTAATTATATCAGATCGCCTTTTGTTCTCAAAATGCTTACGTTTTCTTTTAACCACGCGTTTATACCGTGTTTTGCAGTCGTGAAATCTAGCCCTATTTTCGGCCGACTTATGCCTACAGCGCTTCACGAACAATGGGTCGGTGGCCTCCCTGATAATAGACACAAATCCATTTAGTGTAGTGTTGACGCTATTCTGGTCACGGGACGCCGAACAATTACTGGTTACGCGATTTAGCTCAGGTAAACGTGATATAATCTGGCGACGAAGTTCTAACCTGCAATTGTCATCCCATTTCACATACTCGCAATCCTTTATACTCTGGGCAACTGGCCTAGAATCGCAGCATAACTTTATAGACAATGGTGAATGGTCAGAGAATTGATTAAATTCTTCAATTGAAAAATCGCTCACAATATGAAAATCTCGTTCATTTAGCAGTAGACAGTCTATGACCTTTGACCCTTGTCTATTTGCATATGTATAGTCCCCAAGCATGTGATCTCGGCCTAGGCGACCATTGGCTATTCTCATACACGTGCCTTTACAAAGGTCAATTAATCGTGTGCCATGCGCGTTATGCGTCGTGTCCTTGGATACGCGTACAAGTGGTGTATCCGGGATATAGTCCGAGTCATCGATGTCCACAGTAATACTGTCGTATATCACGTGGTCAGGCTTCAGTCCAACCCGTGCATTAAAGTCACTAGCTGCGACAAGTACAGAGCCCTTTTCGCTGTAGAAATTAATGTCGTCTTGCAGATTTTGTTGAACAGATTATCCGGTACATGCTGATTCGCGGGAGAATCGTCAACCCATACATACACACCGCACAAATACACGTCGTTTTCAATTTTAAAAAAATGTTTATCTAGATGTAGCCAAATTTGTGTGTCGTGCCTGTTTTTCACTATTTTGACACCACTCTTGACCTCGTTTCTAACGTAAATTACAAT
Source organism: Conchocele bisecta (assembly GCA_029237695.1). NCBI lineage: Eukaryota > Metazoa > Mollusca > Bivalvia > Lucinida > Thyasiridae > Conchocele > Conchocele bisecta. The sequence continues at coordinate 81,185,896 of CM055267.1, read as the reverse complement.
TCCGCCACTATTTCGTTTTGCATGCCTATGGCGAAACTTCCTGTAGAAATTATAGCATTTGTAACCTTTGAGCTCCAAGTCTGTGCCGCTATCGGCCCACGATTCCGTAAGAATAATAATATCGTGCTGACCTAACAATTTCACAAAATCTTCGTCACCCGTCTTTTGATTGGATAATCCGTTACAGTTCCAAACGATTATACGCAAACCACCCTCCGCGTTTCTCTATACAGCGTCCCTCACCGGTTGGCCGTTGATGAATAGCGTGTTGTAGCTGATCCACGCAGTCTTGCCCTCTGCCTTTGCCGCACGCAGACGCGGTAGTAGCTTTCGACGTTGCGCGACGATTTCCGGTGGATACTGCTTGTGAATTAAGTAGGTTGTACCTTCCAAGCGTGACTTCAACTTCCGCACCTCTTCCTGATCTCGATATCTGGATAATTTGCTGATGATTTTGCGCTTTGGATTTGCTGCAGATGTTGTCCCGGTTCTATGCACTCGCTCAAAGCCAATCTCATCCACCCGCGATTGGTCCATTTTCAAAATATCCACCATAAATTGACGAATTTTGACCTCTGTTTGCTGTTTAGTTTCGTTCCTATCATCTTCAATGCCGCCCAAAACTAGGTTATCACGCATTGATCGCGATTGTAGGTCTACAACACTCTCCCGCAGCTGTTTATTTTCTTTTTCTAGGCTTGAAAGTTTATCTTGTGTAAATCCAATTGACATCTCGACGTTCTCAACCTGACCCTCCAACTTCGTGGTTTTTTCATTGGAGGCGGCCATATTGTCTTTCACAAACACCCACAGTTGTTTTAAATCTCGATCAAACTCGTCTATTTTTTGCTCCACTTTATCCAAAGTTTTCATTTTGCTGTCTACATGTGACAGTTTTGTTTCAATTTTACTTAAACAGGCCATAATATCCGCATTTGATACTCCAGGATTAACAATAGGCGTAGTATAACCGTATTGTTGTGGCATAGGTGGCGCGCCGGCTTGTGCAGGAGAAATACAGGCTTGTTGCTGGCTAACCTGGCCCTGCATCGATATATGTGGTTGTATGATTTGTCTATGCTGTGGAGTCTGCATACCGGCCATTGCTTGTGGGAATATACTAGGCTGGGAGATACTCATATTTGTACAGCTAGAGTCGCCATGTATTATAGAATGTGTTTGATTCAAAATGTCACTTACGTGTGCAATTCAAGTTCATACGGATGACAATGCTAAACTGGCCTATATTGCTCTGTTTTATTACCAGAGTTGTACAACGTTAACGTTAAATTATGAGACCCTAATAAAAATTAAATTTGCAGTACGGCAAACATGTTCTACTGATTTGTAAGTTCAGCATAGACTTTGTCTTATTTGATTATCTTTGAGATAATTGCAACTTGCGATACTTACATATAATTTCATCTTTATTTCATATGATTAGAAATAATTAACATAATTCCCTTTTTACATACACGTTAATTACAATACAATACAATACAATATCCTTTATTAAGCATTAAGCAATACAATGCTTCTAGCCTTTAACATAAAACTTGTGTAGTGCACATAAAATACATGTTTTACGGAATATAAATGGAGAAGCTTTTGTTAATTGTAATTATACACTAATAGATGCCACCAAAATGATCACTTTGCAGTATTAGCAACTTAAATAAAAATAAGTTTATTCTTCCAGTAATTCTTTTCTCAAATTGCTGGCAAAATAAACATATTTCGACAGATTAATTACTGTTTTTCGATTGGTCGATGTCATTAAATGATCATACTTATTTAGTGTTGGCCATCTACAAAAATAAGGTTTGAAATGTTGTTTTCTTATGTTTGTGTAAAGAGGACAGACTAAAAGAAAGTGATACTCACTTTCTATCGAGTTTAAATTACAACATTTACAAATTCTTTCATCCCTTGGGAATTATTATGATATCTGCCTCTTTCTATTTCTAAAGAATGCGAAGATAATCGAAATCGTGATAGTGAAATTCTATATTTTCTATTCATTATAATATCTAAGTACGGTTCTAAAGTTAGTGAAGATTTATATCTAGCATACGATGAAAGTCGCTGAGATCTAGTTATATCATTATACCAAGATTGGTGGTAATTATCTAAAATTCTCTGTTTTATTTGCATGATATAATGTGTATTATTATGTAATAATGTGTCTTGATTAACCCATAACTCTGTTAACCCTATGTCATTAATCATTGTTTTTATCTGATAAGCCCAATTTGTATTGTTATACGATACATTATTTTCTGCGTCGATTTTCAACATGTTATACATTTTTTTGGTTACATTATTGTCGTTTAATTTTAATAGTTTTATCCAATATCGGTTATGTGAACTTTACGAATTACGCTCAGTGGAACTCTACCTAATTCCCCGTATAGCCCTATTAGATTAGTTGATTTGTTGACACATAATACTTTTCGAAGAAATTTAGTATGAATATTTTCAATATCTTTTCCTTTGTGAAACCCCCATATTTCTGATGAGTAATTTAAAACACTAGACACCAATTTATCAAACAATTTACATTTTTCATGTGTGGAAAATTCATAATGATTGAATACAGAAAATAGTCTATACATTGCTTTCGATGCATGTTCAGATATACATTTTTGTGTTCTAGCCCAGTTTCCGTTTTTGAAAAAATATATACCTAAATATTTTGAAAGATGTTACAATTTCTAATTTTTCATTATATAGAAAAAAGTCATAATTGGTATGTCGCCCTTTTCAAATATTAATACTTTTGTTTTTCCTGTATTTATTTTTAATCTCCACGTGTTACAATAATTTTCTATGTCAGTTAACATCGATTGCACAGATTCTGGTGAGGTTGCGAATAATACCTGATCGTCAGCATATAGTAGGAGAAATATTCTCAATTCGTTTATAGTAAAAATTCCATCTATATTGGTGTTTATGTTTTCAATTATATCATTTACAAACAACATAAATAATAGAGATGAGCTTGGATCCCCCTGTTTTACCCCCATATGTGATTCGATAAATTCGGATGTTTTCTGGTTATGTTTTATTGCTGATAGTACAACAGAATACATAGCTTTTAATGCTTTAGTCATTTTAGTGCTTACATTTTCAGCTATCATTTTTTGCCATAAAAAAGATCGATTTATTTTGTCGTAACATTTTTCATAGTCAATAAAAATGCTATATAGTTTTTGACCAGAATATAATACCTTTGATATTATTGAGTGTAACATGAAAATACAGTCAGTTGAGCTTTTACCAGCTTGATATCCATATTGAAAATCGGTTATTTTTTCATATTTTTTTGTCCACTTTGTTAAACGGTTCAGTAGTATTTGTGAATATATTTTAGCTAAAATGTTATTCAGAGTTATTCCTCGATAATTTTTGGCTTGTGTTTGGTCGCCACCTTTAAAAATAGGTATAATATAGCCAAGTCCCCAGCTTTCTGGATATTCAGAGTTATTAAACATTTTGTTATATAGCTTTGTCAGGTATGGTGAGATAATCTCAATAGCTGCTTTAATTATAGAGGCTGATACATTATCAGGACCATTTGCTTTAGAGCTATTTTGTTCGAGAACTGCTTTTTTACATTCTAATTCAGTTACTTCAGAATCAAGCTCATTATCATATTTAAAATCGAGTTCTGTATTACCATCTATATTATCGTTTTCCCCAAATAATGAATTGAAATGATCATACAGAGTTTCGGCTGTAATATTATTATTTTTATTTTCTTGTTTTGTATAGCATTTTTTCAACGCTTTCCAAAATGTTCGCGGTTGTGCCTTAGCAATATTTTCCAATCGGCGCCCTTCGCTTATTTTAAACCGGTGTCTGTTCTTTTTTTTGACATTATTATACGCGGTTCTTGTTTTTATGAAATAATTTCTATTATCAGCGGATTTATTTTTATTGAATAAATTCCTTGCTTTTGTAAATGTGTTTTTTGCATCATAGCACTGATCATTAAACCATTTGGGTTTAAAATTATTATCATCGTTTTGCTGTTTTCGTATTTTCTTCGAGAACACAAGTTTAGCATTTTCATGTAAAAAATTCGTTAACGTATCAACTTTTGTTGTACATGGTGCATTTTGATTGTATAAACTATTTAAAATCTCGATATTATTGCGTAGGAGTGTTTTATATTCATCCGATTTTTCTTTAATTATAAGTCTTGGTCAGACTACGTTAGTTTACAAAATTACTTACGCTGGTTGTAACTATTTGTATCGTTGCATGTTTTCTCTTGATTTCACAGCAATATTAACGAGATTTCCACCGATTATCGAAACTAGTATTGGTGAAAGTGTCACAAATTATAAAATTGTCAATAAATGAAAATGTGTTGTTTTTATTTACAGGGAATTAAGCAGAATAATCGCGAATTATTTACTGCAAACTAAACTTCCTTGAACTTTATTTGTACAAAGGAAGAATATTTAATTCCACATTTGGTATAAAATATTTTCGATGTCATTTACGGAAAACATATTTAACTTTAGAAATAATTTTCACGTAGTCATAAATGTCATTTTCAATAAAATAAACATGTTCGGGAAGTGAGATACATGTTAACCTGACACCTTAATTCGAATATCACAGAGGTCAATGGTGGCTCGCCACACTACATGTACATGGATTATCGATTGACATATCGATAAAATTGCATACATCACGTGACACCTGTAGATTTCCGAGAGATTACGGAAAAAGTCAATATCAGACCTCTGATTTACCTACCATCGCTCTGACAGACTGAGCTAACCGTGACATACATTCCACGCCAAATTGAAATTCGTCCCTGAATTATATAGAGAATAGTAGGTTAGTGCCGTGAATGGGAAACATATATGGCAAGGCTCAGGAAACGGGATGGGCGAGGCTCTGCCGAGCACATCCCGTTTCCGTGTCGCGCCAGATATTTTTCCCATTCACGGCACTAACCTACTTAGGGGATAACCATGCTTTGTTTTTCGATTTGGAGCGGTATGTGGGAGGTTTTATGGTCTGTGAATCAGTTTTACGGCGACGCGTTAGCGGAGCCGTAAAACTGATTCACAGACAATAAAACCTCACACATACCGCTCCAAATCGAAAAACAAAGCATGGTTATCCCCATTCTAATGCACCTAGTGTGCTCCCCGCTTTCTGCAACGTCGTAGCATATCACGAACAGTGATATTTTTCATTACGTCAGCAGGTTGTTGTCGTCATCGATTTATAACCGCCTCACACCAAATTAATTTAATGAAATGTAACTCCGCCGAAGAATTTTCCCATTTCAAATAGAGATTAACGGGACTTTTTCTAAGACATCTATACATTTATTCAACTGTAATGTTTTTTTTTTATTTTTAACATTGTATTGTTTTTATATGTGTAGTTACAACAGTTATTTGCTTTTATTCATTTAAAGAAATGACAACATTTCTGCATTGGGTTCGTGTGAATTTTACAAAGGAAATGTCAACAACTTGTTGTGTCAACAGGCCTAGGATTTCCCTGGATTTACGCCTAATTCAGGTGATTACCCATCTGCAATACAGTTTATTATGTATAGTCGTATATGTGCACATTGGAATTCGTAAAGTTATAGGCTGCTACTGGTATATTGAGTTTGCATTTGAGCACTTTATTATTAAATTCTTCTGTATTTTGGGCGGGTGGGGTAATATTTTTGGGAATTTGTTGAAGGGCCACCACACTGAAGTCACGTTTGTCAGTCGTTGTTAGATTTTCTTTTCCGCTTTGGGTTGTACAGGTCAATATGACAGAATGGATAACCGAAAATATACCGAAATAAATTTGGAAATAATTGCAAGCCCCGCCGCTGGCCATTGTTTACAAAAGCGCGTAGGGTTACATAAATCTGTCAAGTTGTAAAACACAGACTGGTAAAACGGAGATTTTATATGCTGTGATTTTTCATATTTTATAGGCTCTGATTTCAATTGACCAATCAGATGCGTGCTTTCTATTTTCGGTGCATTAGAATGTTCTATTTATCCCGTCAACATTACAAATAGCTTTAAAATGCAAAAAAATAACCCCAGCCGCCTCCAAATTGTATTGACAGGATATCAAAAATGTTTCACGGCACCGTGTTTCACGGCACATACGCACTGTGTTGACAGGATAAATATTTAATTTTTCTCTGAATTCCATATTTGTGAATCACAGGTTCATGAAATGGATTAGTTTTGAAAGGTCCCAATACGGTATTATTATTTATCTCTTTCAAAAAATATTTGTTATTTTCTTCTGGATAATCTCTAGCTCCTTTATGATTCCTATGAACATTACCAAACATATTGCTATTAGGTTCCTTGTTGCACCCCAAAGGAAAACCAAATTCCAATAAATCACAAACATGTTTATCTCTGTAGTTTGCCAACATGTGTCTCAAAAAGGGGAAGTTTAATCTGTCATTTACCGGAATTTTGCAACCTTCATAATTAAGTACACCCGATTTTAGTTACTGCAGTGCTAGACGCCGGTTTAATTTTTCCCGTGTAAACCTTATTTTTGTCATCCCATGTATTTACAAATTTTGGCAAAAAAATGTCAGTCAACGGTTCATTCTTCTTCAAAATTTCATTGCGGTCATCTTTTGATTGTCATTGAAAGGAATGAGGGCATTCCCTTGCACATTCTGGATGTTTGAGTTTTTTCTGATCCTTCTGCCAACATGCCGCACAAATATGCAAACAGTGTCGCATTCTCCCTCGAACCACATCAAAGTGGTCAGCACTTTTTGCACATCTATTTCTGTTGTAATACGCACAAAACCATAAACGTTCAGGACCATCGCTATCTCTCCTAGGGTCGCCCCCAGAACTAATTAATGGCTTTGCGTACTTTTTGTTTGCAAAGTCATTTCTCAAAACATGCTTCGACAATATCGCCTGTTCAATTTGTTGCGGATCATCCCGCCAGCTTTTAACCCCCAGTTCGATTTTTCTTATCCATGCAGCATAAACATTTTTTAAGCCCTCAAATGAATACGTATTGCCATAATATACAATTGTCTTTAATAATTCGATTCTTCCTTTCCTTTCTTCCTGTGACAAAGAGTCATCTGATAGAATCTCCATTTCACCTGCAACTAACAGCCTAAGATCTAGGTGTTCAAATTGAACAGATTTGTTCACATACTCATATTGAAGGTGAGAATGGGGCCATTTTTGTGGAAATTTAACTTTATCGGACGATTTGGCGTGAATTCCCGATTTTTTAGATTTTGAGTTACTCGAAGAGGAAGAATCAAATCCATATTTTTTCAATTCAATAAGATCCTCTTCCAATTCAGAATCCTCAGAATAAGATTCTGAAGAGGAATCGTCCTCCACCAACCCTACATGCTTCATGTGTGACAGCACTTTCTTACGCAATGTTTTATTTTTTCGTAGATCATTTATTGTCAGATTGTTTAAAACCGAAGCAGCAACATTTTCGTCTACTTGTGATACCTTTTTATGAGCTACATGTTCATGCGAAGACTGTTTTGTAGTTTTTTGACGAGTACCGGTTTGCACGAATTTAGTGTCCGATAACCAGTCCGCTGCAAAGTCTGATTTACCTTCTTTACGGAGATTTTCAACTTCTTTCGTTGATTAGTCCAGTTTCGCCCTCCGACTGTCTCTCTCCCGACGAAGACACAATCGTCGTTTCTCCTCCTCTACCTGCTCCAATTCGTTTCTCAACGCTTCAATTTCCCCAACTTCACTGGCTTCCCAAGATGAAAACACTTCCGTTGACGGGTTCACTCTCCGTTTTAACACCGGTGATTCGCCACCGAGTACACTCGGCTCGCTCGAGTCTACTTGGCACCTAGTGGTTCCCACCGGCGAAAATTCCTCCTCTAAAGTATCTATAGTGGTGTGAATTTTACCACTTTCTTCAAAACGCTTGTAATCCGTTACATTCTGCGCTGACGCGCGTTTTGGTCTATCATTCCCTCTCTCTGCTAGCAGTTGCTCCCTAACTGCCTCCGCCATGTTGTTACGGTGCCCTTCTATGAGCGGCACTCACCTCACACAACTCCGCTGCTGTATTTTGTGTGACACAGCGTATAGCAAAATGAATTATACTAATCTTGACTATATTAATAACATTATTTGCTCAGGACTGCAAATTATAGCCAGTCCAAACACTAAAACAGACAGAATAAGTTGAAGAAAAATATTATCTGTCCAGACTGGTACACTGAAAAATCACCTGTGCCGAAAGCTATTAAGAAATCTAACAGCGCGGTGCGTGCTACGTAACAACCAATCAAAAGCACAGTAGCAAAAAATATACAAAACAACATGGTAACTAAGTTACAAGGAATCTATCTAGCTAAATTATTATTATTTAAAAAAACAGTAACACTTATTAACAAAAATAAGATCAACTTCTACATAATTAGAAGCAGAATTAATAAAATAAATTCTAATGAAATGAAAACAAACCAGCCTCGAATACAAGGTACCGCACCACGAAAATAAATAGGTTACAAGCCACTAAAACTCTATATTCAAATTAATTAACTTTTTTTATTTTATATCAATAAAAAACTTCCATTTGTGGTATAGTAGGGGGGCAAGCACCCATAAAATGAATTCTGTTCAACCCGAGAGAGCAAAAGCAACGACTACTTTAAATCAATGCATTATACCATCCTTAACACGAATCCCGTGTCGGTCAATCAAATCAGGTGGGACAAGGTCATTTTCGGGTCATTAAGTGCACATGGGTCAAATGAGTGCAAAGCTCACTCTATTTTCATAATACAATATGTACTTGCATAACATTACAGAACAATCCGATAAAGTTTGTTTTATTGGTGAGTATTGCTTTATGGGGCATATACAAAGCAATTCGGTTTGCTCGGACGTCTCTATCGTTGAGAGTATCAACATATTCAAGATGGCCGCCAAGCATCAATATTTAGCCTGAAATGTGTACTTATTTGATGAATGAAAACAAATAGGCACTTGGATCTTGATCGGACGGACGCAGAAAACCCTTCGGATACCATGCATTAATTTTAAACATAGATGGAGGCTATCAAATCCATATAAATCCAAGATGGACGCCAAATATTCATCAAGATCAGGCAGCATTATCTACACTGTGGTGGACCATTTCTTGGTACTAAGCTAGATATGAACATATTAGTTTGATTCTCATCTGAGATACGATATTAAAAATATAGATCAATATAAATTATCTTCTAAAAGAGCGTGTTTGATTCAAAATGGCCGCCATATTTTCCAAAAACTCGAAAGTTATTGAATATAATGTTCACCTTTGCTTTACTTATGTATACTACAGCATACTGTTAGGCGGTTAAATCAGTAAGTTGGACACACTTAATTTTGAAGTCATTTGTAATTGTGTTTATTCAAAATGGTCGCATCATTTAGGCTATTTTAATATAGTGTGGTACTGGCAATTGCGCGTTTCTTTTCATTTTAAATACTTTTAAATTTCTTTATAGGACAGATTCACATGTCTTCATCAGACTAGTAGATCGCTATATATATACTAGTCGATTGTATATGCCCCATAACGATGCTCGAATTAGGTTACACTCGTTGTAGAGTCAGAATATTAAAATATATGTACTGTTTGTTTTAAATATTGTATTTTATTGAGTCTTACGTTATCATATACGTTGTAAATTGCACTATAATGCCATATATGTATACACTACGTATTGCGATTGGTCCATATACTACAGTTCGGCCATTTTCGCATTACAGTCAGATATCGAACTGTTATATGCTGGTGTGCGACTAAGTACCATGACATTTCAATCACTTTAGACTTAATTATAACCAAGATAAATCAATTCATGTAAAATACAACACTAATCAAATAGTATGTATTACAGTTTCTATTTCCGTGAATATCCATACATTCACAAGTGGATATACCCATATGCATACACTTAAATTACACTGAAATATTTAATAATTGTCCCATATAACCATACGTCTGTATAAGGCAGTTCAGAATATTCTATTTCAGAAAACTTTCCGCATGACTGCTTGTATAATCATCGCTTATAAATGGAAATATATTCTCAATTAACATATATTCTCATCAACAAAAGCCCCGTCTCCTGCACTGAAATCAATATTGACATCGTCTATGCGTGTCACATATATAAAACATAATATGCTGTAACGAATATTCATGATTTAGAGGCCTCATATCAGCTATGTGTCAATGTTTAGCTTTAGACGTTTCGCTTCCAGGTTAGCTCAAACCCGGTTAGTTGAAAATCTAGTCACGGGAATTGCGGTGTTGTACTGAAAAGTGGTTGTTTGGTTGATTTGTGTACATGATTTATCCATGAATCGCAATTGCAACTACCCAAATACATGCATGTGAAAATAAGTGTCTCTGTTTGGTCTCTTACGATATTAAATATATGTTGTATGTTGGTGTGTATAGACACGGACGGTGGGAACTTTCTGATATAATTCTAGATTAGCATAGAATAATCAACCATGCTCATTTTAATGCATTTAAAGTATTATATATTATATTACACATATGGTTGTGATATTACAATACACAGTTATGACACTTACACATACCATGTAAGGACATTATATGACTACAACATATATGATTACAGTGTATGGTATTCCACAGAAACAATGCCCTTCATTACTGTGATACATATACATATTTATGCATTCAATATAGATTGTATTATGATCGCATAATACATTTTTATAATTTTATTCTTTATATGTACCAAACAATCTCATGAATGACCTCAACATATGTTCCATCATGAATTCACAACATATTGATCTCGATCGCATTATAGTTTAATATCCTTACTTATGTGACTCACAAACACTGACTAATTAAATCCTTCCTATGTATATAGTACATGCCTACCTGTATATGACTTATTGCTCTTATAGGTCATCCAAGCGCGATTTTATTGTCAATTTGCATCCAGCCCTGACATTAGACAAACCGGATATACTGTTAGGTCTTCACCACACTATAGTAACTTACCCCCCACCCCCCCCCCCCCTCCACATAAACGTAGTAGGATTACCACTGATCGTATTACTCTTATAACGGGGTTAGTCGGGTTTAACTCTCGCCTACAAGAAAGCTGAACATGCGAGTAAGGGCCAAGCCAGGGATATCGCGCTCTCTGGCAATTATCAACCCACCATCGTTAATTATATAATAAATCACCATTAACATGCTCCCAACCTGCCACTGTATTTTATTTCTATCCGAATACAGGTATTAGACACGGGCATTATGTTGATTCACTCAAATTAATGAATACCTAGATGTAATTGTAAATATGTTCCTGTTTCCTTTGACATTGTCAACATGTATTATGTTCCACTTGAAATCCAAGATCGTGACTATGTAGTAGTTTACTAACCATTACCATGTCACAGCTAGGATCTATTGTTATCCATGAGTTGCACCAATACTTTGTTGATATCTCATATTATAAAACTACGCACTATAGTAGCCATATTGGTAAATAAAATGGCGGTCATAAAATATTATTATTTATGTTGTCATCGGAAACATTTAAACATTTATTTTATGGTGTGGCATATGCTATGTCGTTGATGACTACCCTACTTAATATAGATGTGTCAGAATTGTATCCATGTTGTCGGTCATCTTTGATTTACGTTTGTCTGCGACAAATAATTCGGTACAGTTTGGAACACAAGCCTCGCACTTTTAAAATATTACAAATATGATTTGCAATTATGTTTCATTTCTTTACTACTTTGTCGATCAACAGTGCATAAGAGCAGTGATACTTAGCGGCCATCTTGAATATTCCAACATGGTCAAATAATAAGTATATTAGATGGACTCATTCATTTTTGCAAAGAACACATTCAATAATAACAAAAAAGGCAAATAACTGAAACATAAATGTGCATGAAAGTGTAGCTATATATTTTTGTTATTCCACACACATTTACTGCTCGTCTGTGTGAATATTTGGCGGCCATCTTATATGTATATGAATTTGTCAGTGGTGAATTGTTTTTATAAGTTATCAAAACGTATTGCTATGTATGTAAACGCATAATGTAAGTACCAAACGCCATATAATAATCAAGTCAGAATATATTTATGACAAAACGTTGATACCTGGCAGCCATCTTGAAAATCGCAAAATACACACCGGTTTGAACCACCATAAAAACGAAGCGTCTCATATATTACAAATGCATCTATAAAATATTAAAGCATTCCATCAAGGGAAACAGAAGTAATGAATTAACCCGAGTGTTAGTTAAGTTTTGGAAATGGAGCATTTCGTAAGTCTGTGACCTTTACCTTGTGGCTAGCGGGCACCATGGGCATTCTATATAGTGATGTGGGATGCTGTTTCAAATGCATCTATGAAATATGAAAGCATTCCCAGTGCCGTAGCCAGAGGTTCGAAATAGCCGAGGCCAACATAAGCGGCGGAAGACGATAATTATTGGGGGTGGAAGTGTGGAGGGCCCGAAGGGCCCGAGTTTGCTAGGCGGGTCCGGGGGCATGCCCACCCTGAAAATTTTGAAATCAAAGTGGTCTGAAACGCCATTTCCTGCATTCTCAGCAAAGTCTGAGCACATACTATGACTCCCATTTTTCCTATATTGGAATAAAAAAAAAAAAAAAAAAAAAAAATCGTGAAAAAACGGACGAGGCCATGGCCTCGTCTGGCCTCAACGTGGCTACGGCACTGATTCCATCAAGGCAAACAGAAGTTATAATGAATTAACCACAGCGTTAAGCTTTCGAAACAGAGTGTCTTCTAAGTCTGTGACATTGACCTTGGGGTGAGCGGGCATACGCTTTCCGTAGAATGATGCGGGATGATATTCCAAATGCATCTATGACATATTAAATCATTCTATGAAATAAAACAGAAGTTATTGCAGATTAACCCCAATGTTAAGTTGTATCCCTATATCTCCTTTTCGCTACGCGCTGGGATAATACAATTTAAACGAAACAAGAGACTTTAATGGGTTTTAAAGTGGCCATAACCATTATTCGGCCAGCAAATCAAGGCACCGCGTTCGTAACATAAGCGCCGCGGTCGGACTTATAGCGCCGCGGCACACTGACAACTGAAATTATAGCGCCGCGGTCCCACAGCGCTATAACCGGCTGGGGAAAGGCCTGGGTTACATCGGTTACATACTATTCTTCTGAAAGGACGGGCGATCAATCTGATTTTTTTATATTTAATGCCTTTCATTTTGGGTTACACGCTTCTTTGGTTACATACGGTTACATCGGTTACATACTATTCTTCTGAAAGGACGGACGATCAATCTGATTTTTTTTATATTTAATGCCTTTCATTTTGGGTTACACGCTATATGTCTTTGGTTACATACGGTTACATACTATTCTTCTGAAAGGATGGACGATCAATCTGATTTTTTTATATTTAATGCCTTTCATTTCGGGTTACACGCTATATGTCTTTGGTTACATACGGTTACATCGGTTACATACTATTCTTCTGAAAGGACAGACGATCAATCTGATTTTTTTATAATTCATTCTAGGTCAGGGCTGACGCGGGGGGGGGGGGGGTATTCCGTAAGCCCCCGCTTACTGACAAATCTAGTTTATTATGCCTTCTAGATCATCAACATTTGTTGAAGAAAAGGACAGAGAGCTGTCGTCAGCAACTAATCGAACAATACTTAATAGATGGTCAGTAATTTTTAAGGTCGTTGACATATATTAGAAATAGTAATTGGCCGAGTACCGAACCTTGTGGTACGCAGCAGTAACTAATTTGGTATCTGAGGTTGTGGACCGTATTGATACGGATTGTTTCCTGTTTGACAAGTAGTTTTCGATCCAGTGTAAAATACAACCATTTAATCCATTTTGCCTTAGCTTAAATATTAACCCCTTATGCCATACTCTATCAAAGGCTTTACAAATATCACAAAACACTATACATGTATATTGTCGTTCATCAAATGCCTGACATATTTGATGGTGAATGTCTATAAGTTGATATACCGTTGAGTGGCCTGGTAAAAAAACAGATTGCCTGTTATAAATCAATTGTTGTGAGTGTAAGTGATTATCAATATGTTTAAACAGTATTCTCTCCATTACCTTACATAGACAGCTTAATAACGATATCGGGCGATAATTTGAAGGCGTCTGTGGACACCCCTTTTTAAATAGAGGAATTACACTTGCTAATTTCCACGCCTTCGGTCGCCCCGTGCAGGCACCGGGGCGGGATCAACTGATCCTGAGAATAGTGCTGCAGTAGCCATTGCTTGTCGTAAAAGGCGACTAAACTGGCTTAACGATTGGGTTCATACTTTCCGGAACCCACTATACCGGATTTGGCCCTCATGTACATTTTTGGCTTTCTTGTATGTGAGAGTTGAGTCAGGCTATGCCCCATATATAAAAGTAAGATTAGCGCTAACCCTATTACTTTTAGGGGATGGGATAAATGATGCTGGTGTGGCGAGGGCCTGGTACCAGATCAGGTTGTTCTAATTTCAGGACTGAATATATATTTTGATTGTAAATATTGAGTTCTGAAGTTGGGATTTACCCCCCTCGGACAGGTGGATACGGGACACGACCCCGTTGACCCGTCTGCGTGTAGACTCCCTGAGGCTTGTACCTCTATGTCAGAAAAGCGGACGTTAAACCCTATTCACTCACTCACTCACTCCACGCCATCGGAAATTGACATTCATTAACAGATCTATTAAAGAGGATCGCCAGAGGTTTTGCGACAGATGTAATAGTTCCTTTTAACATTCTATGACTAATTAGATCGTATCCACAAGCTTTATTAGTTTGCAAAATTCGTATTATATCTCTAACCTCAGATTCATTTATTTTAATCGTATCAAGAACTTGGTTAGTTTTTAATCCAAACGGTGGTAAAGTAGAGTTAGTATCATCAACAGTTGATATTGAAACGAAGAAGTTGTTAAGACAGTTTGCTTTTTCGGCATTAGACAAATATAAATTTTCGCTGTTACCGTCATTGGTTTTTAAAGGAGGAATACTACCACTTGACTTGCTGTCTTTCACAAAGTGTCGGACCAGCTTCCAGAAATATCTTTTGTTATTCGAAAATGATTCTGTTAGATTAAACTGTCGTTATAAAATGCTTCTCTTGCATGTTTTTCATATTATTAACTTTATTCCGAGTTGTTTTGTATCTATTCCAATCGTCCACCCGTCCAAATTGTATTGCTTTCTTTCGTAACGTGTCCCTTAGCTTGCTTGTTTGGCGAATTTCGGAATCATACCATGGTTTATCGTTAGGCCGCACTGTAACTTGACTGCATGGAATGCATTGCTTAGCTAGCTCAATGAACTTAGATGTAAATATATTAAATGCATCATCTACACTACCATTATTTAAAATTGTCCAATCAGTATAAAGCATGAGCTCGTTAAATTTAGCAAAGTCTGTTCTTTTATAGTTCCATGCAGTTCGTTTATATGAATTATTATATGAACTTTCAGCTGGTATGATGACACATGTATATCTAAGCCTTATGATCACTTATGTTTGGCGAAACAGATAATACATCGCTTTGAGAATGATCTGATCTTGGTTAACAATAATTGGATCCAGTAAGGTTGAAGTAGTAGTGTTTCCCGAGTTGCGGATGTAATTATGTTTCTCAATGAATTCATAATCATTACGTCTTTTAACTTGTGGTTTTGTACATTTAATTGATCTTTATTTACATCGCCAACAATAATGATATTATTTGTTCTATCGGATACCAGTTCTATATTGCGATTAAGTAATTCCCAAAATTCGATATTTGACGACGGGGGTCGGTAAATCGTGTCAATCAAGAACGTTTTACGGTTTGTCTTAACTTGAATCCAGATGGTTTCATCCCAAAATATTTCTAAATGTTGCATTCTTCCTGCTAATAAGTGGTCGGCGACATATACAAATATACCCCCAGAATGTGGCGATTTGTCCTTTCGGAATGGTAAGCCATATCCATTCAGTTGTAAACTGCTCGTTTCTATAGCGCATGATAAGTGCGTTTCTGTAAAACATAGAATATCGAAGTCTGTAAAAGTGTCATCGATATACAATTGAAAAAGATCCAATCTCATTTTCAGGCCCTGGATTTCTTTCAACATCACCAGCCAGCATATATATATTGGTCAAACAATTACCTATATCCGCTAACACATTCAGTATTATATATAAAATGTTAGTAGATATTGTAAACGCAAGCAATATTGGCTGTGTGCTACAATTAAAATTACCTATAGCAGCCCTCCAGGAAGTTCAATCATTACCCATTCGGCTTATTAATATAATCAGCGAGGTGAAGAGCTGCCATAGGTATCAACAATGACAACCTCACCCAACAACACAAGATAACATGTATGTTCACAAATCTTCTCAACATAGTGCATGTATCTATAATAGTGACATTCAAACAGCAAGGACGTTTGACTGAGAGAAAGAAGATAGAGCGAGTAAAAAACAAAAGGAAGAGTA
This sequence comes from Conchocele bisecta, assembly GCA_029237695.1. Classification (NCBI taxonomy): domain Eukaryota; kingdom Metazoa; phylum Mollusca; class Bivalvia; order Lucinida; family Thyasiridae; genus Conchocele; species Conchocele bisecta. Next base: position 81,169,326 of record CM055267.1, on the reverse strand, counting down.
GAAAAACAACGAGATGATATTGAAGCTGGTAGGAACATGTACATGCAACATACAAATACATCTTCCTAACATGTGATGCAGAACGGTGATCAGGTTTTTGTGGCGGGATGGATAGTTCAATGAACTATTCTCATATAAAATATCTACTGCAAAGTATCGTGTGTTAGTTACAAATCATTTAACGAACACTGTATATCCCGATCAGATCGCATGTCTAGCCAGACGGCTCATGCATTTAATCCAGTGACACAATGCTTTCTTTATTGTTATAATAATACATACCTAAAAATACTCACATGTGTCACTGGGAAAAGCGATCTATACTCAACAAAACTAGAAACGTCCCTGTTTTATAGCCGGTGTAGCTCTGTCTATGTATATACCACATGTTCAAAGTACATGTATTTTAAACCGTGGCGATGTTCAGAATACGATCGTGTAGAGTTTAGCCGATACACACGGTTTACATAGCGGCCAGTGACCGGAACGTTGATTTCCACTTTTTGCACGTGCACGCTATACTTGTCATCGATAAGGTGATTCAGTTCATGTCGTACCATTTATGCGATAGGGGCTATTCGGAAAATTAAAAAACTTTTTTAATTTTTCACTGTTTTCGATATGCCACGGCTTTCCGAAAACGAGCGAAATCAGGCAATTGGGATGCTTGCGGGTGGGATGGCCGCCAGGGCGGTCGCGCCTCGGTTTTGGTTGCTGTCGGAAGACGATTGATCGTCTTGCAGCCCGGTACCAGCAGACTGGGGCTGTTGACGACCGGCAGCGACCTGGTAGGGCCTCGTGTAACGACGGCTAGAGCCGATCGTTACATTACGTTGACGCACTTACGTCAACGTCGATTGGCAGCCACAGTCACTGCTAGGCGATACGGTGTCTCAGGGCAGACCATTCGCAACCGGTTACGTCGTAACGCCCAACCAATCCGGGCACGCCGCCCGTACACTGGTCAGATAATGACCCAACGTCACCGTGCTGCCAGACTGTTATGGGCGCGCACGTCATCTGAACTGGAGAAGGGCTGACTGGAACCGAGTTTTGTTCACCGATGAATCTCGGTTCACAGTTAGTCCATCGCTGACGGAAGATTACGGGTAACAGGCGTAAAAATGAAAGATTCACCGATTGTTGCATTGTTGAGAAGAACAGGTTTGGGGGAGGGAGCGTAATGGTCTGGGGTGGGATCATGGGAAACCGGAAGACAGATTTGGTTGTTGTACAGGGCAACATCAATGCACAACGTTATGTTGCAGATGTGCTAAATGCACATGCCTTACCATTCTATCAGTCAGCATGGTCCTGGTTTGACATTGATGCACGACAATGCCCGCCCTCACGTAGCCAGGGTCACCACTCAATACTTACAGCAAAACAACGTCGACGTCATGCCATGGCCCGCGGTCTCCACGGATCTCGATCCCATTGAGCACATATGGGATGAGCTGGGCCGCAAAGCACGAGCTAACCATCAGATTGACAATGTTCGCGATCTTACACGGGCGTTACAACGGGAATGGAGGAATTTGCCCAACGCACTGGTATTGCGTTACGTCACGTCGATGCGGCGTAGGATCATTGCATGCATTCATGCAAATGGTGGCCACACTCGGTACTAACGAGATTTACTGAATTTGCCACATTACTTATTGAAATTCCATCTCTAAACATTAAGTAACACATTTCTGAGTTTTTGTGATTTTTGATTTTGACCCCTACCGCCCTTGGCCGTTTATCTCTCGAATATTTAACAAGATATCCAAATGCAATTTATTGGCTTTGATACAGAAATGAATGAACTTGTTTTTCCATATTGATTTTTAAAAGTAACCCTTTTGGTTTTTGATGAATCTTTCCTTAAACATGGAGGGACGTTTCTAGTTTTGCTCAGTATACTTTCATTTATTGACCACAATTATGTTACAGTATTATAATGAACAAGATTCACATTCCGCTATAAATAGAAACTTACATGCAACTGGAGAGTGTGAAGTGACACGGCAGGATATCGATTACATGAGTGACCATTACATAATGTACAACCCGTGCAGATCCGGACCAGCCGAGGCACAACTATACAGTCCGGTCAGGGTTTACTCAGTTTTCCACTACGTACGCCCCCCCCCCCCCGACCCTATTTTTGACGAAGCAATGATTTTTTACTCAGATTAGAAAAGGCTATCAGTAACATTTATGATTACATGAACTGTACAGTGAGTGTAAATTAAAATATATAATTGTTAAAGTCTACGTAACAAATCCTACTATATACATGTATGTCCATCACCACTTTAAAATAATACACAACAAAAAAATCTACAACTTAAAATAAATTAAGAATTTAGAAACTACCCAGATTATCATGGGGTGCGATGTATAACGGAGGGAAACTAACCACCACCACCACCAACAACAACAACAACAACAACATTACAAGTTACGGTAGAGTCTTGAGGCAATATCCTACAGCGGCATGAATATTAATGAGTCATGAATATTCATGATTATTCATGACATGATACAACAACAACAACAACAACGTAAACAACCGCTTCTTTTTGTACCCAGCCGTGCGTGATATCCTCAGCTGTAGGATATTGCCTGCATATCATGCATATGGTGGCAATCCTCTACAGCGGGACACCTTATATGACATATACAACCCACAGCTGTAGGATATTGCCTGCATATGGTGGCCATCCTCTACAGTGGGGCACTTTATATGAATTACACAACCCACAGCTGTAGGATATTGCCTACATATGGTGGCAATCCTCTACAGCTGTACACCGTATATGGCTTACACAACCCACAGCTGTAGGATATTGGCAACATATGGTGGCAATCCTCTACAGCTGTACACCATATATGGCTTACACAACACACAGCTGTAGGATATTGGCAACATATGGTGGCAATCCTCTACAGCTGTACACCATATAAGGCTTACACAACACACAGCTGTAGGATATTGGCAACATATGGTGGCAATCCTCTACAGCGGTACACCATATGTGGCTTACAAATCCCACAGCTGTAGGATATTGAATAGATATGGTGGCAATCCTCAGCAGCGGGACACCTTACATGACTGACACAACACACAGCTGTAGCTAGGATGTTGCCTACATATGGTGGCAATCCTCTACAGCTGTACACCGTATATGGCTTACACAACACACAGCTGTAGATTATTGGCAACATATATGGTGGCAATCCTCTACAGCGGTACACCGTATATGACTTACACAACCCACAGCTGTAGGACATTGCCTACATATGGTGGCAATCCTCTACAGCGGTACACCGTATATGGCTTACACAACACATAGCTGTAGGATATTGCCTATATATGGTGTCAATCCTCTACAGCGTTGTGGCAATCCTCTACAGCGGGTCACTTTATATGGCTTACACAACACAGCTGTAGGATATTGCCTGCATATGGTGGCAATCCTCTACAGCGGGACACCTTATATGACATACAAAACCCACAGCTGTAGGATATTGCCTGCATATGGTGGCCATCCTCTACAGTGGGACACTTTATATGAATTACACAACCCACAGCTGTAGGATATTGCCTACATATGGTGGCAATCCTCTACAGCTGTACACCGTATATGGCTTACACAACCCACAGCTGTAGGATATTGGCAACATATGGTGGCAATCCTCTACAGCGGTACACCGTATGTGGCTTACAAATCCCACAGCTGTAGGATATTGAATAGATATGGTGGCAATCCTCAGCAGCGGGACACCTTATATGACTGACACAACACACAGCTGTAGCTAGGATGTTGCCTACATATGGTGGCAATCCTCTACAGCTGTACACCGTATATGGCTTACACAACACAGCTGTAGACTATTGGCAACATATATGGTGGCAATCCTCTACAGCGGTACACCGTATATGACTTACACAATCCACAGCTGTAGGACATTGCCTACATATGGTGGCAATCCTCTACAGCGGTACACCGTATATGGCTTACACAACACATAGCTGTAGGATATTGCCTATATATGGTGGCAATCCTCTACAGCGTTGTCGCAATCCTCTACAGCGGGGCACTTTATATGGCTTACACAACACAGCTGTAGGATATTGCGTGCATATGGTGGCAATCCTCTACAGCGGGACACCTTATATGACATACACAAACCCACAGCTGTAGGATATTGCCTGCATATGGTGGCCATCCTCTACAGTGGAACACTTTATATGAATTACACAACCCACAGCTGTAGGATATTGCCTACATATGGTGGCAATCCTCTACAGCTGTACACCGTATATGGCTTACACAACCCACAGCTGTAGGATATTGGCAACATATGGTGGCAATCCTCTACAGCTGTACACCATATATGGCTTACACAACACACAGCTGTAGGATATTGGCAACATACGGTGGCAATCCTCTACAGCGGTACACCGTATGTGGCTTACAAATCCCACAGCTGTAGGATATTGAATAGATGTGGTGGCAATCCTCAACAGCTGTACACCATATATGACTGACACAACACACAGCTGCAGGATATTGGCAACATATGGTGGCAATTCTCTACAGCGGTACACCGTATATAGCTTACACATCCCACCGCTGTAGGATATTGCCTCGATATGGTGGCAATCCTCTACAGCGGGACACCTTATATGACTTACACACGCACAGCTGTATAATATTGCCTACATATGGTGGCAATCCTCTACAGCTTTACACCGTATATGGCTTACACAACACACAGCTGTAGAATTTGTCAACATATGGTGGCAATCCTCTACAGCGGGGCACTTCATATGACTTGCACAACCCACAGTTGTAGGATATTGCCTACATATGGTGACAATCCTCTACAGCGGTACACCGTATATGACTTACCAAACCCACAACTGTAGGATATTGCCTGCATATGGTGGCAATCCTCTACAGCGGGGAACTTCATATGACTTGCACAACCCACAGCTGTAGGATATTGCCTGCATATAGTGGCAATCCTATACAGTGGTGCACTTTATATGACTTAAACAACCCACAGCTGTAGGATATTGGCAACATATGGTGGCAATCCTCTACAGCGGTACACCATATATGGCTTACACATCCCACCGCTGTATGATATTGCCTACATATGGTGGCAATCCTCTACAGCGGGACACCTTTTATGACTTACACAACACACAGCTGTAGGATATTGTCTGCATATGGTGGCAATACTCTACAGCGGGACACCTTATATGACTTGCACAACACACATCTGTAGGATAGTCTGCATATGGTGGCAATCCTCTGCAGCTGTACACCATATATGGCTTACACAACCCACAGTTGTAGGATATTGTCTGCATATGGTGACAATCCTCTACAGCGGTAGACCGTATATGGCTTACACAACCCACAGCTGTAGGATATTGGCAACATATGGTGGCAATCCTCTACAGCGGTACACCGTATGACTTGCACAACCCACATCTGTAGGATATTGCCTACATATGGTGGCAATCCTCTACAGCAGGACACCTTATACGACTTACACAACCCACAGCTGTAGGATATTGCCTGCATGCCTGCATATGGTGGAACCCTCTACAGTGGGGCACTTACACAACACACAGCTGTAGGATATTGCCTGCATATGGTGGCAATCCTCTACAGCGGGGCACTTCATATGACTTACACAACCCAAAGCTGTAAGATATTGCCTACATATGGTGGCAATCCTCTACAGCGGGACACTTTGTACGACTTACACAACCCACAGCTGTAGGATATTGCCTACATATGGTGGCAATCCTCTACAGCGGGGCACTTCATACGACTTACACAACCCAAAGCTGTAGGATATTGCCTACATATGGTGGCAATCCTCTACAGCGGGGCACTTCATATGACTTACACAACCCACAGCTGTAGGATATTGCCTACATATGGTATAACGTTTGATGACATCATGTGGCATACTAATTAGCGCGGTTCGTTGGTATATTAAAGGTACATGCCCACTCCTCTACAGCGGGACACTTCGTACGACTTACACAACCCACAGCTGTAGGATATTACCTACATATGGTGGCAATTCTCTACAGCAGGGAACCTTATGTGGCTTACACAACCCACAGCTGTAGGATATTGCTTGCATTACTCCACAGCTTCATGATCATGGTCAACCAACACTTTCAAGGACATGAACAAATAACACAAATAGTTTACAATTGATATTTTTACTCAATATTATGTTGCAAGCAAGTTAATTTAATATTATAATATATAACTGAACAGGACAAATTTTAATATCTTTAATCAACATCATATAGGACATCCATATTTAAACGCATATGACAAATATGACTGCTGTTCTTTTGACTAATGTAGTTCTCAGTCTGGGAAGACAGAACAAGGGGAGACAGATAGATAGGAGATGGCGAGGTGGAGACATATAGTGGAGACAGCAAGAGAGATGGGGGGGGGGGGGGGGAAAACAGAGAGAGGTGGAGACAGAGGGAAGAGAGAGTTTGTTTATTTATTGGTGTTTAACGGTCTATCAACAGCCTGACCTATAATAGGATTTACGACTAATCGCAATTCAAGTTAATGCGACTTAGTACTGCAGAGATAGAAGGTATTTAAAAACTTTAACGCAGATTTCGGCCGGACGGACGCACGGACGGACGTCATTGTGATCACTATGTCTCGCTTTCCGCAAGCGGGCTCGACACACTAGATGGCCGCGGCCTGCATGTCGCGCCTTGTGGCGAGGCATGGACACTAAAAAAATATATATAGTATAACGAGAAACTTTAACCAAAAAACTTAACCAAAAAACTTAACCAAAAACTTTAACCAAAAAACTTAACCAAAAACCTCAAAGTAATTTGACCTTGACATTGGGCACAGGGGCCGCACGGGAGGGGGGTAGAATGAAAATATAGATGATGATAAACACCCATGTGAAGTTTCAAGGTAATGGGCAAAGCAGTTGCAGAGATATAGAATAACAAAAAACTTTAGCCAAAAAACTTAACCAAAAAACTTAACCAAAAACTTTAACAAAAAACTTCAAAGTAATTTGACCTTGACATTGGGCACAGGGGCCGCACGGGAGGGGGGTGGTAGAATGAAAATATAGATGATGATAAACACCCATATGAAGTTTCAATGTAATGGGCAAAGCAGTTGCAGAGATGTAGTCTAACGAAAAACTTTAACCAAAAAACTTAACCAAAAACATTAACCAAAAAACTTAACCAAAAAACTTAACCAAAAACTTTAACCAAAGAACTTAACCAAACACTTCAAAGTAATTTGACCTTGACATTGGGCACAGGGGCCGCACAGGAGGGGGTAGAATGAAAATATAGATGTTGATAAACACCCATATGAAGTTTCAATGTAATGGGCAAAGCAGTTGCAGAGATGTAGTATAACGAAAAACTTTAACCAAAAAACTTAACCAAAAACTTTAACCAAAAAACTTAACCAAAAACTTCAAAGTAATTTGACCTTGACATTGGGCACAGGGGCCGCACAGGAGGGGGTAGAATGAAAATATAGATGATGATAAACACCCATGTGAAGTTTCAAGGTAATAGGCAAAGCAGTTGCAGAGATATAGTATAACGAAAAACTTTAACCAAAAACTTTAACCAAAAATCTTAACCAAAAAACTTAACCAAAAACTTTAACCAAAGAACATAACACCAAAAACTTTAACCAAAAAACTTAACCAAACAACTTAACCAAAAACTTTAACCAAAAAACTTAACCAAACAACTTAACCAAAAACTTTAACCGGACACACGTACGTACGTACACGTACACGCCAAACGGCCGACTATATCGCGCTTTCCGCAAGAGGGCGCGACAAAAACTATATATTCAGCCCTGAAATCAGAATAATCCTGATCTGGTGCCAGGTCCTCGCCAGACCAGAATCGCTTGGCCCCCTCCCAAAAGCAGTAGGATCATTAATAATCTTACTACTTTTATAATGGGCAATAACCCAATTCAACCCCCAGGTAACAAACGAGTCAAAGATAATAACGTACCTGAGGGCCAAATCGGGATTCCTATAAGGAGGAACCCTATCGTTAATTTACGCCGTTGCGTTCGGCCGTATGCCGTGCCATGTGATGCAAAACTTTCGTTGCGCGCAAAAGATATATTTTTTGCGCGCAAAAGAAGTTTTGCAACACATGGCACCTGACGTGCGAAACGTTTCAAAACTTTCATTGCGCGCAAAATATATATCTTTTACGCGCAAAAGATTCAATATGGCCAATGTTTTGCGCGCAACGAATATTTTGAAACGTTCGGCACACTAGACGTGCGGATTGTTTCAAAAATCTTTTACGCGCAAAAAATATATCTTTTGCGCGCAACGAAAGTTTTGCATCACTTGGCACGCTATATAGACGTGCCGAACGTTTCAAAACATTCATTGCGCGCAAAAGATTTGACCGTAAAACTTTCACATATCAGACTGTTCAGTATAGACCCGTATCAGACTGCTCAGTATAGACCCTACTCAGACTGTTCAGTATAGACCCGTATCAGACTGTTCAGTATATAGATCCTACTCAGACTGTTCAGTATAGACCCGTATCAGACTGCTCAGTATAGATCCTACTCAGACTGCTCAGTATAGATCCTTATCAGACTGCTCAGTATAGACCCTTATCAGACTGCTCAGCATAGATCCTTATCAGACTGCTCAGTGTAGACCCGTATCAGACTGCTCAGTATAGACCCTTATCAGACTGCTCAGTATAGACCCTTATCAGACTGCTCAGAATAGATCCTACTCAGACTGCTCAGTATAGACCCTTATCAGTATAGACCCTTATCAGACTGCTCAGCATAGACCCTTATCAGACTGCTCAGTATAGACCCTTGTCAGACTGCTCAGTATAGACCCTTATCAGACTGCTCAGAATAGACCCTTGTCAGACTGCTCAGTATAGACCCGTATCAGACTGTTCAGTATAGACCCGTAGCAGACCGCTCAGTATAGACCCTTATCAGGACTGCTCAGTATATACCCTTATCAGACTGCTCAGTATAGATCCTTATCAGACTGCTCAGTATAGACCCTTATCAGACTGCAAAGTACAGTATAGACCCGTATCAGACTGTTCAGTATAGACCCGTAGCAGACTGCCCAGTATAGACCCTTATCAGACTGCTCAGTATAGACCCTTATCAGACTGCTCAGTATAGATCCTTATCAGACTGCTCAGTATAGACCCTTATCAGACTGCTCAGTATAGACCCTTATCAGACTTGCGTGATATACTTTAGAAACACACGGCACAATTTCGTTGCGCGCAAAAGATTACAGAAAGTTTTGCGCGCAAAAAATGTTTTGAAACGTTCGGCACAATCTATTGCGCGCAACGAAATCAACTGACCAATGTTTTACGCGCAAACAAATATACGAAAGTTTTGCGCGCAAAAAAGTTTTGAAACGTTTGGCACAATCTATTGCGCGCAAAAAATTGGTTTTCAAAGTATTGCGCGCAACCAATATCTTTTGCGCGCAACGAAAGTTTTGAAACGTTTGGCCAATTTCATTGCGCGCAAAACTTTGTTTTCATATTTTTTGCGCGTAAAAGATGTTCTGAAACATTCGGCGAGAATCTGTTGCGCGCAACTAAATATCTTTTGCGCGCAAAAGATTTGCCAAACGTTTCAAAACATCTTTTGCGCGCAATGAAAGTTTTGAAACACTCGGCACTCCATACGGCCGACCACCACTCACAGGAGACGGAGAGACAGAGAGTGGGGAGATGGAGACAGAGAGTTTGTTTGTTTGTTTATTAGTGTTTAACGGCCTATCAACAGCTATGGTCATGTAAGGCCGGGCAAACGGGTTCGATCCCATTTTAACCTGCTGCATTGGGGGGAAAATCCCAAAATCAGAATGTAATATTTACATCGAGAACAAATATATTCAGCCTTGAAATCAGAATAACCGGACCTGGTGCCAGGTCCATACCACACCAAGTCACTTGGCCCCTTCCCCTAAAATAGGATTACGAATATTGTAATACTCACATAAGGGGTATAACCAGATTCAACTGTCACATACAAAATGCCAAAGACGTATGTGAGGGCCAAACCAGTCATAAGTATATTCAGCTCTGAAATTGGAATAATCTGATCTGGTGCCATGTCCGTACTACAAAAAACTCACTTAGACCCATTCCCTAAAAGTAATAAGACTAATGTTACTACTCTAAATATTTTTTAAACAAAACAATGTAATAAATAGATAACCACCTGCATTTTTGAGTACATAATATATTTCACTCGACAGGAAGGCCACATAATTTGTCCAACTAACTTGTGTTGCACACTCGTTAGTCGACCAAATTAGATGTCATGGCTGGCTCGTGAAAGATATTTCTTATATCTAGCAAATGCTGGTGGTTATTCCCTATTCCTTACATTTCAGCCGGCAGTTTTCCCAAATTTCACAGTGAATTACACCACTGGGTTGTGTCGAGCTGAAATTGTTTACACCACTCTTGTGTTTCCTATATATGAAGAAATGATGTCAGTAAAGTCACAATGACATTTTCCTACAACTAATCAAATCATGTTCTAGGACACATTCTGAATCACACGACAGTTGCCTTCAATATGACCCGCCTTCAGAAATTAATTTGCACAACTCTTGTCCATATTTTACGCTTCAATCACTTTGTTTTTGCAAATTATCATGTGTGAAATGTTCATTTAACCAGATGAGCTGATTATCTTGAAATACCTTCGTTATTGGATCCTACTGCTATACGAACTCGGTTCACTACACTCACTCATTCACTACACTCACTCATTACACTCACCCAACCACTTGTGCATTATTTCACGATAACCAGCTCAACATGTTAAATAACCGATTACATGCATATAGCTAGTTCCTTGTACAATCTATACTGCAACTATTGAACATATTAGATTGTATAAAACAGCAGGTGTCCAGGATGAAGATCTAACTTTGTAACAAAATACATATAGAGGATCTTAAATGAGTTTCCATCAGGTATGAGATTTATGAAACGAGTCGCGCACAGTTTATGCACCGAGCCTGAGGCGAGGTGCATAAAATGGCCCACGAATTTCATAAATCTCATATCAAATGGAAACGAGTTTGAGATTCTGTTATCACACGACTTCCCTCCAAAGAGCATCCAACGTGGAGATTTCCAATATGTTCAGTGAGCAGACGCCATTGACTATTTTCGCATCTAGTTAAAAATCTCTGCAGAGAAAAATAGTTTTAATCCCTGCAAGAAAAATTATTATAAATATGCCATGTAATAGGCTCCTGTTCTTTGTAAACACTTCATATTACGAAACGAAAGCACATTCAAACAATTTCAGTAATTTTAATGAGTCGCCGACGCTTCTAATGACGTTTCAAACATGATGACGTCAACGTCAAAACATTGCTTTGTCGCGCCATTACGGATGTCATTTGGAACGTCTCCATTTTATTAATTTCACATAACGTTGGCACAAAATACGAATACATAATTAGGGCGATGCGGCCAGTCAATCAAATTCTCTACAGGTGTTATTACACGTGTGCCATATAACATTTATGAACTGGGTTAACACTGTTTTCATGGAATAACACTGTTTTCATGTGATAAATGTAGATATGTAATAGTCAAAGGAAGTTTTGAACCACTGCATTTGACCATATATATACTTTTGTTCCTAAGACTATGCATGCTGTAGGTACACTTTTTTTCACATGTTCAATGAAAGAGTTTGTTTGTTTGTTTATTGGTGTTTAACGGCCTATCAACAGCTAAGGTCATGTAAGGCCGGGCAAACGGGTTCGATCCCGTTTTAACCTGCTGCATTGGGGGGAAAATTCCAAAATCAGAACTGAATATTTACATCGAGAAACAATATATTCAGCCCTGAAATTAGAATAACCTGACCTGGTGGCAGGTCCATACCACACCAAAGTCACTTGGCCCCTTCCCCTAAAATAGGATTACGAACAATCGTAATACACACATAAGGGGTATAACCAGATTCAACTGTCACATACAAAATGCCAAAGACGTATGTGAGGGCCAAACCAGGTCTCCAGTCGGAATTCCGGTAAGGATGAACCCCGATCGTTAAATTACCCATCGCTTGCACCCACCTTCCACCCACTCAAGGAAAGAGAGCTTGTGTAGGGTATTTTGTGTTTTCAGTGTTTCACAACAGGCATCGCGGACAATCCATTTTGCAGGGGAATACTGTAGTTGTTGCTGTAGTCAATGTGGCAACATCGGCACCAAATATGTGACGTTCTGGATCTCCTTAAACAGTTCGCGACATTGTCTCTTGTGCAGCTGGAATTTGTGTTTCCACAGATGAATGTACACAATCTGGTTGTCTTCTGTACGGGAAAGTTAACACTTTCATCAGATTCAATGTATGGTCTGAATGGCACAGATAGGTTGACAGGAAAAACATTTCCAACAATACCGACATACCATGTAAGAAATTGTCAGTTTGTGTAAGTTGACGAAATTAAACACATTGGTATTTCCGACAGTGTGTAATAATTGCATGTTCTACAACAGTCCAGATACTGATATGATGGTGAGGTTAATTTCTGTCGTCTCCAAGGTGTGCAGTGAACTCGCCGTCTTCACCAACACTTCATTATGAAGGTTCCATCATTTATTATCTGTATGGCCGACCTAAACAAATTAGATGTTTGTAAGCATGGGATTACGGAATACTTGCATGTGAACCATGATCTAGAGAGGAAAAGGTGAACATATTTAATTGATTGAAAGGCTTTAAATATATTTAACAAGGTCTATTACAGACATGCTAGCAGGGTAGCTGATGATGAAATAGTATTATACCGTTCAGAGACGGAAATAGACTAGTATTAGGTCAAACCCTATCTGTGTAGTGTAGAGACTCACCTGTCTGTGTAGTGTAGGGACTCACCTGTCTGTGTAGTGTAAAGACTCACCTGTTTGTGTAGTGTAGGGTCTCACCTGTCTGTGTAGTGTAGGGACTCACCTGTATGTGTAGTGTAGGGATTCACCTGTATGTGTAGTGTATGGACTCACCTGTCTATGTAGTGTAGGGACTCACTTGTATGTGTAGTGTAGGGATTTACCAGTATGTGTAGTGTAGGGATTCACCTGTCTGTGTAGTGTAGGGACTCACCTGTATGTGTAGAGTAAAGACTCACCTGTTTGTGTAGTATAGGGTCTCACCTGTCTGTGTAGTGCAGGGACTCACCTGTCTGTGTAGTGTATGGATCCACCTGACTATGTAGTGTATGGACTCACCTGTCTGTGTAGTGTAGGGACCCACTTGTATGTGTAGTGTAGGGATTTACCTGTATGTGTAGTGTAGGGATTCACCTGTCTGTGTAGTGTAGGGACTCACCTGTCTGTGTAGTGTAAATACTCACCTGTTTGTGTAGTGTAGGGTCTCACCTGTCTGTGTAATGTAGGGACTCACCTGTATGTGTAGTGTATGGACTCACCTGTATGTGTAGTGTAGGGACTCACTTGTATGTGTAGTGTAGGGATTTACCTGTCTTTGTAGTGTAGGGACTCACCTGTATGTGTAGTGTAGGGATTCACCTGTATGTGTAGTGTATGGACTCACCTGTCTATGTAGTGTAGGGACTCACTTGTATGTGTAGTGTAGGGATTTACCTGTATGTGTAGTGTAGGGATTCACCTGTCTGTGTAGTGTAGGGACTCACCTGTATGTGTAGTGTAAAAACTCACCTGTTTGTGTAGTATAGGGTCTCACCTGTCTGTGTAGTGCAGGGATTCAGCTGTATGTGTAGTGTAGGGACTCACCTGTCTGTGTAGTGTATGTATCCACCTGTCTATGTAGTGTAGGGACTCATCTGTCTGTGTAGTGTAGGGACCCACTTGTATGTGTAGTGTAGGGATTTACCTGTATGTGTAGTGTAGGGATTCACCTGTCTGTGTAGTGTAGGGACTCACCTGTCTGTGTAGTGTAAATACTCACCTGTTTGTGTAGTGTAGGGTCTCACCTGTCTGTGTAATGTAGGGACTCACCTGTATGTGTAGTGTATTGACTCACCTGTATGTGTAGTGTAGGGACTCACTTGTATGTGTAGTGTAGGGATTTACCTGTCTGTGTAGTGTAGGGACTCACCTGTATGTGTAGTGCAGGGATTCACCTGTATGTGTAGTGTATGGACTCACCTGTCGTTGTAGTGTAGGGACTCACTTGTATGTGTAGTGTAGGGATTTACCTGTATGTGTAGTGTAGGGATTCACCTGTCTGTGTAGTGAAGGGAATCACCTGTATGTGTAGTGTAAAGACTCACCTGTTTGTGTAGTATAGGGTCTCACCTGTATGTGTAGTGCAGGAATTCACCTGTATGTGTAGTGTAGGGACTCACCTGTCTGTGTAGTGTATGGATCCACCTGTCTATGTAGTGTAGGGACTCATCTGTCTGTGTAGTATAGGGACCCACTTGTATGTGTAGTGTAGGGATTTACCTGTATGTGTAGTGTAGGGATTCACCTGTCTGTGTAGTGTAGGGACTCACCTGTCTGTGTAGTGTAAATACTCACCTGTTTGTGTAGTGTAGGGTCTCACCTGTCTGTGTAATGTAGGGACTCACCTGTATGTGTAGTGTATGGACTCACCTGTATGTGTAGTGTAGGGACTCACTTGTATGTGTAGTGTATGGATTTACCTGTCTGTGTAGTGTAGGGACTCACCTGTATGTGTAGTGTAGGGATTCACCTGTATGTGTAGTGTATGGACTCACCTGTCTATGTAGTGTAGGGACTCACTTGTATGTGTAGTGTAGGGATTTACCTGTATGTGTAGTGTAGGGATTCACCTGTCTGTGTAGTGTAGGGACTCACCTGTATGTGTAGTGTAAAGACTCACCTGTTTGTGTAGTATAGGGTCTCACCTGTCTGTGTAGTGCAGGGATTCACCTGTATGTGTAGTGTAGGGACTCACCTGTCTGTGTAGTGTATGGATCCACCTGTCTATGTAGTGTAGGGACTCACCTGTCTGTGTAGTGTAGGGACCCACTTGTATGTGTAGTGTAGGGATTTACCTGTATGTGTAGTGTAGGGATTCACCTGTCTGTGTAGTGTAGGGACTCACCTGTCTGTGTAGTGTAAATACTCACCTGTTTGTGTAGTGTAGGGTCTCACCTGTCTGTGTAATGTAGGGACTCACCTGTATGTGTAGTGTATGGACTCACCTGTATGTGTAGTGTAGGGACTCACTTGTATGTGTAGTGTAGGGATTTACCTGTATGTGTAGTGTAGGGATTCACCTGTCTGTGTAGTGTAGGGACTCGCCTGTATGTGTAGTGTAAAGACTCACCTGTTTGTGTAGTATAGGGTCTCACCTGTCTGTGTAGTGCAGGGATTCACCTGTATGTGTAGTGTAGGGACTCACCTGTCTGTGTAGTGTATGGATCCACCTGTATGTGTAGTGTATGGACTCACCTGTCTGTGTAGTGTAGGATCCACATGTCTGGGTAGTGTAGGGATTCACCTGTCTATGTAGTGTAGGGACTCACCTGTCTGTGTAGTGTAGAGACCCACCTCTCTGGGTAGTGTAGATAACCGCCTGTCTGTAAAGTGACCCACCTGTCTGTGTAGTGTAGGGACCCACCTGTATGGGTAGTGTAGGGACTCACCTGTCTGGGTAGTGTAAATATCCACCTGTCTGGGTAGTGTAGGGACCCACCTGTCTGGGTAGTGTAGGGACTCACCTGTCTGGGTAGTGTAAATATCCACCTGTCTGGGTAGTGTAGGGACCCACCTGTCTGGGTAGTGTAGGGACTCACCTGTCTGGGTAGTGTAAATATCCACCTGTATGGGTAGTGTAGGGACTCACCTGTCTGGGTAGTGTAAATATCCACCTGTCTGGGTAGTGTAGGGACCCACCTAGCTGGGTAGTGTAAGGACCCACCTGTCTGGGTAGTGTAAAGATCCACCTGTCTGGGTAGTGTAGGGACCCACCTGTCTGGGTAGTGTAGGGACCCACCTGTGTGTATAGTGTAGGGACCAACTTGTATGTGTAGTGTAGGGGCCCACCTGTCTGGGTAGTGTAGGGACTCACCTGTTTGTATAGTGTAAAGATCCACCTGTGTGTGTAGTCTAGGGACTCACCTGTCTGTGTAGTGTAGGGACTCACCTGTCTGGGTATTTTAGAATCACGACAAGACTAAGATGAAGTGTATGTAAGTATTTTTCATCAGTTAATACTTACATAACGTTCTGCGTTGTCTTGGCCCATACTGGACACCCAATTCTGAACTTCTATGATAACATCTCAGATTGGTGAGGAATGGCATGTCTGTTCGGAAATGTGCTTTATCAGGCATGGATCCAGGGGCTGTGATATACCTGTATAGTTAGAAATAAACAGAGCCTGTTTCATTGATGATTGTAACTCACCCGCTACCACTGGGTTATGGTCACTCAAATGACCCAGAATAGCTATCAATGTCAGGAAGCCACTAATGAACTTTAGCCAACATCTGACTAATGTAACAGGATGTATGAAATTTTTTGACGTACATCCAAGTTTTGAAGGATGTGACATATATTATAAGAAAGTATGTGAAGGTCACCTGAATGATCCAGGATGGTTTGGTATCAATGTAAGCAAGCTACTTACTAATGAAGTTTGTCGAACATCCGACTAATGTATGAGGAGATACGCGAAATTTGGAAGTCCAACCAAAGTTTTGACGGTCGTAAATTACATTATTTTGAGTAAAGTAGGTCAAGGTCATCAAATGACCCAGTGTGGTTAGCTATTAATGTCAGGAACTAATGATAATGTTTTGTGACAGTCCAACTAACTTATGACGGACATGGCCTACATTTCGAGAAAAGTAGGTCAGATCACCAGGGAGGGGGTTAGGTATCAAAGTCTAGGAAGCTGTTGGGATCGTCAATCTGTTTTGAACGTTAAACCATATTATGGCCAGCAGCAATCAACAATATGCATTAGAAGAAAACAAGAACTGGCATTGTTAAACGAAGCTAATCCCGTCACCGGCAGCCTTGATAATACAAAAAGAAAACAACAACCAAATGTAAGTCCTTGACCTTGGGCGGTCGGACGTGGGTCATATGCAAAGCAAAGCACCACCCCGAGACACACATTGTGGCCAAATATCATTAAAATCGGTGAAGCTGTTTATTATTCAACTAGATGGCCGCGGCCTGCATGTCGCGCCGCCAGAGGCTTTGATAGCATACCGAAAAACTTTAACCCGGACGCACGTATGTATGTACACCAATGTGGCGACTATAATTATCACGCTGTCCGCATGCGGGCGCGACAAAAAATAAAAGTTCCTAACGCCGCAGACAAGCACATACACGTACGCACATGGACGAACGCTACATCTCTCTTAAAAAGGAATCGAGTGCTTTCCAACTCACTTCATAATGCTTCATAACTGACAGTCTGCCGTCTTCAGTCGTTCTTTCCTCCTTCTATGCCGGTATTTTCCATGCTGGTAGTCGTACACCATCGTCGCCAGCATCACAAATGGAATCCCATCGTGTTCTCTTCTTTCTGGACAACTTGTCTTGCCAGAGAATTTTTAA
Source organism: Conchocele bisecta (assembly GCA_029237695.1). NCBI lineage: Eukaryota > Metazoa > Mollusca > Bivalvia > Lucinida > Thyasiridae > Conchocele > Conchocele bisecta. The sequence goes on along the minus strand of CM055267.1, from coordinate 81,151,679 downwards.
TTTGTCCCAGCAAACACATCTGAAAGTAAAGACAAATCATGAGTTGGGTATGCAATATTATACCATTACGGTATCCTGCCTCTACAGAATTGCCTTCATATGTTGGCAATATCCTACAGCTGTGCCTGTGGGTTGTGTATTATGTCCTATAAGGTGATCCACTGTAGAAGATTGCATTCATATGCAGGAAATATCCTACAGCTGTGGGTTGTATAAGTCATACACGGTGTACAAGTCATATACGGTGTACCGCTGTAGAGGATTGCCACCATATGTAGGCAATATCCTACAGCCGTGGGCTGTGTATGTCATATATTCCGCTGTAGAGGATTGCCACCATATGTGTAGGCAATATCATAGAGCCGTGGGCTGTGTATGTCATATATTCCGCTGTAGAGGATTGCCACCATATGTGTAGGCAATATCCTACTGCCGTGGGCTGTATCATCATATTCCGCTGTAGCGGATTGCCACCATATATGTAGGCAATATCATACAGCCGTGGGCTGTGTATGTCATATATTCCGCTGTAGAGGATTGCCACCATATGTAGGCAATATCCTACAGCCGTGGGCTATGTATTTCATATATTCCGCTGTAGAGGATTGCCACCATATATGTAGGCAATATCCTAAAGCCGTGGGCTGTGTATGTCATATATTCCACTGTAGAGGATTGCCACCATATGTAGGCAAGATCCTAAAGCCGTGGGCTGTGTATGTCATATATTCCGCTGTAGAGGATTGCCACCATATGTAGGCAATATCCTACAGCCGTGGGCTGTGTATTTCATATATTCCGCTGTAGAGGATTGCCACCATATGTAGGCAATATCATACAGCCGTGGGCTGTGTATGTCATATATTCCGCTGTAGAGGATTGCCACCATATGTAGGCAATATCCTACAGCCGTGGGCTGTGTATGTCATATATTCCGCTGTAGAGGATTGCCACCATATGTAGGCAATATCCTACTGCTGTGTGTTGTGTAAGTCATATAAAACATCGCATTTATGTGTTGGCAATCATTAGTGTAAACTTTAAATATTATACCGTTCGTTTCAGTTTCAGACATTGTATTCACGCTTGTATCACGACTACTGGCACTATACGGATATTGGTTGTACATCTACTCTACACATTATGCAATATTTACCGTTGTTTCCGAAGTTTTTGTCCAATTTATAACTGGAATATGACGTTGTTGTGTCTTTTTCCAGTTCACTCATGGCTTGCCTAGCTTCTTCGAAAGAACTGACGAAACCTTTCAGCCTCATGCCGACATCAACAGCAGCACTGTCGGTGTCCATCGTTGCTTTGAGCGCGCGCTTTTTGTCATTCATGAATATTCATGCATCATTAATATTCATGCCGCTGTAGGATATTGCCTCTAGCCTCTACCACAAGTTACATGGCATCAAAACGTTTAAACCAGGCACCTCTGACTGGCTTCTTTTCACCTAAAATAAGTAAGTATTAGTTGTCGATGTCTTTCCCAATTCTTTAATATTTCTAGATTGTCAGACCATAAATCGATCAAGCAATTTTTTTTAAATTTACTTTAGATCCCTCTTTTCCCTTGCAATTATGGTGAATGATCCAGTAACCGGTGCATACCAGTAACCGGTGTAGTCAGTATAAGTTACACAGTAACTAGTTGGTTGATAACTTGGTGTTTGTTAACAAATATCGTTATAAAATGTTACCTTATCATAAGGCAAATATCAATGTGCCAAAGTAATGAGCAATTGGATCGTTGAAAAATTTTGTAAACTAACTAGACAAAGTCGAGCGATCCTTGGTGACCGATGAACACAATGATCAAGGCTATTGCAAACCACGTAAAAAATGTTTGACCAAAATATTATGTGTCAAATTTTGACAGATATTCAGGAATAAAAAATGACAATGTTGCATTTACACCGTCCCTCTCTAAGTCTTTCTCTCCGTCTGTCTGCAGGTTTCTCTACAGTCTGTCTATCATAATCTGCCGGTCCATCCGCCCCTCTCTCTGACTGTCCATTTTTGCAGCTTAGTCGAACCGGCAGCTTTCGCCCGCAATCTTTCGTCCCAAAATTTTGGCCAAGTTGTCTGACGCAGACTCCCTATCCAATAATCATTGATTCGCGCATGTCTGTCTGTCAGTCCGTCTGTCATTTTTAGCTCGCCTGCACGAAAGTGCAGGAAGAGCTATATGGCATACCCCCGGTCAAGTTTTATTTCCGTTCCAGTCCAGTGAATTTTAGCGGAGTTGTCACCCTTAGTATTGAGCTGGTGTTTTGGTTTTCCAGGGGCAGTAAATATAGCCCATTCAGATATAGCAGCCTGTTTGGGTGATTTTATCTGCAAAAAGTTGTATTTTTACTTGGGTAAATGTTAGAGTATTTTGTTCTTAAATGCCAGGAAAATGCATCTCAGGCACTTCAATTTTCTAAATTTTCTGGGGGAGGACACCCAGACCCCCCCCCCCCTCACCTACGGCCCCCTCCTTTATTCAAATCCTGGATCCGGCCATGGCCAATGTAGAATGTATCAACTGGGTGAGTGAACAGCACAGTTCTACAACCAATGTAGATCCAGACCAGCCTGCACACGAACATATAGTCTGATCAGTGTATACTGTATTAGTTACTATGTGATAATGTCGGATCAGGTTCTTGTATGTTATGATGACGTGATATGCGAAAACATATCGACTGATTTCAATAACCTCTCAGAATATAACCAACGTAGGCACAGACCGCCTACATCGAAGTATATGCTGAACAGGATATATTCGGTTTATCAAACGTAATAGACTTGAATCATCTGAGTACAGCTTGAAATTGTAAAAAGTATGACTGTTGAATCCTACATCACCTACAGGTACAGAGAAGTCTACAGACAAATGTGTCTAATCAGTGTATACTCTGTGCTCTATGCGTTACTCCTGAGAAATGTAACATCTGCCAAGTAGTGAATAAATGAACCATACATGATTTACAACCAGTGTAGACCGAGACCAGCGTAGACACGAATGTATAATCTGATCTGGGTATACTCTGCTTGTTACTCCTTAAAAAGGAACACCAGTCAAGTTTATTAGAGTATGGCGTGACATGACAGAACAAAAAGTGGATGAATGAACCATACATGATTTACAACTAGTGTATACCGAGACTAGCGTAGACGCAAATGTATAATCTGATATGGGTATACTCTGCTTTTACTCCTTAAAAAGGAACATCAGGCAAGTTTATTAGCGCGCCTTCCAAAGGAAGCCGTGCTTATGGCATACCCTCGTCGTCGTAGGCGTCCGTCTGTCTGTCTGTCCGTCCGTCTTCAAAAATTATAATGGCCTATATTTTCTGTTTCCTTGCTTGGATTTGCTTCATATTTCACACACGCATTGCTCCAAGGGTCCTCTACTGCGCTGTGGCAAATCCACGTCCGTGCCGCCCCTTCTAAGCCCACAGTCAAGGTCACATACTTTGTGCATCTCGAAACCTTAACGCTCGGACGCTCGAGTAAATGACCTATATTTTCTGTTTCCTTGCTTGGATTTGCTTCATATTTCACACACGCATTGCTCCAAGGGTCCTCTACTGCAGTGTGGCAAATCCACGTCCGTGCCGCCCCTTCTAAGCCCAGGGTCAAGGTCACATACTTTGTGCATCTCGAAACCTTAACTCTCGGACGCTCGGGTAAATGGCCTATATTTTCTGTTTCCTTGCTTGTATTTGCTTCATATTTCACACACGCATTGCTCCAAGGGTCCTCTACCTCTGCTAAGCCCAGGGTCAAGGTCAAATACTTTGTACGCTCGGAACCTTAACACGCTCTGGTAAATGGCTCATCAATGTTCTTTCCCTTATCCAGCACGTTGTGTTTTCAAATGTGCCCTCGGTTCCTTTGCTGCCACCGGGCGCGCTTCGTTGTCCTCTGACAACTCTTGTTTGAGTATGGTGTGACATGACAGAACAAGGAGTGGATGAATGAACCATACATGATTTACAACCAGTGTATACCGAGACCAGCGTAGACACAAACGCATAATCTGATATGGGTATACTCTGCTTGTTACTCCTTAAAAAAGGAACGGCAGGCAAGTTTATTTGGGTATGATGTGACATGACAGAACAAGTAGTGCATGAATGAACCATACATAACTTACAACCAGTGTAGACCGAGACCAGCGTAGACACGAATGTATAATCTGATATGGGTATACTCTGTTCGTTACTCCTTAAAACGGAACATCAGCCAAGCTTTATCTTAGTATGACGTGATATGACAGAGCAAGTAGTGGATGAATGAACCATACATGATTTACAACCAGTGTAGCTGATTGACTAACCCTTTCACCCCTAAGTAACCGAACCAACCATCTGACAAAACCTCTCCATTGATGAGCTGAGCTAGCTGTACATTTCAGTTTTATAAGCAGCAGGTTGCACTATATCGCTACACCACCGTCAATGATAAAATGTGTGTAATAGCATTTACATTTCATGCACTAAAATATAGAAAAAAGCTGTATGGCTTTGATGTTCATACTATATTGTTCGTGAGAGACAATTCTACAATATGACATAATGAGCCAAAAATATTATCATAAACTCACCTAATACGTTATGTATTCAGAACTAGAGCTGAACATACCGGAAATGTCATACAGGTGGCTATGTGTGTTCATGTGGACATCTGCAGGCTTTTTCACTAAACTTCGTACAATTGAAATGTTCGTAAGTGCAAAATTATGATAGTCTGTAAATTTCACATTAACAATGTTTTATTGTAAACAATTATTGAATTTACATTTGTAAATCCGTCATTTGCAATTTCCAGAAAATCCTAAATTTGCCCGTACGAACAGTTTAGTGAAACGGCCCCCCGTCTGTCAGAGCCAAAACAAATAACCATGGAAATTGACTCCAAAAACGGAATACATGTACAAATATACATGTAGGTTACAAAAGTGTCAAAGGTAACAGAATTTAAATATTTAAAGTCTGTCCTCAAATGCTAAAATTATAAGAAGTTTGCCAATTTGCCACCGAGGGCATTTGTGTGCCGACATGCCAAATGTACTTGTTAGTAATTTCTTCAATATTTGGTTGAATTTTATCAAATAAATAACATTTCTAGTACTATTTTAGAAAAAAAACTATTTTTGTCGAGCCCGTTTGTGGAAAGCGAGACATAGTGATGACAATGGTGTGCGTGCGTGCGTTCGTGCGTGCGTGCGTCCGTCCGTCCGGACGCGGAATCCGTCCGTCCGTCCGTCCGTGTCCGTCCGTCCGTCCGTCCGAAATCTGCGTTAAAGTTTTTAAATACGTTATATCTCTGCATTCCTAAGTCACATTGACTTGAAACTTCATATGCTTATTAGTCATCATCCATATATTCATGCTGTATCCCACTCATGCGGCCCCAGTGCCCAAGGTCAAGGTCAAATGACTTAGAAGTTTGCGTTAAATTTTTGTCAAAATTTGCGTTAAAGTTTTCAAATACTATCTCTGTAACTGTCAAAATTTGCGTTAAAGTTTTCAAATACTATCTCTGTAACCGTAAGTCGGATTTGCTTGAAACTTTGTATGCTTATTGGTCATCATCCATATATTCATTCTGTGTCCCATTCATGTGGCACCTGTGTGTCCCACTCATGCGGCCCCTGTGCCCCTATGTCAAGGTCAAATGACTTAGAAGTTTGCGTTAAAGTTTCTGTCAAAATTTGCGTTAAAGTTTTCACATACCTACTATCTCTGAAACCGCTTATTGGACATCATCCATATAATCATTCATGCGGCCCCTCATAGTGCCCCAAGGTCAAGGCCAAATGAATTAGAAGTTTGCGTTATTATAAAATCTGCGTTAAAGTTTTTACATATCTTATATCTCCACAATTGTGACTCCAATTTACTTCCAATACTTTTCATCATCAAAATGTTCATTCCATAGCCTGCCCATGTGGTCCACATGCCGAGGATCAAGGTCAAATGACTTTGAAATTTGTGTTAATGTTTTTTCATACCTTATATCTCCACAACGCTTACTCCGATTTACTTCCAACATCCAATACTTCTTATTCATCATCCATATTTTCATTCTATAGCCTGCCCATCTGGTTTAAAACTATTTATTTCTATACTCCCGTTTAAAAAAATGGGACACAAAAATCATCTTGTATGGGCATGTGGTGGCGGGCAGGTACAGCTTGTCCATGCAATGACTAAGTTCTCAGGCGCGGATCCAGGAATTTTAGCAGAGATGGGTCCAAATAGTAGGAGCACGTAGCGCGACCCGCAGCGTATTGTGGGGACGGGGGGTGTTGTTTGGTTACAATAAAGCCTTAGACGCGATTACCTGACACCTGGAAACTGTCGTACCCATTAAATTGAAAGCCCAAAAGTACACTGAGGGATAAACTGTCCTGTCCTGAATTTAATTTGCCATAATATATGTCGCATCATAAAAATATCTACTTTTCATCTCCGCTGAATTATGCGGACAACTATATTAGTACTAAATATTGCACATATATGGGTTTTGCATTGTCATGTATGCCGATTACAAAAAGCAGGCGAAATTTCATCTACTGGTACGTGCAAATGTTTTATTTTCAATATTTCTCGACAAAAACCTGGTTTTGACAGCACATGAGAATCGTCTCCACTGGAGACGCATGAGAATCGTCTCCACTGGAGACGATTCTCATGTGCTGTCAAAACCAGTTTTTTGTTAAGAATTAAAGCAAAAATGAAAAACAGCAGACGGCAATTTCCGTCAACAGCGTAGGAAGGGTTACATGTGCGCTCATAGTCATTTAAACAAAATACCACTACCAGATAAATATGTTGCAATTAGGGTTTGATTATGTTCGTTCACCTGTTCACTGTGGCAAATCGTAGGATTTAATGACACAAATGTCAACTGGCGCCAGATACTCTACGTACATACAAAGATCTACAAAGGGACATAAGATTCATGATAGACAATTAAGAAATACCGGAAAATTTAACTTTTGTATTATTATTTTTTTTGGCCGACAGCAGGGAGGGTCCGGACCCTGTGGACCCACCCCCTGGATCCACGCCTGGTTCTACTTGACAGATCGTATCAATGAAAAACCTGTCATGCTTCTAATAAGCAATAAAGATCATTATCAGGTTACATGACTGATATTTTCATCAGGAGCTACACGGGTCACAAATCTCATTAACCCTTTCAACACCGACACCAACAGGCATGTATAGCGGTATTGGCGAAACCTGTAGATCCAGATTAGCCGCCTCGTGACGAGCCGTCTTATCAGGATCTGCACTTTGTGCAAGTAATTTTCATGCTTCTGAGAACAAACCATCCCCTTTTCATCAATGGACTAGTCTGAAAATCAGTTTGTGATGATTGGATTGGTTACACAATTAACATATAAAAATCCATTCCAGTTACTTAGGGGTGAAAGGGTTAAGGGTGGGAATTGTCTTTAACACCTAGCTTCCATACCCGGTGTATCGCTTCTGCTCTAGCCATGTTACAGTGGGGTCAGCATGTAAGTGCACACACGAACGAACATCACAGGTTGGAACCAACCTGCCGTGTTAGTTTGTGTGTGCACTTACACGCTGACCCCACTGTATATACATGTAGGCCTAGCTTTGAGGTATCACTTCTGCCAATAGATATTGGATTTGCAGAATGTTGCTGAATACAGCATCAGCTGTCTGGAACTGTTACTTTACCATGTGCCGGGCTCCAGATAAGGAATTGGACTGCACATTGTTACTCTGTCATTTCTGTATCTGTGTTTGAAAGTGGGTGGTTGGTCGGGCGAATGCGACAGCGTAAATTAATGGTGGGGTTCCTCCTTATAGGATTCACGAATTTCCTGGTTTGGCCCTCATGTAGGTTTTTATACCCCCACAAACAAAGTTTGAGGGGGGTATATAGGAGTCAGCTTGTCGGTCTCGGTCGGTCGGTCGGTCTGTCGGTCGGTCTGTCGGTCTATTGGAAATTCCCTTCCGCTCTATATCTTCTACACCCATGCATGGATTATCAAATGGCTTGGCACAAATGTTTCTCATGATGAGAAGGTGTGTCGCGATCAATAACCACGCACCTGCGTCCAAGGTCAAGGTCACAGTTGAAGGTCAAAGGTCAAACTATTGAAATTCCCTTCCGCTTTATATCTTCTACACAGATGCATCGATTATCAAATGGCTTGGTACAAATGTTTCTCATGATGAGAAGGTGTGTCGCGATCAATAACCACGCACCTACGCCCAATGTCAAGGTCACAGTTGAAGGTCAAAGGTCAAACCTATTGAAATTCCCTTCCGCTCTATATCTTCTACACCGATGCATGGATTATCAAATGGCGTGGCACAAATGTTTCTCATGATGAGAAGGTGTGTCGCGATCAATAACCACGCACCTACGTCCAATGTCAAGGTCACAGTTGAAGGTCAAAGGTCAAACCTATTGAAATTCCCTTCCGCTCTATATCTTCTACACGATACATGGATTATCAAATGGCTTGGCACAAATGTTTCTCATGATGAGAAGGTGTGTCGCGATCAATAACCATGCACCTACGTCCAAGGTGAAGGTCACAGTTGAAGGTCAAAGGTCAAACCTATTGAAATTCCCTTCCGCTCTATATCTTCTACACCGATGCATGGATTTTCAAATGCCTTGGCACAAATGTTTCTCAGGATGAGAAGGTGTGTCGTGATCAATAACCACGCACCTACGTTCAAGGTCAAGGACATAGTTGAAGGTCAAATGTCAAACCTATTGCAGGCGGTAGACAGATAAACTGCATAGTTTGTGTACACAACTCCTCTGAAACCGTTCAGTGGATTGATCTGAAACTATACACACTTTTTATGCCGAACAAATATTTTTTTTTACAAAAATATCAACCTTTCAACTTAGCCATTTTTTCTATTTTTATTAAATTGATTCATTGCGTTCTTGACAAACTCGGCACAAAGTTTTTAATCAAAATCATATTAATCCATTACTCGTGTAAGATCCTCTATAACTGATGAATGAATTTTCAAATGTTTTCAGATTATCTCATTTTCATTGACCACGTACGCAGGTAAAAGGTCAATGTCACACATCTCTAAGGCCAGCATTAAATAATGATCATGAAATTTTTAATAAAACCTATAAAACTCTTCTAATGTTAAGCTATTTGTAAATCCAACTCTTTGTGGGGGTATTATGATCACTCCTGTGATAGTTCTAGTTATCTTTGGCTCTTTTGTTACCTGGGAGTTGAATTGGGTTATTTGCCCATTATAAAAGTAGTAAGATTAATACTGATCCTACTGCTTTTGGGAGAGGGCCAAGTGATTCTGGTGTGGCGAGGTCCTGGCATCAGATCAGGATTATTCTGATTTCAGGGCTGAATATATATTTATTTTGTAAATATTCAGTTCTGATTTTGGGATTTCCCCCCCCCCCCCATTTGTACATGTACTTGAACAATGTACATGTACTTGTACAGGTAATATATGGGATTTAGTACTAAACCCATTGACCCGGCCTTAAATGACCTGAGCTGTTGATAGGCCGTTAAACCCCAAGAAAGAAAGAAAATTTTGAAAATAGCAACTGAGTAAATTTAAGACTTCACTCCACTGTCAATCGGTATTCATATTCATAAAATAGTATTACTGGTATAGCAATACAGAAAGGTAGCCAAGACATGAAAATGATGGACGAGAATTGTTTTCAACATATCCCGTTTATATGTCTGGTTTGAAAAAACGGGACGTATTATGTTTTACCGTCCAGCGGGTGGCAGGCAGAAAATCATAGTCTGGAGCATAAGTACATATACATGTATATGTTGTGACTACAGGCATCATACCAGTTATCCGGTCAATCGGTCAATCAGTTTATCGGACAAATGAAAATACCTGTTAATTAAGCGCATTCTTTTGATCCAATTTTGCAACAAATACATCTAAGTCACCGGGGTGCTTGCTATTTCCACGCCAGTGTGAAGGATATATATCGCCAAAGTAAACATTTTAGTAGAATTTGCTGAAACATTCCCCAACTCTGTCCAAAAGTTGTTTACAACGTCAAAAGTCATGCGGGGGCTCAATCAAGTGTGCCCATTCAGGCCCGTACGCAGGAATTTATATATAGGGGGGTGCGTTATCAACGGCTCGAACGGCCAGAGTTGCTCAAATAATTTTTTACACAACCACGGACAGACCTCGGTGGATTAAGGGGGTTGCATTATGTCATTGCAGAGTTGTTATACATACAATAAATTCTATAAATATGGTGTTTTCCAAGAAGGGAAGGGTGATTGTTTTTTCTGCAGAACTACACAATGTTGTTTTCATTGGTTTACTGGCGATACAATTATGATTTCAAGGTGAGAATAGAAGTTATAAGACGATTATACGTTTGGAAGATAACTGATTGTCGATGTTTATTTTGAGGCATATTTATGGTGTTCAGCACCAGGGAACATCCATGTTGCATGTTTGTGAACAGTAATGGAATCATGTACCCGTAACCCTTTATAGGCCGATACAATCACAGTAGTATGAATATTTGGGGATTTATTTTCACTATTTTCTCAATTTCTGTTCGGAAGTATATATTGTTACCACTCATATGAACCGTCTCGATGAGACGGTTCAGATGAGTGGTAGCAAAATATACTTTTATGGAGAAATGAATATAATAACTGATTTCTTTTTTCACTAAAAAAGTATTGTATCCATAGAATTAAATTGGTTAACCCTTTCACCCCTAAGTAACTGGAATGGATGTTTATATGTTAATGTTCGGACCAATCCAATCGTCACAAAATGTTTTTCAAACTAGTCATATTATGAAAATAGGGTGTTTTTGTTATAAAAAATATGAAAATTACTTGCAAAAAGTGCAGATCCTGACGAGACGGATCGTCAGGAGCCGGCTCATCTGGATCTACACTGTTTGCCAATACCACTATACAGGAATGTGGTGTTGAAAGGGTTAATATCAGACTGAACTCTTGTGTTGAATGAATGCAGTAAATATTGGCTGCTACGGAGCCCCGTAGGGGACATGGATTTTTAGCCAGGTTTCTTTTTTGAATTGGCGAAAGACGGGCGGGCGGGCTTTTGGCGGGCGGCGTCCACAATCAATGTTAAGTTTTCGTGTTTTCGTCCATTTCTTTGTTACTGTACCTCATAGGACCAACAAACTTTCACAGCTTCATAACCAAGGGGTGCCCACCACATATCACTATCCAACATGTTACCTTTTTTTGAACTTGACCCATTTTTTCCGCGCAGTCGACTGCTGACTGACAAAGGGGAGTTTATCAAATCTAGCATTTTGCAACACCAGGGATCAAGCTAGCCCTTCAAAATACGGAGAAGTCTTCACTAAAAAAATGAGAAAATAAACCATTTTTTCCAAAATTTCCGTTTTATATAATGAAAAACTTCTCCCTCAACTCAAAATAGGGAGAAATCAGACAATTTAGGGAGAGATGTTCGCCCACTTCGCCCTGTAAACTGATCCCTGAACACTTGTACATTTTGATACCCTCTTGTACAATTTTAAGTTAGGAGCCAATAATTTTGCTGAGTGCAGTAAGGGTCATTTCATTGATTGACTGGCGAGCAACGTAAACCCTGATCTGTCTGATATTATAGGAATGAATGGCCTTTTTGTGTAATTATCGGGGTATGAACTTGGAAAAGTCGCGGGAATACTGGACGAAGGCCGGAAGGCCTCGTCCAGTATTCCCGCGACTTTTCCAAGTTTATATCCCCGATAAATTCCACAAAAAGGCCATTCATTCCTTATAATTCCAGCATTTGAAATAAATTCATCCAGAAAATGAGTTTATTTTCCGTTTTCTTAAGAATTATTGTAAATGCACCTCACGGTTACGGAAAGTAGTTCGGCATGGGAGTTTACTGGAATATAAATTTTGGACAGTGACTTGCTACGGGCCAATCAAATGTTAGGGAATTGTGTAAATATTTTTGTGCTGGAATTATAAGGCAATAATCATGATACTGGTTGCAAATGTTGAAGGATCCATTTTGTCATCCTCTTGTATATGCATCTACATGTGACAGGAAATTAGACTTTGCAAACATAATTGCAAACAGTGATGACCATGAGCACAGTACATAAACCTGTTTTAAGAACCCATTCTATACCAGTAGCCTATGTCACCAACATTGCGAAGTATACTTATATAGCAAAGTATACTTTGAGGGAGAAATCATTGATTTTTCCCGAAAAGCATTATTTCATATAGAACTAACGACTGCATATATTTGATGATTAAAAGTATGCAGAATTATTATACTGAATTTATTACATTATCACAGCCAAATTGGCTGTGATAATGTAATAAATTCAGTATAATAAAAATTAATAAATTTATCATAAAATTGAACATTTCTCCCTCAAAGTATACTTTGCTACTAAAGTACACTTTGCAATGTTGATGAAATAGGCTACTGATCATCCTTTGATTAAAAGATAATTGCTTCATAAATGTGTTGGAATATATGTATGTGATGGCCACTCCATGTGCCGTATACGATGCAATAACGAGGCAGTTATATGATGCAATAACGAGGCAGTTATATGAATGCATTATATGATTGCAACGAGGCTGTTTATGGATGCAATAACGAGGCAGTTATGGGATGCAATAACGAGGCAGTTATATGATGCAATAACGAGGCAGTTATGGGATGCAATAACGAGGCAGTTATGGATGCAATACGATTTTGGAGTTATGGGATGCAATAACGAGGCAGTTATTAGATGCAATAACGAGGCAGTTATGGGCGATGGTGCAATAACGAGGCAGTTGCGATGCATAACGAGGCAGTTATATGCCATGCACTAACAAGGCAGTTATATGATGCAATAACGAGGCAGTTATATGATGCAATAACCAGGCAGTTATAGGATGCAATAACGAGACAGTTATAGGATGCAATAACGAGGAAGTTATAGGATGCAATAACGAGGCAGTTATAGGATGCAATAACGAGGCAGTGTTCACATACAATGGAACCCCTCTAAACTGAACCTCCTCTCGCTCAACCGAAAAGACGATCAAGTCCCAAATTCACCGCTATATAAACACATGGTTTTCTACCCCTCTAACCGGAACCCCTCTATACCGTAATCCGAATGACCTTTCAAAGCGTTAAAAAAAAACAAAAAACTGAACAACTCTGTCACCTACCTGCACACAGTCTGACAAATTAAAGGTACATGCGCACTCAGTAGGTACAACATGTTCTTTATTATCAGAGACGTCATCTGAGACATTTTCTGGCAAAATAAACATTCATTTACCATTACCCCACGTATTGATTTGCATTATTATACATTTTATATCAGACGTAAATTTCCACACTGATATCAGGGGCGATAACCGTGTTGCCTTCAAATGTTAACTGACATTACTATTTATTCTCTGTATTTATTGTTTGATGTGCAATGATCATAATCCAGATATATAATTTGTCAAAAATGTTATTTTTTCTGGTGATGCATTTAATTGGTATAAATAATTAAAAAATATCATGCCTCATTTGCATATGACATAGCCTGATACCACCGCGAGTCACTATCATTAAAACAAATATTACTAAATAATTATATCTGCATAGAGGGCGCTCGTAATGTTTTAGAATTGGTGGAATATTGACACGATTATATTATTCCTATAAAGAACATTTTGTGCCTACCAAGTGGCCATGTACCTTTAAGAATAAACGGAACAAACCAAACTGGGTGGGCTATTATTAAGTTACTGTTACAGTATAGAAACAGCGTACCCTGTAATGTGGTATACATGTCAGGGCCGTAACCAGACGAGGCGAATCAAGTCCCGATATGGGGGTCGGGGAACATTCTTTTTGTCAATACCACTATACCACACTGGTTAGGCCGAATGCTTGGTCGACAGATGCAACGAATATCCGTACGTTTTGGAACGCGCGGTAGTCAGATAAAATGGCCCAAAAGGAAGCAGTTTTTGAGGTAAGCGTTGTATTTATATTTATATTTATGATATATAAACAAATTCAACCTCATGATTGGTCTTACGGAATGCCCTCACGTATTTGCCGCCTGCAAATACTGCTTTTGAAGCTGTGTAAGTGGAATCGATGGAGAAATGCAAAACAAAGTTTGGGTTGTCAACAACAAAACGTGGATTTTTTTTTCAAAGTAGCACAAAATGGCCCTGTATGGCCATTTATCGTACACATATGTGACCCCCGGCATTGGAAATCATTGAATACATGTAGAGAAATAAAATTTGAGACACCTGCCGACACAACACATTGCATGCAGAATATTGACATTTTTTTACTGCAACGATGGGCAATGCCGATTGACATGCAACGCATATGCTGCCGATGCAGTATCAATTGAACGAATAATATGTCTTTCGGCATATGTCTTATGTGTTCATCCAGCATTACAGCATCCAGTGATCGATGCGTAGATAACAAAAAATTATAGCTGGCCGATTTTGACAGATTAGATACATTCTTTGTTTTATTCGCGCGTAGTCTACCGCGCGTTCCAAAACGTACGTATATTCGTTGCATCTGTCGACCAAGCGTTCGGCCTAACCAGTGTGTATACAGGCCTGTGGTGTTGAAAGGGTTAAGACATGCTATTGGACAAAATGATCTTCAGATATTATTGATCAGTGTAGATTCTGAATCAGAATTTCTGATCATAATACAAAATGAAATCAATTGTTTCTGTGCCCTTGATTATGGTAGAGCTGGGTGGCATATAATGTTTGGTCTATGTGTCTGTCCGTGTGTCTGTCCGTGTGTGTACCGTGGGTCCGGTTAAGAAGTTTGTCAGAGTTTCTTCAATATGCCACCGATGGCATTTGTGTGCTGACAGGCTATGGCAGGGATTCCGCTGGGGAAAATAAAAAAATCGGCACTTCAAAAACAATTAAACAATATCTTTTTTTGTTTTGATTTTTTTTTTCGAATATTGTAATTTGTTATCGCCAATTGTTTATTTTTATCGCCAATTGCGAAAGTGGCGATCGGAAGCGGAATCCCTGCTAGGGTAATTCTATATGTCTGTCCGTGTGTCCATCCGTGTGTGTGTCCGTGTGTGTACCGTGGGTCCGGTTAAGAAGTTTGTCAGAGTTTCTTCAGTATGCCACCGATGGCATTTGTGTGCCGACAGGCTATGGTAATTCTAATCTCTGCTTACTTAATTGCTATTGTAATAAGTCCTCAATAACTGAGTACTGAACAGTGTAGACTCTGATATGCATACCGTATGTAAACATGCTGGTGGCAAACGGTCCATAGTATCAGACAATTTGCAACTTTCTGCATCATCTAGAATCATAATATAGCGCTGATACATGACACAGAGTCGTTATCTGCAAAAAATTCTTCCGGAACAAATTTAACCCATTCACCCCTAAGTAACTGGAATAGATTTTGAGATGTTAAATTTGCAACCAATCTCACCTACACAAAATGATTAATAGACTAGTCTTGCAAAAAGTACAGATTCTGATGAGACGACTCGTCATGAGCCGACTCATTTGGATCTACACTGTTTGCAACCTATCCAATTGTCGCAAAATGATTTTGATGCTAGTCCATTTATAATCAAAGTACTGAAAGTACTGACTGGCGGGAGACAAGTAGCCACTTGTGAATTTGCATACTCAGAAATTCCTTGTTAGAAATATATTCGATGTTGATTATTGGATGTACAATCTGCAAATTTGGATAACTTGATCAGTTACTGGTGTTTGTAAAATACAGCCTGCTCTAAACACAAATAGGTTGATGAAGCAAAGGTACTTTATGTCCGACTAATAAACTGTTTTACGAGGTATATTGCAGACGTATTTATTGGGGTAGAACCCAGAATTGAAGTGGTGATATACGCCTTTATGCGGATATGGTGAGAGGTGCACTCTGCCAAAAGGTTTGTGCGTTCAAAAAATATTTTTGGCAGCATAGGTTTTTCGTAATGTGAAGAAAAAAAACGGGGAAATTTTCATATTTTTAATATGTTTATTTGGCCAAAATCAATCGGCACTTTACAGAATAGGGAAACAAACCGAGTAATCCAAATTGCATACCCAACAGGAACTCTGGAGGTGTGACATAATATTATGTGAAATCTTTTCAAAATTATGACTGGGCGTAGGCCTACATACGTGTATGCTGCATGAACGGCAAAATGTTTTCATGAATTTTTTTTCGCTCACCCAGAGGGTAATTTTTCGAAAATCGCCCGTAAACCACTTTAAATGTCACCTGATTGTTGTTAATTGCGAACGCAAATTGAGCCTATTGAGACGTCCCCCGATGAACATGCGACTGCGTGGTACACGATACGGGGGGCGTCTCAATAACAGCAATTTCTTCTCTTCAAAAGTAAAGTTGGGCATGCCAACTATTTTACACATAATGTTGAGCATTGCCGTTGCTATTAATAACTTGCTTTCAGTTCACTCGCTGACTTTAAATGTCACCTGACAGTTGTTAATTGCGAACGCAAATTGAGCCTATTGAGACGTCCCCCGATGAACAGAGAGCCACTTCCGAAAGTAGACCCGTGCAAACGGCCAGAATCACGATCCCAATAGCGTGGAGACAGTATGTCTCACGCCAAAAAGGGGGTGTTTTTGTTCTCAAAAATATGAAAATTAATTGCAAAAAGTGCAGATCTTGATGAGATTGCTCGTCACGAACCGACTCATCTGGATCTGCACTGTTTGCCAATAGCACTATACAGGTCTGTAGTGTTGAAAGGGTTAAGGACCTAAATATTAAATATTGTAGACCCAGGTCATAATGTATAGATATGTAGACTAACCTCTGGCATTCATATGACCCGACATGTATATATCATGGCTCATCACATTTAACCTCTAATATCTGGCATACTCTTCTTCGTGCATTTACATCCTATTCCATGAAAGTGTCGATTATCTACAAAACCTTAACACATTCACAAATCTATAGTTTTGTCTTGTTTCGAGCCGACACATCTGGATCTACATTGTTTGCAAACATTAGAATAGACTTCTGTAGTGTTGAAATGGTTACAGAATTAACAAGTTTGCCTTAGATCATTAGGTACGACAAATTCATTTAGCAGAGAGAAACATATTTCTATGCAATGCAAGTAAATGCCATAAGCTCCATTTTCCCAATCACAGCCACGAATCTTTTCACTACATCGTATTGCAGGTGAGTCGGGGCCAGGGACAGACCAGACAGATTGCATCCCATTCAGCGATCAGGCAGATTCGGAACCATTCTTCTCCAGCCCACTGTATGTTACACCTAGACCGCGGTGTCTCAGTGTTTGGTTTAACCCTTTCACCCCCAAGTAACTGGAGTGGAATTTGATATGGCAGTTTTCCGACCAATCCAATCATCACAAAATGATTTTCAGACTTGTCCATTTATGAAAAAGGGGGTGTTTTTGTTCTCAAAAATATGAAAATTACAATGTACTTGCAGATCCTGATGAGACGGCTCTTCACGAGCTGGTTCATCTGGATCTATACCTTTTGCCAATGCCACTAGACCGGCCGGTGGTGTTGAAAGGGTTAACACTTGCACTGTTCTCGCCAAAAAATACGGATGACCAGTGACCTAGGGGATATGGCATTGGACCTCAATACCGAAGTCTGCGAGTTCAATCCTCAGCCTGGGCGTGAAAAATACTGACATAATATTTCCATCCCACTGGTCTGTCAGATGAGACTTTAAACTGTGGTCCAGTCTCTATATGACCTTAGGCATCATGGAACGGTTGAAAATAGCCAAAATTTACTGCTTTTCTGAAGCCGGCGGGTGACTTATAAAAGTCACCGCCTCTCACAATCAGTTAAGGAGGTTCTTGCGACAAGTATTGAAAAATACTCGCAAATGAAGTACAAATCGCGCGCCACAATAAAAATTCAGTAACCGCATCAGATGTGTTCAATTAATTTTTTACAAAGTTACCCCACCCACCTATTTTTGGCCAGAAATTTCAACACAACTGAATTTATCGGAATTGTTTTCATGAAAATATGAGGCACAGATACTTTGTTATGTCTTGTTCTATCACTTGTAACACCACACCATTTTCTGAAAATGATTTCAAAGCGGGGTCATAACCAGCTCAAATTTTCGCTACAAATGCCCGAAAAATACCTTAAATTCTGACGCGAAACCGTACCGGCGAGACAGCATAGCAGGCGACATTTTCCAAGATGTCAAAATCAACCGGAGCTAACATTCAGTTTCGTAGAATTATGAAATACTCTAAAAAATACACCTAGTCAAGCCTCCCAAAGTCAAGAAATATTCATAAACCTATTTTTCTAGACACACTGGTGTAACTTACAGGGTCGGTAGTGAAGTATATAGAAAATCGTCCACCCGCTTTTTAAAGCTAGCTGCCCACTGTCCCGTGAGACCTTAGCTGTTGCTGGAACGTTAAACCAATTCACTTTCAGTTTTGTGAATTTTGATTTGACCCCCGGTCATTGATTATCTCCCCTTTTTATGCCCCCGCTACCGAAAGGTACGGGGGCATATAGTGTTACCGGCGTCCGTCCGTACGTCCGTCCCGTCCGTCCGCCCGTCCGTCCGTGCGTCAGTCCGTACGTCCGTCCGTCCGTCCCGTCCGTCCGTCCGTCCATCCGTACGTCCCGAGATTACCATATTCTTTAGTAACTTCTACATGGCTTCACATATTAGGTCAATATTTATACACGTGATACATATGAACATGCCTTACACACTCCACCCCCCAGTACTTCGACCTTGGTCTTTGGCCTTGACCTTTTCCACTTTAAATGTTTGCTTGGCACTTTGGGACAAATCTACGTGCACGTTTCTCAATCCTACACTAACTTCTCAATACTTTTGCCAATCGCTTAAATATTTATACACATGATACATATGAACATGCCCTACACACTCCACCACCCAGTACTTCGACCTTGACCTTTGGCCTTGACCTTTTCCACTTTAAATGTTTGCTTGGCACTTTGGGACAAATCTACGTGCACGTTTCTCAATCCTACACTAACTTCTCAATACGTTTGCCAATCGCTTAAATATTTATACACATGATACATATGCACATGCCCTACACACTCCACTACCCAGTACTTCGGCCTTGACCTTTGGCCTTGACCTTTTCCACTTTAATTGTTTACTTGCCACTTTGGGACAAATCTACGTGCGCGTTTCTCAATCCTACACTAACTTTCACACACGCATTGCTCCTATGGTCCTCTACCGCCCTGTGGCAAATCCACATTCGTCCTGCCCCCGCTAAGCACAGGGTCAAGGTCACAGACTTGGTGCGTTTGAAACCTTAACATTCAGTTAAATGGCTTATAATTTGTGTTTCCTTGCTCGGATCTGCTTCACATTTCACACACGCATTGCTACGATGGTCCTCTACCGCCCTGTGACAAACCACATTCGTCCCTCCCCCACTAAGCCCAGGGTCAAGGTGCGTTCAAAACCTTAACGCTCGGGTAAATGGCTTATAATCAAATATGCCTCGTTTTCTTTGGCTGCCAGCGGGGGCATTCGTGTGCCGACAGGCCACATTTCTAGTTCAACTTAGAATTTCTCAATTTTGCCTTGTAAGAAGTAAAACTTTTTTAAACTGAAATAGCTAGGGACTTGAAACTTGGTGTGTGCCTTCCTTATGGTGTGTACATGCTCAAAGTAAATTTTGATTTTTGATTCGATCCCTGGTCATGGATTATCTCCCCTTTTTCGACATAACATTTGGGAAAAGTGGGTATATTGCGATGGTGCACCATCGACTGTGCTCTACATTTATGTGTGCAAATATAGACCAGGGTTTCACTAAACTTTGTACAACTAAAATGTTTGTAAGTGCAGTCTATGCTCAATAAATGTAAATCCAATAGTTGTTTGCAAGAAAACATTGTTAATGTTAAATATACAGACTATCATAAGTTTGCACTTACGAACATTTTAGTTGTACAATGTTTAATGAAATGGCCCCCAGCCTTATAAATAGGTGACAGATTTTGGGAATCCATGAGTAAATTGTCTTAGATCAACGTTAGGTCCATCCTTCATGTTAGGATTGACGTAATTACTCGGTAAAATCAAACGATTTGATGTGAAAACCAACTAACTCCAATTCTACCTAATACTAAGGATGGATTGTGGCCAAGAGATTAAGACACCCGACTTCACTACCAAAGGTTGCAAGCTTAATGAGGCACTGGGCGCGTTATGGTTGTCGGTACCATCCGAGCGCACCAAAGATTTCTGGTGCCAATGTGTTTAGACACATATACTGTATATATTTCCGCATGATAGACTTTTCAAAGTAGTAGCTTAGGCCCATTTATTTGCATAAACAAGATGGCCGCCAGTGAAAAAAGCATCGGCTACCGTAGGAGATATACTACATTGTGGAACCAAGGTTAGAAGGGTCATATTGGCGCATCTTAATTTATTTAATAGTTAATACATTACCGAATATATAACAAACAATATAAGCCTGAACCCAGCTTGTGAAAATCAAAGATGGCTGCCATTTTACAGGAATTTCATAAAATATGTAAATAAATTGACAAAGACGTGCTATCAATGTGGGTACCAAGCACTAGTTCTGAAGTAATACGGTCAGAGGTCGTTCAGATATATGTATCCTGAACATTTTATGCATGTGTTAGAAGCATCATGGCTGTCGTGCACACTTGTTAAGTTTCACAAACAAGATGGCAGTAATTGTTGAAAATTACATATATTTTATAGAATTTTTCTCTAGATGTATCGTACATGCATACACGAAGGGAATTTGCCAACCAACTTCGGATAATTAATAAATATAATGCATCCACCTGTTTACGACAATTTTGTGATATCTACATGTTCAATACATCCAAGATGGCCGCCATTTTATATGAATTGAGTTGATTATGCGGATCAGTTGGCACACACTGCCTGTCATGATCAGCTTCGGTACCAAGCAACATAGTTGGGCTCACAAGATGATTAGACACAATCGTGCTAACAATGGCATATGTCAGAAGATAAATAACATTTACATTTATATGAGAAATGGTGGCGGCCAGTGATAACCTACTAACAGATATTTCATCATTGTGTACCAGTAATACCAGAAGGGGAATGGTAACAACTCCTGACACATACGAGGTGACACATTACAACTATTTACTTCTCATATTTTGAATGGAATATAATTATAATTTGTATAAATCAAAGATGGCCGCTATTTTACAGGCATTTTGTCAAGTATGTACATGTACATACATGTACATTGACATACTCACTATATCTGGGTCGACTATTCACTGTTAATTGATAGGCCCTGACTATATCAATGAGTACATCATGTTCCAGTCTGAAACTAAATGTTGCAAGGCTGTTTAGACTGCTGTGTCCTAATTGTATACGGTCGGTCGGTCGGTCGGTCGGTCGGTCGGTCGGTGGTCGGTCGGTCGGTCGGTCGGTCGGTGGTCGGTCGGTCGGTCGGTCGGTCGGTCGGGTAAATTCCCTTCCGCTCTATATCTTCCACACCCATGCATGGATTATCAAATGGCTTGGCACAAATGTTTCTCATGATTAGAAGGTGTATCGCCATCAATAACCACGCACCTATGTACAAGGAAAATGTCACAGTTGAAGGTCAAAGGTCAAACCTATCGAAATTCCCTTCCACTCTATATCTTCTACTCCGATCCATCGATTATCAAATGGCTTGGCACAAATGTTTCTCATGATGAGAAGGTGTGTAGCGATCAATAACCACTCACCTACGTCCAAGGTCACAGTTGAAGGTCAAAGGTCAAACCTATTGAAATTCCCTTCCGCTCTATATCTTCTACACCGATGCATGGATTATCAAATGGCTTGGCACAAATGTTTCTCATGATGAGACTGTGTGTAGCGATCAATAACCACGCACCTACGTCCAAGGTCAAGATCACAGTTGAAGGTCAAAGGTCAAACCTATTGAAATTCCCTTCCGCTCTATATATTCTACACCGATGCATGGATTATCAATTGCCTTGGCACAAATGTTTCTCAGGATGAGAAGGTGTGTCGCGATCAATAACTACGCACCTACGTCCAAGGTCAAGGTCACAGTTGAAGGTCAAAGGTCAAACCTATTGCAGGCGGCAGACAGATAAACTGCATAGTTTGTGTACACAACTCCTTTGAAACCGTTCAGTGAATTGATCTGAAACTATACACACTTTTTATGCCGAACAAATATTGTTTTTACAAAAATATCATCCTTTTAACTTAGCCATTTTTTCTACACTTCTCTATGCAAATTATCTTTTACATCAATCAAGGATACCATTTTTTTCCCCTTCTGTTCTTTGTCAACATGGCACCATGACCACCTCCTCGAGCATATGAAGATGGGAAGCTACTCAATAAGTTTTTGACGATTCTCGCAAGATACGGTGTAGTGTGAACCAGTCGATCAAGTGATGATTCATCTTGAGTGAGTCCAACTAAGCCGCCGTGGCCCTTGAGGTCCTTTATTTTCTGCTCAAGATTTTGATCTGTGAATAGAGAGGTGAAGGGGATATATGACTTGGTCACGACGAATGTACCAGTTTTGAGAGCTTCCCATGTCAACGGGTCCTCTGTCTCGAGCTCATTCATCTGTGCCAGATGGAGAGGCATGAGCCGTGCATAGTTCAGGAGGTCTGGTTGTCCAGTGCAGCAAGATAAGCCAGCCAGTCACCTTGACGACATGCAGCAATGATCTGCAGCAGGGCTTCAACTTGATCCAGATACTGGCTGAAGAAGCCCGCGAGTTCACCGATTTCCTCGTTCTCATTCTCCTCAATGTGACTACCATAAAATGCTTCTAGGTCTTCGTAGATCTTAGCCATATCTGGATCACGCTTGTGTAGGGCCTCCTTCAGTTGCTGACACTGTAGACGAACAGGTCCAAGTGGTAGATCACTGGATATCGCCTCAAACTTCATCATCATGATCGCTACTGCCATCATGATGTGGTACTCCACTCCACGTTTGAACGCTTTTCCACCATAGATGCCACGCAGAGCGGCTGTAGTGTAGACGCCCGTTTCTACTGCCACAGTGTCCATTCCGCTGCCGTCTACGGTTTTTCCCAGAGCATGGAGAGCGGTGGAGCATATATGTAGACCACCAGCTTTGAGAATCCAGTTTTTGTTCTTCACAGATTGCTGGATCTGCATGGCACGGTTATAGAGATCAAGGTCGAGTTCGATGATTGTACGCCGCTCAGGTCCGACAACGATGGCCGATATATTATTCTGCGTCAACCTCAAAACAGTATATAGCGTGGCTAAGTCAGTAGGTGTGGTTTTGAACAGAGGAACGAGCACCTCAGAATTCATCCTCTTTGGAAGAGTTGCTGTTTCGTGTGTCAGGAGGAGCGACTTTGTGGCTGCCCATGTTGGCATGATTTCTTTCTTGCCTATCTTCACCTTGTCATTTTCCCTGCTTTTCACACTAAGTATGGATGGAGTGGAATCGGCAGCATCACCGGCACCCGACGGGTCTTCATCATGGGGAGTGGACGAGTCGCAATCGGGAGGATTGGGTATGTCAACAGCTTCATTGCCCAGGACGAACAAGTCGTCATCAGGAGGAGCGATCGATTCACCATCAGGTGGATTCGATCCGTCACCAGATTCATTTCCCAGGTCGTTGGCCAGTACCCAGGTGCCGTTGTAGCGCTTGTATGGCTTCAGGAGATGCTTCCTTTCCCAAAACGTGAACGTCTCAAACCTGATTGACTTTTTATGGATGAAAGGTTCTTCCAGGTAATGAACTTCTACCTGAAGTGGCATGACTGGTGCCTTGTCAGGAATGACAAGTGGTTCTTGGATAGGCTCTGCATCTTCATCGTGACATTGGTTCAGAACAACGATGACTCCATGGAACGTATGCTGGCCATAAGCCGTGTCTTCCAGCATGTCGATATTGTCCACGGCAAACGTTAGATTTATTCCCTTCTTCAACCAGTCCGGCAAACAGACAGCAATACCCCAGGCGCATTTTGCATGCGTAGCAGCACGCCATGCTCAATGCGCTTCTCGATATTTAGGATGTTTGTGTAGCCTGTTCCAAGAAATACCGACGACAAATTTGTGATGAGAGTCTTGTCCCGGACTCTAGCATGAATGGCAAGTGGGAGACCGATGGAGAGCGGAGTTTCGGTTCTACGCTGAAACCTTTGTTTGTTTTCGCCTTGAGCTTCACTTGTCTGTCTGTGCGGGTGTTCTGAATCAGAAACTGACATGCGACGTCCACTGTTGTCTTCTCTTCTGCTGTTCGTCTTTCCCCGACAGTGCTGGATCGGCCGAAAAGCAGATGTTTTACAAACACTTGCAGCATAGGCGGGTTTGCAAATGATCTGAGCTCACCGGTGAATCTCCAGTCTTTTCCGTCCAGAAGTTCATGCCTCAGAGCACTGGAGACATCGAGTTAGACAGTGTGACCCTCTCTGATTCATTTGGAGATACAGACTTTACGAACTCAACATGCGGTATATTTCTGAGAATGAGATCCTTGTGGAACTTTTTTGTGGTGCCAACCAAACTTAAGATTGTGTTCATTCAGCAGTGACACATATTCATCGTTTATTTGGTTCATATTGAGGACGGCACCTTCAACTGACAGAGAACCACGAATATACACAAGCAATTGGGTGTCACACAGCTTTCTAATCACTGACTCATTCTCGATCGAATTTTGAGTACTAGTACACGTTCGCTGAGCGGCACGAAGGCAAGCTGAATGATAGCACTTCTCAAGAGCCGAGGCATCCCCTATTCCTTCAAGGTCGGCCACACACGTACGAACAGTATCATCTGTAGTGTTGTCCTTAATATGGAGTAAAGTTTGGCCTCGGCCGTCACTGTAGATACAGTGCAAGGGATCTGTTGATGATGACGGGCAGAATGAGCATGGTGCAAAGACACAGACAGCCTCTTTTGGGTTAGTTTTGAACCGCTTAGGTCTGACATTGTCCTTGGTGTTGCCTGGACGGCCACCCGGTGAAACAGTGGCGGGCGAAGTTGTCCGAGACCTTTTTCTAACACGCTCCAGGTGTGTCTTATTTACTATGGGTTTACGGCATTCACTGTGATATCTGATCTTAGCTAATTCGGAAGAATCAAGTTTGGAAATGAAATCTACCAGTGACTTATATTTCAGTTCCCCAAAAGTTATCTCTCGAGCAGTATTACACATGTCATGGATATCGTCCAACTTCGGATTTTTTTACAATGTCTCCCTTCCTCTTGCACACAACACACGTCGCACAATCGAATTCTTGTGACATTCTGGGGGTTACGCACGGTAGGTCAACTCAAATCAGCTACATCAATCTGAAAACAAACAACACTAGATGTAGAATAAACTTCTGTGATGAGGGTTAAGCAGTACCTTAGCTGGCCAAATTAAAAAAAAAAAAAAAAATTGACCTAACCACACAAGGTCACCTTTTAAGAATTACAAACGGACAGACGGACACACAGCGAAAAATTCTTTAAAAAATGACAAAGTCCACATCCAAAAATAAATTGGCCAGGGGAGGTCCTGCAACAGAGCAAAACAATTTTTTCTCCAGAACAATTGTACCCAACCAATTTTTCTTGCAACCACGGTTACTGGTACCCACTGTTTACTGGATAATGCTGTGTTCTATTAGATTACATTCGACATGGGATTTGAGAATACTTTAAAGTTTCTATGTAGACAAACCAGTACTATAACAGTAAGCCTGTAGTTAAAATGACGATGGGTATACTTCAGGGGTATAAAATTTCACGCCCGCTTACCCAGCTGTCTAAATTGGGATGCAGGGCGAGTAAGATTCTTTAATCATTATTGTATAATCTTTCATTTTCAGGAATTCAAATTAAAATCCAAGAAAATAAGGGCGAATGGTTATTTTTGGAATTTTACACCCCTGTGTAACATGTAGCAATACTTACCAGCAAATCACAAAAAGATTAAGATGTTGACAGATTTCCTCTTGCACACAACACACGTCGCATAATCGACTTCTTGTGACATTCTGAGGGTTAAGCACGGCAGGTCAACTGGAATCAGCCACATCAATCTGAAACAAACAACACCAGATGTAGAATTAACTTCTGTGATGATGATTAAACAGTATCATAGGTGGCCAAATTCGAAAAATAAAAACAATAAAAATGGACCTAACCATACAATGTTACCTTTTAAGAATTACAAACGGATAGACGGACACAAAGCGAAAATTCCTTAAAAAATGACTAAGTCTACATCCAAAAAAATATTGGCCAGGGGAGGTCCTACAGCAGAGCAAAATGTTTTTTTCTCCAGAACAATTGTACCCAACCGATTTTTCTTACAACCACGGTTACTGGCACCCGCTGTTTACTGGTTAATTTATGTTCTACAAGACTACATTCGACATGTCATTTGGGAATAATTTAAATGTTCTATAGTAGACAAGTCATCACTATAACAGTAAGCCTGTAGGTAAAATGACGATGTGAATACGTGTAGCAATACTTACCAGCAAACAGATTCAGACTTTGACAGACGATATTTATCTTGTTGTTGTTGTTGTATTTCTGATATTCAACCACTGACTTTTCATTCCACCTACTCTCCACAACCACAACGAAGTCTGGTAGCGTGGTGGTATTTCGGCCGAATGCGTAGAGTTGACAGGTCTGCATAAGAGTTTGGAGCACTTCGGCTTTGTATCCATCGCGTAGCAAAATGGGATATAGGGATGCAAAAGTCGTTATTTGACCTAGCTTGCTCTTGACTTTGATAGTGTGACATTGATCGCTAATCATCTCCAGAACATCACAAATCGACCCAGCATGTTGCAAAAGAACAAGGTTAACAGTAAACCCAACAAAATCCATCTATCCGAAGTAGTGAAGCCAAAACTTTACAATTTTTGGGTCATTTGAGCTTGACCTTGACCTCTGTAGTGTGACCTTGACCATGAATCATCTCATAAATATCACCAATCGACTCAGTGGCTCTGATAACCCCAAAATAGACACCAAGATCGCCACAATCAGACCACCGGATGCCGAGATCTGCAATACTCGGTTCTCAGATGGCGGCCATCTTGGATTTTGCCCAAAACGAGGCTTAATGGGGTCAAAAAACATGGACCCTATGATTTTCTCATAATTCCAGCCCTGAAGATGCAATATCCCCTCTAACTCAATTTGAGCAAACAAATCTCGCCAACTTGTTTTTTTCGACATTTCAGACTCCACTAATAGCTCGACAATGCAATCTCATTTTCATTGACCACGTACGCAGGTAAAAGGTCAATGTCACACATCTGTAAGGCCAGCATTAAATAATGATCATGAACTTTTTATTCAAACCTATACAACTCTTCTAATGTTAAGCTATTTGTAAGTCCAGCTGTTTGTGGGGGTATTATGATCACTCCTGTGATAGTTCTAGTATTATATTAATTGGCTATGTTACATAATTTCGCTTAAATTTAATTTTGTCATGAATTGTGTTCATTTTCTTACTCATATTGACGTTTCTTCTTGCACAGTATGCCGTACATGGTAATGCATGAGACAAAATACAAAATGGAATAACACATATGTATAATACGTGAACTGAATTCCAGAAATTGCTGTTCCAATTTTACAGTGATGGATATCATAAATATGCAAATTAATATGTGTATGTTCTTTTTCATGCTTTTAATATTAGCTGTAGATCAACGAATGTGTATAAAATGCGTGTGATCTTTGCAGTTTTGAACGGGTATGTGGTACCGACATTGATATCAAAACTATAAGCATAGCCACTGTATAACTTGTCAGTTATGACATATCAGAATTGCGATTGCATTAACCATTATGTGGCTGCTGAAACAGCGCCGTTACATATAAATATCCCAGAAACTTGATATGCATTTCATAAGGTCGGCCATATTGTAAATGCAATATAACACCTTTATATCACAAATGTTATGTTTTTGTTGCGTATTATTATTAATACCAATATACTAAACACATTGGGACTATGTTAGTTTTATATATGTGTGTGGTGTGAACACTTAACTGCTCGTGCGTGCCAATTTCTTTAAATAATTCATATAATTAGTGTAAAATGGCAGCCATGTTGGTTTCTGTACATCATATTCCTAATAAAATGGATTGATAAACATTTAGTCGTCTATGAAGTATTAAATACCTAAGGTTTATGCGTATTTGTGCTTTTAAAACTGCTTCCACAAAACGATATGCCCCTACATGTAGTGAAGTACTTTTTCATTGGCGGCCATCTTGTTTATGCAAATTACTAGGCTTAAGCTACTACTTCTGGAGGTCTATCATGCTGGAATATATAGAGTATATATGATTAGTCACATTGGTAACAACGAGTTGTGGGGGTGGTATACTGGAGTCAGGTTGTCCGTCCGTCCATCACTAAACTTGACATCAGAGAAATATGTTATAATTTTATTTCCTTCATCGAAAATTCTTAATATTTCACCCATCCATTCCTCTAAGGCTCTACTATCATGCTGTGACAAATTCACGACTGTCCAACCCCCTCTGATCACAAGGTCAAGGTCACATACTTAGTCTCTTCACAAAACTTAACATCAGAGAAATATGTTATAACTTCTATTTTCTTCATCGAAAATTCTTAATATTTCACCCATGCATTCCTCTAAGGCTCTACTATCATACTGTGACAAATCCATGACCGTCCACTTATCCCTAGGTCAAGGTCACAGGCTCACAGGCTCACAGGCTCACAGCCGGCTCATCTTTATCTGCACTCTTTGCCAATACCACTATACTGGCCTGTGGTGTTGAAAAGGTTAAGGAAGTTACTAGTGACTTTCCAAGTTCAGCAACCTGTTTGAGACACGCGATGTGATTTTGTACCTTCGGACATCTGCGGAATTTCATATATTTACAAAATGTACAATATTTTTCCGTAAATGACGTCAAAAGTTAAACAAAAATTCAGATCAATTCTGGGTGTACTCTTTTGACTTTATTTATGAAAAGTATTGTAAATTATGCCCGAAGGTACAAACTCACATGGCGTGTCTAATTTGTGGCTGTGACTACAGAAATGGGGCTTATGGGATTTGAGAACAGTGTCGCTCGTGATTTCTCCAGTCACAGCCATATTTATAACACTGATCTGAACTCGATTGTTGCTACTTCAGGATGGGGGGAGATCCCATTGTCACCTCTGAGGAGTTTTTATCAGACCACTACAAAATGAACTACAAAAAACGAGGGCAGGCCCTTATTATCAACAACCGATTGTTTGACGAGGGACTTTGCCTTGGGGAGCGGATTGGGACAGACAAAGATGCCACGTCTCTACATCAGCGATTCTCCGAAATGGACTTCGAGGTTCTTCCATTCCAGAATCTAAATGTAAAGGAAATGCTACAGTGTTTGTCCAAAGGTATGTTATAGTCAGTTTGAGATTTGTGCATTCCCAAATATGTGTAAAGGAAAACTATAGTGTTTTTACAAAGGTAAGTTGTAAGATAATTATGATGCTGTGGCAAGTAATTCTAAGGGAAGTTACTTGTGATAAGTTTTGTAATGTATTACCAGTACATGTCTATTCATTTAGCGCTTTTTATACGACCGTTTTAAAAAAACGGTACGTATTATGTTTAACCATTCAGTTGATCGATCTGAAACTATACACGCGTCTTCTACACATATTGAAGATGTGCATTTTTTTCTATATTTTTCTATACAATTCTATATAGGGTACAGAGGTTGTGTACACAGCTCCTCTGAAATCGTTCTGTCGATCGATCTGAAACTATACACACGTCTTCTACACATATTGAAGATGTGCACCTTGGTGTTTTTATGCCGAACAAATATTTTTTAACAAAAATATCAACTTTTTAACTTAGCAATTTTTTTCTACATTTTTTCTACAATTCTATATAGGGTACATTATTTGTATACATAACTCCTCTTAAACCGTTCTGTCGATCGATCTGAAACTATACACACGTCTTCTACACATATTGAAGATGTTCACCTTTGTGTTTTTATGCCAAAAGAATATTTGTTTAACAAAAATATCACCATTTTAACTTAGCCATTTGTTATACATTTTGTAGACAATTCTATATAGGGTACAGAGTTTGTGTACAGAACTGCTCTGAAACCGTTCAGTCGATCGATCTGAAACTATACACACGTCTTCTACACATATTAAAGATGTGCACCTTGGTGTTTTTATACCGAAAAAATATTTGTTAACAAAAAATATCACCTACCTTAAAACTTAGCCATTTTTTCTACAGAGTTTGTGTACACAACTCCTCTGAAACCATTCAGTTGATCGATCTGAAACTATACACACGTCTTCTACACATATTGAAGATGTGCACCTTGGTGATTTTATGCGAACAAAATAATATTTAACAAAAATATCACTATTTTAACTTAGCCATTTTTTTCTATATTTTCCTATACAATTCTATATAGGGTACAGAGTTTGTGTACACAGCTCCTCTGAAATCGTTCTGTCGATCGATCTGAAACTATACACACGTCTTCTACACATATTGAAGATGTGCATCTTGGTGTTTTTATGCCGAAAAAATAGTTTTTAACAAAAATATCAACTTTTTAACTTAGCCATTTTTTTCTACATTTGTGTATACAATTCTATATAGGGTACAGAGTTTGTGTACATAACTCCTCTGAAACCGTTCTGTCGATCGATCTGAAACTATACACACGTCATCTACACATATTGAAGATGTGCACCTTTGTGTTTTTATGGCAAAAATTTGTTCTTAACAAACATATCACCTTTTTGACTTAGCCATTTTTTATACATTTTTGTATACAATTCTATATAGGGTACAGAGTTTGTGTACACAACTCCTCTGAAATCGTTCAGTCAATCGACCTGAAACTATACACACGTCTTCTACACATATTGAAGATGTGCACCTTTGTGTTTTTATGCCGAAAAAATAGTTTTAACAAAAATATCACCTTTTTAACTTAGCCATTTTTTATACATTTTTGTATACAATTCTATATAGGGTACAGAGTTTGTGTACACAACTCCTCTGAAATCGTTCAGTCAATCGACCTGAAACTATACACACGTCTTCTACACATATTGAAGATGTGCACCTTTGTGTTTTTATGCCGAAAAAATAGTTTTAACAAAAATATCACCTTTTTAACTTAGCCATTTTTTCTACATTTTTGTATACAATTCTATATAGGGTACAGAGTTTGTGTACAGAACTCCTCTGAAACCGTTCAGTCGATCGATCTGAAACTATGCACACGTCTTCTACACATATTGAAGATGTTCACCTTGGTGTTTTTATGCCGAAAAAATATTTGTTGACAAAAATATCACCTACCTTAAAACTTAGCCATTTTTTCTACAGAGTTTGTGTACACAACTCCCCTGAAACCATTCAGTTGATTGATCTGAAACTATACACACGTCTTCTACACATATTTAAGATGTGCACCTTGGTGATTTTTTTAACAAAAATATCACTATTTTAACTTAGCCATTTTGTTTCTACATTTGTGTATACAATTCTATATAGGGTACAGAGTTTTTGTACACAACTCCTCTGAAACCATTCAGTTGATTGATTTGAAACTATACACACGTCTTCTACACATATTGAAGATGTGACCTTGGTATTTTTATGCCGCAAAAATATTTTTTAACAAAAATATCACCTTTTTAACTTAGCCATTTTTTCTACATTTTTTGTATCCAATTCTATATAATTTCTACTTTACACCTATCTACCTAAATTAGCATACCTGTTTATCACAGCAAGAGGAAGAAATAATGCTATAGATTTTCAAATTCTCATTAATGTTCCTTGCCTTGGTGACAGCTTTACATTTCTGCATCTTCACTGTCTGGCCCATCTTCGATGGGCGTATTTTGTGACTTGCGGCACTCATGTTAATGATTAAATTCGAAAATAGAGGCAACTACCTTTGGCCAAATTTATAGCATGCTGGGCCCATGCCTATAAAATGTGTCCGAGCACATTCTCCAAATTCATACTCAAAATCACGTATTTTGATTGGTCGAGACTGCTCAGTATCAGAACAAAATACATGCTCAGTATATGCTCGTTCTGTTCAATGCTTAAACGACTCGGCTGTAGTCAAACTTTTAATTTCGAGCACAGTTTTATGAGCACAAGATTTTCTCAGCACATTTCACAAATTGATACTCAAAGTCATGCAGTTTGATCGCAGCTCAACCTCTACCAATCAAACTTTGTGAATTTTAGTGTGGGTACAAACAGTTTTTAGCCAGGTTTTTTAAAAAAGAAATCCGGGCTATTGGGTTGGCGAAAGCCGGGCGGGCGGGCGGCGGGCCCGCGGCGGGCGGCGGGCGGCGCGGGCGGCGGGCGGCGCGGCGGCGGCGGCGGCGGCGGGCGGGCGGAGGCGGGAGGCGGGAGGCGTCCACAATCAATGTTAAGTTTTCGTGTTTGACTCCATTTCTTTGTTACTGTACCACCTAGGACCACCAAACTTTCACAGCTTCATAGTCAAGGGGTGCCCACCACATATCACTATCCAACATGTTACCTTTTTTTGAACTTGACCCATTTTTTCCGCGCAGTCGACTTAGCCATTTTCAATGTTAAGTTTTCGCGTTTACAATGTTAAGTTTTCGTGTTTAAGTCCATTTCTTTGGTACTGTACCACCTAGGACCACCAAACTTTCACAGCTTCATAACCAAGGGGTGCCTACCACATACAAATATCCAACATGTGACCATTTTTTTACCTTCACCTATTATTTCTACGTTATTGACTTAGCCATTTTCAACGTTAACTTTTTAACGTACGTCTGGTTAAAGTTTTTTGGTTAAAAGTTTTTCGTTATACTATATCTCTGCAACTGCTTCGCCCATTACCTTGAAACTTCACATGGGTGTTTATCATCATCCATATTTTCATTCTACCCCCCAACCGTGCGGCCCCTGTGCCCAATGTCAAGGTCAAATTACTTTTAATTTTTTGTTAATGTTTTTTTGTGTACTATATCTCTGCAACTGCTTCACCCATTACCTTCATACTTCACATGGGTGTTTATCATCATTGTCGCGCCCGCTTGCGGAAAGCGCCATATCGTCGGCATTTTGGCATACGTCCGTCCGTCCGTCCGTCCGTCCGTACGTCTGTGTGTCCGGTTAAAGTTTTTTGGTTAAAGTTTTTCCATCTAGTATATCAATTTTTTTAGTGTCCATGCCTCGCCCCAAGGCGCGACATGCAGGCCACACCCATCTAGTCTACAAAAAGTGGGTATACTTATGTTATCCAAGTGTCTATGCTTGGAAAAAACCTGGCCTTCGTGGCTTTGCCTCGTTTCTTGTATAATACTGGTGTAACAAGCCACTTTCCCTCCCAGTCATTCATCGATAAATGTATATGTTGTTACCACTCATTTGAACCGTCTCGTCGAGACGGTTCAAATGAGTGGTTACAACATATACTTTCGAAAGGAAATAAAGAAAATAGGAATTTTTTCTCTCAAAAGGTTCATACTACTAAAAGTGTATCCCGTCTGTAATGGGTTAATGAACCACAGACCTGGGGCCCGTTTCACTAAACTTCGTACGACTATAATGTTTGTAAGTGCAAAATGATGATAGTCTGTACATTTCACATATCGATGTTCTGCATATGCAGCCTATGCTCAATAAATGTAAATCCAATAATTGTTTACAAGAAAACATTGTTATTGTGCAATTTACCCGACTACCATAAGTTTGCACTTACGAACATTTTAGTCGTACGAAGTTTAGTGAAACGGCCCTCAGCTGTTGCAATGTTTCGGCCAATGGCCTTTGTCAAGGAATTAGTTGACTACTTCAGTGGAGCCCATGGTGTCAGGTTTAGATATGTTCCACTGTAAATGAGACATATGACTATGTCAAGGTACGCAGCTGCGCTTTGTGAACCAACATTATCATCATAAATATACACCAATAATTCCAGCACAAAAATATTTACACAATTCCCTAACATTTGATTGGCCCGTAGCAAGTCTTTGTCCAAAATTTATATCCCAGTAAACTCCCACGCCGAACTACTTTCCATAACCGTGAGGCGCAGTTAAAATAATTCTTAAGAAAACGGAAAATAAACACATTTTCTTGATGAATTTATTTCAAATGCTGGAATTATAAGGAATGAATGGCCTTTTTGTGGAATTTATCGGGGATATAAACTTGGAAAAGTCGTGGGAATACTGGACGAGTCATTCCGGCCTTCGTCCAGTATTCCCGCGACTTTTCCAAGTTTATACCCCGATAAATTCCACAAAAAGGCCATTCATTCCTATAGTGAAACACATACACATAAGGATACACAGCCTGCCTGCATGTCTGATTTAGAGAGGTACTACTGTAGTTAGTTTTTGTTGTGCCTGCTTTAGCAGAAGTCGTGACTACCGTCGTCGTCCGAAATGTAAAAAGTTTGTACAATCTTCGTCATCATGGTATAACTTTAAGATTACTCGATGGATTGCTTCAATATTTGGAAACTTGATATATGTGAGCATTTGGAACACACTCATGCTGCCATTACCATCACCTTCACATTTTTTACCTTCACTTTTTTTCGGAAACACTTAACCATTTTGTTTGCATCAAAAAGTTTGTACACGTTTCTTCATCATCGTATAACATTAATGTTACTTGATGGATTGTTTCAATGTTTGGACACTTGATACATGTAAGCATTTGGAACACACTCATGTCGCCATTAACATGCATTACCATGACCTTTTTGGCCTTCACATGGTGACCTTTTTCGTGTTTTAAGCATGCACTTGTCTGACAGTTTTCATGTTACGGTATCTTGCCTCGGCAGGCGCGACACTGCTTCCGTGTTGGAATTCTTGTATAATTGCCTCTACAGCTGCTGGTGACGACAACTACAACATGCAATCCGACTGTTTTGTGTGCGCGATACTCACCCATGGCGAGGAGGGAGTTGTGTATGGCACGGACAGCAAGGTCGAGGTCAAACAGCTTATTGAGCCCTTCAAGGGTGCAAACTGTAAAGGTCTTGTGGGCAAGCCGAAAATATTCTTTATTCAGGTGAGACAGATTGGTGAACTGTTTGCCAGTGCTTTAATTCACAGGTGATTCTAGCGGGTCTTGGATGGTCAATTATTGTTTGTATATACATGTGAACACCTCTAATTTCTAAACAATGTACAAAACAATTCAAATGCGCCCGGGTCTGAAGATTATGTAATTATGAAAGGTACTAAACTGGCATTCGTTACCATTATGTGAAAATGCCACACGACGTGGGTTACACGAAACACCCAAATACAGTCTAAATAGAGATAAATAATATATTTAAAATATACAGGTGTCACAGGAAATTCTCCACCCTGGAAATCTTACCCCCCACAATCATAAGATTGGGGGAATATTTTTGATCAAGTGAAAATGTTTGTGTAGAACAGTTAGCATGTGACGCATATTGGCGGGGGGGGGGATATTTTCCTAGGAAATTCCCCCCCCCCCTCCCCCCCCCCCACCCCACAACCATCTACCATATGCATAGCGGATGTGAATGTCTCTTTGTAGACAAGAATAACTAACTCACAATTGGGGGAGTATTTCTGATGAAGTAATGTATGTTGGTGTAGAACAGATAGCATTTGGCATGTATTGAGGGAGGGGGGGGGAGATTTTCCTAGGAATTATTCCCCTCCCCCCAACCATCTACCATATGCATAGCGGATGTCAATGTCTTTTTGTAGACAAGAATAACCCACGATTGGGGGAGTATTTCTGATGAAGTAATGTATGTTGGTGTAGAACAGATAGCATTTGGCATGTATTGAGGGAGGGGGGGGGGGGGGAGATTTTCCTAGGAATTATCCCCCCAACCATCTACCATATGCATAGTGGATGTGGACGTCTCTTTGTAGACAAGAATACAAGAATAACCCACGATTGTATTTACTGCAAATACACCCTAGTTAGTGTCGGATAATAGTGTAAATATATATTGACACAAAACACATCATATAATTGACATATGTATTTTGTCATTGTTAGATCCTGTAAAAATCATCAACGCATATGGAAAATGCGTACAAATATAGTTTAGAACATACAAAAATGCCACAAATGCACCCTCAAACATTTCTGTGTACGCATCTCATTATGTTATCAGACTTTGTATAACATATTTCACGTATCAGTGTAGACCCTGATCTATATTATTTTCCGCCCTTTTTGGGATACTTGAATATTATAATAAAATGCCCCACAAATATGCTACAAATACACCCTCAAACGTAGACTGTGCATTGGTTTACCTCATCAGACGTTGCATATCACTGATATATCAAAATATGTCAGTATATAACCTGATCCATCTCCCCTCCCACCCCTTTGGAGATGTATACATATATGCTACCTTTTGTATATACAACACCGTGACAGGCGATAAGTACATGACTACAGTATTTTAGTTGAGTTCATTTCGGATTGATTATTGCGGCCAATGTTACAGCAACCATAATGGAAATGAGGACGGTGATCAGAACCTATGCTGGTTATAACAAGTATTTCACAAGTATACAAGTTTCCCAGGTTAACTTCACTTTCTCGTTTGCTTACATCAGTTCAATATTCGGACACACGCACTGAGGGGAGATTATGTTTTTAGGCCGGTATCATAACCTGTCAGTGCCACGTGAAGAAATAAAACACTTATATTGGAACGACCAAACTGTCATTTTCACTGTGTGTGAGCCTACCATCATTAAGGACACACGTCTGTAAATTTCCGTTTCCAAATTCATGTTGCGTTTAAGATGGGTGCAAGCATAACCAGACTATATGTATACAGTGTTTGCCAATATCGGCACAATCTGCTCTGTATGAGCCTATACGCTGGTAATGGTCAGAACAAATTGTACACATGTATATATGTTTATCAAGACATACATAGTTTGCAATTTATTCTGTGAATATATACCTGTTTGATACATGATTGCTATCAGGATATACAATTTTCTCCATTTAATCCAGGAATCTATTTATGTACATGCGTGTATTAGTAAATTATTATTTTTCTCCATTTTGTCCGTGAATCTAACTATGAGTTATTCATGTACATAGTTATTCCAGATTATCAGGATATACATACTGTTCGAAGAATATACTTATAGAATGTCTATATGTGACTGGAGAAATTGGGCTTATGACTATGTGACCAGTGTATGTCCAGATTAGCCGGTGTATCTGCAGAACTGTTATATGTTTTTATACGCCCGTTTCAAAAAACGTGACGTATTATGTATTCATCTTGTACGGGCGGGCGGGCACAGCTTGTCCACGCAATAACTTGAGTTCTACTTGACGGATTGTAACCAAATTTGGTATACATGTTTATCACGGCAAGCTGAAGAAGCCTATTGATTTCCGATGACTTATCTCCCCTTGGCGGCCATTTTTATTTTTCGCACTCTGTATCCTTGTCCACGCAATAACTTGAGTTCTACTTCACCGCTCGTAACCAAATTCGGCATACATGTTTATCACGGCAAGACGAAGAAGTCTGTTGATTTTGAAACATTTCCAACGACTTATCTCCCCTTGGTGGCCATTTTTAATTTTTGCACTCTGTATCCTTATCCACGCAATAATTCAAGTTCTACTTCACCGATCGAAACCAAATTCGGTATACATGTTTATCATGGCAAGACAAAGAAGCCTGTTGATTTTGAAAAAAAATACGATACTTATCTCCCTTTGGCAGCCATTTTTAATTTTCACATTCTGTATCCTTGTCCACGCAATAACTCAAGTTCTACTTGACGGATCATAACCAAATTTGGTTTACATGTTTATCATGTCAAGATGAGTTATGTCCCCTTGTTGACTGGTCTTGCCTCGACGGGCTTATAGTGTGACCATCGGCACTCTTTGTCTTAATTTTGCTTGAAAATAAATGTATACATGTAAATGGAATATTGTGGAACTAATTACATGCATAATCTGATAAATAAAGCATTGCACAGAAGAAAGATGTCTCAGATAACCACATTTCTTTTTCACAGAAAAAAATGAAAATAAGTAATTTCCGATACACTTTGATGTATGATGCTGATCTATGACATGTTTTCATGTGTGTTTGTCGTGAAAAAAGAAAAAGGATATCGCTAGAGATATTTTGATTTCCTGCGTTAACTTGAACACATTGAACGTCACTGATCAGATACATATATTGTAAATCCTTCCATTAATGACGGTGGCGATTTCTATATATTACATTTTGTTCAGGTACATACAGCAAACATGGCCCACATACACCTCAACAGACAAACATGTCACATAGCATTCTTTTCGAAGATACAATGGATGCATTGTTACGTTGATCAGAATTTTTTATAATCGATACTATAAGGTTTGATCATGTCCCGCCCGAGGGAACTGTTTGAACCCAAGGCCGCGGGCCGCGGGCCGCGGGTTCAAACAGTTCCCGAGGGCCACAGCAAACGTTCGCACACGGCTGGACATGATCAAACGTTATTGTTACATTTCCAACAAAAAACTGATGTAATTTGAGCATTATATTCAGTATTGTCAGTACTTTTATAAATCATCGCGTCATGAACGTCATGAAGTAGTGACGTCATGAAGGCACTTCCGCGTAGTGACGTCATGAAGGCACTTGGTCTACGCGCAGCCCCGGAATGAGCATTGCCTAAAGCCATATGCAAACAGCACGCGCTATATGTTGCACATATGTGCAAACAACGGAAACCATGTAACAATAGTCATTATAGTGAATTGACCTGTTGCAATTTTATTTTACTGGACACGTTTCCTTTTCACTGACGAATACAAATTAAATTCATCACAAAAATAATGTGACCTGAGCGATTATCAGAGACTTGTTTATTTCTGTGGATATTGGCATGATTGATTACACATGTAGTTAATTCCATAATATTCCACATACCGGTACACGCGTTTATTTTCTGGAAATTAAGGAAACATGTACCAGTTATACATGAGCTAACAATAGTTACATTCAGGGCTCCAGATAAGGAATTAGTAATTGAGTATTGTCACTCCATCATTTCTGAAGCAATTGGGTATTTCAAAAGTTTAATTGTGTAAAATAAAATCACATTACTGTTTACACATGAGCAAACCGCACTTATTGAATAGTTTGCTTCTAAATGAAAACACATCTTGGTATTTCATTAGAATTGTCTCCTTGGAGACAATTCTAATGAAATACCAAGATGTGTTTTCATGGAAAAATAAGAAAATATGCTATATTTGTGGTCTGTTTATTGTTTTCTGTAGCATGATGAAGATACCACAAATTTTTCATTGCTTTTTGATACTCACTATTTCTGATTTCAATTGGGTTTTTGGCAATTTTAATTGGGTATTTACGCAAATACGCAGCTTATCTGGAGCTCTGTACATTGTAATGTTTTTGGGGGATAAATGCATTAAATTGCACACGTTATTTGCGTGGATGAAGTCAGTCTCCATTAACCAACCAAACCACTGCGTGCACGTGATTGAAATATTTTCAAAGATGGCGGCTAATATTTAGTGATAATGAGGAAGTGAATGTGTTTGATTTTAAAAAGCGTTTTTAGGTTTATAGTGAGACACGTGTTTACTTTAGTGCAGATTTGTGTTAATGAATTAACAACTGTAATATCTATGTCGAAAACCCACCCCAAACAGCGGTTTCGACACGCTGTAATACGTTGTATAGGCGAGTAATAAATACGACTTTGTGTGGCATTTTCTCACAATGGTAACAAATGCCAGTTTAGTACCTTTCATAATTACATAATCTTCAGACCCGAGCGCATTTGAATTGTTTTGTTTAGAAAGGTGTTTCATGTATATACATGTACAAACAATAGTTGACCATCCAAGACACGCTAGAATCACCTGTGCTTTCTTTTAACAGAATTTGGACTTAAATCACAAGCCCTTCCAGCGGTCCTATAATTCCTATATTTTTCAGACTTTTTCAAAATGTCCTATAATATCCTATATTTTGGGCAACATTCTTATTTTTCCTATATATCTTTTGGGTAAGTAAAAGTTTGCTTTTTTTTTGGTTAAAATAGAACTTTTTTGTTAAATTTGTTGCACTAAATTCATCATGCAATTTAAAGGACATCCATAAGTATTTATTAATGTGATGTTGACATCATTTCAACAAAATTAATTTATGTAGTACCATGATGTGTGCCAATTCATTCTTAATTGTTTTTCAAAAATCCCTTTTTTAATGTAATAAGTTAAGGTAAATGACTTATTTGCACAAATAAATGATTTGTGGTGGAACGCGGCTGGCTAGAAGGGGTGTTGGGAGGCCAGATATAGTGTCCTATATTTTTTTGAAAAAAAATCCTATATTTTTTTTTCACTGTGCTGGAAGGGCTGAATCACTCCCTTAACCCTTTTCATGCTGAGGATACGCGTAAATATTTTCCTGCTATGTGCTCAGCAGTATATGTCGCGACCACCATTTGTACAATCTCGTCGAGATGGTTCAAATGAGTGGTCACAACATATACATTGAGAAATAACAAATATGAAAATAAAATATTTAATAAATTTTGTACCCGTAAAGTATTCTGCAAGGAAAGGGTTAAAATTACCAAAAAAATCTTGGCGTTGGTAGACTACCTTATTTGTATAAAAATTCCTGAAATTTATAAAAAATTAAAATAATTCCTGAAAATAAATAGTAATGAAAGCACTGGTTTGGATCAGTATCTGAAAGAATTTTGTCTGTTGCTAAGGCATGCAGTGTAGCCCCAGACCAGTCTGTGTATTTGCACAGTTTGATCAGCATCTACTTTGTGAAGTCGCCAGAAAGTGTAAGTGATGTAGATGATCAGGATCTATACCTGCAAGCCTCGGAATTACTACCCATTTCCTAGCCTTGCCCGGGGTGAACTTGATATGAAAAATTCTAGTCATGTATTCTTTGTCAATCCCATCCATCCCGTTACATGCGTGTCAGGGGGGCAGGGCAGTTTGATGCGGGCTGGGCTCGGGAACAATAGAAATTTCTCGGCAAGCCTCTGATTTCCTACCCTTTTCCTAGCCTTGCCTGATAAACTTGATAAAAAACCCACAAGTCTGGTATTCTCTGTCAATCCCAGCCATCCCATTACAGGCGTGTCTAGGGGATCAGTTTGATGCAAGGTAAACTTGAAGAGGCTGGGCTTGCAAATGGTAGGAATTATTTGGCAAGCCTCGGAATTCCTACCCGTTTCCTGGCCTCAATTTAATACTAGACATTATGTTTGTAAAACATGGATAAATACTGGACACTAACTGGAGAAACTCTTACAAACTTTTTGACATAAATGTAAATGTGCACAGACGAATGTACGGACAGACATATGGAACCTCAAGAGCAATGCAATATGCGTAATAAACTGTCAATCGCCGCCATGCCATTCCAGGCGTGCCAGGGGTTCCAGTTTGACGTGGGTGTGCCGGTAAATGTCACCGATGCCAAGGGCGACCAGCCGATGGAGCAGGACATTCAGGTGCACAAGATTCCCTCCGAGGCAGACTTCCTCATCGCGTACTCGGTTGTTCCAGGTACGTAGATTTGCATTTGTTACCATTTGTTTGTATAATAAGCAGTTACATTCGGACAGAATACACTCGTTTGTTCCAGGTACGTAGATTTGTTTTGGTTGCAACTCATTTGAACAATTATATTATATCTGGGATAAACGTTTACGGGTATGAAATGTTTTAAATATTTTATTTTTGTTATTTCTCGATGAACATATATGTTGTAACCACTCATTTGAACTGTCTCATTCAATCTCATTGAATGGTAGTCGCGACATATACTTCTAAGCACGTACATCTGTACATAGCTTATTCGGTTGTTCCAGGTACGTAGATTTGTATTTACTCGTAATACTCGCCTCAATAGTATATTTTATTACCACTCAGTTGGACCATTATTACATAAGGTTGCAAGTTGTTTATTTAGCACGGCACTCGATTGTCAATCTGTATGTTTTTACTTTTTGCCTGTGTTACCATATCTGACCCGATACAACATCAAGTAGTTTTGACCAGTGTTGCTTCTGATCAGCTATCTGATCTATGCAGCTTGATGCAGATCTAAATTGTTAAAGGCATCCAAACAAATGCAAATAATGAAATTACTTATCCATTTAGACAAATGTTCAATTTACACTCGTCTGAATGTTCAAATTACACTCGCTGATTGGATGAATGTTCAATTTACACTTGTTGTGCGATTGGATGAATGTTCAACTTGCACTCGTCTGATTGGATGAATGTTCAGTTTACACTCCTCAATTCAAATTACACTCGTCTGATTGGATGAATGTTCAATTTACACTCGTCTGATTGGATGAATGTTACATTTACACACGTCTGATTGGATGAATGTTCAAATTACTCGTCTGATTGTATGAATGTTCACTAACACTCGTCAGATTGGGTGAATATTGAATTTACACTCGTGTGATTGGATGAATGTTCAAATTTCATTCGTCTGATTGGATGAATGTTCACTAACACTCGTCTGATTGGATGAATGTTCAATTTACACTCGTCTGATTGGATGAATGTTCACTAACACTCGTCTGATTGGATGAATGTTCAATTTACACTCGTCTGATTGGATGAATGTTCCATTTACACATGTCTGATTGGATGAATGTTCACGAAAACTCGTCTGATTTGATGAATGTTGAAGTTACACTCATCTGATTGGATGAATGTTGAAGTTACACTCATCTGATTGGATGAATGTTCACTAACACTCATCTGATTGGATGAATGTTCAATTTACACTTGTCTGATTGGATGAATGTTCCATTTACACATGTCTGATTGGATGAATGTTCAAGTTACACTCATCTGATTGGATGAATGTTCACTAACACTCGTCTGATTGGATGAATGTTCACTAACACTCGTCTGATTGGATGAATGTTCAATTTACCCTTGTCTGATTGGATGAATGTTCCATTTACACAAGTCTGATTGGATGAATGTTCACTAACACTCGTCTGATCGGACGAATGTTCAATTTATACTCATCTGATTGGATTAATGTTCAATTTACACTCGTTTGATTGGATGGATGTTCAATATACACTATCATGTGGACTTGTGGTTTGAATGGTGATTATCCAATTTCAGTTTATAATGGTAATCACAGGTATGATTGTTTATGGAAATTTGAAGGTTTAACCGAAGATCTGTGATTGCATCTTTATACCCCCCACAACGAGCTGTGGGGGGGGGGGGGGGATATACTGGAGTCAGGTTGTCCGTGCATGCGTCTGCCCGTCCGTCCGTCTCTAAACTTAACATCAGAGAAATATGTTATAACTTCTATTTCCTTCATCTAAAATGCTTAATATTTCACACATGCATTCTTGTAAGGCTCTACTACCATGCTGCGCCAAATACACGACCGTCCAACCTCTGCTGATCCCAAGGTCAAGGTCAAATACTTAGTCTCTTTACAAAACTTAACATCAGAGAAATATGTTATAACTTCTATTTCCTTACATATTTAGGGGTACATGGGCCCACGCGGGGAGGGGGGTATTCCGTAAGCCTCGCTTACTGACAAATCTAGTTTATGCTGATTTCAGACTTTTTTTTCAGAATTTTAAGTTTGAAAATATTTCATGTTTGGACTGATCTGCTCAAATTTAACACATTTGCAAGGGGCTGTAAGAGACTTTATCTTTTGTATGCGCCTGATTGAAAAATTGAAAAAATGGGACGTACCTGTATTCCTTTTGTGCCTACTGAGTGGGCATGGACTTTTAATATAACATTTGCAAAGAAAAGTGGATTTGTATCCAAAAGCGGCATCAGCATCTAATCAATTTTCTGATGACATTATGTATGCCGAGATGCGCAAGCTACACTGGTCACAAATGTCCCATTTCTCAGCTCCTTTAACTGCAGTGAAACCATTCTAAACCGGATAATCTGGGAGGTCCCCAGAGTGTCCGGCTTAGAGAGGTTTCACTGTAAATCAGGCAGTTGATGCTTCTGAACCATTGTCGTGTGCTATGCGATCACGAACAGACATTGTCACCTGAGATAAATGGCCAAGAAACTCATCAAAACTAAGATCACATGTGTTTTCTTGGTCTCCGGTTTAGAGCGGTTCCACTGTAAAATGTCTCTCCGTTTCAGGCTTTTTCTCGTGGCGGAACAGCGCCAACGGGTCTTGGTTTATTCAAGCATTGTCTGAAGTTCTCGCCAAGAATTGGAAAGACGTTGACCTCCTCACAATGATGACTCGTGTCAACAAGAAAGTCGCGTACGATTTCGAGTCCCTGACTGGCAAGGAATTCATGAACCCGAAGAAGCAGATACCGTGTATAACGTCCATGTTAACGAAGGAAGTTCGATTCACGCAAAAAGACTGAGTACATAGTCTCTGTGATTTTATCATTTAGTAGGCTCATCTATGATATTGTGCCTTTTAGCATA
Source organism: Conchocele bisecta (assembly GCA_029237695.1). Classification (NCBI taxonomy): domain Eukaryota; kingdom Metazoa; phylum Mollusca; class Bivalvia; order Lucinida; family Thyasiridae; genus Conchocele; species Conchocele bisecta. The sequence goes on along the minus strand of CM055267.1, from coordinate 81,107,039 downwards.
GGTATCACGGGACAGTGGGCGGCTAGCTTTAAAAAGGGGGTGGACGATTTTCTATATACTTCACTACCGACCCTGCAAGTTACACCCGTGTGTCTAGAAAATATGCAGCTGCCCACTGTCCCGTGAGACCTTAAGGGAAAATGTTTTTTCCCCGAAACTGCTTGTCTCGCTCTATAATTTCATAAATTTTATGTAAAACGCAAACAAAGAAAAATGTACGAAATGAAAGCTGCTGTCGAAATGGGGAGCGGATATCGTCCACCCCATTTTTAAAGCTAGCTGCCCATTGTCCCGTGAGACCAAAGCGGTATGTGGGGCATCCGTGTTCTATGAACACATTTTCTAGTTTTAGAGGTGCATACTAGTGACAAACGCTGCAGATCCTGATGAGATGGCTCGTTACGAGCCGGTTCATCTGGATCTACAGTGTTTGCACATGTTGACTTTCTGCCATGTAACGTTGAAAGGGTTAAGGTCATTTCCAGAATTAAACGTTGGAGGGGGGGGGGGGGAGGGGCGGCAACCCATCAATAACAATTTTCGTTGACCCCCAGCAACCATCAATTTAAAATATTACCGAACCCCACCACCCATCATTTAGAAAGAAGAAAAAAACCCTCCCCACTGTCGATAAAAAAAGAAGAAGCCAGCCCCACCACCCATCCATAGAAAAAAAGTATGTCAACCACACCACCCATCAATAAAAATTACTGACCCACCTTATAAACGAAGGAAAGTAATGCCCATAACGAGCGACCATGCGTACTTAGGATAACAGCTGACGTAACGCGCGGTAAACTGAAATTAGACCAGTCAGCCTATATCAATTTGTAGCCCAACCTTAACAAAATTGCAACAGAAACTATTTTACTTGCATATGTGTCTGTGAAGTGTTTATGACAAAATACTAAAAGTCTAGACAAATCGAAGCAGGGGAAACAAGCTTAATTTGCATAAATCCAAGATGGCCGTCGTATACAGATATATCACGCTACTTTTGTCATATTATCATTCGTAAATATTTTTTGGCACAATGTACAGTGCTCAAATACAGAGTTAACGGTAAACACCTCTGATAATGATACTATATATGAATTGAATTGCTCTGTCATTGACATTAAAATTCTAAAATTCAAAATGGCCGCCAAAATAGCATGTGCACGAAAAACTCGCTCATTCACAAACAAATTGCAAACATAACATCTTAGGAGACTCGTTATCTCAATGTGTAATATCACATATTTCCTGCGTAAACTATGCTACAAGTAGTTTTAAATAGAGATAATTAGCTCTACAAATCAATTCACTCACCTCAGTTTGATTGTCCATTTGTATTAATATGTCAGTTGGTTTATAAGTCTACACAATAGGTCGGACTAACTGAATTTTGTAAAGTTAGTGCATGCCACACCTCTGCATTTGCCGCATCCTGTGGAACATCCAAGTCCATGTTTTCTGGATGTACAACGTTTTGTATCGCACTTAAGTTTACAGCTACACCTGATAGTCTTCAGGAGACTTTCGGAAGCAGGTGGAAAATATGTATGTCTAGGAAGTATCTTGTTTTACAACAAACCATCCCCATTCCTGTGGTGCCAGTTCATCTGTGAATCAATCCAGTTAGGTACTCCCTCATACTGTGGTATTTCGCTGCTGCTGATGTAGGTGGCAGTGCATGCACCTGTACACACGTTGTACTGCCGAAACTTTGATAGTAAATTTTCTGGAGCGAAGTGTATCTAGTCCTCCTGATATAACCCCACCGTAAATCCCACTAAGTACACTCTCACCAGCTTGCACTACACCATCCTTTGCGCTGCTATCAATGAACACTTCTGCACATGCATTTAAATGTTCTTCATTCATTACTTTCGTCAGTGCATGCTGAAGAGCCGTGATGCAGTGTCACACCCTGTAATCTACATATGTCTGTCAGATGCCAGGACATCTAGAACCCTGTTGCCATGGAATACGGTGTAATATAGATCCACAAACAATCACATGATTTACGTTCTCGTTTTCCATCTCGATGTTGCAACAGTTTCCCATGGCCCATATTGCATCTGCTAATGCTGTTGTTTTTGTGTCTGTCTTAGAAAACCCGATGAATCAAATAGAGATGACGGGATACTGAACAGTTCGTATTTAAATACGTGTGACATGTCACATCCGATCCCCTGAAAACTACTGTAGGTCGTTGGAAAACCAACTGTGGATAGATATTAATTGCTTCACTGTATACTTTTACTGAAGGTTTTGTGTTACGTGTCACTGCTTTGTGTGATCGTTTGAACGAATAATCCATTACAGTATTGCTAAACATTTTGTTTAGTACATTCGACACAGTTTATTTTGCCCTGTCGATATTTGTTGAGGAATCAGATGACACGCTTGTTTCTATATTTTGCAACAAATGATCTTCGTTGAACGGATTTCTTTCAAGAAGAAATAATGAGAATGTTTCAATGCGTGTCTTTGTAGTCTCTCGCTTTGGTTAGCTTGACCACATTCAATGTGTTGGCCACTTGTGTGATACTGATTTTGACAGAACTCCTGTATGCCACTGTTTACTTCTGCGCATGAAAATAATAATACTAACCATTCTGCTTACTGTGATTTTGTCATGCCTTTGCCTCTAGTCATATCTCAAGTTGCATTTACACTTCTTATTAAGACGGATTCAATGACGAGGTAAGCGCATATAAGCCTGCCCATTACCGGGCGCTCCTACAAACAGCATGATGTCCTGATCTGACAATTTGATGTAGTTTGTTGTTGGTAGTCTCAGTCTTGCATCATTTGCACATACGCTGATTTCAGATTTTGATTGTGGCCTGTGGCAGCGAAGAAGGGAAGCATTATAAGCAATAGTGTATAAAATTAAGTTCCCTATCACATGATCGCTCTGCTTTTATAAATGTTCTTAAATATGTATATCATTTCCATATACTGAAGTCAAAGTGCTGCTATTCGATATTCTTTTAATGACTATTTTCCTTCAGAGAAACGTGAATAAGATCACTTTTAACAAAAGACTGAACAGTAAGATTAACGGACAGAAGAACGTCGTATATTTTGCTAACTTCAGTAATGTCGCCATGGGCTTCAGCACTATAATTAGCTAGCGTGATATGTCCAATCACTTTTCACTTCGAGCAGGTCCTTCATTTACGACGGATTCAATTATCAAACCATTTCTGTCATATGTCCGGCTCCGTGAGGCGAGGATTGAATTCAAAGCGTTGTCTACTAGCAAATGACCCATGACCGCTCGTGCTACTGCTTTTCCGTTCAGCATTTGGCAGCAGTTCCGAGAGACCAGATCCTGCATCAGCTGAACAATACATCCCAGGAAGCTCATGATTGTGTGAAATCAACCTAATCATAATACGATATCACGCAAACAGCTGCTGGCTGTTTCATTTATAATCACGATGAGAGCCTTCCAGTACAGCGGTTAATCAGAGGTAATTACCGGATGAACACCATATTTCAATTCATGACCACATACAAATTTCAAAATTATGTATATACACACGACATGTCACTCAAGTTCACATCGATCATTGGCATAAAAATACTGATGGTTTGCCTCCAGTCTCCCGAAGTGGAAGTTTCCATGTTACTTGACCTTGACTTTGGGGTGAGAAATGAAACTATGGATGATGACAGACATGCACACGAAGTGTCAAAACATTATTTGACCGTTTTGTATCGTGACCTTGGGCACATGGGAGCACGACTGTGATGATGAATGATGAACATGTACATGAAGTTTCAAGCCAATCAGCCATACGGTAAAGCAGTTATAGCAGAATGGAAAACATGATGGATAGTCAGACAGACGGACGAACGGACGTACGACCTTTGCATCCCTATATCCAGTTTTCGCAACGCGATAGGATAATAATTGCTCCAGATATATTGGAGCTAATGTAAAAATTAACATTACAACTTATGGCGCTTGATGATGTTTATGTATACAAAAAATTAAGTTAATCGGAATCAAACTGTAGAATTGGTTCGTTTGTCAAACTATATATGACGGACATACAGACGGGCGGACGGACAGACAGTTGCAAATTATAATGCCCCCATACCGGGTATTGGTACAGGGGCGGAGGGGTGGGGGATAAAATACTTCCAAACATAAGTGAATATGTATAATATTGATAAGCAATGAATATATAATACATATACAAAGAACAACTGGCTTATGTCCAAAATTGACCACCATACGTTGAGAAAAAAATGCAATGCACAAGTTTTTTTTTAACATTATTTGTTATTTTAAATGATTAATCACGTGTCTTTTATAATGTTATCAGCAGGTATTATTGTATATGACAGAGTAGGTAAATTGGATCTATACTAAATATTGTACATTGTTTATGTTTATTGATGATTGTTGACAACCGCGAAAATCCATGACAACGCCAATAAACTTGTAAAACACGGGAATTACACTTGTATGAAAGCAACATCAGTATTATATAAACGTGATATTATCCGCAAACATGATAAATAATGTAAACTAAACACTCGTCTTTAGAAATCCATGATACGTCATCACACGGTATATTTGAAATGTTTGCCTATGGTGGGCTGCAACGGCCATTCGTCTTATTGTCGAATAGACCAGTTTTAAAAGTTATTTTTATGGGATTTCCCTTATTTAGATTTTTCTAGACTTTTGATATGTTCTTTATAATGCTATCTTCAGCACATGTGTAAAGAAATAAATTCTGTTGCAATTATGTTGAGGTGATCATACAGGCTGACTGGACTAAATGGCCTACGTGACAATTGACATTTACGTTCAAACAAGATTTGCACAGTGTGTAATCGATCATATTTTCTCGCCACCATATGAAACCCGACTCGAGAAACACAAATTAAGTTGTTGATTTCTGAATTTGTCAATTGTTTGCACGGTCTAAGAAATCAAACAAATGTGAAAACAATTTTGTTTTTGCAATATATTAGACTCGTCTAAGGAGACGACTCTTATGTGTTGCCAAAACATGTTTTATTAAGTCATCGGACAAATGTGAAAAGAAAACCTGAATATATTGGTATTTCTTTACAAAAACATATTTTGACAAACTATGAGAATCGTCTTACTTAGGAGACGATTCTGATGTGCTGCCAAATCTTGCTTTTATCAAGAAATCAAACAAATGTGAAACTGCACAAGCTAATGCGTCAATTCGATGACGTGAGCGACTACATAGCGTGGTTTTGGTATGTTCGTTTCCGCCGAGTTCTAAAGGTCAGTCACACTTTGCACGTGAAAATGGATTACCGACTGATGATTGTAAACACCATCAGGTGTGCAGCTAGACCGAAAATGATATGTCGCAAATGTGCTAGTTGGGATGGGTGGGTACGGCGGTATATTTTTGTTTATGTTACAATCTCGCGTATTTGCGATCTAGATCTCGCCTTCCGCTTTTGGAAATACGATTTGCCCATGCATGTGTAGACAGCATGCGAGTTGGATTTGCGTTCTACATGTGCGTACGCACATATTTATAAAAGCACGCTAGTTCGAATTGCGTTCTACGTACGTACGTGCATGTAATGTATGCGGAAAACTCAATTTCTCCCGAAATTTAGTACAATAGACAGTAGAGGTGCAACGATACTGTGATATATTGCGTACAACAAACCCATATTGCAATACGTATTGCGATATTCAGGGCTTAAAAATATTCACTTTTCACACTTGCTGGCCGGGCAAGTAATTATAATCTACTCGCCAGGACAAAAAAGCTACTTGCCCAACACTTTAGGAAAATGTAGGTACATGTACATGTATTAATACCTTTAATAAATTAGCTTTTGTACCAACATTAATACTAGACATTTTGTTTGTAAAACATGGATGTGCCCCTCTGGAATACTGGACTCTAACTGGAGAAACTCTTACAAACTTGTTGATGTAAATGTACACAGACGGACGGACGTACGGAACCTCAAGAGCAAGGCAATGTGTCCCCCTGGATATCGCATAGGGGCATGATTAACCCAGGCAATCATTAGATGCAATATATGTTTATTAAAAAAATATGATATCACTCATTTGAACCGTCTCGTTTTGGGTTTGAACATTATTAATTGTTCAAATGGGGGGGGGGGGGGGGGTGGGGAGGGGGCCTTTGATTTACAATTTAATGAAAAGCTGTGGGAAGGGGTGGGGGCTTATACTTTTCTAAGGTGAGTTAACAAAATTTATCCAGCCCCATTCCCCTTCCACCCCCCCAACCCCACCCCCTTGGTGATAAATAATGACCAGTCCCTTAGTTTGGTATTATACTTGTTCAAAATATGAAGCATGAGAACATAATGACTGATGGATTGCCAATGGTGTTACATGTATGTTCAATAGCAAAATGTGTGGGGTGGGTGAGGGCTCCCTTGTATATTTAACAATGAAAGTACAAACTTTCCTTCACTGGGACACAAATTTGTTCGAATTATTTTGCTACTGGCGTTTTCATGTTGGACAAGAAAATGGAGTCATGTGTATGAATGTAATAACGAGATGGTGCCTAAAAAGGAGTATTAATATAAACACAAAATCATTTAAATGTGTTAACAATTATATTGCTACAGCTTTTAAACGAGTACTGATGTACATACTATTAAGCTTATATAGTATTATTCCTTCTTTATCCGTTTATTATAAAGTTATTTTGGTCTAGAAACTTCGTTTTTAGTGTAAATTTGTATAACTTCGAACTTGTTTGGTGTGTAGCACCAGAGGAAGACAAAATCAAATAATTTATAGGAATGACACCGTATATAAGACAGTAATCTGTGCTGGGCTAATGTCACACCGGTGATACTTTTTTTTATGCAATATTTTGTATGCAAAGTCATGCTGTCAACGCGAATGGGAACACATGATGGTTCACAACAGAAATTGGACGTCCGAGATTACTCGCTACATGTATTAGTCATCTAATTGTGGCATGTTTATTCAAAATATTTACTTCTGTCATATTAAAAATTATGTTTTGAATGATTTTGAATAATTTTATACCATTATTTTAACACAAGATGGCGACCGAGAATATGGTGTAAATATCGCGATACGCGAAAAACGTACCGCGATACGTATCGTCAGGATGACATATCGCAATATACCGGTATACCGGTATATCATTGCACCACTAATAAATAGCATTAATAGGAACCTGCCAATCTCTGTATTCTATGTCTCTGACGAGACGTATGGTAATTACCGATACCGCCATTAATTTTTTGCAGTTTTACACTGCGAACCCACAATTTCCCGCTCGAGTGGACAAAAACGTGCGGGACGTGACGTATGGTAATTACCGATTCCACCATTAATGTTTTGCAGTTTTACACTGCGAACCCACAATTAAATAATTGCCGCTTTTCACTGGAGCCCTTAATTAAATAATTACTGTTATTCACTGGCCCCCACCATGCATCAATTAGAATTTCATGTGGACCCAACCACCCATACATTTTAATTTCATGCAGACCCCACCACCCATCAATAAATAATTCTGGTGCCGCCCACCCCACGTTTAATTTTGGAATCACCCTAATGAAGTTCTACTTCAACTCAGGAAAATATCATTATAGCCCACACATAATATGCAAACACATAATATGCAACCTCTTAACCTAGCACTCACCTTGGTGCATGTGTGTATTGTATATTAAACTTGTTTTACAATTTAGGTGTGGTGGTTTGTCTGGCGAACGTGACGGCGTAAATTAACGGCTATACCTAATACTAACCACAGACCTAGTTCACTCACTCACTTCAACATATTTACCCATAGATTTCCATGACATAGATTTTCTGCTTCATTCACTTGCCTCATTGAATCCATCCATTCATGGTTTAAACTTATTTTGGCATATCAGACGAAACTTCATACAACTTTAAAGTAGGTTGTACGTGCAAAACTAACATTTACAGCAAATTTTGTGTTAGTAGTCTATGTTGGTCTATGTGAACGCAATGGCGTAATTTAACGGTGGATTTGCCTGGTGTGGCCCTCCGGTACGTTTTTATCTTTCTGGCTCTTTTGTTACCTGGGAGTTGAATTGGGTTATTGCCCATTATAAAAGTAGTAAGATTATTACTGATCCTACTGTTTTGGGAGGGGGTCAATATAGTTATACATGTATTCCCCCCCCCCCCCCCCATCATTTGAACATGTACATGTACTTGTACAGGTAATATATGGGATTTAGTACTAAACCCATTGACCCGGCCTTAAATGGCCATAGCTGTTGATAGGCCGTTAAACCCCAGCAAACAAACAAACAAATTATAATTCCAGCATATAAATATTTACACAATTCCCTAACATTTGATCGGTCCGTAGCAAGTCTCTGTCCAAAATTTATATCCCAGTAAACTCCCATGCCGAACTACTTTCCGTAACCGTGAGGGGCAGTTAAAATAATTCTTAAGAAAACGGAAAATATACACATTTTCTTGATGAATTTATTTCAAATGCTGGAATTATAAGGAATGAATGGCCTTTTTGTGGAATTTATCGGGGATATAAACTTGGAAAAGTCGCGGGAATACTGGACGAGGTCTTCCGGCCTTCGTCCAGTATTCCCGCGACTTTTCCAAGTTTATATCCCGATAAATTCCACAAAAAGGCCATTCATTCCTATATTGTTGGCAACTCTTTGGTACACTGGGGCGGTTGGTTGGGAGAGTATGTGAAGGGTACATTTAGCAGAATCACTGATATCTCTGGTTTGATCCTTGGGTACATTTTTTTGCTTTGTGGTATGAAAGAGTTGAATCTGTAGCCAAATTCATCTAAATTGCAAAGTATACTTTTCTAGCAAAGTATACTTTGAGGGAGTAATCATTATTTTCCCCGAAATGCATTATTTCATATAGAACTAACGACTGCATATATTTGATGATTAAAAGTATGCAGAATTAGTATACTGAATTTATTACATTATCACAGCCATTTTGGCTGTGATAATGTAATAAATTTAGTATAATAAAAATTAATAAATTTATCCTAAAACTGAAAATTTCTCCCTCAAAGTATACTTTGCAATGTTGATGAAATAGGCTACTGGTTATACCCATTATGAAAGTAATATCAGTACTAATCCTATTTTGTGATTTACCCACCCATCACAACAGGTAACACGGGATTCAACGCTGTTAACCCGGCCTAAAATGACCTTCTCTATTGACAGGCCGTTAAACACAATTAAATGCAATAAAATCTTTGGTACACTTGTTCAGGCTCTATGACCCATACACATGGGTAGAACATGCTGTTGTCTCTTGTTGTTTTATATTTTGTCTTCTTTCTCATCAAAAACATGATTTGACAGAATTTTAGAATCATAATAATTCATATATTTGCACACTCATCTGAGGCATTTTCTGGCAAACTAAACATTCATTCACCATTACCCGACGTATTGATTGGCATTATTATACATTTTATATCACACGTAAATTTTCACACTGATATCAGGGGCGATAACTGGGTTTTCTTAAAACGTTAACGGACATTAATATTTAGTATCTGTATTTATATTTTGATGTGCAATGATCATACTTTATAATCTGTCGAAAATAGTATTTGTTAAGGTGATGCATTTAACTAATATAAATAACTTAAAAATAGCATGCCTCATTTGCATACGAAAATAGCCTGATACCACCGCGCGTCACTATCAGTAAAATATGTATTACTAAATGATTATACATGTATCTGTATAGCGGGCACTTGTAATCTTTAGAACAGGTGGAATGGCGACACAATTATACACTTCTTTAATTCCTATAAAGAACATTTTGTGCCTACTGAGTGGGCATGCACCTTTAATATGTGAAATAAAATTATAAAACAAATCTGTGTACTAATATTTTTGTTGTACAACGTTTAGTAAAGCCGGCTCATATTGACTACCAAATCACATTTTGATCACATAACATACAACTATGTGTGTTGTTTTGTGATACTGTTACTTATAACGCAGTCATGTCTAGCTGAATGGTGATTGGCAGTTATGTGAAACGTTTTCATGATGAAGATGCACTTTCTGGCTGAAAAGTTTAAATACCTGTGAGTATCTGACATGCTGTGGCTAGCTGAATGGTGATTGGCAGCTTTGTGAACCATTTCCATGCTGAAGATACACATTATGGCTGAACATTTTAAATATTTTTCTTTTCTCTCCACAGAAGCATTAGTTGTTACCACTCATTACCACAGTTGAATCTGGTTATACCCCTTGTGTGAGTATTATGATAATTCGTAATCCTAATTTAGGGGAAGGGGTCAAGTGACTTTGGTGTGCTATGGACCTGGCACCAGGTCAGGTTATTCTAATTTCAGGGCTGAATATATTTTTCCTTGATGTAAATATTCTGTTCTGATTTTGGGATTCCCCCCCCCGACCCCCCCCCCCCCCCCCCCCCCCCCCCCCCCCCCCCCTCCCCCCCCCCCCAATGCAGCAGGTTAAAACGGGATCGAACTCGTTTGCCCGGCCCTACATGACCTTAGCTGTTGATAGGCCGTTAGACACCAATAAACAAACAAACACTCCTGAGGCCAAGTGATCCTGTGTCGCATTCTGTGATTCTGTGGAACCTGGGGGCCATTTCACTAAACTTCATACGACTGAAATGTTTGTAATTGCAACATTGTGATAGTCTGTAAATTTCACATTAAAACTGTTTTCTTGTACACAATTAAAATTTCCAGATGAACCTAAGTTTGCACTACAAACCTTTAGTCGTACAAAGTTTAGTGAAATGCCCCGCTGAACCTGTATCAGTTTACCGTATTTCAGTGATGAATATTTGTGTTACAATTTTAGTACTGAGTGTACGGTGCTTCCCCCATACTGGTGCATTCCTTAATGTCTATTGACAAACAAGGATATTTTTTTCTGTGTTGTTTTCACACAAGCTATTTAAGACGTGTGCCTTGTTCGACTTGTTTGTCCATACTTTCTGTTCTAATTGTTTGAAAGAAATTAGTTGAATATTTCAATTTCTGTTACAAGTATTATTGTTTATTCATTCATTGTTTTTGAGACGGCTCGTCACGAGCTGGCTCATCCGGATGTACACTTTTTACCAATACCACTATACAGGCCTGTTGTGTTGAAACGGTTAACGATGGGTTTCATCCTCAATGGAATCCGCGTATCCTGGTTTGACCCTCACATGCATGTTTGGCTTTCTGGTACGTGAGAGCTGGATCTGGTTATACCCATTATAAAATTAATACGATTAGTACTAATCCTATTTCTTTTGGGGAGTGGGGCTAAGTGACTGGTGTGGTGAAGACCTGGCACCAGGTCGGGTTATTCTAATTTCAGGGCTGAGTATATATTTTTCTGTAAACATGCAGTTCTCACTTTGGGATTTACCCCCCATCAAAACAGGTAGCATAAGGGAAAATAACCTGTTAACCTCTATATGCTGTTATGTGTAGCAGTGACTGGAGAAATGGCGCCATTTTTATGACATTACTGCCCGGGTAGCTCCTGATCTGCAAGCACTCCTGCAGCTGGATAATGATCTATACTGTTTTTTTATGATGCAAATAAACCACAAATCCAAACAGCCTAAGACCTTTATCAAGGAATTGATTACTAATAGCAAAGTGTATCAGTAGCCTATTTCACCAACATTGCAACGTATACTCTTCTAGGAAAGTATACTTTGAGGGAGAAATTTTAAATTTTAGGATAAATTTGTTAATTTTTATTATACTGAATTTATTACATTATCACAGCCATTTTGGCTGTGATAATGTAATAAATTCAGTATAATAATTATGCATACTTTTAATTACATTTCAGGAAAAATAAATGATTACTGCCTCCTTTGCAATGTTGGTGAAATAGGCTACAGATGTTACAATGTTGGAATAGTGGGCTAGTGGTTCATTAATCATCATAAAACATATGGGACACGCCATGTGATTTTGGAGCTAAGAACATGTGCGAGTGTATTTTGTCGATATTAGTTTAAAAAAATAAAATTATTTTCCTTAACCCTTCCTACGCTGTTGACGGAAATTGCCGTCTGCTGTTTTTCATTTTTGCTTTAATTCTTAACAAAAACCTGGTTTTGACAGCACATGAGAATCGTCTCCACTGGAGACGATTCTCATGTGCTGTTAAAACCAGGTTTTTGTCAAGAAATATTGAAAATAAAACAGTTCCAGCAGACGACAACATTTAATTCAGCAGAGTAAGGGTTAAATTATGTCAAACGTTGATGAATAGTTCAGAGTGCGTCTGCTCTGTATTTTTTCTTAGCTTTGACAGGGATGGGCTGTGGCTCAGGGGTAGAATACAGGACTCCAATACTAAAGGTGGTGTGTTCAAAACCTACCCTAGGGCATGAAAAATACCTTCATAGTATTTCCACCCACTGGTCTATCGGATGAGACTTTAAACTGTGGTCCCGGACGTCCCTATATGCCCTCAGCAGTTGCTGGGACATTAAACCCCATTCATTTCATTTTCTTACCTTTGGCATCATTTCCCAAAAAATATATTTAAGATCATCAAAATCAATTTCTGTAAATTCTCATATTCGATAAGCTGAAAGATCTCGTGCACAGACACATGTGCCAGACACGTAATATAGCGCGACAGTACAGCCAGCATACACCCAGTCCAGGGTGGCATTTCACTAAACTTGGTACAACTAAAAAATTTGTAAGTGCAAAATTATGATAGTCTGTAAATTTCACATTAACAATGTTTTCTTGTGAACAATTATTTATTGAGCATAGGCTGCATATGCAGCATCTGCTCAATACATGTAAATCCATTAATTGAAATTTCCAAACGATCCTAAATTTGCACTTACAAACATTTTAGTTGTACAAAGTTAGTGAAACGGCCCCAAGGCCTTGGTTATAAAACATTTAGAGCATGTTCTCCGTTTTCAAGCTTAAAATCATGCAATTTTATTGGACGAAGCCTCGGCCAATCAAGCTGTGTGTTTTTGAGTACAAATTTGGAGAATATTCTTAGAAAGTTGGAAAAGTTGGAGGTCTATTTGGTTAAAATCACATATCAAATCGGCTCTCCCCTATCTGATGCTACGCCTATGAATGTGAAACAAAATTTGTCGTCTGCTGGGGCACTTTTCACTAAACTTGTTACGACTAAAATGTTCGTAAGTTCAAATTTAAGATCGTCTGTAAATATCAATTTATGGATTTACATTTATTGAGCATAGGCTGCAGGCTCAATGAATGTATATCCAATAATTATTTAATACAAGAAAACATTGTTAATGTGAAATTTACAGACTCATAATTTGGCACTTACGAACATTTTAGTCGTACAAAGTTTATAGTGAAAGGCCCCCTGTTGTTTTATATTTTGTCCTCTTTCTCCATAAAAACATGGTTTGACAGTATTTTAGAAGTGTTCTCAAAATGTTATTTGTGAGGAAAATGGAAAAAATGAACAGCAGAAGACACCATTTAATTCCACAGTATATGGGCCATCAACGTGTATATAGAATATGTGTACATGTGTATATTCTAAATGGCAATAAAATATTTGTCAGATCTTTATGTTCATATATATTTTTAGTACAATTGCAACAATAATGAGAAATGACTTGATGAAGCATAGTGTATAGTAAATCATTTGATTTGTCAGCAAAATATTATCGGTTTATAATTTCCTGTTTTATAACATATTTTCAATTACTTAACATCATATGAGGCACACCATGTGATTTTGTACCTTCGGGCATCTGCGTAATTTCATGAAATACGTTTACAAAATTTACAATGCATCTATTTTCTGTAAATGATGTCAAAAGTTGACAATGCGGAATTAAATTCTGCATGTACTCTGAACTTGTTATCAACTTTTGACTTTATTATAGCAAAATATAATTAATTTTGTAAATATATTTCATGAAAATCCCATTTTTTTGTGAAGGGGCCAAGTGATTCTGGTGTGGAGAGGACCTGGCATCAGATCAGGATTATTCTGATTTCAGGGCTGTATATATAGATATTTCATTGTAAATATTCAGTTCTGATTTTGGGAGTTTCCCTCCATTTGTACATGTACAGGTAATACCGGTACATGGGATTTAGTACTAAACCCACTCAGTACCTAGGCACAAACTGTTTTTTATATCAGAGACATCATATGAGACATTTTCTGGTAAAATAAACATTCATTCACCATTACCCCACGTATTGATTGGCATTATTATATATTTTATATCAGTCGTAAATGTCCACACTGATATCAGGGGCGATAACCTCGTTTTCTTAAAATGTTAACGGACATTACTATTTATGCTCTGTATTTATTTTTTGATGCGCAATATCATACTTTATAATCTGCTTTATATCATACTTCATATCATGCCTCATTTGCATATGAAAATAGCCTGATACCAACGCGCGTCACTATCAGTAAAATAAATATTACTAAATGTTTATATCTGTATTGCGGGCATTCGTAATTTTTAGAACTGGTGAAATAGTGACACAATTATACACTTATTTAATTCCTATAAAGAACATTCTATGCCTACTGAGTGGGCATGTACCTTTAAATGACCTTAGCTGTTGATAGGCAATTAAAAAAACCAACAAACAAAACAAAATCCCATGGCGTGCATAATATTGTGATAAGGTTTTTTGGTAGATTTGGCCAGATTTGGCTTCAACTATTATCATTCATTCCTCTGTACATACACACAAACCAGGTGTGGCATAAATATTGAAAACATATAACGATACAATACATTTGGTTTTGAAATGCAGGTCTAATAGATATATTACATACGACATCATATGAGTCTGTTCGCTTAGTTCAGTTAACTGTTGTCTCCTGAAGTGTAAACTTTCTAGGAAATATAAAACGAATGTCATTTTCATTCGTTACCAAACATTATGTATGGCATTTGTGTGTACTTATGCATTATACATGGTATACATGTATAATTCCAGCACAAAAATATTTACACAATTCCCTAACATTTTATTGGCCCGTAGCAAGTCTATCCAAAATTTATATCCCTGTAAACTCCCACGCCGAACTACTTTCCGTAACCGTGAGGCGCAGTTAAAATAATTCTTAAGAAAACGGAAAATAAACACATTTTCTTGATGAATTTATTTCAAATGCTGGAATTATAAGGAATTAATGGTCTTTTTGTTGAATTTATCGGGGATATAAACTTGGAAAAGTCGCGGGAATACTGGACGAGGCCTTCCGGCCTTCGCCCAGTATTCCCGCGACTTTTCCAAGTTTATACCCCGATAAATTCCACAAAAAGGCCATTCATTCCTATAATACATTTTGTCATTAGATAAGAGCTAGAATGGTTCATTATAATTGTATGTGAAATATTCCACAATAAATATAAACACCAACAAAGGGTCATTACTGTTGAATCATTTGATATGCTTTATTTCTCCACCACTGGCCATTATAAGAGTACAATAATACAATTATTATGCCACCGCAACGATAGTTGTCGGTGGCATATAGTGTTTACCCTGTCCGTCCGTCTGTCTGTCAGTAGACAATTTTCCTTGTCCGGCGAACTACTTCTACAGTTTTTGGCCGATTCTCTTCATATCTGGGTGTGGTGGTCGGGTGAACGAGACGGCATAAATTAACGGTAGGGGTTCCTCTTTATAGGAATCACTGTTTGCCTGGTTTGGCCCTCCGGTACGTTCTTTTCTTATCTTTGGCTCTTTTGTTACCTGGGAGTTGAATTGGGTTATTGCCCATTATAAAAGTAGTAAGATTATTACTGATCCTACTGCTTTTGGGAGGCACCAAGTGATTCTGGTGTGGCGAGGACCTGACATCAGATCAGGATTATTCTGATTTCAGGGCTGAATATATAGTTTTGTTATTGTAAATATTCAGTTCTGATTTTGGGATTTTCCCGGGATTTGTACATGTACTTGAAAATGTACATGTACTTGTACAGGTAATATATGGGATTTAGTACTAAACCCTTTATTGACCCGGCCTTAAATGAGCTTAGCTGTTGATATGCCGTTAAACCCCAACAAACAAACAAACAAATCTTCATATCTGTTATACAGCCCTACCATCAAGTGAGCAGTGCGTAACTAAACATTTTCTCTGTTCCACTGATCCATCCGCAGTTATGCCCCTTTTTCGACTCTGAAAATATAATTTTGTCCTCCTTGTCTGGCGAACTACTTCTACATTTTTTTGCAGATTCTCTTTCTACTCTGTATACATCCCAACCATCAAGTGCAGGAGTTTGTAACGTAAAAATTTGCTCTGTCCGACTTAGAAACAAAATTGCTACCCCGCTCCATACCTCTCGCGAGGGTAGTAACTTAACCCCATCTCTTTAATGTAACACATGGAAGAGTGATTTTTGCAATTGGTTGTCCGACGTGTTTGATATGTTAGCGATATAAAACTGTCAAAACTGTATCAATACATTATTAATTTAATAAAGAACATACACATGCAGCAATTGGTTATTTTACCTTGTCAAGGGGTTTATTTGACATTTACATCTTGTAAATTTGAAAGCTACATTTTGGTATGTTGAATGTTTTATGATCTCAAGGTGAGAATAGAAGTTATAAGACAATTATACGTTTGTCCCGATAACTGATTGTCGATGTTATAGTAGCGTCCCGTATAGCCGCGGTTCCATTTATTCGCGGTAAACACTATCGGTTGTTTACATATGTAAATGTGTAACTAGGACAACGTTTTTGCACTTAATCAAGAAATAATTAAACATGTAACAGTTGCTGGTAAGTTCTGAATGATACACTTTTATCAAAACACGCGAGTAAAGACCGAGGTATCCGAAAACACGAAGATGTAGACTTCACGAACTTGGAACACGACACGATAATTGCCGTAAAAAAATCTGTACTCAAAGCCATAAGCCCCATTTTCTTGGGCCTCTTGGACACAATGGACCGTTTTGACCAAAAACATCGCTGATTTGGATTGGGGACGTTTGTTTTCCCTTTTTATATGTTATCTCCCTTGAGATAGCATGTTATGTCGCGCAAATTTCTATGGGGGTACTATTTTTTTTATACCGGACTATTTTTGCATACACTCTGGGCGATTTCGCACCACTTAGTATCGTCTAACCTTCAGGGATTATTATTTCTGCGTTGTTGGTTAGAGGAAACCAAATGGTGCGAAAGCGCCCAGGGTGTATGCAAAAATAGTCCGGTATAAAAAAATAGTGCGGGTGTTTTGAGGTCACAGACACCGTTTGCTTGCAAATCTTGATCCATTACTACCCAGTTTCACTTGAGGAACATTTTGGGGTGCTTTTAACACTAGTTTTCAGCATATTTGTAGCATTTAAAAGAAAACACTGAACCTGTTGGTCACGTGATGTAAACAGAGTTTCCGAGGCCAACAAATGTAAACAATATTGGAGGATATGACAAGGTTGTATTTTTCTTTCTTAGGAGTAAGTGAACTAATTGTTTAGTTAATGCAGAACCAGTACAGACTGGCTGCAGGTCATGTACAAGTGGATCCCACAGCAACCATACGAATAGTGAAAATAGGAGAGACTGGCCTTATTGGATGGCAATCGGTTAAATTATATAGTAAAACTATTTGGAGGTGGCTAACCTGTTGATTAGATCCAGCCGCTACTTTTTCAGCTCATTTTCTCCCAGGCACAAAGAGTAGGATATTAATGTTGGTTTATTGTCTTCGGTGCGATGGTGTGGACGTTTGGTCAATAATATTAATTTTGTTGTTTTCATACACGGTGAAACAATCGTTTGAATAGTCTTCTTCTTCTTTGTAGTAACAGCACTCCTTCTTTAATGAAGATTATGTGCCGGCGCCGTATTTACATATTTGTTAGGTTTGGTGATAAACATATATGCATGTATTAGAGTGCTCATTAGGGATAAAAGACACGTATATTTTTCATTTTTTCTTCAATTTATTCGTTTTTATATTCTTTTCGTTTTATAGGTCTGCTTCCTTTCGTGCCTGGTTAAAACTATGTACATTTATATGTATCTATGCATGGAATATATGAGTGAGGACAGAAAAAGGGACTAGGACTTTATAAGGCGTCCACTGTGTCTGCTGCATGTATAGAAGGCGGTAGAAGGTTTCATTGGGTGACTGTTCGAGGGTAGAAGGAGTATTTGTAAGATTTGTTTGCTGTTTGGATATGCTTAAAGGTCTGTGTACTACTATGTCTGATTTTTGTCGTGCCTGCTTTAACAGAGGCGCGACTATAGTCGGCACTTTTTCCGTCGTCGTCCGCGTCGTCGTCCGCGTCGTCCGTGGTCCGCGTCGTCCGGTTTTTTTGTAAGGCAAATGCGTTATAAGTTATTGTTTTTTCACAATATCTCTTTAACCCCTTGCCAGACATTGATAATATTTCACATCAATGTTTGTCTAAGGATGATGCTTCATTACGCACACCCCCACATCCAAATTTTGAAGGTCAAGGTCATTTATTTCCTTGTAATGTTTACCGGTTTTGTAACAGAAATGCGTTAAAAGTTATTGTTTTTTTCACAATATCTCTTTAACCCCTTGCCAGACATTGATAATATTTCACATCAATGTTTGTCTAGGGATGATGCTTCATTACGCACACCCCCACATCCAAATTATCAAGGTTAAGGTCATTTATTTACTTGTAATGTTCACCGGTTTTGTAACAGAAATACGTTAAAGTTATTGTTTTTTCACAATATCTCTTTAACCCCTTGCCAGACTTTCATAATATTTCACATCAATGTTTGTCTAGGGATGATGCTTCATTACGCACACCCCAACATCAAAATTTTGAAGGTCAAGGTCATTTATTTACTTTTAATGTTCACCGGATTTGTAACAGAAATGCCTCGGCAGGCGCGACACCGCTTCCGTGGCGGAATTCTTGTTATATCTGAGGGAATAGGGAGATTACTAGGTGGGTGGATGGCAACTACGCAGTGGATAATTTTGCAGAGCATGATTATTCTGGAGCGAGTACGTCAGATTTCTCGAGAGGGCCAGTTTATGGTTTGGAGCATGTCAGCAACGGAGCTTGTATTGTGGTATCGATTTGAGACATGTCTGGCAGCGCGTCGTTGTACTTTTTTGATTTGTTTATTTTAGATTTGGGTCCCAGGTAGATGAAGAATATTCTAGTTTAGGTCTAACAAGGGCTTTATATGCATGATCTTTTGCTTTAGCAGAGTTTACTTTTAAATTTCTATGAAGGAATCCTAAGGATTTATTTGCTTTACCAGTTATTGAATGTATGTGTTTGTCCCATTTTAGGTTACTTTGAAGGGTGACACCTAAATATTTTGCATGTTCAACTTTTTCGAGTGGATAGTTATGAAGTTTATATGTGAATTTAATTGGGGTCATTTTTTGAGTGATGCTAAGGATATTACATTTATCATGGTGGAAGTGCATTAGCCAGTCTTGCTCCAACCTGCCTGCGGCTTCGATGTCAGCTTGTAAATACCTAGTATCGTCCGGGTTATTGATTTCTTTGTATATTATGCTGTCATCGGCAAAGCGTATTAGGGTGCTGTGTTTTAGATAGTCAGGAAAGTCGTTGATATATATATGAGAAAGAGGATGGGTCCCAGGACAGTGCCCTGGGGTACTCCAGATGTGACAGGTACCATGTCTGATGTTTCCCCTTCCAGGACAACTGTCTGGGTTCTATTGCTAAGAAAATCAGAGATCCTGTCAATAGCATTACAATCAATTCCATAGTATTTTAGTTTGTAGAGAAGATGACGGTGGGATACTTTGTCAAATGCTTTTGCAAAGTCCATAATTATAACATCTGTTTGTATGTTCCGGTTATTTGATTCGGTTATATTTTGTAAGAATGAGATTAGTTGTGTTTCGCAAGAGCGGGATGATATAAAGCCATGTTGTAAGTGGTATAAAATGTTGTTATTTTCTAAGTGGGTCATTACGTTACTGGCGATGATGTGTTCAAGGAGTTTGCAGCAAATGCATGTTAGTGATATGGGCCTATACTTTATAGCATCATGTTTGTCACCTTTTTTGAAAACAGGACATACATTTGCATGCTTCCAGTCTAACGGGATTTTTCCAAGAGAGAGATTTCTGAAAAATTATGTTGAGGATTGGAGATTCTTGTGAACTTGATTACAGTAAGTCATTTTCTCTAAGTGGAGGGATGGTTTGACTTTCGGTCTTTTGAGTTTTTATGTACGAGAACAGGTTTTTTGGAGTTTTTCAAATTTTTAGCTGTCCTGGTCACGGATTGAATGTCAAATATCATATTTTTAATGTATTGCCAGTAGGCCTGTCTTTGTTCTTTTTGTATTTCACTTTTCAGCTGTTTAAGGCGATCACATTTGTGGTTATGGCGTTGTTTGTCTTTTTTTGTTTATTTTATTAAATGTTTTTAGCTCACCTGAGTGAAGCTCATGTGAGCTATTGTTACCGCAATGTGTCCGTCGTCCGTCGTCGTCGTCCGTCGTCCGTCGTCTGTGAACATTTTCAAACGTCTTCTCCTCGGTAACCATTGGGTCTATAGTCACCAAACTTCATGGTCATGCTCCATAGGTAGGGAGATTACAAAATAGTTAAAATGACGTCATTACGTAATCCAAGATGGCCGCCGTCTAAAAATAGCACAAATTCTTAAAAAATCTTCTCAAGAACCGCCAACCGGATTTCGACAAAACTTGGTAGGAATGATCGATGTACATTGCTCTTTCAAAGTTGTTAAAATGGTGACCCCGTGGTCAAAAATGGGCGTGGCCCGTGGGGTCAAATTGGGGTCAAATTTTATTTTTGACCGAATATGGTCGTGTCATATATCAAATTGAAGGTATCAATAAGGCGATTACTCTGGTGCATTTTTTTGTCGAAATCGGATGGCTATGTCATCCAAGATGGCCGCCGAAAGGTCAAAAGGTCGTTCTTTTATTAGAGATTTCAAAATTCTTCTTCACATGAACCGCTTGGTCCATGGTAGCCAAACTTAAAAGTTATGATCCATGGGTGAAGCCTTTTCGGATTTGTTAAAATGGAGGTCATCGCTAATCAAAGATGGCCGCCGTCTAAAAATAGCATTAATTCTTAAAAAATCTTCTTCTCATGAACCGCTGGTCTTGGTAGGAATGATCGATTTACAATGCTCTTTCAAAGTTGTGAAAATGGTGACCCCGGGGTCAAAAATGGGCATGGCCCGTGGGGTCAAATTGGGGTCAAATTTTATTTTTGACCGAATATGCTCATGCCATATATCAAATTGAAGGTATCGATGAGGCGATTGCTCTGGTGAAATATTTGTCGGAATCGGATGATTATGCCATCCATGATGGCCACCAAAAGTCCATTTATTCAAGATTTTGAACGTCTTTTTCTCAGGAACCACATGGCCGATGCTGGCCAAACTTCATAGGAAGTTAAGATCCTTGGGTGAAGCATTTTCAGATTTGGTAAAATGAGAGTCATCGCTTAATCCAAGATGACCGCCATCTAAAAATAGCACAATTTTTTTAAAACACATGAACTCAATGTCACATTCTCCTCTGGTGTTCATGGAGTCAGTTGAGCGAATTAGGGCCATCATGGCCCTCTTGTTTATTCTCTTTGCTATATGTACATGTACAAACACAAGATATACAAACAGTTCAGTGAACAAAGTACATATATATGTCAGTTCATACGCATGGCTACATTTCAATGAACAGTCTGAATAATACCATATTGATGCTTGTCTACATGTAACATTGAGTTTTTTTAATAAATAATAGGGATTTTATAGGGCGTTTGGGCTATGAGACTGTTATAGGTCGTGTATTTTAATGATAAAATAATACGTGAAAAAAAGGTTATCAAAATGTTATAACAAAATAAAATATAGGAATGGACGTCGTTCTGGGCTGATATAGGTATATTGATACACATAGCAGATGAATGTTTACGTATTTATTTCCATAAAGTCACTCCATTTTGAATGGAAAATATCTAGTTTATCCTTAATAGTGGCAATAGTCTCTTCTATTATTATTGTTTGCTTCAGATATATTTTAAAACGGCCAATCGATGGTTGCATTTTGTTTTTTTAGGTATTTACGGCGGTAGGAGTTAATTTTCTTTCTTAATTCATTTGAGATCCATGGTAATTTGTTTTCATGTTTAATTCGTTTGATAGGAATGTTATTAGAAATTGACGTTTGGAGGTCTTCTTTGAATGTGTTCCATATTTGGTTTATGTCTTGTGTGGTTTGGGCTTCCATGATATTCTGGTGTGTCTTTTTAGATCCAGTTTAATTTTGTCCCAGTTTGCTTTTGAATATTTAAGCACTTCTCTTGGAGAGGATTTACATCTACGTAATGAAGTAGTACATTCCAGACTTACTATATCATGGTCGGTATTTGTTCATGGTTGTTAGCAATTTGAGGGTAATTGATAAGAATGAGGTCTAAAGTTTTGTTGGAGCGTGTTGGTTTGTCAACGATTTGAGTTAGTGAGTGGTCTGCGATTATGTCTAATAGTTCTTTATGGTGTTTCGTGTTACTTTTCCCGGGGATAATGCTTGAGGTTTTCCAGTCAATGTTTGTTATAATTTCTGTTTCCCTTCACCACTCTTCTTGATATTTTACACATCCCTTCCTCTAATAGTACTATATCATGCCCTGCCAACTCCATGACACTCAGATCCCCGCTAAGTCCAAGGTCAAGGTCACAATCTTAGCGCTTTCACAAATTTAACATAGGCGGACATTTTTTTTCCTTTCACACAGCTTCTTTTTTTCTCGTTAAAGTAAAGCACACCAGGCGCGCTTCGTTTTCTTCTAATAACTCTTGTTCAATAACTTATGAACCGCTTCACCGATTTTGATAATATTTGGCCACAATGTGTGTCTAGGGATGGTGCTTTGTTTTTCATACGACCCACGTCCGATGACTTATGTTCACATTGTTTGTAAGGCAAACATGTTAAAGTTTTTTTATTATCAAGGCTGCCAGCGTTGGGGATTAGCTTAGTGATAATGATGCCCTTCTTTTTATGCCCACCACGATAGTGGAGGGGACATTTAGTGTTACCCTTGTCCGTCCGTCCTTCCGTCCGTCCGTCACCAACCTTGTAAGTAATAACACTTTTAAACCGTACTAACTACAAACATGAAACTTGGTATGTAGCTTCCTTATGATGAGTAGATGCGCAAAGCTTATTTTGATTTTTGATTTGCCCCCGGGTCATGGATTATCTCCCCCTTTTCGACTTAGAATTTGGCAATTTTGCCTTGTAAGTTGTAAAACTTTTAAACCGTACTAGCTACACCCCTGACACTTGGTATGTAGTTTCAGTATGATGAGTAGATGCGCAAAGTTTATTTTGATTTTTGATTCGACCCCGGGGTCATGGATTCAGTCAATCGATCTGAAACTATACACACGTCTTCTACACATATTGAAGATGTGCCCCTTGGTGGTTGTTATTTTTGGTGAAAAAACGTTTTAACCAAAAAATCACATTTTTAACAATTTTTTCTACATTTTTGTATACAATTCTCTATAGGGTACAGAGTTTGTGTACACAACTCGTCTGAAACCGTTCAGTCAATCGATCTGAAACTATGCACACGTCTTCTACACATATTGAAGATGTGCACCTTGGTGTTTTTCTACATTTTTGTATCCAATTCTATATACATGTACATGTAATTTCCACTTTACACATCTCTACCTAAATCAGGGGGGGGGGGGGGGGGGGGGGGGGGGGGGGGGGGGGGTGGGGGGGGTGAGTAGCGTGTGAAAGGTGATCGTCAGACTAAGGTTGGCGAATAGGTTTAGCGGTAGAGCAAATGGAGTAAAACGACGGCCATTTGCCACGAGATAGGTACATTTTCGTTGTTTTATTCATATTTTAATTTAAAACACGAGGAAGTCAGCCATATAGCCTATCGGAATATGTCATAGATCTACGAATGCAGACACTTTGTTAAAAGATGCAGTGACAAACAAGTTATTGAAGGATATGTGGTCTCTGTGTAAACAAACCATGCCGTAATTACAAAGGTTTGTGGTAGGTTTGTTTGGCAAATTGTGTGGCAACGTATTAATAAGTATAGTTATATATGTTCATTATTGATACATTCTTGTGTTCCTTGTGTCGTTGATGGCCGATGGAGGTATACGAAATTCAGTAGAAAAGAAATCCCTAGCGGAACATTTCACATGCACCCGTGTTGAAAATACTTTCCCGAGTCGTTTTGAGTTCATTTTGCTTTAACATATGTTCCTTAACGTGTTAAAGCACTCAACTCTTTTCCAACACTCAGTGGAATTGACTTGGAGTTCTAATGTAGTTCTAATTTTTGTTGGGGACCGTACATCGCTGAATGTGGAGTACATTATTTTCCACGTTGAAAACCACCGTTGTACTCGTACCATAGATCACAGGCATTCGACGTGTTTCGGCTTTCATCGGTATAACTATACACATATGAACATGGCTTCTAACGTTAGTCGACACGACCTCGTATCGTAACAACTTCCGCGATTTTATTAACGCTAATGTGAATATTTTGGCGGAAAGTGCACATGTTATTTTGAGAATTATTGCTATCTTGCTAAAATAGCAATACATAGAATGCCTAGCAAATTACACATTTAAACATGTTCTTTTGTTATGATACGAGGTCGTGTCCGATCAAAGTTAGAAGTCTTGTTCATATGTATATAGTTATACGGATAAAAGCCGAAACACGCCGAATGCATGTGCCATAGATCACTATAGTTGTATTGTTATTATTATGTTTCCCCCGACTCATTGGTCCCTTAGGGTTTATACCTCTCTATTTTGAAACATTTACTGCTGTATCACCATATATATTGTATGCCCCCTAGGCGACAGCAAGGGGGCATATCGCGTTGCTCTTGATGTTCCGTACGTCCTTCCATCCGTCCGTCCGTCCGTCCGTGTACATTTACCTCGAAAAGTTTGTAAGATTTTCTCCATCATGTAATATCTTCAATATTACTTGAAGGATTGATTTACTAGTTGGACAGTTCATTCACCTGCACATGTGTGATGCACTCACACCACCAATGGCATGAACTTGACCTGTGTGACCTTTGAAATGGTGCTGAAACACTTAGCTATTTACTTATGTCAAACAAATTGTAATACTTTCTCAAATTACTTTTAAACGTGTGTCAATTTAAAGTTTTCTCTTTGTATACACAATCTCTAGATAGAGTCCAGTATGCAATGTAATGGGGGCATATCCATGTTTTAAAAACATAATGTCTAGTTATTCCATAGCTCTGCTATGATGATTTTATATCCAATGACAAAGTCAAATAAGAATTTGTTTTTAGAAATTGTCACGCTGCGGTGATCAAATGGTGTTAAAATTCAAATATATACGTCGGTGTTTTTCACTCTCCCGTAGATACCGGAGAGAGAGATGGCATGTACAATACGAGTTCGACTGCAAACACAATCGCCAACTGTGGAAATCTGACACACACACTTGCTTGTTTACATTTCATGTTAAATGCCTATATGTCTGCCATAGACTGTCGTATTCATGGCAACCGGGGGTAGATAATGACAGTACCAGGCTCCTAGTTTAACTCATGCTCAGTTTCTCTACCGCTCTGCTATCATCATAGCAAACACACACAAGTATGCACTAGTAGGCTATTCATATAATGTCAGAGGTGACATTCAGAAATTGATGTGGCTGCTCATTCTTTCGTTGTTACCCGAGACCCTCTCCACAACCCACCCCACCCAAGATCCGCACATGGACCCATCATCATTATAAGTTATAATAATGTAATTTATTTCCCATACATACTGCCTACCAGTCCCCACCGGCACACTACTGGACGACATTTATGTAAAATGCGTTATTATGATACATTGGTAGCCAGCTGAAAAAAAGAACATTTGACATTTGCAGTAAGT
The DNA here is from genome assembly GCA_029237695.1 of Conchocele bisecta. Taxonomy (NCBI): domain Eukaryota; kingdom Metazoa; phylum Mollusca; class Bivalvia; order Lucinida; family Thyasiridae; genus Conchocele; species Conchocele bisecta. The sequence continues at coordinate 81,081,063 of CM055267.1, read as the reverse complement.
CTAGAATAGATAGTGGTTCTTATCGTTTTCTCAACCGGCAATTGAAATATGTCTTCCGCTTTGGTAGCAATCTCGCTTGTAAAGGAATTTGATGTTTGTCTTGCAGTTCGATATGAAAATAATGTGTTATCTCCCCTGATATTTTATCGAGACATTTGCTTTTACCGAATCGCTTCGTTCACAGTTCATTTCGACTTTAGTGACTTATTCGCAGGAAAGTTAATCACAGTAATTGTGCGGACCTATGAATCGTCAAAATCCCAATAACACGTTTAAAAGTGTTCAGTAAAATAATATATATTTGAGTAATCCGCAGACGGTGGCCGAGAATCACGGCGTCAAATTTCTACGCCACCGCCCGTGTTCGATTCTCGTCTAGTTTGTATGTGTAAATAGTGTGATTTTCTTGCTAAGTCAATTATACGTTGTCTCGGATGGGGACTTTAAACGGCGGTCCCGAGTATCAAAGTTAAAAACCTCATTCCTGTATTCACTCTCTTGCAGACGGCATGCAAAGTCATCGAGCCAGTGAAGACGTGAAACTATCTATCTCTCCTCTCTATATATATCTCGCTGTCTCCATCACGTCCTACATATGAGACACGCCATGTTATGTTGTACCTTCGGACATCTTCGTAATTTCATTAAATACGTTTACAAACTTTACAATATTTTCCGTAAATGGCGTCAAACGTTGACCAACTTATGCACGACTTGTCGACCTAGGTTGGGTTTGTAACCGAATGGTGAATATGTATTTCATGAAACTATGTTATCCGGGTTTACAACAGTATATCGGTAAATATAAATTATAAATGTAGGCCAACAAGGTCACACCAAAAGCTGATAATTGTCCAATGTCAAAAGTTGTTCGCACTGTAGCAAATTATCAATAAACTTACAATGTGAACACACATGCCGTGACCGTTTACATATTACATACATGTGGCTGTGACTGGACAAATGGGGCTTATTGATGTTGTGACCAGTGTAGCTCCTGATCAAATATCACACCCCTGTAGCCTGATACCGATCTGTATTGCTTGTTAGAAGCATGGCAGGTGTTTCATTGCAGTGCAGATCCTGAAAAGACTGTGCGGATGCGCAGGCTGATCTGGATCTACACTGATCGCAAAACACATACTCCCCATTTCTCTAGTCATAGCCCTATGTGTTTAGCGATCAGTCTAGCTCCAGCTCTACTAGGACCGTCCTGTGGCATGGTAAGGAAGCTACACCGGTCACAAAACCCATAAGCCCGTTTCTCCATCATAAGCTGATTATTGTCCAGTGTCAAAAGTTGTTCGCAATGTAGCAAATTATCAATAAACTTACAATGTAAATACACAATGTGTTCATGATGGCCTGACAGACCTGCTGATAAACGGACAGACCGACACGGTTGTAAGTGAGGTTTTATTGCACTTGTTCATTTGTGGAAATAAATGCACCAGCATGTCCTAGTCGATGGCACAACCGCCTCCTACAAGCGGATTAAGCGAGTTGCAATGTAAAGGATACACAATTAATACAAAACATCGGGGCCATGCGGACACATGCGGGCAATGGACTAATGCCGTGACCGTTTACGCGACGAATTTCCATGTATAACTAGTTTATGCATTAATATATAACGTATTTACACGAAACATCAATACAACAGATGTTCTGAGAAACCTTTTTTTACATGCATATGTTTGTCAAATACGTGTTCGACCCGTGGAGAATTCAAAGCTATTTTTTGTTTGGACCCTTCCAACATATACATCGGTTATGTTTCTAACGTTGTCAGATGCACGTACTTCCGCGATTTTGTTCACGTGCTTCTCTATTTCAGTTACTATATCTTTTTGTGTGATTTTTATTTTCAAATGATCACCACAAAACTATCTTAGACACATGACTAGCTGAACGAGTAGTTTGTCTTTGAAAAACATGCAAGTATACAATACAGTCAATCGTTAACTCTTATAACGCTCAATAAAATATCGACATCTGATGATTTTCGAACTCTGTTTTCGCAATAAAGCCGTTTATTCGACACAAAAAACCTGTCTCTCAAATGCATTTTAAAACAATAAATCCTCTTTCAGAAATATTACAGATGTGACGTCATGGTATGCATGTATTTAAATCTCTGATTTTTGCCCGAATTCAACTTTTATAACAAAACAAGACTTGTTTACAGTTTGTATATTATAACATATATACAAAAATAGCAACCAGCACAGACATGTACACTTATCTGACACCTGCCGCCGAACTTTTTCGCATGTATTTCCCACCGCCGGACCTTTAGAGTGCTTACACATCGTTTTCACGGACGTGAAAAATTGTTAAATAGTGGTTAATTGTGGGCCACATGGGTTATATACGGGGTATAGACCGTATTTTCGACCCGAAAATGTCTGCAAAATTCTTAACGGTATGGTTTGTTTACACAGAGGAGACTATGATATATTCCGTCGTGCCATAGGCTATATGGCTTCCTCGTGTTTTAAATTACAATATGAATAAAACAACGAAAATGTAACTACCCCGTGGCAAATGGCCGTCTTTTTACTTCGCCAACCTAAGTCTGCCGCTCACCTTTCACACGCTACCCCCCCCCCCCCCCCCCCCACCCCCCCCCCCCCACCCCCCTGTAGATTAGTATACCTGTTTTTATCACAACAAGAGGAAGAAATAATACTATATATTTTCAAATTCTCATTGATGTTTCTTGCCTTGGTGACAGCTTCACATTTCTGCACATCTTCGACGGGCGTATTTTGTGACTTACGGCACTCTTGTTGACTTATAATTTGGCAATTTTTGTTAAACAATATTGTTTTCTGTATAAAAACACCAAGGTGCACATCTTCAATATGTGTAGAAGACGTGTGTATAGTTTGAGATCGATTGACTGAACGGTTTCAGAGGAGTTGTGTACACAAACTATGTACCCTATATAGAATTGTATACAAAAATGTAGAACAAATGGTTAAAAAGGTGCTATTTTTGTTAAAACATATTTTTTCGCCGAAAAAAAGCAACCACCAAGGTGCATATCTTCAATATGTGTAGAAGACGTGTGTATAGTTTCAGATCGATTGACTGAATCCATGACCCCGGGGTCGAATCAAAAATCAAAATAAACTTTGCGCATCTACTCATCATAAGGAATACATACCAAGTTGCAGGTATGTAGCTAGTACGGTTTAACAGTTGTATCACTTACAAGGTTGGTGACGGACTGACGGAAGGACGGACGGACGGGACGGACGGACGGACGGACAAGGGTAACACTAAATGTCCCCTGCACTAACGTGGTGGGCATACAAAGAAGGGCATCATTATCGCTAAGCTAATCCCCATCGCTGGGAGCCTTGATAATAAAAAAAACTTTAACATTTTTGCCTTACAAACAAGGTAAACAGAAGTCCTCAGTGACCTTGAGCGGTTGGACGTGGGTCGTGTGAAAAACAAAGCACCATCCCTAGACACACATTGTGGCCAAATATTATCAACATCGGTGAAGCGGTTCATAAGTTATTGAACAATAGTTATTAGAAGACAACGAAGCGCGCCTGGTGGTGCTTTACTTTTACGAAAACAAAAGAAGCTGTATGAAAGAAAAATAAATGTCCGCCTATGTTAAATTTGTGAAAGCGCTAAGATTGTGACATTGACCTTGGGTTTAGCGGGGGTCTGAGGGTCATGGAGTTGGCAGAGCATGATAGAGAACCATTAGAGGAAGGGGTGTGTAAAATATGAAGAAGATCGAGTGATGAAAGGAAACAGAAATTATAACACATTTCCCACAATGTTAAATATTATGCAAGCACTAAGATTGTGACCGTGACCTAGGGGTTAGCAGGGGTCTGAGGGTCGTGGATTTGGCATGACATGATAGAGAACCATTACAGGAAGGCATGTATGAAATGTCAAGAAGTGGGGTGAAAGGAAACAGAAATTATAACACATTTATCCCAACGGTAAGTTTATGAAAGCACCAAGTCTTTGACTTTGGGGTTAGCGGGGGTCTGAGGGTCGTGGATTTTTCACAGCATGATACAGAATCATTAGAGAAAGGCATGTGTGAAATATCAAAACGTTTGGTGAAAGGAAACAGAAATTGTAACAAATTTTCCCCAACGTTATGTTTTAGAATTCTTTATGACGGACAACCAGACGGACGGACGGACGCTGATTACGACGCCGAGGGTATGCCATAAAGACTCATTTCTTCACAGGCGCGCTAAAAATGAAAGGTGTTATGCGCACAGGTACGTACATTGTATCCCCTCTTGTCTATTGGCGAGGGCCTAATTACAGGGATTAAAGCTGGGGTCCCACATGTCAGGTTATAATATAGGGAGACAGAGTGTTTTGTATATTCTGTAGATATGACATTTTCTGGCAAAATAAACATTCACTAGAGGGTTGTTTTTCAGGCAAAAACATATGTCTCGCCCACACCACCAGTGCATGTTATCGGGAGTTAGAAATTAGAATTTAAGGCATATGTGTAGCTACCTTGTTTTGTTTGCGTAAGTTAGCTGTATAATATTGGGAGATAATAAAATAAAGAGAAATGTGCAATTTTCACTTGTCAAGAGCCATAACTCTGCCAATACTAGATGAATCCGCACCAAAAACCAGCCAGACGGACACCCATGCCAAAACACAATGTGTCTCCACATATGGGGGAGGCATAATTCACCATTACCCCACGTATTGATTGGCATTATTATACGTTTTATATCAGACGTAAATTTCCACACTGATATCAGGGCGATAACCGTGTTTCCTTAAAAGGTTAACAGACATTACGGTTTATTCTCTGTATTTATTTCTATGTGCAATGATCATACTTTATAATCTGTCGAAAATATAAATTTTGCAGGTGACACTTTTAACTACATGTAGTATAAAAACTAGAAATGGACGCTTGTCGACAAGCGCATGTGTATCCCCCTCTCCAGATACACAAGTAGTTTGAAAAAAGGGTGTTCGAGTTATGCTCCGGAGACAAAATCAGTGACGGAAAAACAAAGGGAGATAGCAAACAAATTAGTGATGCAAGAGTTGTCATTCTTGCGTGACACACCTTTAGGGTCGTGGTCTATGCATGTGTGAAGTTTCATGAAAATATTCCAAACGGTGTTCGAGTTATGCTCCGGACACGAAATCAGTCCACGAAACAACAAAGGGAGATAACTAAGAAATTAACGACGCAAGAGTTGTCATTCTTACGTGCGACACACCTTTGGGTCGTCTTCTATGCATGTGTGAAGTTTAATAATCTAGAAAATGTGTTCATAGAACACGGATGTCCCACATATCGCTTTGATAATAAATGAGGCCAAATTCCAATTCAAAATTTTCTTTTACCTGAGCGTTAAAGTTTTTGAAGCACCAAGTATGTGACCTTGACCCTGGGCTTGGCGGGGGCAGGACGAACGTGGATTTGGCACGGGGCGGTAGAGGACCATTAGAGCAATGCATATATGAAATATGAAGCTGATCCGTGAAAGAAAACAGAAATTATAAGATATTTACCTGAGCGTTAAAGTTTTTAAAGCACTAAGTATGTGATATTAACCCTGGGCTTGGCGGGGGCAGGACGAACGTGGATTTGGCACAGGGCGGTAGAGGGCCATTATAGCAATGTGTATATGAAATATGAAGGAGATCGGTCGAAGGATGAAGAAATTATGAGACATTTACCCGAGTGTTAAAGTTTTGTGACGGACGGACGGGACGACGGGAGGACGGGACGCACGAATGAATACTTGTTGGATTTTTACTCTATAAAAATACCCAACAAGAGTACCCAACACTATCCTAACCCTACCCAATAAGATCCCTGTACGCTTACAACAAGTACCCATTTGTGTGTGCCGACGGACGGACGGACAGGACAGACGGACGGACAAGGGTAACATTAAATGCCCCCTCCATTATCGTGGTGGGGCATAACAATATTCCAAAGGGTGTTCGAGTTATGCTCTGGATACAAAATCAGAGCACGAAACAACAAAGGGAGATAAGTAAACAAGAATTCCGCGGAATCAGATGCCCCACCTTGTCCCGCCTTGACCTCGAGCCTGGGCCCGAAAGCAATTTTCACTGGCCCGAACATATTATACAATTATTGACTAGTGAGCCATAGAATATCATATTCTATGGCTCACTAGTCAATAATTGTTTTATTATATGATAATAGTCTGTATATAGCACTTATGACCTTATGCTACTAGACAAAGTAAAAAGTTTAAAAATTAAAAATAATAATGCTTGCTACTGGAGCCCAGAATTTTTGTTAATAGTCCTATATTTATCTACATATATCTGCACAGGTCCACATAATGCCACAATATTTTCAACACAGTTTACGGAAATGTAATATACAAAAAAAAAAAAAAAAAAAATGCTCGCTACTGGAGCCCAGAATTTGTGTTAATAGTCTTATATTTATCTACATATATCTGCACAGGTCCACATACTGCCACAATATTGTCAACACAGTTTACGGAAATGTAATAATGTACCTGTATAAATTACCTGTAATAAGTTATTGGTCAGTTAAAAAATTGAAAAAGAATGTAAAAAAAAAATGGAAGAAAAAAATTAAATTTAAAAAAAATAAAAAAATAATGCTCCTACTGGAGCCCAGAATGTTTTTTAATAGTCCTATATTTATCTACATATCATATATGCACAGGTCCACATATTGCCACAATATTTTCAACACAGTTTACGGAAATGTAATATCCAATGTAGTAATTTACCTGTATAAATTACCTGTGGTCAAGAGTGGTCAAGACTGGACATTTGCACATGCTAGCACATGCACAGGTGAATGGTTCTCCCAGTCTCTATTGTTCTCTCTACAGGTAAGGTGTACAGAGCCCACGAGAAAACGGGTCTTCATGCATTATTGTCCAGTTTGTAGAGTGCGCAAAACATGTGTGAAGTTTCATGAAAATATTCCAAAGGGTGGTCGAGTTATGCTCCGGACAGGAAATCAGTGCGCGAAAACAAAAAAGGGAGATAACTAAAAAATTAGCTATGCAAGAGTTGTCATTCTTGTGCACGACACACCTTCGGTTCGTGGTCTAATTGAATGTGTGAAGTTTCATAAAAAATATTCCAAAGGGTGGTCGAGTTATGGTCAATCAGTGCGCGAAACAAAAAAGGGAGATAACTCAAAAATTAGCTATGCAAGAGTTGTCATTCTTGTGCTCGACACACCTTCGGGTCGTGGTCTATGCATGTGTGAAGTTTCATGAAAATATTCCAAAGGGTGTTCGAGTTATGCTCCGGACAAGAAGTGTCTGCGGCGGACGCGGGCACGGACGCGGACGCGGACGCGGACGCGGACGCGGACGCGGACGCGGCCCTTTGTCCAATCCATAGTATCCCCCGACGGAGTCCGGGGGATACAATAAACTGTGCGCATCTACTCATCATAAGGAAGCTACATACCAAGTTTCATGTCTGTAGTCATTACGGTTTAAACGTTTTACGAGTTACAAGGCAAAATTGTCAAATTCTAAGTAGAAAAAGGGGAGATAATCCATGACCCAGGGTAGAATAAAAAATCAAAATAAAATTTGCGCATCTACTCATCAGAAGGAACTACGTACCAAGTTTAAGGTCTGTAGCTATTAGAGTTTAAAAGTTTTACGAGTTACAAGCCAAAATTTGAAAATTACAAGTTGAACAGGGGGATATAATCCATTAACCAAGAGTGGAATCAAAAATCGAAATAAGCTTTGCGCATCTACTAATCATCAAAAAGGTACATATCCAGTTTCAGGTGTGTAGTTATTACAATTTAAAAGTTTGACGAGTTACAACACAAAATTGGCAAATTTTAAGTCGAAAAGGGGGAGATATTCCATGACACATGGGTCAAATAAAAAAATCGAAATAAAGTTTGCACATCTACTCATCCTAAGGAAGCTACAAACCAACTTTAATAAACAATTAATAAACAATGATAAACATGCTGGAATTTTGTAACAAAATATGTTATTGTGCTCGCTCATAATAACCCATGATCAGTAGCCTATTTCATCAACATTGCAAAGTATACTTTACTAGCAAAGTATACTTTGAGGGAGTAATCATTTATTTTTCCTGAAATGCATTATGTCATATAGAACTAACTACTGCATATATTTGATGATTAAAAGCATGCAGAATTATTATACTGAATTTATTATATTATCACAGCCAAATTGGCTGTGATAATGTAATAAATTCAGTATAATAAAAATTAATAAATTTATCATAAAATTGAAAATTTCTCCCTCAAAGTATACTTTGCTACTAAAGTGTACTTTGCAATTTTGATGAAATAGGCTACTGGTAAAATAATCACAATTTGGCTAAAGAAATATGCAAACAATATTCCCACTATAGTCTAGCTGGCTGGGTAAAGCCAAAACATGGCCAGATTGGCACAGCAATTTGTCTGGATGTACTTTTAACAAATTTTGGGGTGACCGGGTCCGCAAAAAAAGATGACTGAATATAATGAAACTGAAATACAAAATGGCCTCCAAAAACAACTGTTTTTTCCCCGGATTTTCACTGTTAAAACTTGTCGTATATAATGAAATTACCACAATGGTAAGTAATTGGTGGAAAATAATGTCATGCTGAAACAAGAAATGTGGCCTGTCGCCACACGAATGCCCCCGGTGGCAAATTGGAGAAACTGTGGCAAAGCTAATTAATCAAAGTGACAAGTATTCACAAGCACATTTATGAAGGTCAAAGGGTCAGGGTCATATTAAGGGCAGTGTTGATGTGTAGCATTTGTCCACAAGTATGGTGTATTGAAATATTAAAGTAACCCATCAAGGGATAAAGAAGTTATCACAGAAATGAGAAGTCCGGCGAACTTATTAATGTGTGAAAAAGTTCAAAGTTGTCAAGGTTAAGGGCAGCATGGATGTGTGACATTTGTCCACACGTATGCTGTGCTGAAATATTTAAGTAATCCTTCAAGTAATTATATAGAAGTTATAACAAAATTTCGAAACTCAGGCGAACTTCTTAAGGTATTTGGTGATAGATAGATACACTTGACTTCAATGATAATTGCTTCATAAGAGTGATGTGATATATGAATATAACAAATGTGAATATTGTCTTGATACTGTATACTATATTGAGCATTGAGGTGCCATCTCCGCCATCTTTGTATGTACAAGCCATCGTACAGTTTCACCATTTCGTGCATTTGACACATACAGCAAATAATATGACAGTAAATAAAATAAAATTTGGTGCAATACATAATAGACAAATATGACAACGGCAAGCTATAAATATTATGCCAGCAAACTGTACAAAAGACGAGATATCTGAGCATTTCTCCCATCAATCTCAAAATAAATTTCAACGTGTAAACTTTTCAATCTGATGCACAGCATATGTCACTGTACACGTTACCCAAAGGTAAAGCCATATTTACTCGCGTAGTAGGTGAGTAGACACCAGGGACAATACACTTAGGTAACTTCTTACATGTCACTGGATTTGATAGCTAATAACAGAGTAAAATAGTGCGTATATATGGTATGTGTTGTGTGGTTTGCCAGTTAAAGTGATACACTGTGCGATTTTCTGTGTATGAGGTTATTTATAATGGTGGTTCATGTTGGTAAAAACAGGAGGTACAAACCTGTCCAGAAAACTGACATATTTTACAGTTTGGTGTAATACAATTGATGAGAGTCCATTCTCCTGGCTTTTCTACATGTGATTAGCTACATTATATCATATGCTCTACTTCACATTTCGAGTTCTTTGTCAAACGGCAGAAACAAGCAGAACTGGCTCATGGCTGGAACACAGAAAGATGGCCGACTTGGCCACCAAAGGGTGCGTATACTTTAGGATAAAGTAACGAGGCAGTGTATAGGTTATACATATATTCCATCACATTTACGAAGCAATCGTCCAACGATGATCAGGTATATAGTTGGTCCTTAATGTGCCGGACACCCGGACACATAGTCCAAACCACTATATATGCCTCCGCCTCTACAGAGATCAGGGGGGGGGCGGCATGAAATAATCAACTAGAATAGCGTTTGGCGGTCAATTTATTGTTTTAAATAATGGTGATATGTAAAGAAAAATAAGTCGCTTAACTAAGTGGAGCTATGATGCGGTAACGATCCAGAGCTCCAGATAAGCTGCGTATTTGCTTAAATACCCAATTAAAATTGCCAAAAACCCAATTGAAATCAAACGTAGCGAGTATCAAAAAGCAATAACAATTTTGTGGTACCTTTATCATACTGCAGAAAACAATAAACAGACCACAACTATAGCATATTTTTCTTATTTTCAATGAAAACACATCTTGGTATTTCATTAGAATTGTCATCATATCAGGCTAACAATTTGCCTACATATAATTTATGCCTACAAAAGGTTAACATATATGTATACATGTACCATTGTAGTGTCAAATGTTTCCAGATTTATACAAACCTGCTTATTTTTGGCATCCTTCTTCTTACGTGCCCGATGCCCATCTGGTCCACTAAAGCACTATCCCCTTTTTCAATTTTGCCTTGTTTATTATCAAAGCGGTATGTGGGGCATCCGTGGTCTATGAACACATTTTCTAGTTGTCGACTATGATTTGTTATATTTAACATAGTACATATATTTCAAATAAAACTTGGAATTTACCATGTGTGGTTTATATAAATCAGGAGTAAGTGAATTATGCTGAACATATGGTCAACATACCATGACCCAAGTCAATTACACCTATTGTGAAATACACATGTATACCCAAACATGTTAAAGTGCGGGAAACCCAACCCAGTGATGTGTATGTGGGTGTATTGTCGACCTTGATATTTTGTATTTAAAGTCTTTGTTTTAGTCTGTCTCAATTACACCTATTGTGAAATATACCCAAGAATGTTAAAATGCGGGCAATCTTACCCAGTTTATATGTATGTTGGAGTATTGTCGAGCTTGATATTTTGTATTTAAAGGTACATACCCGCTCAGTAGGCACAAAGTGTTATTTATAGGAATTAAATAAGTGTATGATTATGTCACTATTCCACCAGTTGTAAAAATTACGAGTGCCCGCTATACAGATATAATCATTTAGTAACATATATTTTACTGATAGTGACTCGCGGTGGTATCAGGCTATTTTCTTATCCAAATGAAGCATGATTTGTTTTAATTATTTTAAATGCGTCACCTACAAAAATAATATTTTCGACAGATTATAAAGTATGATCATTGCACATCAAAACATAAATACAGCGAATAAACAGTAATATCCGTTAACATTTTAAGCAAACACGTCTATCGCCCCTGATATCAGTGTGGACATTTACGTCTAATATAACATGTTTGCTAATGCCAATCAATACGTGGGGTAATGGTGAATAAATGTTTATTTTACCAAAAAATGTCTCAGATGATGTATTTGATATGGTTTTCAGTGGTTGGTAGGTGGGAGCATGCGATGGGTAATTTAATGATCCGGGTTCATCCTTATCGATTTTCCGACTGGAGACCTGGTTTGGCTCTCGCACGTCTTCCGCATTTTGTATGTGACAGTTGAATCCGGTTATACTCCTTATGTGAGTATTACGATTATTCGTAATCCTATTCTAGAGGAATGAGCCAAGTGACTTGGTGTGGTATTGACCTGGCACCAGGTCAGGTTATTCTAATTTCAGGGCTGAATATATTTTTTTTCCATGTAAATGTTCCGTTATGATTTTGGGATTTTCCCCCCAATGCCCGGCCTTACATGACCTGTTGATAGGCCGTTAAACACCAATAAACAAACAACACAAACAAACTGTGGTTTTCAACTGTAATAGTCCAGTCAGCCTATACGATCACCTCAACATAATTGCAACATAATTTATTTCTTTACACATGTGTTGAAGATAGCATAATAAAGAACATATCACAAGTCTAGAACAATCTAAATAAGGGAAATCCCATACAAATGACTTTTAAAACTGGTCTATTCGAATGGCCGTTGCAGCCCACCAGAGGCAAACATATCAAATTTACCGCGTGATGACGTGTATTGGTGACGTTGTCTGTGTAACCGGAAGGTCATTATCCAAACTCCTATATCATATCATATGATAGCCATATCTCCTATAACTTAATTATATATCCTATATCATATATAATACCCATATATCTTATCTCCTATATCATATCCTATATACATTATATATTATAATGCACAGTTAACACCTGTATATTTTTCTGAGCGTTTTAGCGTCCATCTTAAGACATGGCTTACTGTTACATAAGCACAGCTCAACAGCTAAGTTTAATGTCTTATGATGTGCGTCACTTGGCGCGGAATCTCAAGTCTCGTTCTGGCGTTGGCTTTGGCGCGCACTGCCCGGCTGTCGTCACTTCTGCGATAGTTGCCAGTGTACGCGCATTGCCGCCATATTGCATCTTTTGATAAACAATGAATTACACACATTATATAATTTAGTTTTGGTTTATCTCCAGTTAATTGTAATTGTAAATTAGGTATTATATGTCTTGCGTGTATCTGGCTTAATCGGTGAAATGATCACATAATGACGTAACAGGAGTTTTTGACGTTTCATACAATCCTTTATCATTTTGATCACCGATTATCACTCGTCTATTTTCTCGTGAGCCGATTACTTTGTATATATCATATATGGCGTGCATGTTCGATTGTGTATACATCTATTTTATGTAATGAGAATTGCGACATATTATGTTCAGGCACCGACCAGATATTGATATTCTGTATCAATTGGCACCTTACTGATTCTAGTTAACCGGCCGTTAGCCATATATTGTATATAAGGTTCATGTCGGACAGTTTCATGATCGGGGGTTTGTGTTTATTTTAACACATACCCACCGTTATTTATGCCACATTTCGGTGCATTGTTATGTTAGAACCGCTATTCTCATGTGTTCCCACCTATTTGACCATCAGTGAGGACCCTGATTGGCTGGCACAAATGTGCAGCCATATCCGTGTCTTCACTGGTAACATATACCGTTGTGTCCCTTTGTTTAGATTCCGACACATCGGTGTATGTTCTGATCAGACTCCACATATGTGCAGTCTGATCTGGGACTACACTGGTCACATACATGCAGGAGCGTCAGTTAATGTGCGGATCAGATTTCACCAATGTGCAATCTGATCTGGGACTACACTGGTCGCAATGGCCGATGCATCCTTTTGGGTCTTTTTGCTTAGGGTCTACACATGAGTTTAGTTCGGTTCGGACATAAGCCAGTTGTTTTTCATATATATTATATATTCATTGTTTATCAATATGTTACATCTTCACTTATGTTTTGAAGTATTTTATCCCCCCCCCCCCCATCCCTCCGCCGCTGCACAAACACCCGGTCAGGGGGCATTATAATTTGCAACTGTCGGTCCGTCCGCGCGTTTGTATGTTTTTTCATTTATTTTTTTTGGCTTATATTTAACGGCGGCACTGGCTCTAGGACCTTGCATGCCGTCTCCCAAGAATGGGAGAATGAACGGAGGTAGAGACTTTTTGAGAGAAGCCGGTAATTCGTATTTACAGAGCAACTACGAATTATCGGTACCCATTTACAGCTGGGTGAACTGGAGCAGTGTGGATAAAGTGTCTTGCTCAAGGACACAACGCACGCCGCTAGTCAGGCTCGAACCCACGACCCTTGGATCAGTAGTCCGACACACTAACCATTACGCCACGGCGCTCCACTCGTTTGTATGTCAGTAATATATAGTTTGACAGACTACCAATTCTACAGTTTTATTACGATTAACTTCATACTTCGTACACATGAACATCATCAAGCGTCATACAGGGTTCCCACTGGTCCTTAAATTCCTGGAAAGTCATGGAATTTGGAAAAATGGATTCCAGGCCTGGAAAGTCATGGAATTTGCGTCTTTTCTTTCTGAAAAGGTCATTGAAAGTCATGGAATTTTGATTCCAGTCCATTTATTGGTGTTGTTGAGCAAAGTTCAGTGCAATTTCGTGACTTCGAGCCAAACGATTTGATGTGGTAAGGGCACCTGGCACCAAATCGTGAGTTTGTAAATTCAGAACTGAAGTACTACATGAAACGGTGTCGAGCCTGGAATACAATTGTGTTGGTGAGATAAGTAACTTCTCTCCCCAACACAAGTGTATTCCAGGCTCGATACCGTTTCATCAGCATCATTCATGCAAATATGGGTCCTTGAATTTCGAAAACAGGTCCTTGAAAGTCATGGAAAAGTCATGGAATTTGGTCTTCCCAAGAGAGTGGGAACCCTGGTCATAAGTTTGTAATGTAAACATTTTTGCATTATCTCCAGTTGATATACCTGGAGTAATTTTTATCCCATCGCATAGCGAAAAAGGGATATAGGGATGCAAAAGTCGTCCGTCCGTTCGTCCGTCTGTCCATCATGTTTTCCATTCTGCTATAACTTCTTTACCGTATGACAGATTGGCTTGAAATTCATGTGCATGTTTCTCATAATGCATCGTCCCAGACGCGCTCCCCTGTGCCCAAGGTCACGGTAAAAAAAGTCAAATAATTGTTTGACACTTCGTGTGCATGTCTGTCATCATCCATAGTTTCATTTACCACCCCAAAGTCAAGGTTAACTAACTTTGAAATTTCCACTTCAGTATACTCAGGGACAATCATCAGTATTGTTATGCCAATGATCGATGCGAACTTGAGTGACATGTCGTGTGTATATACACAATTTTGACATTTGTCTGTGATCATGCATTGAAATATGGTGTGAATCCGCTAATTACCTTTGGTCAGCCGCTGTACTGGAAGGCTCTCATCGTGATTATAAATGAAAAGGCCAGCAGTTGATTGCGTGCTATTGTATTATGATTGATTTCACACAATCATGAGCTTCCTCGGATGTATTGTTCAGCTGATGCAGAGATCTGGTCTCTCGGGACTGCTAGCGGTCAGGGGTCATTTGCTAGTAGACAACGCTTTGAATTCAATCCTCGTCTAACGGAGCTTTGGTTGCCAGGACATATGACAACAATGGCATGATAATTGAACTCGTTGTAAAAATGAGGGACTTGCTTGAAGTGAAAAAGAGATTGGATATATCACGCTAGATAATTATAGTGCCGAAGCCCATGGCGACATTCCTGAAGTTAGCAAAATATACGACGTTCTTCTGTCCGTTAATCTTACTGTTCAGTCTATTGTTGAAAGTGATCGTCTTCACGTCAATTCAAATTTATCTGAAGGAAAATAGTCATTGAAAGAATACCGAACAGCAGCACTTCGACTTCAGTATATGGAAATGATAGACATATTTAAGAACATTTATAAAAGCAGAGCGAACATGTGATAGGAAACTTAATTTTACATACACTATCGCTTATAATGCTTCCGTTATTCGCTGCCGCAGGCCACAATCAAAATCTGAAATCAGAATATGTGTAATGTGCAAATGATGCAAGACCGAGACTATCAACAACACACTACATCAAACTTTCAAATCAGGACATCGTGCTGTTTGTAGGAGCGCCATGTAATGGGTAGTCTTATACGCTAATCTCGTCACTGAACACGTCTTAATAAGAAGTGTAAATGCGACTTGAGATATGACTAAAGGCAAACACACGACACAATCACAGCAGGTTATTATCATTATCTTCATGTGCAGAAATAAACAGTGGTATGCAGGAGTTCTGTTGAAGCCAGTATCACACAAGTGGGAAACACAAATAGGTACGGTGTAGTACGAGCTGGTGAGGGTGTACTTAGTGGGATTTTACGGTGGGGTTATATCAGAAGGACGACTAGATACACTTCGCTCCAGAAAATTTACTATCAAAGTCTCGTCAGGTACAATGTGTGTACATGTGCATGCACTGCCACCCACACCAGCAGCAGCGAAATACCACAGTACTTCAGGTACATAACTGTATTGATTCAGAGATGAACTGGTACCACAGGATTAGGGATGGTTTGTTGTAAAACAAGTTACTTCCTATAAATACATAGTTTCCACCTGCTTCCGAAAGTCTTCTGAAGACTATCAGGTGTAGCTGTAAACTGAATTGCGATACAAAACGTTGTACATCCAGAAACTATTGACTTGATGTTCCACAGGATGCTGCGAATGCAGAGGTGTGGCATGCACTAACGTTACAAACCTCAGTGAGTCCGACCTATTCAGTAGACTTATAACCCAACTGACATAGTAATACGAAATCAAACTGAGGTGAGTGAATTGATTTGAACAGCTAATTATCTATATTTCTAACTACGTGTATCATAGTTTACGCAGGAAATCTGTGATATTACACATTGAGATAACGAGTCTCCACCTGATATGTTATGTTTGCAACTTGTTGTGAATGAGCGAGTTTTTCGAGCACATGCTATTTTGGCGGCCATTTTGAATTTTAATGCCAATGACAGAACAATTCAATTCATATATGGTATCATTATCAGATTTTTACCTCTAGCTATGCATTTGAGCACTGTAAATTGCGCCAACAAATATTTACAAATGATAATATGACAAAAGTAGCGTGATATATCTGTATACGACGGCCATCTTGGATGTATGCAAATTAAGCTTGTTTCCGATTTGTCTAGACTTTTAGTATGTTATCATAAACACTTCACCTACACATATGCAAGTACAATAATAGTTTCTGTTGCAATTTTGTTAAGGTTGGGCTACAAATTGATATAGACTGACTGGACTATAATATGTAGATTCCTTTCCTTTACTATTTGTTATAGCCCTCTAATCTAGTTCGAAAGTAAGACCATGGTATAATGAAATTTGAAACTGTAGTGTAAAAAAAACAATCAATGCTATCTATACATGTACATAGTAAATCTATATTCTGCACTGTTTTTTGTGCCTTAAATTGTTGTTCTTGTTCTAATTAAAATACAGATAATTCAGGTAATTGAATAGATGATAAATCAGTGGGCTGTGATCTGACAAAACCACACTTATTGCATTTGCAGTTAAAGGTACATGCCCACGCAGCAGGTTACACTGTATTACTACTTTTCATTTTCTGTCATGCCTTGTGAGCCATTTGTCTATACCCACTAACGAGTTATTTTTAATTACGGCGCGTGTTAATTGGTGTTAAATCGCATTTTATATGCCACAACCAGAAAGGGTATTTTCCGACCTCGTGCTATTTTTACCAATACGCGTCACGTGTTACTGTCAATCATATCACATCTTTGACATGCGCAGTGAAGTATCGGAAGCTAAGAAGAAAAATCTCTTTTCGAGTCCAAATCTAAATCTCCACGTAACTCTTTCCATTTGGTGATCTGGTCGCCAATATTAACCACTCTCTCTCTCTGTACTGCCTGTCACTCAGACATTTCGCCTTTTTTTTAGCCGACGCCGTTTCATACAATTTCCGTCCAGGACGTTTCGACATGTTGATATTCTTGTTTACATATTGGGAAGCCTACTGGCGCGCGTAGTATACTGCGCATGCGCACCGCAAGCCATGATATGAAAGTCGTCGTCCCCGCACATTATAAAAATAGACTGTTACCCCCGCGCGTCGCTAACAGTAAATTTATAATTAATAAATGATTATATTTGTATAGCGGCACTCGTAATTTTTAGAACTGGTGGAATAGTGACATAATTATACACTTATTTAATTCCTATAAAGAACATTTTGTGCCTGCTGCGTGGGCATGTACATTTAAGTAGTGTCTTCTATTGTCGCAAATTCATGCAAATATCCATTCTGTACAAACATTATTATCGATTAACCCTTTCAACTCCCCGTGCCTCTCTCTTTATCCCAATGATTGCAAACATTGTAAATACAGACGAACCATCTCTGCAGAGTATTTAATCGGACGGAATCGAACGTTTAAACTTGGTCTGATTCAAATTTATCTGCAGCATGCTCAGACTGAACTACATATGTAATGCTGCTAAATTTGGTATTGGCAGACTCGTAGTGTTAACGGCTGGAACATGGTCATCAAACCACAGTCGTATTGATGAAAAAGAAGAGACCTCCTGGGCGCCGCCATTACTCCAATTAACACCATAACAATAGACCACATGCTCCCATACTCTGTAGCTGGGGCTACACGTATTTCATATTTAAACTTTGCTGGTCTCTATACAGACAGGGAGACTACACAGGGACCTACGTGAAGCGGTTGTCCACATAGGTTCACTAGAACTGGCCATCTGGTCTCTATACAGACATGCAGTGTGACTGTCATGCATTTAGATATACTTTGTAAATGTACACCCATTTGTGTCTGTCAACCTTTTCCTCCTAAATTATCTGAAATTGACCCTTCAGCATGTTCAGTGTTTAATTAACCTTTTCACCCCTAAATAACTGGAACGGATTGTGATATGTTACTTTTCCAACCACACAAATCATCAGAAAATGATTTTCAGACAAGTCCATTTATAAAAAGAGGGTGCTTTTTTTCTCTAAAAAGTATGAAAGTTAGTTGCAAAAAGTGAAAATCCTGATGAGACGGCTCGTCAGCCGGCTCATCTGGATCTACACTTTTTGCCAATACCACTATACAGGCCTGTGGTGTTGAAAGGGTTAGAAATGTGCGTGTGGTGGTGGGGAGTTTGGCGACCTGTCTATAGCATCGGTATACTATTCTCTATTATATCGGTATACTAATGTTTGTTTATGATTATTTGTAATCATATTTTAGCGGAAGGGGCCAAGTGACTACCGCTTACCTGATTGAAATGACGATCATTTGACTAGAATTACGTGATACATTTGGCGCAAAAGTGAACATCATTTTTTTTTTCTACAGAAATGGCACTTTCAACAGGTAATATCTTATCTGTGTTAGTAAAGATCGTTATTTTAATGCGTTTTCAGTACAGCCACTAGAATGAACCGGAATGCACCAAATCACATGTACGTGATAAAAAAAATCCGTGAGAGCATGCAACCGGACTCCCCTAGCTACCTCCCGCGGACCACAGCAGCGCTTTTTTTATTTTCTGGGGAAAGGCCCGATTAATTTTAACTGTATATTGCACAGCTGGTTACACAGTTCTGGCCACATGGTCTCTATACAGAAAGACAGGGTGACTACACAGGGACCTACATAAAGTGGTTGTCTAGCTGGTTCATTAGTTCTGACCACCTGGTCTCTATACAGACAGGGAGAATACACAGGGACCTACGTGAAACGGTTGTCCACATAGTTTCACTAGTACTGGCCATCTGGTCTCTATACAGACATACATTGTGACTACACAGGCACCTACGTGAAGTGGTTATCCATATGGTTTCACCTGTTATGGCCACCTGGTCGCTATATAGACAGACAGAGTGACTACACAGGGACCTACGTGAAGTGGTTGTCCAGCTGGTTCACTAGTTCTGGCCACCCGGTCTCTATACATACAGGGAGACTACAAAGGGACATACCTGAAGTTTCACGAACATTTTAGTGGTACGAAGTTTAATGAAACGGGCCCCAGATCTCTATACAGACATATAGGGTGAATACACAGAGACCTACATGAAGTCCACTTTGTCTCTGTACAAACAGTCAGTGTGACTACACAGGCACCTACCTGAAGTAGTTATCCAGCTGGTTTCACTAGTTATGGCCATCTGATCTTTATACAAACATACATGGTGACTACACAGTGGTCAACCTGAAGTGGTTGTCCAGCTCGTGTCACTATTTAGGGCCACCTGGTCTCTATACAGACAGACAGGGTGACTACAGGGGGACATACGTGAAGTGGTTGTCCAGATCTTTTCACATGTTCCGGTCACCTGGTCTATATACAGACAGAGAGACAGGGCGACTGTTGTCCAGCTCGCTTCACTAGTTCCGGCCACCTGGTCTATATACAGACAGAGAGACAGGGCGACTGTTGTCCAGCTCGTTTCACTAGTTCCGGCCACCTGGTCTATATACAAACAGACAGGGTGACTACACAGGGACCTACGTCAAGTGGTTGTCCAGCTGGTTTCACTATGTAGGGCCACCTGGTCTCTATACAGACATGGTGACTACACAGGGACCTACGTGAAGTGGTTGTCCAGCTAGTTTCACCAGTACTGGCCACCTGGTCTCTATATAGACATACAGTGTGACTACACAGGCACCTACGTGAAGTGTTATCCATATGGTTTCACCAGTTATGGCCACCTGGTCGCTATACAGACATACAAGGTGACTACACAGGGACCTACGTGAAGTGGTTCTCCAGCTGGTTTCATCAGTTGTGACCACCAGATCTATATACAGACATATATGCAGCGTGAGTACACAGGGACCTACGTGAAGTGGTTGTCCACTTAGTTTCACCATTTAGGGTCACCTGATCTCTATACAGACAGGCAGGGTGACTACACAGGGACCTACGTGAAGTGGTTGTCCACGTAGTTTCACCATTTAGGGCCACCTGGTTTCTATACAGACAGACAGTGTGACTACACAGGGACCTACATGAAGTGGTTGTCCACCTAGCTTCACCATTTAGGGCCACCTGATCTCTATACAGACAGGCAGGGTGACTACACAGGGACATACGTGAAGTGGTTGTCCCGCTAGTTTCACCAGTTCCGGCCACCTGATCTATATATAGACAGACAGGGTGACTACACAGGAACCTGCATGAAATGGTTGTCCAGCTCGTTTCACCACTTATGGCCACCTGCTATATATACAGAAATACAGGGCGACTACACAGGGACGTACGTGAAGTGGTTCTCCAGCTCGTTTCACCAGTTCCGGCCACCTGGTCTCTATACAGACATACAGGGTGACTACACAGGGACCTACGTGAAATAGTTGTCCAGTTGGTTTCACTATTTAGGGCCATCTGGTCTCTATACAGACAGACAGGGTGACTACACAGGGACCTACGTGAAATGGTTGTCCAGCTAGCTTCACCAGTTAGTGCCACCTGGTCTCTATACAGACAGTCAGGGTGCCTACACAGGGACCTACGTGAAATGGTTGTCCACCTAGATTCACCAGTTAGTGCCACCTAATCTCTTTACAGACAGTCAGGGTGCCTACACAGAGACCTACGGTAAGTGGTTCTGCAGCTGGTTAGCTAGTTCTGGCCACCTTGTCTCTATACAGGCAGACAGGGTGACTACGCAGGGACCTACGTGCCGTGGTTCTCCAGCTAGTTCATTAGTTATGGACACCTTGTATCTATTCAGACAGACATGGTGACCACACAGAGACCTACCTGAAGTCCACTTGGTGTCTATACAGACAGTCAGGGTGACTACACAGGCACCTACATGAAGTGGTTATCAAGCTGGTTTCACCAGTTATGGCCACCTGGTTTATATACAAGCAGACATGGTGACTACACAGGGACCAACCTGAAGTGGTTGTCCAGCTGGTTTTACTAGTTAAGGCCACCTGGTTCACTAGTTCTAGCCACTGGTATATATACAGACAGACAGTGATAATATACAGTGACCTACCTGAAGTGGTTGTCCAGCTGGTTTCACTAGTTCTGGCCACCTGATATATATACAGACAGACAGGGTGACTACACAGGGACCTATGCAAAGTGGTTGTCCAGCTGGTTTCACCAGTTATGACCACCTGGTCTCTATACAAGCAAACATGTTGACTACACAGGGACCAACATGAAGTGGTTGTCCAGCTGGTTTCACTAGTTCTGGCCGATTGGTATCTATATATACAGACAGGGTGGCTACACAGGGACCTGCATGAAGTGGTTGTCCAGCTGGTTTCACTAGTTCTGGCCGATTGGTATCTATGGGGACAGACAGGGTGACTACACAGGGACCTACATGAAGTGGTTGTCCAGCTGGTTTTATGCCCGGGTTTGGAAGGTCCTCGAGCCAATTCCTACCCTTAAATATAAGATAAAAAAAAAATGAAAAAAATATATACAGTGACCTACCTGAAGTGGTTGTCCAGCTGGTTTCACTAGTTCTGGCCACCTGGTCTCTATACAGACAGACAGGGTGACTACACAGGGACCTATGCAAAGTGGTTTTCCAGCTGGTTTCACCAGTTATGGCCACCTGGTCTCTATACAAGCAGACATGGTGACTACAGAGGGACCAACCTGAAGTGGTTGTCCATCTGGTTTCACCAGTTATGGCCACCTGGTCTCTATACAGACAGACAGGGTGACTACACAGGGACCTAAGTAAAGTGGTTGTCCAGCTGGTTTCACCAGTTATGGCCACCTGGTCTCTATACAGACAGACAGGGTGACTACACAGGGACCTACGTGAAATGGCTGTCCACCTAGCTTCACCAGTTAGTGCCACCTGGTCTCTTTACAGACAGTCAGGGTGCCTACACAGAGACCTACGGTAAGTGGTTGTGCAGCTGGTTAACTAGTTCTGGCCACCTGGTCTCTATACAGGCAGACAGGGTGACTACGCAGGGACCTACGTGCCGTGGTTCTCCAGCTAGTTCATTAGTTATGGACACCTGGTCTCTATTCAGACAGACATGGTGACCACACAGAGACCTACCTGAAGTCCACTTGGTGTATATACAGACAGTCAGGGTGACTACACAGGCACCTACATGAAGTGGCTATCCAGCTGGTTTCACCAGTTATGGCCACCTGGTCTCTATACAAGCAGACATGGTGACTACACAGGGACCAACCTGAAGTGGTTGTCCAGCTGGTTTCACTAGTTCTGGCCGATTGGTATCTATGGAGACAGACAGGATGGCTACACAGGGATCTGCATGAAGTGGTTGTCCAGCTGGTTTCACCAGTTATGGCCACCTGGTATCTATACAAGCAGACATGGTGACTACACAGGGACCAACCTGAAGTGGTTGTCCAGCTGGTTTCACTAGTTCTGGCCGATTGGTATCTATGGGGACAGACAGTGTGACTACACAGGGACCTACCTGAAGTCGTTGTCAAGCTGGTTTTACTAGTTATGGCCACCTGGTTCACTAGTTCTGGCCACTGGTATATATACAGACAGACAGTGATAATATACAGTGACCTACCTGAAGTGGTTGTCCAGCTGGTTTCACTAGTTCTGGCCACCTGGTATATATACAGACAGACAGGGTGACTACACAGGGACGTATGCAAAGTGGTTGTTCAGCTGGTTTCACCAGTTATGGCCACCTGGTCTATATACAAGCAGACATGGTGACTACACAGGGACCAACCTGAAGTGGTCGTCCAGCTGGTTTTACTAGTTATGGCCACCTGGTTCACTAGTTCTGGCCACTGGTATATATACAGACAGACAGTGATAATATACAGTGACCTACCTGAAGTGGATGTTCAGCTGGTTTCACTAGTTCTGGCCACCTGGTCTCTATACAGACAGACAGGGTGACTACACAGGGACCTATGCAAAGTGGTTTTCCAGCTGGTTTCACCAGTTATGGCCACCTGGTCTCTATACAAGCAGACATGGTGACTACAGAGGGACCAACCTGAAGTGGTTGTCCATCTGGTTTCACCAGTTATGGCCACCTGGTCTCTATACAGAGAGACAGGGTGATTACACAGGGACCTAAGTAAAGTGGTTGTCCAGCTGGTTTCACCAGTTATGGCCACCTGGTCTCTATACAGACAGACAGGGTGACTACACAGGGACCTACGTGAAATGGCTGTCCACCTAGCTTCACCAGTTAGTGCCACCTGGTCTCTTTACAGACAGTCAGGGTGCCTACACAGAGACCTACGGTAATTGGTTGTGCAGCTGGTTAACTAGTTCTGGCCACCTGGTCTCTATACAGGCAGACAGGGTGACTACGCAGGGACCTACGTGCCGTGGTTCTCCAGCTAGTTCATTAGTTATGGACACCTGGTCTCTATTCAGACAGACATGGTGACCACACAGAGACCTACCTGAAGTCAGTCCATTTGGTGTCTATACAGACAGTCAGGGCGACTACACAGGCACCTACATGAAGTGGCTATCCAGCTGGTTTTACCAGTTATGGCCACCTGGTCTATATACAAGCAGACATGGTAACTACACAGGGACCAACCTGAAGTGGTCGTCCAGCTGGTTTTACTAGTTATGGCCACCTGGTTCACTAGTTCTGGTCACTGGTATATATACAGACAGACAGTGATAATATACAGTGACCTACCTGAAGTGGCTGTCTAGCTGGTTTCACTAGTTCTGGCCACCTGGTCTCTATACAGACAGACAGGGTGACTACACAGGGACCTATGCAAAGTGGTTTTCCAGCTGGTTTCACCAGTTATGGCCACCTGGTCTCTATACAAGCAGACATGGTGACTACACAGGGACCAACCTGAAGTGGTTGTCCATCTGGTTTCACCAGTTATGGCCACCTGGTCTCTATACAGACATACAGGGTGACTACACAGGGACCTAAGTAAAGTGGTTGTCCAGCTGGTTTCACCAGTTATGGCCACCTGGTCTCTATACAGACAGACAGGGTGACTACACAGGGACCTACGTGAAATGGTTGTCCACCTAGCTTCACCAGTTAGTGCCACCTGGTCTCTTTACAGACAGTCAGGGTGCCTACACAGAGACCTACGGTAAGTGGTTGTGCAGCTGGTTAACTAGTTCTGGCCACCTGGTCTCTATACAGGCAGACAGGGTGACAACGCAGGGACGTACGTGCCGTGGTTCTCCAGCTAGTTCATTAGTTATGGACACCTGGTCTCTATTCAGACAGACATGGTGACCACACAGAGACCTACCTGAAGTCCACTTGGTGTTTATACAGACAGTCAGGGTGACTACACAGGCACCTACATGAAGTGGCTATCCAGCTGGTTTCACCAGTTATGGCCACCTGGTATCTATACAAGCAGACATGGTGACTACACAGGGGCCAACCTGAAGTGGTTGTCCAGCTGGTTTTACTAGTTATGGCCACCTGGTTCATTAGTTCTGGCCACTGGTATATATACAGACAGACAGTGATAATATACAGTGACCTACCTGAACTGGTTGTCCAGCTGGTTTCACTAGTTCTGGCCACCTGGTCTATATACAGACAGACAGGGTGACTACACAGGGACCTATGCAAAGTGGTTTTCCAGCTGGTTTCACCAGTTATGGCCACCTGGTCTCTATAGAAGCAGACATGGTGACTACACAGAGACCAACCTGAAGTGGTTGTCCATCTGGTTTCACCAGTTATGGCCACCTGGTCCCTATACAGACAGACAGGGTGACTACACAGGGACCTATGTAAAGTGGTTGTCCAGCTGGTTTCACCAGTTATGGCCACCTGGTCTCTATACAGACAGACAGGGTGACTACACAGGGACCTATGTGAAATGGTTGTCCACATAGCTTCACCAGTTAGTGCCACTTGGTCTCTTTACAGACATTCAGGGTGCCTACACAGAGACCTACGGTAAGTGGTTGTGCAGCTGGTTAACTAGTTCTGGCCACCTGGTCTCTATACAGGCAGACAGGGTGACTACGCAGGGACGTACGTGCCGTGGTTCTCCAGCAGTATTCATTAGTTATGGACACCTGGTCTCTATTCAGACAGACATGGTGACCACACAGAGACCTACCTGAAGTCCACTTGGTGTTTATACAGACAGTCAGGGTGACTACACAGGCACCTACATGAAGTGGCTATCCAGTTGGTTTCACCAGTTATGGCCACCTGGTCTCTATACAAGCAGACATGGTGACTACACAGGGGCCAACCTGAAGTGGTTGTCCAGCTGGTTTTATTAGTTATGGCCACCTGGTTCATTAGTTCTGGCCACTGGTATATATACAGACAGACAGTGATAATATACAATGACCTACCTGAACTGGTTGTCCAGCTGGTTTCACTAGTTCTGGCCACCTGGTCTCTATACAGACAGACAGGGTGACTACACAGGGACCTATGCAAAGTGGTTTTCCAGCTGGTTTCACCAGTTATGGCCACCTGGTCTCTATAGAAGCAGACATGGTGACTACACAGAGACCAACCTGAATGTGGGTTTGTCCATCTGGTTTCACCATTATGGCCACCTGGCCCTATACAGAACAGACAGGGTGACTACACATGACCTATGTAAAGGGGTTGTCCAGCTGGTTTCACAGTTATGGCCACCTGGTCTCTATACAAGCAGACAGGGTGACTACAGGGACCTATTTGAAATGGTTTTGTCCACATAGCTTTCGACCAGTGTTGCCACCTGGCTCTTTACAGACATTCAGGGTGCCTACACAGAGACCTACGTAAGTGGTTGTGCAGCTGGTAACATTCTAAAGGCCCACCTGGTCCTCTACAGGCAGGAACAGGTGACTACGCAGGACGTACGTGCCGTGGTTCTCCAGCTAGTTTCATAGTTATGGACACCTGGTCTCTATTCAGACAGACATGGTGACCACACAGAGACCTACCCTGAATCCCACTTGGTGTTTTATCAGAAGTCCAGGGTACTACACAGCAACCCTACAATGAATGGCTATTCCAGTTGGGAGTTTCACCAGTTATGGCCACCAGGTCTCTATACAACAGACATTGTGACTACCAGGGCCAACCTAAGTGGTTGTCCATCGGGGGGGGGGGGGGGGGGGGGGGGTTTTATTCCTTTATGGCCACCGTTCATTAGTTCAGGCCACTGGTATATATACAGGACCAGACAGGTATAAAAACAAATGACCTACCTGAACTGGTTTGTCCCAGCTGTTTCAAACTAGTTCTGGCCACCTGGTCTCTATACAGACAGACATGGTGACTACACAGGGACCTATGGCAAATTGGTTTTTCAGCTGGTTTCACCAGTTATGGCCACCTGGTCTCTAATAAGAAGCCGACATGGTGACTACACAAAGAAACAAACCTGAAGTGGTTGGTCCACTGGTTTCACCAGTTATGGCCACCTGGTCTCTATACAGACAGACAGGGTGATAACCACAGGGACCCTATGTAAAGTGGTTGTCCACTGGTTTTTTCACAGTTTATTGGGCCACCTGGTCTCTATACATACAGACCAGGGTGACTACAGGGACCTATGTAAATGGTTGTTTCCACCTACTCCCACCAGTTGTGCCACTTGGTCACTTTAGGGAACATTCAGTGCCTACAGAGACCTACGGTAAGAAGGTTTTGTGCACTGGTTTAACTAGTTTCTGGCCACCTTTGGTCTCTATAACAGCATTGACAGGGTGGACTACCAGGGAACTTACGTCCGTGGTTCTCCAGCTAGTTTCATTAGTTATGACACCTGGTCTCATTCAGACAGACTGGTGACCACACAGAGACCTACCTGAAGTCCACATGTGGAAATAACAGACGTCAGGCTGCTACACAGGCAACCTACAGAATGGCTATCCAGCTGGTTTATTGGTATGGACCTAGCAACATGGATGAATACACAGGGACCAACCTGAAGTGGTTGTCCAACTGGTTTCACCAGTTATGGCCACCTGGTCTCTATACACAGAAACCTGGTTGAACTACACAGGGAACCTGTAAAGTGGGTTGTTCCAGCTGTTTTTCACCAGTTATTGGCCACCTGGTCTCTATACAGACAGACAGGGTGACACTCAGGGGGGGAAAAAAACCTATGGGAAATTTTGTTTCCACTAGCTTTTTTTCAACCAGGTTTAGTTGCCCACTTGGTCTCCTTTAACAGACATCAGGGTGCCTTTACACAGAGAACCTACGGTAAAGTGGGTTGTGCACTTTAACTAGTTCTGGCCACCTGGTCTCTATACAGGCAGACAGGGTGACTACGCCAGGGACTTTACCGGTGCCGGTCCCTCCAAGCCTAGTTTTTCATTAGTTATGGCACCTGGTCTCATTCAGACAGACATGTGACCACACAGAGCCTCCCTGAAGTCCACATGGGGTTCATAAACAGACAGTCGCTGACTACACAGGGCACCTACATAATGGCTATCCAGCTGGTTTCACCGTTTTATGGCCACCTGGTCTCTAAATACGCAGACATGGTGACTACACAGGGACCAACCTGAGTGGTTGTCCACCATGGTTCACTAGTTCTGGCCATTGGTATCTATAACAGACAGGGTGGCTACAACAGGATCTGCATGAAGAGGTTTGTCCAGCTGGTTTTTCACCAGTTAGCCACCTGGTCTCTATAGAATCAGACATGGTTTGACATCACAGAGACCAAAAAAATAAAAACGGTGGTGGTTCCACTGGTTTCACCATTCTGCCACCCTGGTTTCCCTATACAGACAGACAGGGTGAGTACACAGGGACCTATGTAAAAGTGGTTTGTCCACTGGTTTCACCAGTTATGGCCACCGGGTCTCATATAAAGCAACATGGTGACTACCACATAGACCAACCTGAAGTGTTTGTATCTGGTTTCACCAGTTTATTTGCCACCTGGTCCCTATACAGACAGACAGGTGACACAGGGACCTATGTAAAGTGGTTGTCCAGCTGTTTCACCAGTTTATGGCCACCTGGTCTCTATACAGACACAGGGTGACTACACAGGACCTATGTGAAATGGTTGTCCACCTAGCTTCACCAGTTAGTGCCACTTGGTCTCTTTACAGACATTCAGGGTGCCTACACAGAGACCTACGGTAAGTGGTTGTGCAGCTGGTTAACTAGTTCTGGCCACCTGGTCTCTATACAGGCAGACAGGGTGACTACGCAGGGACGTACGTGCCGTGGTTCTCCAGCTAGTTCATTAGTTATGGACACCTGGTCTCTATTCAGACAGACATGGTGACCACACAGAGACCTACCTGAAGTCCACTTGGTGTTTATACAGACAGTCAGGGTGACTACACAGGCACCTACATGAAGAGGCTATCCAGCTGGTTTCACCAGTTATGGCCACCTGGTCTCTATACAAGCAGACATGGTGACTACACAGGGGCCAACCTGAAGTGGTTGTCCAGCTGGTTTTATTAGTTATGGCCACCTGGTTCATTAGTTCTGGCCACTGGTATATATACAGACAGACAGTGATAATATACAGTGACCTACCTGAACTGGTTGTCCAGCTGGTTTCACTAGTTCTGGCCACCTGGTCTCTATACAGACAGACAGGGTGACTACACAGGGACCTATGCAAAGTGGTTTTCCAGCTGGTTTCACCAGTTATGGCCACCTGGTCTCTATAGAAGCAGACATGGTGACTACACAGAGACCAACCTGAAGTGGTTGTCCATCTGGTTTCACCAGTTATGGCCACCTGGTCTCTATACAGACAGACAGGGTGACTACACAGGGACCTATGTAAAGTGGTTGTCCAGCTGGTTTCACCAGTTATGGCCACCTGGTCTCTATACAGACAGACAGGGTGACTACACAGGGACCTATGTGAAATGGTTGTCCACCTAGCTTCACCAGTTAGTGCCACTTGGTCTCTTTACAGACATTCAGGGTGCCTACACAGAGACCTACGGTAAGTGGTTGTGCAGCTGGTTAACTAGTTCTGGCCACCTGGTCTCTATACAGGCAGACAGGGTGACTACGCAGGGACTTACGTGCCGTGGTTCTCCAGCTAGTTCATTAGTTATGGACACCTGGTCTCTATTCAGACAGACATGGTGACCACACAGAGACCTACCTGAAGTCCACTTGGTGTATATACAGACAGTCAGGCTGACTACACAGGCACCTACATGAAGTGGCTATCCAGCTGGTTTCACCAGTTATGGCCACCTGGTCTCTATACAAGCAGACATGGTGACTACACAGGGACCAACCTGAAGTGGTTGTCCAGCTGGTTTCACTAGTTCTGGCCGATTGGTATCTATGGAGACAGACAGGGTGGCTACACAGGGATCTGCATGAAGTGGTTGTCCAGCTGGTTTCACTAGTTCTGGCCGATTGGTATCTATGGAGACAGACAGGGTGGCTACACAGGGATCTGCATGAAGTGGTTGTCCAGCTGGTTTCACCAGTTATGGCCACCTGGTATCTATACAAGCAGACATGGTGACTACACAGGGACCACAGGGACCAACCTGAAGTGGTTGTCCAGCTGGTTTCACTAGTTCTGGCCGATTGGTATCTATGGGGACAGACAGTGTGACTACACAGGGACCTACCTGAAGTCGTTGTCTAGCTGGTTTTACTAGATATGGCCACCTGGTTCACTAGTTCTGGCCACTGGTATATATACAGACAGACAGTGATAATATACAGTGACCTACCTGAAGTGGTTGTCCAGCTGGTTTCACTAGTTCTGGCCACCTGGTATATATACAGACAGACAGGGTGACTACACAGGGACGTATGCAAAGTGGTTGTTCAGCTGGTTTCACCAGTTATGGCCACCTGGTCTCTATACAAGCAGACATGGTGACTACACAGGGACCAACCTGAAGTGGTTGTCCATCTGGTTTCACCTGTTATGGCCACCTGGTCTCTATACAGACAGACAGGGTGACTACACACGGACCTAAGTAAAGTGGTTGTCCAGCTGGTTTCACCAGTTATGGCCACCTGGTCTCTATACAGACAGACAGGGTGACTACACAGGGACCTATGTAAAGTGGTTGTCCCGCTAGTTTCACCAGTTCCGGCCACCTGGTCTCTATATAGACAGACAGGGTGACTACACAGGGACCTATGCAAAGTGGTTGTCCAGCTGTTTTCACCTGTTATGGCCACCTGGTCTCTATACAAGCAGACATGGTGACTACACAGGGACCAACCTGAAGTGGTTGTCCATCTGGTTTCACCTGTTATGGCCACCTGGTCTCTATACAGACAGACAGGGTGACTACACAGGGACATATGTAAAGTGGTTGTCCAGCTAGTTTCACCAGTTCCGGCCACCTGGTCTCTACATAGACAGACAGGGTGACTACACAGGAACCTACATGAAATGGTTGTCCAGCTCGTTTCACCACTTATGGCCACCTGCTATATACAGACATACATGTACATGGTGACTATACAGAGACGTACGTGAAGTGGTTGAGGACGGCATTATCTCAGTTAAATGAGCATCGGCTTCCGGATCATACTGACCCTAAGGTAACGATGCTCAGCCATTTTTTAAATTGCTTCAAATAGCATAATTTATTTTTGGTCACGTAACACCCTAGCTGCAGGTTTTCCTCTGCATATGTTACAGGTTTCTTTATATCGCTACACCACGCTACACAGTAACTAGACATTAAAACATGGATATGCCCCCGTGGTATACTGGACTGTAACTTGAGAAACCCTTACAAACCTTTTGACATAAATGTACACGGACGGAACCTTAACGCAATATGACCCGCTTGCTATTGAATAGGGGTCATACACATGTGTGTAATAGCATTTACACTTCGCGCACTAAATATAGAAAAAAACTGCAAGGCATTGACATTCATACTTCGCTATATTGTTATTGAGAGACAATTGTACAATATGACACAAAATATCACCATAAACTTACCTAATAAAGTGTGTATTAGCAAAATTCTTAGTCACTCTCCACGAAGCAGAAAGTGAACA
This sequence comes from Conchocele bisecta, assembly GCA_029237695.1. Lineage (NCBI taxonomy): Eukaryota > Metazoa > Mollusca > Bivalvia > Lucinida > Thyasiridae > Conchocele > Conchocele bisecta. The sequence goes on along the minus strand of CM055267.1, from coordinate 81,049,623 downwards.
AAGAACGCTTCAAACGCACATTTGGAAAGACTACTCCGTCATAATTATAATGCAGTGTAATGAAATATAATTACAGCTATGTACTCGGAACTAATAACACAATTGAGCATCGCTAACTAAGGGTCGGTGGTTCGAGACCCAACAGGGGTGTGTGTCGTGTCATTGACCAGCTGCGAATGGGTACCGGTATGCTGCGAATCGTAACTATTTCAATATACTCCAATACGGGAGTAGATTGCAAGAGTTACTGTTCGCAAATAGTTAACAACCAGGACCATTGAAATGATTGTTATTTATATTATTTATATGTAACCTACTTGTAATGTAGATATGAAATACATCAGTATCTGCACATAATCCCGACAAGCGGGTGTTGCAGTATGTAAATGAAAAGAAAGACAGACAGGGTGGATACACAGGGACCTGCGTGGAGTGGTTGTCAAATTGTATAATTTAGAATCATTTACAAAATAAATAGCCATCAGAGACTGGCAGCTATCCTCTGACCAAGGGCATTCGAAATACGCACCGGACAAAAACTTAACATATGTCTTTATTGAAGGAGACAAGTAGGTCACATACAAATAAAACGGTGTAGAAACTGGTTGAGGGGTGTGGGAAACAGTGTAGAAGGGGGCAGGAAATTGTTGAGGGGTGGGAAACGGTGTAAAGGGGTGCGGGAAACGGAATACATGTGGTGGGGGGGGCGGTGTCCGGGTTGGCGAGCAGGGGGCGGTAGGTGGGAATGGAGGGTGTGAAAGGTGGGAGATGAGGACCCTCCAACCCCCCTCTTAGAAGTGGCGATTCAGAGTCGACCATTGCCATTGAGAGCATGTTCGATTGGTTCATGATGTGTTGAAAATAATTAGTTTTTGGACCAAGACCAGAGTCACGGATTATGGTGTGCACCGTGGACCGGTAACTGGTGTACTGACCATAAAAGTATATTCTCATTTGTGAAGTATGAGCATTTACCTCGAAATTTTGAATGTAATCTTCAACGTTGTCAAGGGCATTGTTCCCTAAAAAAAATATTTATTGGCGCCAATATTGTGATACACCATTGTTGTTGTTGTTGTTGTTCTGCAGTCAAGCCGGGTACCAGCCGTTTGGCCCCGCCTGCGAAACTGCAGTATAGCTCCGCCCATTCGTGGAAAAATTGTCATATAGAAATTAGGGTCACCTACAAACAATCGTCTACACAATAGTTGTTTTGTGAATAAGATCATCTTACGTCTACTTCCGTGTACACAATAAGCGATACATATTAAAATTTGGACAGTCACTACTCCTCAACTATGTCAGAAAAAGGTAAGTTTCTGCTTAATACTAATACTAAAAATTTGCTAAATTACAATCTAGTGTAGTTTTGTTTTTCTATCAGAAAGTGTTAAGATTGTGTGATGTGTCGTCAGTTTTCGTGACTCATTACCGACCACATGCGTTTTCACGTTTAGCCTGCCATGTTTGGTAAATTGCAATAACTGACATGAAACACATTTCTAAACAATTTACAAAACACGGTAATGGAGTTATTGCCATGACATACTCTTTGGCGCCGCATGGATCTAAAGTATTATCTTATTTGTTAGCTTGGTGGTACTAATTACTGGTTAATTCTGGAAGTTGGCGTGACCCGATATGTTTTGGGGGTCACTCGATATTTGCTTTAAAATACATCATTGTTCTATGCCAGAATATTTCATATTTTGAACCAGGAAAATACTAAATGGTGATAATAATATTTTTGAATGACCATTTAAAGGAGATATAACAAGCTTCTGTTTTCGCGATACGCTTATGTATTCATCATTTATATATCAAATAAAACAAATTTTACAGTAATCCGACCAGTATGTGCCGTTCTATTACGGATTTCATCGGACAACCAGTTTTTCCAGCCGTCACTGCATGACTAACTTCTCCTTATTTTTGCTTACCACAGTTATTTCCCATTGCGGTTACGTGTTTATATGACGTATCAGTAGAACTTCCGAAATGTATGCATAATACGATTATTACACGTAATAGTTCAACAGACTACTTAGAACTCCAGTTTATTAGACCGCTGATATAAATATATGGGACTGTACCGTACTGTAAAAATATAAGAATGACCTAGTCACAAACTACATACTGAAATGCGACAGCGCGTGACAAAATGGACATACTGTGCAATTTTTAACGGGATACTGACATAATCCCCCTGGACATAATCCCCCCCCCCCCATGCTTTTTGACACAGGAGGACAAAATCCCCCCCCCCCGTCTAAAATACAGGTAGGACATAATCCCCCCCCATATAAAAACCCAGGTAGGACATAATCCCCCCCCATTCAGATTCAAGGTAGGACAAACCCCCCAGCATCACAAAAACCCAGGAGGTAGGACATAATCCCCCCCCCTCCCCGCTTTTATTTTACGGTCACTTTGATCTTAATTGTTTGAATCATTGATTTCTTGATGCCATTGTGGTTTCTTGATTATTCAACTGATGTTTTGAACATTAATATTCCTTAAATTGATAATTGATCACTTGATTAGTTCTCAAATTGGTTTCTCTGATCTCTTTAATCAGGCTAATTTAAATATGATCGATTTTCAAATTGGTTTCTTTGATGCTCTTTCACATCATGTTAATCAGGCTAATTTAATTATGATTATTTTTTATTAATTATTTATTATTAATGTGCTTGTTTCATGTTTGTTGTGCTCTCACTCTCGCATATTTACACATGTTTTTGCGGACGGGGGGATTATGTCATAGGCCGCATTTCCACGGGGGGGGGGGGGGGGATTATGTCCTACCTGTGATTTTGGACGGGGGGATTATGTCCTATCTGCATTTTAGACGGGGGGAGTATTTTGTCCTACCTGCATTTTAGACGGGGGGGGGGGGGGATTTTGTCCTCCTGTGTCAAAAAAACATGGGGGGGGGATTATGTCCTACAATCATTTTCAACAGCTGTAGGATACCAGTCTGTATATACATTTATTTATATTTACATCGTCAGGTTACAATCTATGATACCCCCGATATTACTTATATATAATGCTAAATCAGCTTATCAGAGCTGTCAGATGCATAGATGGATCTGGTGCTATGCTGGTGAAACTATCATAACGTCATTATTGTAGGCCATTGTTCACTTACAATGAAACAATGCTGTACATGGGGTGACAGAAGTGGGAAAATTAATTGCCACGGTGGGTGGGTTGTTGTTTGAAGATAGTGTCAACATCAGCTGTACACTGCGACTGAGAAGGTGCAATAAGCCAAACACACCACGGGGCTTATAGGGCGTTTGCGACCAGTGTAGATCCAGTTCAGCCTCTACATTCGCACAGTCTGAACAGGATCTGCACTTTTCGGCATTCCTTCAATAAAACACACTAATATGCAATCTAGATATCGTATTTAGACTACATGAGTGTTATATTTGATTAGGACCTACACTAGTCACAAATCACATAAACCCCATTTCTCCAGTCACAGCCACATATAGGACTATGCTTCGACGTAACCCCCATTTGACAATTTTCTTCTGGAAAACATCTTTAGTTTTTAACATCAAGTCCAAACATTTTCTATTTATTTGAAACAAGTCAGTAGGAAAACAGATTTGAAATAGTAAAGAATTTACTGTACATGTGAAAATTTAATGTATACTTTTAATTATTTGTATCAGTCAACGAACAAAATATGTGATTAGTTATATTTTAGTATTCCAAAACAGTATTTACGGAAAATTAAGCGAGTGGACATTGAAGTTACACAATTTTAGTCCTGCAATATAACATTCATCCATGTATAAAAGCAAACACATCAAGATTGTATTTTCGGAACTGTAGAAAGCACCCTGATGTGTATGTGGACTCAACCAATCACCATGGCATAGGTGTGGCCTCGCGAATTCAATATACACCTGCCGCATTATTTTTGACATCCGTTTGTACGTAGGTTCACACGTCTGTCACTGACTAGGACAGATAAACAAAATGGATTCAACCAATCAGCATAGAATAGGTGTGGCTTCATTGAATTCAGAATACACCTGTCCCAAGATCCACTTCCCTATTTGTCTGCGGTCAAATCATCGGATAAGTTGTTTGCTATTAATGACCTCCGGCGTCATCCGTTTGAACATAGCTACACACGCGTGTCACTGATTATTTCAACTCGAAATTGTCAAAGCTGAAGTATGCTGAAGTAACATCAATTTACGAAATGTCGGAGATTAGCATTTTGTAAAAAAATAGAAAAAGGAAATATAATATTTAATTTCATTTTTTTTTCTGATTCTGCCTCTGCTGTCTGTTTGACCGTGAATTACAACCGACTTCCGCACAGATAGTCATCGCCGACGATTGCAACCAACGTATAAATAATCCAAGTATAACGAGGCGAAGGAAAAAATAACGATTAACGTATATATTAAACTACAAAAACGAAGAAAGTATGCAACAAATACATGATGTCCGTAAATCCAAACGATATTATATAAGAAACCTTCATCCACCAATAAGGTAAGCTGTTCTACTGCTACGTCATTGCTGCTATTTTTACAGCGCCACCCCGCGCCAGTAGGTCGCAGTTACAGGAGAGATAAGCGATGACTAATTCATTGATGGCTCTGTATAGGGGGTCAGATAAAGTGCGATATGAGAAATCTCAATATCACGAAAAATACAAACGAACCGGAAATCGGTTATTAGGGTCGCCGTTGTTGTTTTTAACGCGGTTTGAAGAAAATAAGTGATAGTTTGTAATGTGACCTTTAACCATTATACATCTGCATTTAAATTTGATTCAGCGATTGGAATTTAGGTGTTTGAAGCGTTCAAAAATGATTAAATTATATAGGAAAACGGGTCAGATTTTTCCCCCGCTCACCTTCAGGTGCGCGAAATGGACGATGTCCGGCTTCCAGAATTGATTTTGATATTTTGTGAATATTCCTTTTATTTTGCATACATTTGATGCATCTGCACCTTCTTGTATGTGAATAAAGAAGCAAACGTCAACACAATGGTTGGTAGGAATTTAAAAGAGGTGAAAGTCTATGTAACACCGGCGGAAATTTTGGCGTCTACTGTCTGTTCAACGTTTTGCTTCCGACAAACTTTTGGCTATTAAACACACTAAATCTAAAAATTATTTAAATGTAAGTACTTTTTCATCAATAATAAAAAACTCACCCTCCCCAAATTTTTTTATTTCATGAAATTACAACAAATATTGTTTTTATTTCGAAAGAACGATTTTTTATGAGACCGTAATAAAAATGTTCTCTTAACTTTGCAGTACAGCAAACATGTTCTACTGATTTGTAATTTCAGCATAGACTTTGTCTTATTTGATTATCTTTGACATAATTGCAACTTGCCATACTTATATATAATTTCATCTTTATTTCATATGGTTAGAAATAATTGACTTAATTCCCTTTGTACGTACACGGGAATTATAAATCTTGGTCAGACTACGTTAGTTTACAAATTTACTTACGCTGGTTGTAAATATTTGTATCGTTGCATGTTTTCTCTTGATTTCATGGCAATATTAACGGGATTTATACCGATTATCGAAACTAATATTGGTGAAAGTGTCACAAATTATAAAATTGCGCAGTCTGATCATAGTATACACCTATAGCAACTGACATATTATTAATGTTATTTGTGTGAATGACTGTGTAATTCCATTGATAATAGTGCAATTCAAGTTAATAAGGATGATAATGCTAAAATGGCCTATATTGCTCTGTTTTATTACCAGATTTGTACAACGTTAACGTTAAATTATGAGACCCTAATAAAAATTAAATTTGCAGTACGGCAAACATGTTCTACTGATTTGTAAGTTCAGCATAGAATTTGTCTTATTTGATTATCTTTGAGATAATTGCAACTTGCAATACTTATATATAATTTCATCTTTATTTCATATGGTTAGAAATAATTTACTTAATTCCCTTTTTACATACACGTTAATTATAAATCTTCGTCAGAATACGTTAGTTTACAAAATTACTTACGCTGGTTGTAACTATTTGTATCGTTGCATGTTTTCTCTTTATTTCACAGCAATATTAACGAGATTTCCACCGATTATCGAAACTAGTATTGGTGAAAGTGTCACAAATTATAAAATTGTCAATAAATGGAAATGTGTTGTTTTTATTTACAGGGAATTAAGCAGAATAATCGCGAATTATTTACTGCAAACTAAACTTCCTTGAACTTTATTTGTACAAAGGAAGAATATTTCATTCCACATTTGGTATAAAATATTTGCGATGTCATTTACGGAAACCATATTTAGCTTCAGAAATCATTTTCACGTAGTCATAAATGTCATTTTCAATACAATAAACATGTTCGGGAAGTGAGATACATGTTAACCTGACACCTTAATTCGAATATCACAGTGGTCAATGGTGGCTCGCCACACTACATGTACATGGATTATCGATTGACATATCGATAAAATTGCATACATCACGTGACACCTGTAGATTTCCGAGAGATTACGGAAAAAGTCAATATTAGACCTCTGATTTACCTACCATCGCTCTAACAGACTGAGCTAACCGTGACATACATTCCCCGCCAAATTGAAATTCGTCCCTGAATTATATAGAGAATAGTAGGTTAGTGCCGTGAATGCGAAACATATATGGCAAGGCTCAGGAAACGGGATGGGCGAGGCTCTGCCGAGCACATCCCGTTTCCGTGTCGCGCCAGATATTTTTCCCATTCACGGCACTAACCTACTGTTCTATTTATCCCGTCAACATTACAAATAGCTTTAAAATGCAAAAAAATAACCCCAGCCGCATCTCCAAATTGTATTGACAGTATATCAAAAATGTTTCACGGCACCGTGTTTCACGGCACATACGCACTGTGTTGACGGGATAAATATTTAATTTGTCTCTGAATTCCATATTTGTGGTATAGTAGGGGGGCAAGCACCCATAAAATGAATTCTGTTCAACCCGAGAGAGCAAAAGCAACGACTACTTTAAATCAATGCATTATATCATCCTTAACACGAATCCGGTGTCGGTCAATCAAATCAGGTGGGACAAGGTCATTTTGGGGTCATTAAGTGCACATGGGTCAAATGAGTGCAAAGCTCACTCTATTTTGATAATACAATATGTACTTGCATAACATTACAGAACAATCCGATAAAGTATGTTTTATTTGTGATTATTGTTTTGTGGGGCATATACAAAGCAATTCGGTTTGCTCGGACGTCTCTATCGTTGAGAGTATCAACATATTCAAGATGGCCGCCAAGCATCAATATTTAGCCTGAAATGTGTACTTATTTGATGAATGAAAACAAATAGGCACTTGGATCTTGATCGGACGGACGCAGAAAACCCTTCGGATACCATGCATTAATTTCAAACATAGATGGAGGCTATCAAATCCATATACATCCAAGATGGACGCCAAATATTCATCAAGATCAGGCAGCATTATCTACACTGTGGTGGACCATTTCTTGGTACTAAGCTAGATATGAACATATTAGTTTGATTTTCATCTGAGATACGATATTAAAAATATAGATCAATATAAATGCTCTTCTAAAAGAGCGTGTTTGATTCAAAATGGCCGCCATATTTTCCAAAAACTCGAAAGTTATTGAATATAATGTTCACTTTTGCTTTATTTATGTATACTACTGCATTCTGTTAGGCGGTTAAATCAGTAAGTTGGACACACTTAATTTTGAAGTCATTTGTAATTGTGTTTATTCAAAATGGTCGCATCATTTAGGCTATTCACATGTGTTCAGACTAGTAGATCGCTATATATATACTAGTCGATTGTATATGCCCCATAATACACTTAGCGATGCTCGAATTAGGTTACACTCGTTGTAGAGTCAGAATATTAAAATATATGTACTGTTTGTTTTAAATATTGTATTTTATAGAGTCTTACGTTATCATATACGTTATAAATTGCACTATAATGCCATATATGTATACACTACGTATTGCGATTGGTCCATATACTAGAGTTCGGCCATTTTCGCATTACAGTCAGATATCGAACTGTTATATGCTGGTGTGCGGCTAAGTACCATGACATTTCAATCACTTTAGACTTAATTATAACCAAGATAAATCAATTCATGTAAAATACAACACTAATCAAATAGTATGTATTACAGTTTCTATTTCCGTGAATATCCATACATTCACAAGTGGATATACCCATATGCATACACTTAAATTACACTGAACTATTCAATAATTGTCCCATATAACCATACGTCTGTATAAGGCAGTTCAGAATATTCTATTTCAGAAAACATTCCGCATGACTGCTTGTATAATCATCGCTTATAAATGGAAATATATTCTCAATTAACATATATTCTGATCAACAAAAGTCCCGTCTCCTGCACTGAAATCAATATTGACATGGTCTATGCGTGTCACATATATAAAACATAATATGCTGTAACGAATGCTCATGATTTAGAGGCCTCATATCAGCTATGTGTCAATGTTTAGCTTTACACGTTTCGCTTCCAGGTTAGCTCAAACCCGGTTAGTTGAAAATCTAGTCACGGGAATTGCGGTGTTGTACTGAAAAGTGGTTGTTTGGTTGATTTGTGTACATGATTTATCCATGAATCGCAATTGCAACTACCCAAATACATGCATGTGAAAATAAGTGTCTCTGTTTGGTCTCTTACGATCTTAAGTATATGTCGTATGTTGGTGTGTATAGACACGGACGGTGGGAACTTTCTGATATAATTCTAGATTAGCATAGAATAATCAACCATGCTCATTTTAATGCATTTAAAGTATTATATATTATATTACACATATGGTTGTGATATTACAATACACAGTTATGACACTTACACATACCATGTAAGGACATTATATGACTACAACATATATGATTACAGTGTATGGTATTCCACAGAAACAATGCCCTTCATTACTGTGATACATATACATACTTATGCATTCAATATAGATTGTATTATGACCGCATAATACATTTTTATAATTTTATTCTTTATATGTACCAAACAATCTCATGAATGACCTCAACATATGTTCCATCATGAATTCACAACATATTGATCTCGATCGCATTATAGTTTAATATCCTTACTTATGTAACTCACACACACTGACTAATTAAATCCTTCCTATGTACATAGTACATGCCTACCTGTATATGACTTATTGCTCTTATAGGTCATCCAAGCGCGATGTTATTGTCAATTTCCATCCAGCCCTGACATTAGACAAACCGGATCTACTGTTAGGTCTTCACCACACTATAGTAACTTAGCCCCCCTCCACATAAACGTAGTAGGATTACCACACTGATCGTATTACTCTTATAACGGGTTTAGCCGGGTTTAACTCTTGCCTACAAGAAAGCTGTACATGCGAGTAAGGGCCAAGCCAGGGATATCGCGCTCCCTGGCAATTATCAACCGACCATCGTTAATTATATAATAAATTACCATTAACATGCTCCCAACCTGCCACTGTATTTTATTTCTATCCGAATACAGGTATTATACACGGGCATTATGTTGATTCACTCAAATGAATGAATACCTAGATGTAATTGTAAATATGTTCCTGTTTCCTTTGCCATTGTCAACATGTATTATGTTCCACTTGCAATCCAAGATCGTGACTATGTAGTAGTTTACTAACCATTACCATGTCACAGCTAGGATCTATTGTTATCCATGAGTTGCACCAATACTTTGTTGATATCTCATATTATAAAACTACGCACTATAGTAGCCATATTGGTAACTAAAATGGCGGTCATAAAATATTATTATTTATGTTGTCATCGGAAACACTTAAACATTTATGTTTAGGTGTGGCATATGTTATGTCGTTGATGACTACCCTACTTAATATAGATGTGTCAGAATTGTATCCATGTTGGCGGTCATCTTTGATTTACGTTTGTTTGCTGCAACAAATAATTCGGTACAGTTTGGAACACAAGCCTCGCAAATATGATTTCCAATTATGTTTCATTTCTTTACTACTTTTTCGATCAACAGCGCATAAGAGCAGCGATACTTAGCGGCCATCTTGAACATTCCAACATGGTCAAATAATAAGTATATTAGATGGACTCATTCATTTTTGCAAAGAACACATTCAATAATAACAAAAAAGGCAAATAACTGAAATATAAATGTGCATGAAAGTGTAGCTATATATTTTTGTTATTCCACACACATTTACTGCTCGTCTGTGTGAATATTTGGCGGCCATCTTATATGTATATGAATTTGTCAGTGGTGTATTGTTTTTATAAGTTATCAAAACGTATTGCTATGTATGTAAACGCATAATGTAAGTACCAAACGCCATATAATAATCAAATCAGAATATATTTAAGACAAAACGTTGATACGTGGCAGCCATCTTGAAAATCGCAAAATACACACCGGTTTGAACCACCATAAAAACGAAGCGTCTCATATATGTCCTAAGGAAGAATATTCAACAATTTAAACAACTTTATCGGATATTTGAAGCATGATATGCACGTACATGTCCATCTACTGATATAAAATATGTTTTTGGACTCATTTGACCTCTTTGCACTTAATGACCTCAAAAGTGACCTTGTCCCACCTAATTTGATTGACCGACGCCGGATTCATGTTCAGGAATGTATGATGTATCAATCTAGCATAGTCGTTGCTTTTGCTTTCTTGGGTTGAACAGAAATCGTTTTAAGCCACTTCTCTTCAAGGTGCCCCTCCACAAGTACACTTTGGGCAGTATTTATCAGTCAAGATCCCTCGTTGGGCGCCAAATGGCACAGGGACATCTGGTTTACTGTACCATCGCTCTAACCGACTGAGCTAACTGGGCACGAATACGTTGCAACTTCTAGACCAACAAAGATACCAATCTGACGTCACTTTGTCGCAGCGACGTTGTTTTGACATGACGTACGTTACGTCGTCGTTATCGATATTTGCGCACGGCGTACCGCTCGAGTCGTGACGTTTTCGTGCTACAATTGTTCTCACACAGAAAGTTCCATCACAATGCACATATGTATCCACTACATGTATAGTATTATTAATATATAATTATACTAGCGATATTTCAAAGTATTTATATTTAATTTATAAATAGTATAATTTGTACAGGTAAATGTCTCGATAGCTGTAGAGATCATATCGGTTTATAAATAGACTGGCTTTAGCGTATTTAAGACTCGCCATTACTGGTGATTTTAAAATAAAATAAAGAAATCGTGCACTGTGGTTATCCGTGTGTAACTGTTACATTACACTGTATTAGGGGTCTTTTTTTGTATAAATAAAGTACATACGAATGGCGTAGATCCTGATGAGACGGCTCGTGAATATCCAGCTCATCGGGATCTATAGTTTGCAAACATTTTGATAAAGGACAAAGGTATGTCTGCCATGTTTAAATAAAAGCGTTCATCTGCAATCCAAAATAAAACAATCAGCATTATGATTCGTCTAGAGTTGTCGTTTCGCAATGTTTCCGTCTTGCGAAAACATGAGAATCGTCTCCTAAAGACATGAGAATCGTCTCGCATTTTCGCCATCTCGCCTTTCGCTTTTGGAAATGTATTTTGCTTTAACCCGTCTTGCGAAAACATGCGAATCGTCTCCTAAAGACATGAGAATCGTCTCGCATTTTCGCCATCTCGCCTTTCGCTTTTGGAAATATATTTTGCTTTAACCCGTCTTGCGAAAACATGCGAATCGTCTCCTAAAGACATGAGAATCGTCTCGCATTTTCGCCATCTCGCCTTTCGCTTTTGGAAATATATTTTGCTTTAACCCGAATTATAAAACGCAGGTAACGCGGGGCGACTTACCATGTGTTACAGACAGAAAATTCGGGTTAGTTTTGCTCATGCGTGTTAATGCAGATCGCGAAGCAAAAACGCGCGATCTTCCACCTGTGGGCGAGGTTGCGAAAAAGCAAGATTGAATATGATAGAATCGCGTGTTTTCGTCTGCAATCTCGCGATCATACTTAGCATTTTCGCGATCAACCCATGCTCGATATCGCGAGAACGAGAAATTGTAACATATCCCAAGCAGGACACGTACAAATAGTCTTAGGATACGATTATCATGTGCTGCTGAAACATGTTTGTATTAAGAAGTAGAATAAATGTGGACACACACAAATAATTCTTAACAAAAAAACAACAAACATGATAATCGTCGTCTTAGGAGAAGATTCTTACGTGCTACCAATACATGTTTATTGGGGGAAAAACAAATTTCGATATGTGTTATTGGTTACTGCATCGCATCGCCGGTTTTTGCCTTGCCTTTTTTTCTGGGATTCTGCACCTCCGACTTTTAAGTTATGGAATAATTATGTGCGAAAGATAATTCCAGAACGAAACCTTACTAAATAAAGTTCTATTTTATTCCATGCCTGATAGTGTCCCAAAATGGATAAATATGATTGTGTTGAGTAATTGATCGTAAATGTGTGTCTGTTGACATCGCGTCGGCATGTATCAAATGTCAGATCGGCATGACTTTGTAACCTTTGGTGTCTCACCCTCCGCACGTCATAGTCAGTATTGATTACAACCGCAGGTGCATGTTATGTACGACGTGATCGGACAAAACCGAGCTTATTGTATATTATGCGACTAGCGAAGACCAAAACGTGTTCAGCATCAGTAATAAAAAAACGCGAGATTGTAACGTGTCCCCAACAGGACACATAACAATCGTCTTAGGAGACGATTCTCATATGCTGCCAAAACATGTTTATTAGAAAAAGAATGGGGGTAGCACTAATCGTACCGGCTCCTTCGGGCCGACAGTTACGTCCGGACCGATTGGCATTCTGAAATTTTAGAAGCCCTGATGTATAATATATGTACTTGTGTATTTATTATATACATGTGTAACTGTAAAATCACAATTCCTATACATTTATTGAATACATGTTAATAGGTAACATATTTCGATTTCTGCATTCTAATCGGTAAAGCTGCGATAATAAAATTGCTCCACACTGCGGACACACTGGACTTAGTAATGGTCCCATCCATATTTCGAGCACAAATTGCTGCTAATGGTTCGGTGTAAATATTGAAGCCCTGACGTATGTAGTCATGAAAAAAAAATCCGGTCTAGTTCATCAAATAAAGTAGCATATACTTTATAGTAAGTCATACGTTAAATATGCTCGCCAGGCGCTAAGTAAACTAAAAGATATTCATTAATCAGGACCGGATTTGGATGGTCAATGTATATTCCTTTGAAAGTTTGCGATTTGATACGAACAGCAAAAACAAGCCGAATATTTTAAATTGCTAACTAAAAACAATTAATCGGGAAACACGAAATAAATGTTCTGCGTTTGCCTAGAGCGAAAGTAACCGACTTGAATGTTACCATGCAAATCCACTGTATATTTCATTCACTGGCGTCTTCCTTGCATATTCCTTAGTCATTATATTTTATCAGAGAATAAAACATGTATGTTTATTATATACGTACATTTGTTTGCCATTAAAACACAATGGAAAGTAAATTGTCAATATTTTACCATATTATTCAGTGCCATAATTACTGTTCACCTTGTAAAATAGTTCCTTCTGAATGATCAGTAATTTGTTTTCTTCATTGCAGTTTGTATGTTTTAGGCGCATATTTACATATATCATATGCATGTTAGTTGATTTGTATGTGGATATATGCCACTCGTTCCGACTAAAGTCGTGCAATATCGCATGCTACATAGCTCGTGCATATATGCACATATAAAAACAAATATTAACCTCTAAGTACTATATCTATAAACGAAAACCGTCCTTGTGATAACCATTGTACATGTACGAGGCTTTAGATTGTATGAAGATTTTCAAGGAAATTATATCCAAATTATGTCAACACAATGATTCGAATTTTAAATCACCAATACAGATGCATCATAGTTTTTTGGACGGGCTTTGCATCCATAATTGGAAATTTCTTAAAGAGGGGTCGTTGCGTATAACACAGCAATAGGCTAAGATATGTGTGTCAGTAGTTGAAAATATGCCAAACACGCGTGCGTAGCTTGTATTGTTTCGGTACCGGTGCGCCCTTCGTGTGTGGCTGGCATCATTCTCAATACACGATCTACATTAGGATGTATTCAGTACTGAGACTTAGAGAACAAAACTGGCCAAAATGTAAAGGAAACGAATGTAGAACATGTTTTATCCAACGGAGTTATACACACGTTTCACAGTTACAAGTTTGTATAATTTGGAATCAACTGTCAATGTAATAAACTATATGATATTTGAATGTGTTTTCCCAGACCTGAGTTGTCATGTCCGCTTGATTGCAATACACATACGAGTGTATGGTGTAGGTTTATTAGGTATGGTCGATCACACACGGGGAATTAGACTAAATAAAGAAGCGTGATTATTTAACTTTTATCTAATTAACCGGAAGTTTTTCGCCGCCATAGCCCAATCCATCCTACCGCCCAGACTGGCACACCTGCATATTGTTTTATTTCGGTACGAATTGTCTTGAGAATGACGTGAGCATTTGTCCAACGGAGATAACTTGTTATTATCAGAAACAGTTACTGTAGTAGCTGCTTTCTTCGAAATAAAATAAAAGAACAAAGTAAGCAGGCGTATTTATGGAAATAACTTAAAAAATAAACCGACATGTTTAATCTTTATTTAATGTCTACTTAAATTTATTTCCCAAACACGCCATTTAATGCATACATATAGACACGACAATGACGATACATGTGACGTCTGCTTTGTCAAAATAGCGCGAAAATTACGCCGTCTTTGTAATAGTGTGGGTTCATAGCTGAAAAATTGATCACTTCCGGATACAAGCATGACATTTGGTGGAGTTGTAGAGAACAACAAACTTTATTTTTTCAGATGGGGAGCCATCGCAGATTTTACCCAGGTTGGCTAAAAATCCAAGATGGCCGCCAAATATTTACATTTTTCACTATATCTCAGTATTTGCCCATGTAAACCACATTTAATAACTTTTATAAATATGGAATATAGTGTATGGACGCAGAAATGTACTATAATCATCAAAAAAAGCTAATTTGGTAATTGCCTCATTTGCATAAAACCATGATGGCCGCCAAATATCAGTATTTTTCATTTGTTATCTGTATTTGTCATCAAATAATAATTCAAATGATTTAAAAATCCAGAATTGAGTGTGGAGACACAAGAAGGTATTTGCACAACTTTAGCTATCAAATTGGATTAATCGTTCATTTGCATAAATCCAAAATGGCCGCCAAATAGCAAGTGTTTTGTTCTGTATATACCAGTATTTGCATATAGATGATGTAAGTATGTATTTTAATAAATACCTAATGTAGTGTTTGGACACAATCATGCATTCAGATAATTTGAATCACCAACCAAACAAATAATTTTATTGTTTTTGTAAATCCAAGATGGCCGCCAAATACCACTAATCCAACTGTATATTAAAATGTTCTCACATAGGATACATCATATCAGCTGAATGTATCTAATTAGTTCTCGCTACAATTTAGAACAAAATAGATAAGTCTCATCTTGGACACCCAAGTACAAGTAGTCAATGGTCTAAGCTGTTCACAAAGGACAGTACGCATGTTTTACATGTACCTGTGCAGACAAAACATTAAAACTGTGCATTTAACGTCATGTTCAGACTGCATGAATATATTATGCAACCAGTCTACCTGCCTTGACAATTCACCAGTAACCATTGGAAATACTTCTAGGGCAATGTAAGCACAACAGAGCCGTCTCATTCTGCCAAATCACAGTTTCCTCCACACACACATAACGCAGTGCATGTTAAGCCCGCCTTTGTGCACTTGCAGCGTCCTGTGCAGCACTTTTTGCATGAGTTCATAGCATGATGCTGTTGCATTCGTCAGTGTGGTCCATAGAGGCTTCCAGCCTGTTGAACTCTTCTTCCAACCCCAGTTGCCCGGATCGGGAAGTTCTGGCATGGCCACTAGTGCTTGTCCCCAGCAGTGAACAGCCTGGTAGATAGCCCGTCTTGTGTGCTGTGTAAGTGCAGCCTGTGTTGGCGGAATGTTTTCCAGAGCTCGAGACCCCTTGGAAAACAGCTGTTGTCTTGCAGGATTGACCTTTTCTGCCTCAGATGCCCGGTCGTACATTACAACTACAAATCGCTCAACTAAGCACATACACTGGTCTGGAATGCGGTCCTGTGGTGCATTGTTGGACAAGTAGGCTAAGGCATCTGTCATCTCCGGAAGTACATTCCAGGTATCCCATGCTGATTTCTTCCCTTTTCCAGCAAATGCTGACACTGTGTCGCACCCAGTAAATGCGTGGAACAATGGCAAAGCTAGCTATCTTCTTAGGCCTAACGCATTGCAAATATCGTGCGTTGGTAGATACCTGAAATATTTAGCTGTTCCAAAAGCTACCCAGAGCTCTGACAATTCTGGCATAAGTTTTCTCGCAGTTGCCACCGACAGAATCACAATATCTGTATACACTGTTCGCACACTGATCTTGTTGTAGCCCTGTCCGACCTGATCAGCCACGTGAAGCATTATCCGTGAGTCAGCCTCCTCGTGGGAACATGGTGCTAACACAGATGTATCTTCCCGGCCTGATGAGCAGATAATATTTTGTCTACTTGTGCTATACAGTTCTTTGCCATCCACTGGATTTTCCATGAGACTTTGTCCTAAATAGTCGAATAACTCTGTCTTATTGTCATCCAAGCGTAGAAAGCTTTGCCAATTTCCAGGCAATTTTGCCTTTGGTTCAACGCGCTTTCTTATTCCTGTGTCTCTGTTGTCTCTTGTTCCTTGCTTCAAACTGTCAGAAAGGTACACATCCCATACTATGTCAAGCCGTTGAATATCGTGTAATTGAAAAAGTCTTCTAAATTGCCATCCCAAGACTGGCAAGCGATATAGACGTGAGAAGAGAACACAGTCACTCTTGAGAGCAGCAACCTGGGAGTTTGCCTTAGAGACTTCTCTCACTGGTGGGCGACTAAACAATGCCAATTTGTTTCTTGTAATAGTATCTGATACGAGTAGTTTACTTCTGTCATCCAATCTTTCCTTGACATACTCCTGGTATTGAGACTTACCAATGTCTGCAATATGGCTGACAGTTTCGCTGACTTCTTCATGCATGATTTCTCGAGAATCCAGCACTAAATGGATTGCCTAGTCCATCAATTGCTGAAACCAGAGACTTTACATCATTTACAAAGGCTTTCTGAGTACTAGCCATTTGTTCACCGTGACGTGTCTCCATCACATTCTGTACAGGCTGACAACTAATCTCGAACTCTTCAATTATTCGGGACACTTCCGGCCCAGCTATTGTCCAACGACGTAGAGCACTCGGGTTCTCCGTCAATCCTACTGCTCCACCTTCTCCTTTTATGCATGCCGTTTTACTAATTATTCTCAATGCAAGGCATCTTTGACAACTTTAATACATGCATATAGGCTATACAATCTTATAAAGGAACTTTTGTTATTAGCAAGATATATTAATTATTACCTAAACGAATTATAAATAGAGACATCGTTAAAGATTAAGAGCAAATTATTTTAATTTGTTAACAAATCCAACGATGTGGCTGTGGCCCGCATGTCGCGCCCTACGAGGCATTTGACTTTAACATAAATCCGGACGCACGGATGTACGGAAGGACGTACGGTCGCAAGCAAAAGTGCCAACCATATCGGACTGTCCGCATGCGGGCGCAACACAAATAGTCATCAGAGAGTGCCAGACCCCGCCCGAAAAGATATTTACCTAAATATGAGCATTGATTGTATAACTCTGTTTAGAAAACGTGTTACAGTCTGTATACAGACAGACGCAGTAGAGAAATTATTCCACGACTTTTCCATCCGTGACCAAGACATAAGTATTGCACGGATTTGGGTCACTGGACCATTAGGGGTGTTGTGAAAATGACAATTGCCATTTGTGAGGTGTTGAGTTTGGGTTCTTTCAATGGCGTTGGGAAACCAGACAGCATCCATATGTCATTAATTATTCAACTCACATCATTTTTGACTTGCAGACACCACCATAATTGATCACCTAGGCCTACAAATGTTTCCACCAAAAAACTGTTGTTGTTGTAGTATGTACGTATGTATGTATGTATGTATGTATGTCTGAAATCCCGCCGCTGATATGTCGGCCCACCCGGAGACAGCAAAAAAGACTGCTCCAGTATGTTTCCGAAAAATGGTAAAAAATGTCAATTTTTGGCGGCCATCTTGGATTTTTAGCCAACCTGGGCCAAATTTGAGATGGCTCCCCATCTGAAAAAATAAAGTTTGTTGTTCTCTACAACTCCACCAAATTTCATGCTTGTATCCGGAAGTGATCAATTCCTCTATAATATTGAGCTATGAGCCTGCACTATAACGTCATAACTCGTTACGTCGCGTTTACCGATAAGGGAGGTTTTTGCTTGGCGCGTCACATATAATATATATATGTGTGTGTGTCACGGTAATCCCGTTCATTACTTCTGCATGATTTCCCCATATTATCGTGTAAATTATGTGGAGCGCGTTGCCAGGCGGTCTAATAGCGTATGACTGCTTATCCTATGGTGTGGGTTCGAGCCTCACCTGGGGCAATGCGTTTGTTCTTGAGCAATACACATTATCCACACTGCTTCAGTTCTCCAAGCTGTAAATCATTGGTACTGACTACCGTCTGTTCCACGTTTTGCTGCCGACAAACGTTTGGCTATTACACTGAATACATTTTATTGAAATAAAAACTATTTTCCTATGGGAATTTAAAATGGGGCAAAAGGGAGGAAGATGGTGACCAGGAATGAGAACGAAATGGCCAAAATGAGAATGTATGACCAATTTCAAATCAATCTGAAATCAATGATAATCTGGCCGTAAACTTTGGCCAAATAACGTATTATCATGAGTGTTCTGTGTATTGCATTTGCTACAGGAGACACTTGCATACCATGCATGTTGGAATTCTTTGATAGTAAACTATGACAAAAAACTATGTTCTTGTTTGAGTTAGTATGACATACGGTATCACTCACCCAACAACATGTTTAATCATGACTTGCCAATAATATTGACCCAGATCAGCCTTCCTTTTCACAAGGTAATCTGATCAATTGGTGTTTATACTGTGCAGATTCTTTATCGACACTGATTGCAAAACCCATACGCTCCATTTCTTCAGTCACAGCGCCACATTACAGTGGGGTCAGCGTGTAAGTGCACAGACGAACGAACACGACAGGTTGGAACCAA
Organism: Conchocele bisecta; assembly: GCA_029237695.1. NCBI lineage: Eukaryota > Metazoa > Mollusca > Bivalvia > Lucinida > Thyasiridae > Conchocele > Conchocele bisecta. The sequence goes on along the minus strand of CM055267.1, from coordinate 81,030,265 downwards.
CCTGTCGTATTCGTTCGTGTGTGCACTTACACGCTGATCGGTTGGAACCAACCTGTCGTGTTCGTTCGTGTGTGCACTTACACGCTGATCCCACTGTATCACAGTGTATTCAAAGGTGATGAACTAGAATGGTACACATTTATGTACAGTAAGTTCCTTTTTATCCCCTCACCGATTGGCAGGTGTGGATATAGCAATAGTCCATGTACGTACATACGTACACATTTAATTTCTTGATAACTTATGAACCACTTCACTAATTTTACTAATATTTGGCCACAATGTGTGTCTAGCCAATCTGCTAGCCCAGGAGAGTAGGCTACAACCAGTTGTAATCTTTATGAAAGGCTTTGACAATGCATGTTTTTAATGAGAGAAACAAATGCAAATCAAAAATCATTATCAGACGATAAAATTTAATTCAGCATTGTAATGGTTATATTTTTGTGAAATGGGCGTTCTGGGCCACCTCACTTCGTTCGGCCTTGGTCCAGAAACTTAACGTAGCATGTGTTTTTTACTATTAAGGTAAATTAATCACATGGCATATTATAGTTATACATTGTAATTCCAGCACAAAAATATTTACACAATTTACCTAACATTTGATTGGTCCGTAGCAAGTCTCTGTCCAAAATTTATATCCCAGTAAACTCCAATGCCGAACTACTTTCCGTAACCGTCAGGCGCAGTTAAAATAATTCTTAAGAAAACGGAAAATAAACACATTTATTTGATGAATTTATTTCAAATGCTGGAATTATAAGGAATGAATGGCCTTTTTGTTGAATTTATCGGGGATATAAACTTGGAAAAGTCGCGGGAATACTGGACGAGGCCTTAAAGAAATTATAATTTTCGAAAAAAAATCCAAAAAAAAAAAGATTTTTTTTTTTTTTTTAGATTTTTTTTTCGAAAATTGTAATTTTTTATGACTTCGTCCAGTATTCCCGCGACTTTTCCAAGTTTATACCCCGATAAATTCCACAAAAAGGCCATTCATTCCTATAATACACCGCCACATGAGCCACATATTTGATATCTCTGCTTGTACCTACAAATACCACGATATAATAGGCCCAGCGCATTTACCTGTATATAGATAAACACTAGTGTGTCGAATGAGTTTACACCGCTACATGGTATTGGGTGGATCATATTATCTACAGTTAACCAACATATTATGTTCATGGAAAAACATGGTCTAATGTTCCAATTAGTAGCGCTGAAGCAAAGCCCACAATATGCCAATCACTATCTCACATACATCCCAGTTGGAAGTAGACACCAGTTGTCCAGTGCAATTGTGAGATGTGAGTATTTATATGAAAAACTAACAAGCTTAGATAGTTTTCTGCATTAAAGCGGCGAGCCTCATAGGGAGCCCCACATTCCCCGCATATAAGTTCTCCCCAGTGAGAAATCTCTCGCGCAAAATCACAGGGGTCCGAAGTTGTGCTGGGAAAAGTGTACTGGGTCCGAATCGGTGGGCGTCTTAGTCGGTGGGCATCTTAAGAGATGCCCACCGACTAAGACGCCCACCGATGTGTACTGGGTCCGAATCGGTGGGCGTCTTAGTCGGTGGGCATCTTAAGAGAGATGCCCACCGACTAAGACGCCCACCGATTCGGACCCAGTACACTTTTCCCAGCACAACTTCGGACCCCTGTGCGGAAAATTGGCGTATAAAGATAGATAACAAGATAAACAGGCTGTGATTAAGAATGAAATATATAGTCTCCCTTTATATCTAATATTTCAGAAAAGGTAGCAGTTAGCCTCGTACCTGTGAAATTTATTACACTTTCTGCTGATTAAAATTCACTTTTATTGTTTAATTATTATTGTCTACTTGATTTTTTATTTTAATCATATTTTACATTGTATTAATTGATGAATGCACATTCCAGGGCAATTTTGCTCATTAGAATCGTCTCAAAGAGACATCACTATATCGACTAGTAATAATATCATTTTATATGTTTTCGGGCATGCCGGATTGAATGGAACACCGTACAAAAGCGTATCTGCAAGGGTTTTTACAAAATAGGGGCTCCCGACCATTCAACACCAAGTAAAAAAGATTTTTTTTAAACATGATTTTCTTGATATATGTGCGGTGGTGCCAGTATTAAAATTAAGCCAAGCTAACCGCAATGAACCCAATAACCGTTATTCCGCCAACAATAAACACAATTTCTCTATATTTTTGACTTTGTGATGGTGTATACAAATCACTCAATACTGGCTCAATGTCAAATGATTGTAATTTCTTTACTCCCATGCTCGGAACAGCATTATACTCTCTAATAGCTTCGTCCACATCTTCAAACGTTTGCGCTGCATGATTCTGTTTTCTGATTTCATTATTAATTCAATCTAATCCCTCTGTTCTTGTTTCTGCCCATTGTGCTTGTGCCTTCTTTTTGTTTTCTTTTCATTTTTTTTTATTTCTTTGTTACATCATAATGTACAAATATACATGCATGCAATACAATATTACTAATTTTTCTACTAGTATTTACCAATCGGTTTGTAATCCGACAAAACAAGTTTATCAAGTTGTTGTCGGAGTACCTCCCTGTAAGCAATGTAAAAGGCATGCAAAAAAACGAACTATGTACCGTGTCAAGTAACAAAGTAGTCCATTTGCCGTCCTTATGAATTACATGTTGGACCTATGAATTGTCTATAGTAGAAGGTTTTTTGGTGGATTTACATTCCTATGGGTGCCTTGGAGCAAATCAGCTTGGTTGTCCTGTTGACAACCTTGGGCAACTTTTTTAATATGCAAATTAGTTTCCGCCACTAGCGGAAAAAAATATTTCACATTATAGCTCTATAACTATGCACTACAACTTCACACAAATGGTGTCTATACCTATGTGTTCATGGTCAATGATAGCATTTATACAGTGATTACATGTATATATTGTCTCATTATGCAAATTGGTTGCCGCCATTACCGAAAATCATATTTTCTTTTATAGCTCTGGAACCGTTTATGATAAATTCACGAAAATGGGTTTCAGACCCATGTTTTCCTGGTCTAGGATTTCAATAAATGTATTTATAAAGTGACTACATGCAAATATTTCAAATATTTTATTTATTTTTGGCAGTTTGGATCCTTTCTGCGAGGATTATTAGTGGCAGCAAATACATAAAACCCAACTTTCACAGCTCTGTAGCGGGTGGTTAGTTGGAAGCATGCTAATGGTAATTTAACGATGGGGTTCATCGTTTCCGGAATATCAAGCTACCTGATTATGTATGTGAGAGTTTGTTATACCCCTTATAAGAGTTGTAGGATTATGGCTAATCCTATTACTTTTAGGGGATGGGACTAAGTGATTCTGGTGTGGTGAAGACCTGGCACCAGATCAGGTTATTCTAATTTCAGGCCCGAATATGTATGTTTCTTGATGTAAATATTCAGTTCTGATTTTGAGATGTTCCCCCTTTCTTACAGGTGAAATACGGGATTCGACCCCGTTGACCCGTCTGTATATGACCTCGCTGTTGAACAGATATATGAGGAGAGTGTAGGCTAGACTAGTGTAGGGTGTTCGGCAGATCAGGAGTGATGCTCGAGCCGTACAGTACAGTACTGCGAATTATGATCTGAAAGAATTCACATACAATAACACACTGAAACAGACCAGCGCAACACTGCTGAACATAGTCTCAGAATTAGTTTCCTGTGGCACTATGGCACAAAAGTCTCTCAGCCTAGCCCAATATGTACAAGGTCACATCACCGGCACTAGGAACCAGACAACGCTGTACATGGCAGAAAAGCTTCATCCCAGACATGGCACTTCCGAGATGATCAAACTTCTACAGGATCACAGATCCTAGTATCATATGATGAGGTGATAATGTTTCGCAAATCAGTTGCCAAATTCGTGGGCGACAGCGGTGGTGATCTACATCAGGCAATGGGTTTGATGAGTAGTGTGTGGCCAATCTTCGGGTGGTTTGACAATATTGATCTTCTAGTTTAAACTCACAATGGACGTAGAGAGACACATGTCATGGCTCAGGAATTCCAACAGCATCCAGCTGGCATCGTATAACTGGATAGTGCTAGCGATCTACCTGGATATATGAATCTTGTGATCCCACGACTGGGGAAGACCGTTGCACAATCTCTTAGGACCAATATAGCCAGTAAGTGCCATTTCAGCACTATACTGGCCCAACGAAGGTTAAGCCTTCTGCAATTTATATGTGTTCAAGATACACGTACACGAATGCATGTGTCAGGGTTGAGAGTTTTATTGCTGCAGAGCTCAAGGACGCACAGTGGCCGAATTCACTTTCATCAGACCATAGCCTGGATTGGTACGGCTTAAACAACCAATTGGCCAGTGACCAAGTGACATCCGCAACAAAGCCAGCGACTGTGTACCTGATGGGCCTACTCATACATGCACCACCAGCTCACCACGATACCGTAATCACATCACTGCTATACATGAAGAAAACCATATGTGACCTAGGCATGACGTAATCAAATCTTTCCATTGATATGCAATTGGACATGGTTGCCCGACAGATCAAATGGTGGGAGCCGACTAGGTTTGACTATGTGAATCTTCGTCCAGGGGCAATGCACATTATTATGTATTTTTTGGGTTGCATTGGGACACTGGTGAAGGGGTCTGGTTTGAATGTTCTAGTTAGTGCAGCATTAGGTGGTCTGCCGGTGATTATACATAGGATTGTATGGGTACGTGCCAATAGGGCATTCCGCATAGTGACGACTGCCCTGCTGTAACACTGTCTCCAAAACGGTGAAAAATACTTCAATGAGAAGATGGGATGGGATGTGCACACCAGATAGATGCCGATGCTGTGGATGAGGATGTGGAGGATGTGGAGGAGCTGGAATAACGCGTGGTATCAGACCGCAGAAATTGCAGCAGCTATAAATTATATAATTATTAATGAATCCAAAGTTTAAAAGTGTTAGTGCATTTAATTGATAGTTATTGGAGTTAAGGTTACTACAATGGATGGATTTGTAGAAACTGCACGACTACTGAGAAAATCCAAACATTGATGATGATGAGTAAATGAACAAAGGCATATCATATAGTATACCCCAAAAAGAAAGTGTGTGTGTGAGCGGGGGGGGGGGGGGGGGGGGGGGTGGGGGGGGGGGGGGGGGGCAATAATATAACTTCAGTACCATTGTAATTATGGCACGTGTACAGCGGTGGCTACGTAGTCTTGAATAAGGCACTACTGTGAGTGCACTCCTGGACCAGCAGTGTATAGTCCATAAGAATGCACGACACTAATAATACTATACTAATATTAGCATCTCATTTACATAAAGGCAACACGCATATATGCCATCACTTTATAAATGCATTTATTGTAATCCTCGACCATGAAAACATATGTATTGAAACTATTTCTGAGAAATTATCCTACATACTCTAAAAAACAAGGTTTTTCGGTAAAGGCGACGATTAATTTCCATAAAGAGAAAGCGTATGCATGTAACAACTTTATAAATGCCAAAATCGTAATCCTTGACCATGAAAATATAGGTATAGACACCATTTTTGTGAATTTATAGTGCATAGTTATTGACCTATAACAGGAAATAGGTTTTCCGGTAATGGCGGCAACTAATTTGCATATTGAAAAAGTTACCCAAGGTTGTCAAGAGGACAACCATGCCGAATTGTTTCAAGACACCCAGTGTGAATGTAAAGCCACCAAAAAACGTTGTACTATAGACAATTCATAGGTCTGGTACAGTGGCAAATGGACTAAAGAGTGTATTATAGTATATTATAGGATATATAAGTAAATATATTGGGGTGTATATTATAGGACAAATTGTGATATAGAGTGAATTTTGGAAAGAGTCATTATTACGAAGAATGAAAAAGCGATATGTATGTATATGGGGAAGGTAAACAAGTGCATCAACGTTATTTGGTACGATAAAATAAATATTTAATGGACAATAGTAATAGGCAACATAAAAATCGCTCTGGGCTATTATGATAGTTAATTGTTAAAGCCATTTCATTTTAAGTTGAATTGTTCCAGTTTGTTCTTCATAGTTGCTATTGTCTCTTCGATGGAGACAGTATGCAGAAGATACAGATTTAATGTGTTTTATATAGGTATTATTGAGGAGCAATTACATTTAAAAATGAAATATTTCGCCAGAAGGGTGATAAAATTAATTAATATTTATTTTTTGTTTAGATAATACCGTTATATTACAAAAGGAGATGTATTCGTAGGTTAAATTTATGTTGTAGCCCAATCCTTTTGTTTCTAGCAGTTGATTTATTTCTGACCAAAAGGGTTGAATGACATTACATTCCCAAAACATGTGTTTGTTGGAATCTACGGAAAAAATATTTAACTTTGAAAATCATTTTCACGTGGTCATTAATGTCATTTTCAATAAAATAAACATGTTCTGGAAGTGAGATACATGTCAGTGGTCAATGGTGGACTCGCCACACTACGTGTACATGTATTATCAATTTACATATCGATAAAATTGCATATATCACGTGACACCTGTAGATTTCCGAGAGATTACTGAAAAAACCGATATCACGGAAATTACCGACTGACCATCACGTATTGGTCAGCTGAAATTGACCATGTGGTCACTATGGATTTTGTCCAGGTAAGGTGGCCGCGAAAGTGGTGTTGAAAGGACTGAACTATTGTGTTGAATGAATTGCAGTACATATTGGCTGCTACTGGATGTAGGGGACATGGATGTTTTTTATTAATTCGTTCCCACGAAATAATATTCGTTCCCTTGAATTAACAATTCGTTCCCACGAAATGACAATTTGTTTCCTAAATTTAACAATTCGTTCCCTCGAATTAACAATTCGTTCCCACGATATAACAATTCGTTCCCACGAATTAACAATTCGTTCACGTGGGAACGAATTGTTAAATTGAGGGAACGAATTGTTAATTCGTGGGAACGAATTGTTAATTGGTGGGAACGCATTGTTAAATTGAGGGAAGATTGTTAAATTGAGGGAAGAATTGTTAAATTGAGGGAACGAATTAATAAAAAAAATGATTATACGTCCCCTGCGGGGCTCCGTAGGCTGCTGACTGACAAAGGGGATTGTATCTAATCTAACATTATGCAAAACTTGTAAATGTTGATACCCTCTTGTACAGTTTAGATAGGAGCCAATGCTGATTGCAGTAAGGGCCACTTCATTGATTGACTGGCGAGCAGCGTAAGCTCTGATCTGTTTGATATAAGACAATACTCATGATACAGTGGAACCCCTAAAACATGAACCTCCTCTCGCTAAATCGACCAAGTCCCGAATTCACCTCTATATGAACACATTGTTTTCTATCCCTTTAATTCGGAACCCCTCTATTTCGTAATCGGAACATTTCAAGTCCCAAAGCGTTAACAAATCAAAATACTGAACGTACTGAAATATGTTACCTCCACAAAAACTGATCACTTGCGGAACTACTGTCTGTTTCACGAAAGCTGCCCAAATTTGGACAGCTTTCGTGAAACAGACAGTAGAGACTGAAAGTTGCATATTTTCTCAATCATCATACAAAGGCAAATGTACTGTGCTGGTTCAAACCCATTCCCATCCACACGTTTTCTCTAGAATAAATTACTGTTTGTAACTCCCAGAAAATAATTGAACGAAATTGGCGGCTAACTGGTCACTGCTACCTAACTATGAGAACTAAAGATAATAGCTGATGTAGTCATATGCACGAAATATCTTGATTTGTATTTTCCAAAAATTAACTGATAAACTGAGCCCAAAACTGTGAACATTATAGAGAATAGTATATGTAGAGTTTTAGATACCAAGCAAGACAGGCCAAAACTCCATATGATAAGTTGCCAAAGGACACTATTGTCTTGGTCGTACTCGCCGTTTATGCGTAGCACGACAATATGGCTGCCTCCATAGAAATTTGCGTGGCATAATATGCTATTTCAACATGCTCAAAGGAGATAACATATAAAGTACTGAAAGTACTGAACTAGGTTAGCTCCACAAGATTACTAACACTTATTATTATCTAAAGTCATTTTAGGTCGGTTAACAGGGTCAGATCCCATATTACATGTGTATGGATAGAAGGTTAATTCCAAAATCAGAACAGAACATTTACAGAAAAAAATATAGTCAGTGTACATGGCTTCGCACACTTTACGTGTATTTTGATAATACTCACAAACAAGTATACACAGTTGGCCTTTGTTTGTATTTTGACAGATATGCGAGCTCAGGGATCCGCCATTGTTGTTGTACTACATTAATCAATTTGAAAACACATGGGCGTGTACATGGCCTCGCACACCTAAAACTCTTCCGATCTAACTTATACTTAAAATATAACAATTAGAATTGATATTCAGCATCAGTAAATTAAATGTTCAAATAATAAAGACATATTAACTAAATATTTATGAAGACACACACAATGGTGATGGCTGGCACCCAGCTACATCAACAGACTATTCAAACGATTGTTTCACCGTGTATGAAAATAACAAAATTAATAGTATTGACCAAACACCCACACCATCGCACCGACGACAATAAACCATCATTACTATCCTACTCTTTGTGCCTGGGAGAGAATGAGCCGAAAAGTATCAGCTGGATCTAATCAACAGCGCAGGAAATAATAATCCCTCAATACACCGTGATAGCATCGGTATGTCAGGTATGCTGCGTGGTTTCCGGCGGCTCGATCTGGTTAGCAGATTCATCAATACACAGCATCGGTATGTCAGATGTGGTGCGTGGTGTCCGGCAGATCAGCAGGCAATATCAAATATAGGTTTCATTCCAGTAAATCGAGTGTGGTCCTTAGTGTTCCAGTCGAAAGTAGTACATATTGAAGAAATAGTGCGAAATATTGTGCTGGCTTTGAGCTAACTGCTTGTGGTTACTGGTGAATTTCGGATTTGAATTATTCGCAGTACATATATGATTTATATACATATACATGTATATCATGAGTAATAATGATGCTGATGCAGATGGAACTATATCCTAACCAAAAATATACAGACATGCAGATTTAGACTTAAAATGAAATTTTCACCCTCCGAAAAGTGGAAAACGTTATTTTTATTTATTTAATTTTGTTTGGTGGGGTGGGGTGTGTGTTTGGGGGGGGGGGGGTATTTATTTTGTACTAATAAGTAACAGCTGTCTGTTCAAATTACGCAAATATTGTGATTAAATCTGGTTTTAGCAGGTAGATATAGTACAATATGTAAATTTTAATATATTTGACATAAATGGCAATTATAGTTAGAATATGACCTCGCTGTCTATTAGTGTGATTTTCAATCACTTTTCATTAAATATATGCAAACCACTGTGTCAAAAAAGCGTTTATGGCGAAATACATGTGGACATGTTAGAAATGTTTCCAAATAACGATAACAAATACAAAAGAAAATAGCTATTTTCTAAAAGTGTCATATTTTTTAACTGAAAAAGTTGAATTACTCATTATAGCCAGGTTATACTTGTATTAACCTTGTCTACAACCATGACAAGTCTGATAAAGATCGATCAATAATGCGGTGCCTTACAGGTTTCAGTCCAGTAAATGTCTTTAGTGTTCCAGTCGAAAGTAGTACATTTTGAAGAAATAGTGCGAAACATTTTACTTGCTTTGAGCTAACTGCTCGTTGTTACTGGTGAATTTCGGATTGGAATTATTAGAAGTACATATACATTTAATCCTGCAACAACAATTATGAGAGCATTTTCGTTTTACTGCCTGTCACTTATGCATACGTCACATGATCCTATCATTCGTTGATCCATCCTCGAGCGTCTGCTTTTTTAATCAAGCATGCCTTCCGAGTCATGGGAATTTCTTACATGATTGCCAACACCTTGTTTTCTCCTCATATGATACTGTCCACAAACTAATGCATTATGAAATTGCTAGTCTGACAGAAAGTATTCCATTCTATATGCATTTTAAATAAATCCAGGTGACACAGGTTTCTGTTAAATTATAAAGTAGCAATCAAAGGTGGAATGTAACCTATAGCTGCTGTATTTATACTCACGAAATGTCTTGATGCGTAATGGTTAGTGTGTCGGACTACTGATCCAAGAGTCGTGGGTTCGAGCCTGACTAGCGACGTGTGTTGTGTCCTTGAGCAAGACACTTTATCCACACTGCTCCAGTTCACCCAGCTGTAAATGGGTACCGATAATTCGTAGTTGCTCTGTAAATACGAATTACCGGCTTCTCTCAAAAATCTGTACCTCCGTTCTTTCTCCCATTCTTGGGAGACGGCATGCAAGGTCCTAGAGCCAGTGCCGCCGTTAAATATAAGCTAAAAAATAAAAATAAAAAAAATGATTCGTATTTTCCAAAATTTAACTGATAAACTGAGCCCAAAACTGTGAAAACGATAGAGAATATTATACGTAGAGTTTTAGATACAAAGCAAGACAGACCAAAACGCCATAGCATAAGTTGCCACAGAGCACTATTTTCTTGGTCGTACTCGCCGTTTAGGCGCGGCACGACAATATGACTGCCCCCATAGAAATTTGCGTGACATAATATGCTATCTCAAGGGAGATAACATATAACAACCGCAAACTGAACAACTCTGTCACCTGTCTGCACACAGTCTTTTAATTAAAGGTACATGCCCACTCAGTAGGCACAAACTGTTCTTTATATCAGCGACATCATCTGAGACATTTTCTAGCCAAATAAACATTCATTCACCATTACCCCACACATTGATTGCCATTATTATACATTTTATATCAGAAGTAAATTTCCACACTGATATCAGGGGCGATAACAGTGTTGCCTTCAAATGTTAACGGACATTAATATTTATTCTCTGTATTTATTTTTTGATGTGCAATGATCATACTTTATAATGTGTCGAAACTATTATTTTTCAGGTGACGCATTAAATTAGTATAAATAATAATAAAAATATCATGCCTCATTTGCATATGATATAGCCTGATACCACCGCGAGTCACTATCAGTAAAATAAATATTACTAAATGATTATATCTGTACAGCGGGCACTTGTAATTTTTAGAGCTGGTAATATTGACACAATTATACACTTATTTAATTCCTATAAAGAACAGTTTGTGCCTACTGAGTGGCCATGTACCATTAAGAATAAACGGGACAAACCAAACTGGATGGGCTACTATTAAGTATAGAAACAGCGCACCCTGTAATGTGGTATGCATGTCAGGGCCGTAATCAGACGAGGCGAATCAAGTCCCAATATGGGTGTCAGGGAGCATTCTCCCCGCCACCACCCGGGGATTTGTTTAGAATTTTATGGTGACATTGCAAATTTAATAAAATGACATCCACAGACATAGTGTAATTTGGATAATGCAATTGGTATGTGTACGATCACTCCATAAGATTACGATACTGGTGGCTGGTCCACACCTAAACTGTCACCATAGCTTGTTGTGTAGTAAAACCACAGGCTGTTTTTGTTTCGTTGTTTGTTTTCATAACCAACACTACTGTTGATTTCAGATAAAGTGGCAAGGGCAAAGGTCACAGGAGATTCCATATTAAACCAAAATAGGTAAAATAGGTGTGTAAAAAGTGCAAAACTGACATTGGCGCGACGATGTAGCAAGTATGTGACCAATGTTGGCCCGAAATATATTCAAACAACATTCAGGCATATTCAGAATCAATTTTTAACTTTTGATATTTTATTGTTATATTGTTAAAACTGAAAATAGTGAGCACAGACACTCAAATCGTATGTGTGTCACACCAGCATACGTGGAAAACTCTATCTTAAATACATGCATGAGCGAGTGATATTAATCAATAACAATGCACCTGTGATTGCATTATCTAATTTTAGACCATACATACATTGTTATGCATATGTACACCTATACATACCTGTGACTAAGCCATGTATTTCGTATTTGATGCAAATAGCGTATTGGTTGCAGTTATCTTTTTTTAATTAATCTTTTGTTGAGGGTTGTGGTTCGACACGACTACTGTGCTATCATGTTTTCATTGCATTTTGTCCCTCACTTCATACTCCCAGATATCTGTCGTCATTAACATTATTTAATTTAGCGTATGGAAACATATGTGTGCATTTCTTTTCAAAAGCTGAGACATAGAATTATGTATATTGAATAATGCCATTAACAGAGCTCCAGATAAGCTGCGTATTTGCGTAAATACCAAATTAAAATTGCCAAAAACCCAATTGAAATCAGAAGTAGCGAGTATCAAAAAGCAATAACAAATTTGTGGTACCTTTATCATGCTGCAGAAAACAATAAACGGACCACAAATATAGCATATTTTTCTTATTTTACATGAAAACATACCTTGGTATTTCCAAGGAGACAATTCTAATGAAATGCCAAGACATGGTATTTCGAAGCAAACTATTCAATAATTGCTGTCTGTTGATGTGTAAACAGTAGTGTGATTTTATTTTACCCAATTAAACTATTGAAATACCCAAATGCTTCCCGTTACTGCAACATTAACAAATACAATTGTTTGACTATTGTCAAGAATCTTGACATAATTAGTAACCACAATTTGTCCATATGTTTGCAATATGGTTACAAATATGGTATACAACATACATGGACAGAGTTGATGATGAAAAACATACATTTCCTTAATTGAAATTACAAAACCCTTCTAGACAAACAATATCTTCCATACTTTTCAGTCTGTCCCCAAGGTGTTCAGTTTAGAGGGGTTTCATCGTATATGTTATACATATGTTACATCACATTATCTTTGATCAGATATAGAACGGGATCTGGCAACATAGGAGAGAACGTGGATGATTTCTTGTGTGCCAACATTGTAGAGACTGACTAGAATGCATGTTTTATTCAATCAATAACCACTTCCGGCAAAACGCTGGACAAATCAAACTTTTCATAATGCATATGCAGCCTATGCTCAATACATGTAAATGCAATAATTGTTTACAAGAAAACATTGTTAATGCGAAATTTACAGACTATCATAATTTTGCACTTACAAACATTTTAGTCGTACGAAGTTTAGTGAAAGCGCCCCAGTATTATTCCATCAACTCATTTAATTGGGATTCAATGTCGACATCAACATTAGTGGATGTATTGTACTTAACCATTTCACCCCTAAGTGTAAGTAACTGAAATGGAGTTAATTTTGAAACCAATCTAATCTTCAAAAAATGATCTTCAGACTAGTCCATTTATGAAAAGGGGGCTCAAAAATATGAAAATTACTTGCGAAAAGTGCAGATCCTGATGAGACAGTTCGTCACGAGTCGGCTCATCTGGATCTACACTTTTTGCCAATACCACTATACATGCATGTGGTGTTGAAAGGGCTAAGACATGCTATTGGACAAAATGATCTTCAGATATTATTGATCAGTGTAGATTCTGAATCAGAATTTCTGATCATAATACAAAATGAAATCAATTGTTTCTGTGCCCTTGATTATGGTAGAGCTGGGTGGCATATAATGTTTGGTATATGTGTCCGTCCGAGCTTACAAATGGATACATATGTGGCTAGGAGAACAATAGGTTATGTAATATTCTATTGTTCCGTGATTTTATGTGGCTAAAAATGGGTTTATGTGGCTACAGAACAATAGGGATGAACAAAGGAAAAGGTTAGGGGTAGCCACATGAGTATCCATTTGTAGGAATGTCCGTGTGTGTGTCCGTGTGTGTACCGTGGGTCCGGTTAAGAAGTTTGTCAGAGTTTCTTCAATATGCCACCGACGGCATTTGTGTGCCGACAGGCTATGGTAATTATAATCTCTGCTTACTTGTTATTGTAATAAGTCCTCAATAACTGAGTACTGAACAGCGTAGACTCTGATATGCATACCGTATGTAAACATGCTGGTGGCAAAAGGTCCATAGTATCAGACAATTTGCAACTTTCTGCATCATCTAGAATCATAACATAGCGCTGATACATGACATAAGTCATTATCTGCAAAAATTCTTCCGGAAAAAATTTAACTGGAATAGATTTTGATACGTTAATTTTGCAACCAATCTAACCTACACAAAATCATTTTTAGACTAGTCATTCTTGAAAAGGGGATGTTTTTTGTTCTCAAAAATATGGAAATTACTTATTGAGACGACTCTTAATGAGAAAATATTCTGATGAGACCACTCGTCATGAGCCGACTCATCTGGATCTACACTGTTTGCAACCAATCCAATTGTCCCAAAATGATTTTGATGCTAGTCCATTTATGAAATGGGGGTGTTTTTGTTCTCAAAAATATGAAAATTAATTGCAAAAAGTGCAGATCTTGATGAGATGGCTCGTCACGAGCCGACTCATCTGGATCTACACTGTTTGCCAATACCACTATACAGGTATGTAGTGTTGAAAGGGCTAAGGACCTAAATAGTAAATATTGTAGACCCAGGTCATAATGTATAGATATGCAGACTAACCTCTGGCATTTATATGACCCTACATATATATATCATGGCTCATCACATTTAACCTCTAATATCTGGCATACTCTTCTTCGTGCATTTACATCCTATTCCATGAAAGTGTCGATTATCTACAAAACCTTAAAACATTCACAAATCTATAGTTTTGTCTTGTTTCGAGCTGACACATCTGGATCTACATTGTTTGCAAACATTAGGTAAGTAGTGTTGAAATGGTTACATAATTAACTTATTCACAAGCTTGCCTTAGATCATTATGTACAACAAATTCATTTAGCAGAGAGAAACATATGTCTATACAATGCAAGTAAATGTCAAAAGCACCATTTTCCCAATCACAGCCTCGAATCTTTTCACTGTCTTATTGCAGGTGACTTGGGGACATGTACAGACCAGACAGATGCCGACCCATACGGCGATCAGGCAAATATGGAACCATTAGTCCCCAACAGCTCTAACAGGTCACTGTATGTTACACCTAGACCGCGGTGTCTCAGCGTTTGGCTTAACCCTTTCACCCCCATGTAACTGGGGTAGACTTTGATATGGCAATTTTCCGACCAATCCAATCAACACAAAATGATTTTCAGACTAATCCATTTATGAAAAAGGAGGTGTTTTTGTTCTAAAAAATATGAAAATTACTTGCAAAAGGATATCTGGATCTACACGTTTTGCCAATGCCACTAGACAGGCCTGTTGTGTTGAAAGGGAAACACTTGGATTGTTCTCGCCATAAAATAGGGATGACCAGTGGCATAGTGGATATGGCATTGGACCTCAATACCAAAGTCTGCGAGTTCAATCCTCAGCCTAGGTGTGAACAATACTGACATAGTACATGTATTTCCATCCCACTGGTCTGTCAGATGAGACTTTAAACTGTAGTCCAGTGACTACAGTCTCTATATGACCTTAGCTGTTGCTGGAACGTTAATCCAATTCACTTTCAGTTTTCTCCCCATAAAAAGCATGGTAAAAGCACTGTGAATTTCGATTTTTGATTCGACCCCCGGTCATTGATTATTTCCCCCTTTTCGAAATAAAATTTCTCAATTTTACAATGTAAGAAGTAAAACTTTTTAAGGATCAACTATATACCTGATCATCGTTTTATTCAAAGATAATTGCTTCGTAAATGTGATATATAACATACATGTGAACACTGCCTCAGTATTGTAAGTCGGCCATTTTTTGTGTGTTCCAGCCATCAGACAGTTTCACCCGTTCTGCCGTTTGACAAAGATCTCAAAATGTGAAGTAGAACATATCAAGGGTTCAGCGCAATACGGTCGTAACTCACTTTGTGTAAAATGTTCAGGAGAGCCAAGCAAATTCTAAAACTAACAATTACATTTGGTGATGTACCATTTTCACTTATATTCTGTTATAACAGACATGAAAAATAAATAACCTTATGGAAACAAAATTCAAATAAATAAAAAGGCGATATTAGCAAATATTTTAGTTACGACCGTATTGCGCTGAAAATAACAGCCAAAATGCTGAAATAGTTCAGCTCAATACGATCGTAACTCGGAAACAATTTTAAAAAATCTGTTGTAAAACTTGACATTTTGATTTCAGCTTCAGCAATTTACTTGCAATGACTGAACCTATCCTTGATGTAGTTTCTGTTCTGAGCATAACATGTTATTATCATCAAGGTCGTGACATTTACCTTCAGTGGTCTGCTGTTTAGCTCATTAAAGCATGTGTCGTGTACATGTCAGAATTTAAAGTTTTTCACTAATATCAGTTCATACACAGATGCAACTAATACTGCTTATGTATGCACTGCAGATATACACTTTACATAATTACATTATCATTAGGGTCATGACCTTGACCTACATTTACACATTTAATTGTCATGAAGATATGGTAAAAATAATTGACACAACTTAGAGCATTTCAGTACAAATATTTGATGAGACTAATTCCAAACAATGCCTTTCTATTCAAATGCAAATTAAAACTATCTAACTTATGTGAATTCTGTCATATGAATGTGGATTCTAATAAGCATATGTTTTGGGAATGCAACGTCATACAACCTTTTTGGTCGGATATCAACCTGCTATTGCAAACAAGTAGGTTAGACTACAATAGTAATTTAACATATGAAAACATATCATTTTGTAACGTGAGGGTTTAATGCGAAAATAAAACAATGCTTATCAGCTTTTTAATTCTTCTAGCAAAATATTTTATTTTTAAGTGCAAATATGATGAAACGCAACCATCGATAGGCCGTTTTAAAATATATCTGAAGCAAACAATAATAATAGAAGAGACTATTGCCACTATTAAGGATAAACTAGATATTTTCCATTCAAAATGGACTGACTTTATGGAAATAAATACGTAAAATATTCACCTGCTATGTGTATCAATATACATATATCAGCCAAGAACATGTAATAGACGTCCATTCCTATATTGTATTTTGTTATAACATTTTGATAACCTTTTTTTCACGCAATTGTTTTTCTCATAAAAAATACACGACCTATAACAGTCTCATAGCCCAAACGCCATATAAAAACCCTATTATTTATCAAAAAACTCAATGTTACATGTAGAGAAGCATCAATACGTTATTATTCAGACTGTTCATTGAAATGTAGCCATGCGTATGAACTGACATATATATGTACTTTGTTCTTGAACAGTTTGTATATCTTGTGTTTGTATATGTACATGTAGCAAAGAGAATAAAGAACATTTAATAAAAAAAAATTGATAATGGGTCGTTCTGTTATCTTTAATCAGTTTATTGAAATCATTTTTTATTATTTCAACTTGAAACTACTTACAAACTATTTTAGTTATATTGAGCCATTCTGGAGGTTAACAGACACCCATCATCAGTAATATTATGTACATGTACAGTTATTAAAGGTACTGTGTCTCAGATGATGTTTCAGATACTCAATATGTTGTTTTTCGTGTGATGTACTGCACATAATGTTTACCAATCACACAATATCATTTGCTAAAATTCCAAAGTATTTGCATTATCTTCAGGTAATACTCTCAGAAACTGTGATGATTTGGTTATGCACTTTCACTGTGCAATGTAAAATGAAAATTTGCGAAATAAAATTATTTATTGTTCAAAAATTATTATACTATGCAACTGTTAGACACTGCTGTAATGTTTTAAATAAAGTTAAACTAGTAACCATTAATTATGTGACAGAAAACGTAGCATTCACAATGCTAGTTACACATGTATTTTGCTTTTCCTACCAATTCCATTTTGTATGTACAGTTGGGTTTAGAAATACATAAACAAATATGAATCTGTTTTCTGTGCATATCTGATACTCAGTGCCTTTAACCATAATCATAGCAATTTATAAAATTTCATGCAATGTTATTTACTCCAAGCCTAAAAAATGCAGATTAGTTTTGGAAAGACATAGTCAACTACACTAATTATGAAACATAATAGATTTTAGAAAGTAAGGGAGTATGTATCTGGTAATTCCCATGCATGTGATCCGCATCATGTGTAATATGTGCCATGTTTGAATTAAGAATGATTTTTCATGACGTCATCATTCATGATACCAATTCTATGACACTGAATTAGCAGTAGTATAGAGTGAATTCGCAGGAGACTCAAGTGAGACTGAGGCTGAAATTACCTACTTTTTTTCCCGCCAAATGTTTTCCCCGCCGAAATTTTTTTTACCGCCAAATGTTTTCCCCGCCGAAATTTTTTTCCGCCAAATGTTTTCCCCGCCTTTTTTTTTTCCGCCAAAATTAAAAAAAAATAGTTTCACCCCAAAGACAAAAGAAAACTTTTAAGATGCTCCTCATTGTACTTCTGTGTCATATAATATGGGGGTTTCCCGGTTAAAAAGCGAAGTGTACCACAGTTAGGAACGCGCGCCAGAGTATCGAATAGCTACGGTTTTGTCGTTCTGTTATGTCTCTCTACTATATAACACCGTAACTCCTCACTCCTCCTCATTCAGTGGAAATACTTCGAGATGTTCACATGCGATATTTTTTTCAACGAATTTAAAAGGCGAGACAACATGTTGAGGCATGAGAAGACCATGCATAACAATGACGAAAGCGTAGCCGTATCGGATAACGAATCGGATGAAGGAAGTTCGAGTGAAACCTCTGAGGAGGAGGAGGAGGATTCCTGGAGTTTACTCATGGAAGAGGCGTTCGAACAATGTCAACCAGAGTTTGAGGAGCGGGTTGAAAAATACACGCATAGTGCTGGCGATCAGTCCGATGCCCGTGAGGACGTATATGAACAAATGCAAGACAAATACAGAAAGGCGCTGATGAACAGTTTCGTGAACAAAATGTTATGGTTTAACGCGCTGCGTAAAGAACCCGTCTATACGACTATAAAGAAAACTGTTTCCGATCTCAAAATGGACGAAGATTTCGATGATGAGGAAGCCTGGAAGTCCGCCACCAGTAAGAGGAAGTACTTGTTCGATCGCATCTTGAAATGTTACGAAGCGCCGGAACTGGAAGACGAACGCATGGATACGGAAGACTCACAAAGTGGAGGAGGAGGGACAGACGTTAAGACGCCTGCAATCTCCATAGTGTACCCGGCGCAGCAGCAAGTGGAAATGGCGAGAAGCGAACTGGAAAGAAAGAGTAGGAAGAGGGAGACGTCACCGATGGACAGAGTCGCTAACATATATAAAATTGGATAGAGTTTCGTTGTGAATGTATAAATGGATTATCTGTACACAACATTGTGTTTTATTTAACTCCTCACCAGAGGGCACCAGTGAAGAGATATAGAGCTGGATACTGAACAGTGCAAATGATATAGATTGTTCGTGTTAATCTGTAAATGGATTTTCCAGAGCATTGACGAGTGGGTGTACCACTTGGATATTATTATTAGCTAGCATATCAACAAGTTGCCTATTTCATGAATACATATATATATGTATTAGTGTTTGTGGGCGTTATATATTCCGTGTATACGATCTTACACTCTTGCAATCGCATAATCACTGCCTCTTTATGCCTCTTCACCCCTCCTGACTGTTCCCCATCGACTCTTCATTGTTCCTCACCGACTCCTCATTGTTCCTTAGTGACTCCTCACTGTTCTTCACTGTTCCTTATCGACCCCTCACCCACTCCTTACTGTTCCTTATCGACACGCAATCTAGTGTACTGGTTCTACACAGAAAGCCATCCTCGGGACGGGGGCGGCGACGGCGGCACAATACGCGCATGGAATCCATATAGGATAGAAAGCCACAGGTCAACTCTAACCGCCTACCAAATTTGAGGTGAAGTCGTTCCGCAGTTATGCCCCTTCTTCGCTGTAGCTCATTGGAATTGTCCTCGAAGAGCTAACCACTAAAAATTTGAGGGCAATCGGTCGAGTAGATCACGAGTTATGCCCTCTTTCGCTTTAACTCATTAGAACCGGCATCGAAGAGCTACCGGCTATCTTTAAAGGTAGCCGTCCGTCCACTCTAGCGTCCTACAAAATGTGAAGCCGATCGGTCGAGTAGATCACGAGTTATGCCCCTTTTATGCTATCACTCATTAGAACCGTCCTCGAAGAGCTAACAATGTTATGTTTAAACGATAGCCGAGCGTCCACTCTAGCGTCCTACACAATTTAAGGCCGATCGGTCTAAAATCCGCCGAAAATGGAACAATGCGCTGATTTAAACTTGTGACAGGGCCAGCAACATTATAATACATAATTCAGGTACCCCGTAACATTGCATTCTTATTTTTACAACTCCATTTATGACATGGCTGTCTTATGTTTATCGCTCAACATATATGATGAACAAATGAACCTTTAAAAGCAAAATAGGCTGTGAAATCATAAAATATTGATCTGAAACAAATTATGCTGACTATTTCAATCATGTTTAAGTGACTTAATTCATTCATGAATGTCTGATCTCTATACATGTACATGTGTATATAAGTATTTTATATTTTTTTAGAAAATATGACAGTTCTAGTGTGTGCTGAGAACAAGAGCTGCTAAAACGTTGGCAGGAAACGGTCAGTGCAGCTACAGCCAGTGCAATTTACACTACAGGTGACACACTTATGTGGTTTCTTTGGACTTACAATGTGACAGTCTCTTCCAATTGAATTGGAAGTCTATATTATAAGATACACACACTATCATAATACTGCCGGATATTAGAAACAAGTCACGGAATTGAATGCGACAATTTGAACAAAAATATAATTAATGCACATTTTCATAAATACGGTACATACAACTTCCGGACTCGGCATAATCCTTTCAGATTACATTTAACAGTATAAAAATAATGTTTAAATCTATTTTCCGGACCTTCAGGTTAACCTCATTTTCACCGATATAGAGTATCACTTATTTCTCCCTTTATTTACAATTTATATTGAACAATTCAATTAAATTTAAAAACAAAATGTTTTGGCTGAACTTATTTGGCTTTGTCAGTCAAACATTCTTTTAATTTTATAAGTATTTTTAAATGCTACAGCTATATGCAGCATGATCATTTTGCATTCAATATTGAAATCAATTTATATTACATGTGCTCATGGCATCATGCTTTATTAGTGCAAAATAAAACGGAAAATGCCAAGAAAAGATAAATGCAAAAACAATTACGACCGTATTGCGTTGAACTTATTTTGTCAGTTGAAAATTATTTTCAATATGATATTTATTAATAAAAAAATGTCAATTTTAAATGTAAAATTGTTTTCTAACAAACTACAACTTGATCTATATTTTTATATCGAAATATAATTGTGGAGCTAAAACAATATTGTATAAACTGCAGCACAAACCTGTTGTATAAATAACTGGAGTTACGACCGTACTGCGCTGAAATTGTTTTTGCATTCCCATATTTTTTTTTTGCAAACTTGCAATTGTTTTAAATGTTTAAATATGTTTTATGTGTTGCGCTGAGATTATTTGGCGATTTTGAGTTACGACCTTATGCCACATGACCATTTATAGCCTTAAATATTGGAATTCAATTATTTTTACATATGCTGTATTACTAGAAAATACATTAGAAAATGAAAAAAAAATCCATTTTGAACAAAAGTGAGTTACGACCGTATTGCACTGAACCCTCAGTATGATATAATGTAATTAATCACATGTAGAAAATCTTGGAGAACGGACTCCTATCAATTATACAGGGTGTCCCATAATATCTGTTACCATTTTAAATAACACCTGCAAAAATGTTACTACTAATTTGTATACATATTAAAGTTTTATTTGATATGCACAATGCAAAAAATAATTTACACTTACACAAATTTTATTTGGGTTTACAATTACAGCACATGTTCCACATGACGTCCATTTTGCTCAATAACGACGTCACAACGTTTCTTGAAATTACTAATTACAGCTTGGCATGTTTCAATGTTTATCTGCCTGATTTCCCGCCTGATGTTCACCTTTGGTTCTTCCAGAGTTTTTGGGGAGGGTTTGTACACCCTGTCCTTTAAGTATCCCCACAGGTAGAAATCTAGTGGACTCAAATCTGGTGAGTGTGGTGGCCACTCGTTGTTAGTCCGGAATGAAATGAACCCATCTCAAAATGTCTTCTGTAGCCAATCAACCACGATGGTTGCTGTGTGCGGGGTAGCCACATATTGTTGGAACCAAATCTGAGTAATATTGATACCCATCCGACGCAGTGCTAGCATGCATTTGCGTTTAAGACTATTTATATACCGGACACTGTTGATGGTTTCAATGCCTCCTTCAAAAAAGGATGGGCCAATTACGCCTTGTGAACTCATAGCGGCCCAAATTGTAACCGTTTCATTGTGCAAGGTTTTTTCAAGATACTAGTTGGGTTTTTCTGTTCCCCAATGCCGACAGTTTTTCTTATTAAATGCAGCATTTAAGTGGGCTTCATCAGAAAACCATAGCACATTAACAATAGCTCATTCATCCAGTGGGCACAGCGTAGACGACTGTCAATGTCACTGTCCTTGAGATGTTGCATAACAGACAAAGTGTAAGGAGTCAACTTCACATCATAGCGTAAGATTCAAGAGCACTCGAACGACTTACAGTGTTAGTAATGTCCCCTAGAATTTTCAGTACCGACATCTGAGGTGTTTCTTCAATAGCATTGCTAATTTCAGCAATGTTCTCTGCATTTCTTACAGACTTTGGCCGCCCATAATTAGAATGTCACCCATCTTCAACTGGTCCTGTTTGTTCAAATCGATTAACAATTCGTCTTACTTGCATTTTTGATAGTCTCTTCTGGTCAGGATGCCGTTTTGCCATTTATCTTATCACTGCTGTTGGAGAAGAAGTTGAAAAATAAAAGTTAACAACTTCAGTAGCTGGTGACGCCTTATTGAATAACAACTGACGTCATATGACGTCATTTCCTGTAATACGACGTCAAATATTTTCCCGTGCTTATTTTGTTAGAAACTTCAATCCACCATGGTTATTTTGATGTATAAATCAAGAGTATATGTTATCAAATTATAAAATGACAGATATTTGAAACTGTAACTAATATTTTGAGACACCCGACACCAAACTGTATAATATTTCCGTTTTCTGGACAGGTTTGTGCCTGTGTTTTTAACAACATGAACCACCATTATAAATAACCTCATACACATAAAATCGCAGTATATCACTTTTACCTGGTAAACCACACAACACATACGGTACTCTGTTATTAGCTATCAAATCCAGTGACATGTAAGCAGCTACCTGAATGTATTGTCCCTGGTGTCTACTAACCTACTATGCGAGTAAATATGGCTTTACCTATGGGTAACATGTACAGTAACATAGGCTGTGCACCAGATTGGAAAGTTTACACGTTGAAATTTATTTTGAGATTGATGGGAGAAATGCTCAGATATCTAGTCTTTTGCATAGTTTGCTGGCATAATATGTATAGCTTGCCGTTGTCATATCTGTCTATTACGTATTGCACCAAATTTTATTTGGTTTACTGTCATACTATTTGATGTATGTGTCAAACGCACGAAGTGATGAAACTGTAGGATGGCTTGTACATACAAAGATGGCGGAGATGGCAACTCAATGCTCCATATAGTATACAGTAACAAGACAATATTCACATATGTTATATTCATATATGACATCACTCTTTTGAAGCAATTATCATTGAAGTCAAGCGTATCTATCTATCACCTAATACCTTAACTGAAATAGCTAGGGACTTAGAACTTGGTGTGCCTTCCTTATGGTATGTACATGCACACCGTGAATTTTGATTTTTGATTCGACCCTTGGACCATTGGAGCAGCAAGCAGATCCGTCCAGGGAAACGTGAATTGTTAAGGTTTTGAACGAACTAAGTTTTTGATCTTGATATTTTGGTTATCGGGGGCAGGGCAATCGTGAATGTGCTACACTGCAGTAGAGGATAATTGAAGCAATATGTTGGTGAAATATCGAGTAGATTCGTGCAAGGAAATAAAACATAGAAGCATTGACCCAAGTATATGACCTTGACATGGGGTTTCTCGATGTTGTGGTGATTGTGAATCTGTCAGTGGGTGGTATAGGACATTAGGAGGACAATATGTGTATGAAATATCAAGCAGATTCGTTCGTAGAAACCGAAAATATATAAATTATTTACCCGAGCGTTAAGGTTTGGGACGCGCCCAGTATGTGACATTGACCTTCTGTTTAACGGGAGCGTTGCGATCGCAGTTTGCTTCAGGGCTGCACAGAACCATTGGAAAGACCCATGTGTGACATATTAAGTAGATTCGTGCATGCAAACAAAACATATACGACATGTATCCAAGCGTCAAGATTTCGAATTCACCAAGTATGTGACCTTGACTCTGGGTTAGCGGGGCGGCACGATTGTAAATCTATCAGTGGGTGGTAGAGGGCATTGTGCAATGTATGTTTGAAACATCAAGGAGATCCCTGCGAGGAAATCGAACATATAAGTTATTTATCCGAGCGTTAAGGTTTGGGACGCACAAAGTATGTGACCTTGGCCTTTTGTTTAACGCGGGCGATGCGCTCGTGGTTTGTTGCAGGGCTGTAGAGAACCATTGGAACGACACGTGTGTGACATATTAAGCAGATTCGTGCATGCAAACAAAACTTATAAGGCATTGACTCAAGCGTCAAGGTTTCGAACTCACCAAGTATGTGACCTTCTTCCTGTGCTTAGCGACGGCGGGACGATTGTGAATTTGTCAGTTGGTGGTAGGGGGTATTAGGACAATGTGTGTACGACATAGCACGCAGATCCGTGCGAGGAAACCAAACATACAAGTTATTTACCCAATTATTAATGTTTGGGACGCGCCAAGTATGTGACCTTGACCTTTTGTTTAACGGGGGCGGGACGATCGTGGTTTGTTGCAGGGTGGTAGAGAACCAGTGGAGCGACACGTGTGTGACATATTAAGCAGTTTCGTGCAAGAAAACAAAACATATAAGGCATTGACGCAAGCGTCAAGGTTTCGAACTCACCAAAAATGTGACATTGACCCTGGGTTTAGTGTGTGCCGGACGATCGTGAATTGGGATTGGGTGGTAGAGTACTATGAGAGCAATGTGTGTATGAAATATCAAGCAGATCCGTGTAAGTAAAAAGAAGTTATCACCTTACCTTTTTATTATCGCCATTGAAATACTATCCAAAGCAATTTTAAATGAAAAAGATATAATATGGGTAACAATTTATGATATAGAAATTAAAAACACAATGTTTGCCGATGATGCAACTTTTGTGACAGATGGTACAATAAAAACATTTGAAAAGTTAATATACATAATAGATGAATTTAGTAAAATATCTGGTCTCAACCTTAGCACACAAAAATCCACTGTAATGCGCGTTGGTGCCTTAAAAATTGTAGATCTGATTTTCTGTCCGGATAAGAAATTAATTTGGACTTCTCTTAGTGCAAAAACGTTAGGGATTACGTTCTTAAATAATAATACAGATATCCACGAATATAACATCCTTCCTAAAATAGTAGAGTTTGAACAGTGTCTTGAAAAGTGGAAACATAGAAACTTAAGTTTACTTGGAAAAATTACAGTTATTAAAACGTTTGCTGCTCCAAAATTAATATATCCATTAACAGTTTTACACGACCCTCCAGATAACATGATCAAAAAAATTTAAAAAAAAATTATTCGATTTTTTATGGGACAGTAAGTCTGATAAAATTAAAAGAAACATAATCATCCAATCCTACGAAAAAGGGGGATTAAAAATGTTACATATAGATAGTTTTATGACATCAATAAGAGCATCATGGGTAAAACGAATATGTCACACATCAAACAGAGGCAAATGGAAACAACTTTATGAAAAAAAACTTGAAAGATATGGTGGATTTTTGCTCTTTGAATGTAGCATAAAAGCAGAAGATGTAAAACATATAGCGGAAGAAAATAAGTTTTTAAATAATGTTTTAAAATCCTGGTCACATATTAACTATTCCTCCAGAAATGACACAGTATCAAAAGAAATACTTTGGAATAATTCCAATTTAAAGCATCAAAACAAAACAATCTTTTTCAAAGATTGGTACAATAAAGGCATTAAATATGTTGAACATCTATATGACTACAGAGTAAGGAATTTTCTACGATTTACTGATTTTACAGCAATATTCAATATACGTCAGGACGATTTTATAAAATATCAAAGTATTGTGAACAGCATAAGTCCATTATGGGCCGAGAAAATAAAAACAGAAAGCATCAACACAACTCCACAATCTACGTCGCTTATATCGATAGTACAAGATAGCAAATATGTGAACAAATTACTATATACAAGACAAACACACAAACAAAATATAGAAGAAAAAAATCTGAACAAAAATGGACAAATGAATTTTCTGATGATAATTTATGCTAGCAACAAATTTACACATTAGCTTCCGATTGTACAATAGACTCAACATTACGCAATTTCCAATATAGATATTTAATGCGTATCATTGGGACAAATAAACTACTCTATCGTTGTAATATAGTAAATAGCAGTCTATGTGATTTTTGCTCTATGTATGTTGAGAGCATAAAACACATGTTCTGGGAATGTATGCATGTGCAACATTTTTGGTCACAGCTTCGAAATTATCTAAATGAAAAAGACTTAACATATGAAATAAATTTTCGAAGTATTTCTCTAGGAATAACAAATAAGGCACTGATGGTAAAACAATTTAATTTTATAATTTTGTTAGCAAAATACTATATTTTCAAATGTAAATATGAAAAGCATGATATTACTTTCGAATCTTTTGTAAGTTACTTGACAAATAGAATACATATAGAAGAAGAAATAGCGACAATGAAAGACAAAAGAGAACAGCATATTATTAAGTGGGGCAGGTTTAATATATAAAGTTCTTATAGGCACCGCACGAAAAATCAAGCACAACATATCTCCATATTAAATATAAACTACACAACTACACAGGTCCAGCAGGTGTGAACACAGAGAAAGAAACCCTTACATTCTTCCTTCTTTTTCATGCTCTGTATATCTTAACTACTTTACTCTCCCATACATTTCACTTTTTAATATAGTATGTAATCATTGTATTTCATTTAGCTATATTCTCTTGTAAACTTTATGAAATGTACATGTTGTATTTAAAAGTGGAAATAAACCATTGAATAACAAAAAAAGAAGTTACAAGCCATTTAGCTGAGCGTTATTTTTTTGTGGCGTACGTACTCAATTTGACGTACGGGAAGTACGGGACGTATGGGCGGCGGTAACCTATATGTTGTTTTACGACTCAGTCGTGGGGGCTTACATACATGTTTCTGTAGTTATATGTGTAAATATAAGCACTTGTGTTGGTGTATATCTAATAAAACTTCGTGTTTTCAGTTTTCAGCATTTTTTTTAAATTATGTACTTATTTACCAACTTTAAATACCACTTTCTCGATACCAGATCTCTTCGATTTTTCTTTATGTGAATAATAGCTATTTATCAACATTTTATCCAATTTCGGTATTAAGTCTCTAAACAGTTTGCCGAAATATATTTTTCAAAATTACTACAATTTATGCACTAATTTGATGGTTTTAACCCTAAAATGTTACCCAGTATGCTCAAATCAAATCTATAAACACTATATAAATAAATGTTTCATTAAGTTCGTTTGATAATATCACCACACGTTTTATCTCCATATTTATTTTTATTTTTTTGCGATTTTCGCACCAAATTCTTTCTGCTGATCAGCATATGTTTCTCGAATTATTGGCAATAATGGCATTTGTGTTGCAGAGACTTTCGGGTCAAATCTATATTCCCTGGCCTATATAGCTTACGACACTCGACTTCACTACCAGAGGTTGCGAGTTTAATCTCCTTCATAG
Organism: Conchocele bisecta; assembly: GCA_029237695.1. Lineage (NCBI taxonomy): Eukaryota > Metazoa > Mollusca > Bivalvia > Lucinida > Thyasiridae > Conchocele > Conchocele bisecta. The sequence continues at coordinate 81,002,353 of CM055267.1, read as the reverse complement.
TATTTCCATCTTTCTGGTCCTTCCGTAGAGACTTGAAACCAAGGTCCTGTCCATGCATGACCTGACCTGTTACTGGGATGTCAAACCAACATATTTCTAACACTGATGTTGCCCTTCCAAGATCGTTTAACCATTCCACCCCTAACTTAGGGCCTAAGTAACTGCCCGGGCGTCTATTAGAATCACCACTGGCTCCGAAGTCCTGGGTGGGCTTTAATGGAGGCAAGTGTTATTTAGCCATTCTGTTGACGACACATAAAACTGTATTAGAAAGTTCGTTAACGGTTTTCATGCCCACTTGAAATTCATCTGTGATAGTTAGTATGGACGTCGTGTACGTTGTTGGTGATACTTTTGATAACGTCAAAACGACGTCAATCCCGTTAAAATCGACGTATGAACGTCAGCGTCATATTTTGCAGTGACTGACGTTTCTAGCGCAAACATACAATTATGTACATAATACAATGGCTGTCTGTATCATAACCATTAGTAAATAGAATGCGAACACCATGTGGGTGTAATAATACATGATAATATGAATAATACATTTGAATGGAGCAGGTCTATGTACATACTCATGGTCAGGGATTGTCAGGGATTGTGCTAGATATTTAAAAGTTGGTATTTTTCTGTTATTTTCATATGCGACCGCTACAAAAGGCACACCAATAGAAAGAAGACAAAATTCACATTTCGTAATTGCAATATCACTATCGTACAACAAATTTTGGCATATCCTTTATACTACACAATCTGCAGAAACTTTTTAAAAATGTACAAGAGCGACGTAATTTGCGGCGTGTGACGTTTTCACTAGACATTTTAAAGTGCCTATTTTTTATTATGTTTATGTGCGACCGCCACAAAAAGTACTCTACTAGAAAGAAGACAAAATGCACATTTGTAATTACAATATTTATTATTTTATAACAAATGCTGGCATATATTCCATACCCGACAAGCTTCGTTTACGCTTGAAAGAATGTAAAATAGTGACGTAATTCGCAAGATGTGAAATTTTCACTAGACATTTTGAAGTATGTATTATTTGATTAAGTTTATGGGCAACCACCATGACATTTACATTAATAGAAAGAAGATAAAATGCACATTTCGTAATTACAGTAGTATTATCGTACAAGAAAGTTAGACAAAAAATTATTATCACATAAACTACGGCAACGTGTTATAAAACGCACAATAACGACGTAATTTGCAAGGTGTGACATTTCCACTAGACATTTTAAAATGCGTAGTTTTTTATGATGTTTATGTGCGATCGCCAAACAATGTACTTGACTGGAAAGAAGTTACAAAACACATTTTGTGGTTACAATATAATTATCGTGCTATATAAATTTAGCAAATATTTTGCATCACACAAACTACCGTAACTTTAAAAAAATGTGTTCGCGACGTAATCCTTAAAGTGTGACATTTTCACTAGACATTTTGAAATGCGCAGTTTTTCATTCTTTTTCTACACGGATCCTACACATTGTATTTCACAAGAAAGACTACAAAATAAACATTGTATAAGTTTAATATTATTTAGTTATTTGAATGTGTGACATGAATTTTCTTCGATTGACTTTTCTAATGTTTAAAATAAAATGCGCATTTAATATAAATGTATCGATAATTTTTCAGATTTCCCACTGAATTGCATAACACAAACTATTTATACCCTAATGAAAAGTGTGCATCTAAGCAATATGCATAATATATACCCGAAGTAGTTGTTTAGTCTCATCGCTTTGCGAATGAAAGTATATTCCTGCTAACGTTTTTCATTTGTGACATAATTCTCCAAATTACATATTCGTCTCTTATTTATTGATTTGGCGACGAAATGACAAACCATTTATAATTTGATAACTTAACACACCACTAATAGTTATGTATGATAAACTGGCCTTGAATTCTTAAGATATTTTGAGTATCAATATATCTTCACGGGGTATTTATTTTATATTTTTCACTTGTCTACACTGGTTTACTTGACCGCAAAAACGACGTCATTCCAAAATAACTCACTTGACATAATACTTCACGGACATACGCATTTCACATATTAACCCTAATCACTAGTACAATCAAAGTACTGAAAGTACTGAACATAGGGTACTACAAGATTAAACTAGATTGATTGATTGATTGATTGTTGGTGTTGCAGTTTCATTAACCCTTAAATGTACATGCCCATTCAGTAGGTACAAAATGTTCTTTACATCAGAGACATCATCTGAGACATTTCCTGGCAAAATAAACATTCATGCGCCATTATCTCACGTACTGATTGGCATTATTGTACATTTTATATCAGACGTAAATTTACACACTGATATCAGGGGCGATAACCGTGTTTGATTAAAATGTTAACGGACAATACTATTTAATCTCTGTATTTATTTTATGATGTGCAATGATCATACTTTAAAATCTGTCGAAAATAGTATTTGTTCAGGTGACCCATTTCTTTAGTATAAATAATAAAAATATATCATGCCTCATTTGCATATGAAAATAGCCTGATACCACCGCGCGTCACTATAAGTAAAATAAATATTACTAAATGATTATATCTGTATAGCGGGCACTTGTAACGTTTAGAACTGGTGGAATAGTGACACAGTTATACACTTATTTAATTCCTATAAATGACATTTTGTGCTTACTGAGTGGGCATGTACCTTTAAAGCGCTGGAAACGACAATTGTCGTCTGCTGTTTTAAATATTTTTATATTTTCTCCTCATACTGAGGCGATTCTACTGCGCTGCCAAAACAGGTTTTTAAAGAGATTAATATATACAAAATGAGCAGACGGCAATTTTATTTTTCAGCGTTTTAATGGTTAAGGGGTAAACTATTGATATGACACAACTTGAAGTACAGTATGCACTGCTGCAGTATGTTCCAAAACATTCAACAACATTAAAGATTATGCATAGCAATATCAGAAAGATACGGTAACACATATACAAGACATCATCAATTCAAGTATACAGATTCCAGATATCTATGATCATTATAGATATATTGAAAACTGATTGAAGAGCAATAGTTACAATAATTCCGCCACGGAAGAGGTGTCGCGCCTGAAAATGCTTTATCGGTACATCACCAAGTTTACTTCTGTTTTGTGAATGAAATAGTTGGCACCGGATCGAGTATATTAAAACATACAAATGACGTCATTGGGGAAACCGCTGACAAAATTTTCAATGTATGGAAGCCCAAACTTGTTAGATTTGTTTTGTCGTCGTATTTCAGTACTTGCATTAATATGGGTATTAATATACGCTGGATGTGTTATACTGTCATTAATTTGTTCCCTGACTGTAAGTTATCACCTTAAATACTGACTTATTGACCCCCTTCCCTGAACGTAGAATTGACACTCACGTTGGCGTGTATTGGCCACCATAGACAAATGTCAATCAGGCCGAATTCGGGAATGTCACTAAAATCCGCTGTAAATCCATCGATAGAGAGAGAGAATGAGGATTAAACATCAGCTAGACCTACACGTGCGAGTTTTGTTTCGCACAGGTGTCGGGTGAGTTTAAAAATAGGCTGTCGGAAGGTCAAACTTGATGTAGTTTGTGTGTTAAACGCGTCGCTTGTTTCGGAGAGTATTCGGAGGGGAGTTAACTCTGTTACTAAATTTAGCGATGACCGCACAATTTGTGCCGCAAATGGGGGCAAATAACGCGCAACAAAATAATCCGATGTATTTTTATACGAGGAACATCCGTTGTTGATATTGTGCAGTGCAAGTAGTTTTTCATCATATTATCTTCAATTAGCGGTTGCGTATGACAGTTAAACGTTGAGTAACACAATGCCTTTTGTTGTTATGGTTACTCCAAGATATCACTACCTACCATCGCATCGAGGGGGGTCTGGGGCGTGGCTAACTGTCTGAGGCGATGCCAATATATAGGTATACCCTTTGTAACAATGAGTGAGTTCCGACGATGAGAAAGGTAAAATAATAACATGAACGTTCACCCGAGTGTTGATTGTTGTTACGCGTCTACACCCAAATTTGGACGTAAATGACGTTCGCTAGTCAGTACCATTTTAAACATGTGCCTGGATCACACTATTGTTTGTGATAATTCAAATGAATATCCAATTAGCTTTCTTTTGATGTATGACATGTGCACATTTACATTACAGGTGTCCCGTTATGCCATGTTTATACATAATAGTACGGTCGAACGCGTCAATATCACCAACAACGTACACGACGTCATTATACGACTTTTCTTAAGAAAAATAAAACATATATATCGCGAGACCACGTCTCCTTCGGTTTCTGATGATAAGAATAAGGTCTAATTAAACACACCGATAGTTAATGAATACATATTTAGTGTCATATTTAAACGTTGAATAATGACTGAGGTGTTTTATAAATTGTTTTATTGTGACGTAACGCTATGTGTTCGACGTCATTCACGAGATATGACGTGGGCACGACGTGTGCACGAAAACTGACGTAACACGATTATACGTGTCTGGATGGTAGATATCATTAATGCTGATCCTATTTACGCCTGGATGTTTTGGACTGTCACCGTTTCGGACCATAGACGTTTCGGTCCATGAACGTTTCGGTCCGTATCGGCCACGTCCAGAACTAGCCATATTTATTTGTTCTCATCTCCTAGGAAATATTGGCCAACGATCCAACATGATGTCAATTTCACCCAGATTATACGAGATGGGTTTGAGATGCATTGAAAATGGCGTCTCCGTAACCGTGTAAACCCTGTGTCATTGCAAATAGCTACTGCCGATGAGGAATTTACTGTGACACCGGAAACATTCGCATTTCGCTTCCGCTTTTGGTCTAACCGCACTAAATCATCTGATATTCAAGCGCGGTGTGGTCAATAGTAGTACGTTAAAAAAACAAGCCATATTTCTTATGCCATTGTCACTGTTTGCTTGCAGAAATCAGTCAATTGATGCACGAATCTACTTCACATGCATGTTAATGTATCATTTACATCAGTTTAAATCATATGCTTTAGGATTATTTTGTAAGTCGGATCATGTTTGTCATGTGAGGCCGTTTCATTTCCAGCCGCTGAATTTTTGCAGGTTATGGAAAAATAGGTCCCACACCATTCACACGAAAAATGAAAGTAGCAGAGAATAGCAAAATGTGTCATTTGTTAGTTTATATAGGAAAAATATTTGGTGGTGGTGGACTAGTCGAGAACATCACCGACCCAATCAAGTTGGGTCGTGATTGCTGCTATTTGTTTATTGGCATTTTATATTTTTCAATAAAAAAACCACATATACAGCATCTACCTGCATAAACATGAATTGAACCCTAGTTTATATTTACAAACATACACCAGCATTATATTGTTAGGTTCAATACAATCTTTTTACTAAAAAAACATTTTTTCTCTCAGATAATCAAGAATTTTGTCAATAAAAATGAGTTTTTTAAATTTCTAGAGAGATAATTCGCCTGCGTATATCTATCAATGTATATAAACATTTAAGTTGACATACGTTATAGATGTGACAATATTTTATCTCTCCTTTTAAATGATTTAACAATGAACGTTCCTAGGTTTCTTACTTTCCTTTGATTATTTGACTTGATCAAACTAAGTCCTTTAAACATACTTGGGCGCTGTCGGTAAAATGTATCTACATACTGCAAGCGTAAATCACAGTACATAGAGCATTCAGATAGAAAACGATATTCATCTTCTAAAACGTTACATAGATGACATTTTCTGTTTTCAATGGGTATTTTGTTTGGCGTGTGCCATCTTCCTGTTTATATTTTATATAGCTAATCTATGTGAGGATACTCTAAGTTTTGTGAAATTGTGAAAATTTCCAAACTGATTGATACTCAAACTGTGCAAACTGTCTGTAAAAAAGTACTCTACTATATTCCACTAGTCTGGAATTCCAGTGTTGGATACAATTATCAGTTAACCGCTGCTTTAATATGCTTAAAAATACTTGATATCGCAAACGCATTGTGCCAACCATACATGATGAAAGCCAAGACTAGATACCAGTGCTGTAACAAGGGACTCCCAGTTAGTTTTACTTGGTCTTTCAGTAACAAGGTGTATGATCACGTGGTACTAACAACAACAACAAGTACCGATTCAAAGTATGTATTCTTTTATAGTGTCCTTATTACGTAACATATTTTGATGAAATATGGCGCATCAAACGCGTCTTGATAAGCTGCATTTGGTGGTCTCTGTATTTGCGCCCAAACTTCTGTCGTTTTTGCGAAGAATCGATTTCCGTGTCGGAGCACAGTTACCTTAAACCCATACTTAATAATAGTATATAATATGTTTGTCTGTATAGATGTCCGTCCTAGCTCTCCATATATAAAGTCATTTTGGGTTGATAGTTTGACACCTAATAACCTTTTACAAAACTGTGAGTGTATTCGTTCAATCTGGTTTGCTTGGCTAAATCCCCAAATTTCCCCTCCGTAATTTACAATAGGTAACACTATAGCTTATTGTCAAGGTCATTACCAAGGTCAGGAATGATCGAGACAAATTGTCTCCCCTATTATCATAAGAACCAAGTATACTTCAATTGTTATGACGTTATGGCCAATATAGCTTGATCTGACGAACGAAAAGTGGTAACAATGCAGTTGAAGTGAAAGGGATAGGCTAGAGTAGATAAGTACACGTAGTCACTTAATCACTTATAATGTACACTATATTACATGGGGAACACACAGGAATACATGATACATTGATATGCGAACACCACTGTACGGTGCATGATACTATTCAATTACAAGGTTGTAAGCCAATCGACTGTTATACTTTCGCAACTTAAAAGCTATAGACGAATAAACTCAGTATGTGTTATCTTAATGGTCCCGTAGTGGACAATAGTATGAATGCACAAGTACTTTGATGATCGCTAATCAAAGTGAAATAACATACAAGTACAACATGGCAGAACGAACATTGGAGGATAAATGACAATCATCTGAGCTACCCCAGTGCTGACGTATCTCAATAGATAGTGGTAACCTCTGAGTATTCAAGGTCCCAAGGTCTGCCTCACCCGCAGTATGAGGTCTAGTAACCAATATGGCTATTATCCATGGTGAATCAATGGGTTGTAATACCGGAAGTGGTAGACCGGATGTACAGTTCCGATATAATACAAATGGCGATTATCACGTTGGCTAAGACGCCGGGAAAAGTTTCACATGAGTGACATTCAACTCGGTGGTAGTATAATAGATGATATATGTGTATGCTGTTTCACTTCACTAATCTATGGCTGTGACTGTCTGCTGAACGCGATGTAGCAATCACACACTGCTCTATACAGGCCTGTACCCGGAGCTGCTACACACACTGCGCCAGACAGACGTACGGACACTCGGACGACCAGTACTCTGCACTGACTGGGGTCTGCCCTCAACGAGTTGACCAAAACGTCCAATGTGGCTCGATGGAGCGATCTCAAGAGGCTACAAAATGAAATGAGCCTCCAATTACTGGACAAATACGCACAGACAGACAGACAGGATGCACAACGGACTAAAACGGGAATCGAACAACGGCAAATCACAGCTGAAATAAAATGTTGTAGGTACATACCAAAATCCTCCGTGTCACTGGTGAATACAGTACTATCCTTCTGCTACCAGAAAATATGTGTCCCAACAACACATTGCGAGACATCGCTTATATACGCACCAGTGAAATCACGCACGGAATAATGAATATGCCTACCCCTCGTTCGACATCTCACATAAATATTACAAAACCATGGCTTTTGCCATTTCACCCGTGGGTTATATTTGGCATAAATATATGTTCCCACGCCATAAATTCAACCAAATTAGTGTACAGCCCTCGCGGAATAAATACCATCCAACATGGTATATCCCACACTACCATAAATCTGCACACTATAGACCCAGATCTCATAATGCGAAATGGACTCGACTGGTCTCGACATACGAGGGTCGCTATTTGGCCCCGCCAAACCCGTCCATATCGGTACTATGGGCTGTACACTCAAATGAGAGTGTAGCACATACTAAACTCAAATATCGTGGTTATTTACGAAAATATCACGACACAAAGCATCACCAGTATGGCATCTGATATATCCGTGTAGCCAGTACCAGGCTATGCTGAAACACTAACCCGTAGCATACATAACAGGGCAGACCATGGTATGGTCTGCGCTATATACTGGCTTCACCTACAGAAGGTCCCTTATCTGGTGAACAACTGACACGCGGACAAACTCGGCCGGCACGGATAGTGGACATCCGTAATACTAAAAGGGGTCTTTTCCCTAGCGAAACCAGCACACGCAGTCAACGAGTTCTCTACCACACACCTGCATAGTCTGTGGCAAATATGGCGTGACATCAGTACAACATTGCTCATAAAATGGACGTGTATTTAAATCCGCAAAAAGGACACGCCTAAACATATTTCCACTAATACAACATACGCCCCGTTATTACACGCACATTGTACATGGCAAATGTACATACTAAATCACAGGTATGTAAACATCACAGGTGTGTAAAATCACAGGTATGTGGAATCACAGGTATGTGAAACCAATAGTACGCACAACAATACAACACAGTACCACACATCACAAATATACAATTATGCGGAAATCCCGAATGTACAAGAATGCACGTGTCACGCGATATATCTCCCCCCTAAACAAAAAGTGTTTACACTTTCGTGCATAATCGCGAGACACGTTGGCACAGCTGAATCTACCCCGATATCCTGCTCAGGTAGTCTGCCCCCAGATTGTCGGCCCCTTTTATCGCAACAATACGTATTCGGTAAGGTTGCAGTATCAAGGCCCACCTCATTAGTCGGGAATTTGCAACCTTGGCTTTGTTTAGGTAAACCAACGGTTGGTGGTCCGTTTCTAGGATGAATTCCCCCCCAAACAAATAACGGTGGAACTTCTCGACCCCCCACACGACTGCCAGACACTCCTTCTCAACTACCGAATAATTGCGTTCCATTGGCAACATCTTTTTGCTGGCATACGCTATCGGAAGTGGGATACCATCCTGCTCTTGCAACAGTATTGCCCCTAACCCAATGTCTGAAGCATCCGTCCTGAGCACGAAAGGTTTGTCTAGTTCGGGCAGTTTCAGAACAGGGTCCCTCGTCAATAATCCCTTGAGGGTAACGAAAGCTTTCCTTGGGGTGCCCCCCAGTTGACCTTGTGTGGTTGACCTTTCTTATTAAGGTCAGTTAGCGGGCTCGCTATCTCTGCGAAGTTGGGCATGAACTTCCTATAGAACCCGGATAACCCCAGGAAAGCCCTGACCTCCTTCTTTGTCTCAGGGATATTAGCTTCATGAACTGCCTTGACCTTTTCGGGATGTGCCCTTAGTTCTTTCTTACTGCTGATAGTATGTCCCAGGCACTCAAGTTGCCTGTACCCAATGCTGCACTTGGCCGTTAGATTTGCATCGGACAATCGGGAGAGGACTTCACTCACAGCTCCCAGGTGTTGTTGCCACGTATGGGAGAATATCAAGATGTCATCGACAAAGCTGTCTGCATTGTGGACCCCCTTTAATACATTCCTCATGAGTCTACAGAAAGTGGCATGTGCTGTGACCATTCCAAAGGGCATGACCTTGAACTGGAATAGACCCTGGGGTGCCTCGAAAGCGGAATATTCCCTGGAATTCTCATCCAATGGGACCTGCCAGTAGCCCTTACTCAGGTCCAGCTTTGAAAAGTAGCTATGTCCGGCCAACTTAGAGAACATCTCTTCAATATTTGGCATTGGTTCCGCATCAAACACGGTGACTTTGTTAAGTTGCCGGAAATCAATGCAGAATCGGAGCCACCCCGTCCTTTTTCCTAACCAGAATTACTGGGGATGAGTAGGGTGATCTTGAATGTTCTATGACCCCTAGCTTGAGCATATCCTCTACTTCCTGGCTGACTGTTTCCCTGACCTTAAATGGGATAGGGTACCCCTTAATTCTTAATGGGTCCTGCGTTGACAACTTTATCTCATGTTTCTCTATATGGGTGTGTCCTGGTGCGTCCCTCAGGACATGGGTGAATTTCCGTAAGATCTCTTTGACTTGGGTCTTTTGTTTCTTGCCTAAATCAGGCGACAGGTCAACTTTGCTCTCCGTATCGGACTCTAATCCCCTGGGACATAACATGTTTTCTTCGGCACTACACCCACTTGGACTAGGATCCCCCTCTACTGTGTCTTCTATTACGGCCGCATTTATTATGTGAGTATTCCCTTCCCCGGATGCTCAGGCCTAGTCTCGTACCTCTTGAACATGTTTGCATGAAAGGTTTTCAACTTCCCTCCCATGTCAACCCTATAGTCCCACTCGTTAACTACCTCTGTTATGGGGTATGGTCCCTTCCACCTAAGAAGCAATTTGTTGTTGTCTGTCGGTAGTAATACAAGTACCTGATCTGCCACTGCATACTGCCTACTATGGGTCTTACGGTTGTAGTACTTTGCGTACTTTTTGGACGCACTCTTCAAGTTCTCATGCGCGATTTCGCACGTTTTCTCGAGCCGTTCGCGCAAGTCGAGGACGTACTGATACGTCGTTTTGACGTTGTCCTCTATGTCCTTCTCGGACCACAGATCTCTTAGTATGCTCATCGGACCACGAACGGTCCTTCCGTACAATAGTTCAAACGGTGAGAAAGCCAAACTTTAACACACACGTCGTCGTCTGCAATCAAACAACTTTTTACATATATAACAATACCACCAGAGTCATGTTTTGCATAAGGGTTATTGTCTAATCTATGGACAGCAAAATGTTCAAACCCGTTTACATGTAAATTTGAATATTCATTTGTCCATGTTTCAGTGAATAGCACCACATCGTGAGTGTTAAATAATGTTATTATTTCTGCTGACTGCAGCTTATTTACATATTTTGTAACCAAACCCTGTACATTCAATAAGGCAAATTTGATATGCACCCTCTCTCTGGCCCCTATTGTGAATCTCCACTGTCACTAGACTGGTCACGTGGACTACCTTGGCGCCTATTTCGCGGCCAAGTATTGGCCGGATTGCGCTCACGTGCTATATTGTTCTTCACTGACCCCGTGTTTCGTGACCCGTGGCTTACGGCATTGTTTACATCTGTATGACTGCGTATTTGGTGCGTGCGAATGTTGTGGAATGTTGTTTTCATTATCACGCACAGAAGAGTTTGATGTGTGTGTAGGAGGCTGGTATTGGCATGTTGGCTGCAATATAGATGGAGAATTAGACGTGCGGTCACTATCAGCTGAACGATTCTGATTCACTACGTCTATATAAGACCGGTTATTCACTAACATTGCACCGTTTTGTAGATTTCTGGTCGTAATGTTTAATTGTACATGCGTCTCTGGCAACTGGGAGCCTGTGTGGACCGATGGGTGCCTCGATCGACTCGCCGTTTGAGTTTGGACAGTCTGTCCGGCTGATTCTGGCTGGCGTTTTCTGCTCACTATCTGTTGCCAGACTAATCCGGAGAGTGGATACGGCGGGTCGCTCCGTGTGTCTGTCGAATGGGATGGCGGGGGAACCGACGCACATATAGCGCCAAGTTGTGGCAATTGTCCAATATCGCGGCCTGTGGCGTTATAGTCGATGGTATATATGCGGAGTATATGTGTCTATCCCTCGTTTCCCGCGGCTCCGCGACGGCTTTATGGCACAGGTCTACTTTGTCTAATTTCATTATGTCTGGCCATTGACAACAAGCCGCGCTTGATACTTGATCACAGGTTTCTTTCTTTCATCACGGGAAGATTTGAACTGGGGATAAAGACGTTTTCTCTCATCCGCAATCTCTTTGGGAAGTCTCTCATAATAGTATATGACGTATGCCTGAGTCTAGATGCATTGTAAAATATCTCCTCAGTGTCCGAGAAATAACGAAATGAGACGATAATAGGGCACGTGTATTATCCTCGAACATAATAGCCACGCTGACCTAATCGGTGAGCTCGCTCAATGGACATATTATAAACGTTCTCATAACCCATTTCGTTCTCCAAAATGTTTTTAATTATATCTATGCACTGTTGAGGACCCTCGCGTACATATTGATTTTCATTTGGATTTTCAGCTATACCTTTGAATATTAAATTGTTTCTACGTCCTCTGGCTTCATTATCAGTACTTGTGTAAGCCAGCAATCGTAACATTTTGGAGTGAGCGTCCATGCGTGTGCCTAGCCTATCTACACGTACATTCATTGACCTCACAGTTGTACCGAAACTGTCAAATCCCCGACACATGTTATCTTGTACCGTTTCCATATTTGTGAGTTTAACAAGTATGTGAGAAAGTTTTTCATCAGTAGACATGTTTTCAAAAATATTTGATTCTGTACCACGTCCATATTGTTGATTTGGCGTTGACTGTATAACGGGAACCATATCGGCCGACACGTCTTGACCATTTCTCGCAAGTGGTTGAAAACGGTTAAATGTACTCACGTCACTCATAGATTCTCCGTTTTGGTCGTATGAAGCTATTATTCCATTAAATATCACAATTTTCACAATACAAACACATGCAGATTACTAATTGTATATGCAGCCACCAGACATTGTGTGGTTGTCAGATATTTCCATAAACTCCAATAAAACAATTATTTTCTCAGAGAAAATTTTGCGTGATACCACTGTCCGCCATCATGAAACGTCATTTATCACTGTTTTTGAAAATTCCACAGGAAATTACCACTTTACAAGAGTAAGCCATCATGACTGTATATCAAGACAGTCATGAAGTCACGACTAGTGGTGGACCTTTTGAAAATGAAAGAAACAATTGTTCCCCGCCCCCCCCCCCCACCCGATTTGCAAGGAAGTTACCTTGAAAATACTGGAAAGAAAAGAACTCTAGTGGGACAATTAGCTCCGATTTTGTTTCAAGTTAGTACTGGGCGTTTATTAGAGGCACTAATTTCTAGTGGTGGACCGATAGTATCGATGCATCGATAGATCGAGGTACATATCTTCACATACATGTATCACGATACACTGCCAACTATCGATAGTTGACGATAGCTACATTGTAATTATTGACACATTTTCAATGATCGTGTTTTTGGTGCTAGAAAGAGGTAAATATTGTGATTTTTATAGGAACCTCTGGATTCGACATCCTAGGACATCGACAGTTTCTTTAACAATCATGAATGTGCACAAAAAACAATTTATTGAACCGTTTGGCTTGTGCGCAGTTGATGGCATTTTTTTTATTAACCTCATATCAAACCGGAAGTTCGGAACACCAGCCGTGTCATGGATTTTCGTGACCATTTTGTTTTCACTTCCACAGCGAAAAAGGCAGCGTTACAGTAGAACTGGCCGTTTTTGGTGTAAAATTAAAGTACAAAATGGTTGTTTAATGATGTGTTTGTGGGTCCTTGTAGATTCATTTTGAATATATGTTCAACAATTCAATAAAAATAATAATAATAAAAAAAATTCAACTCCAAATCACAATGTTATTATCAATCAAATTGAGCTGCATCATTATTATTGAGTATTTAGCTATCTTTTTTTGAGACACTAGACTTTCAATCCTCCCTAGCCAAGCGCCTTCCACCCCCTCACCACAGCCCCACCTCTTTCTGTCCACGGGCATTTTTTTATTATTTCAAAACCGTCTGGAGGCCAATTAATTATGCAATATAACTAATTGATCTATTTTGTATTAAAGAAAAACGAGTAGAACATGCATACAACGAATTATAAACAGTGTTAAACACCACAAAACAACTATGTATGGTACACAACTTTGGCTGCACAGTACAAAAGCAGTGTAACTGGTTATCAGAGTAATCCGCGATACTATCGTGATACGTATCGTGATACGTCCCGACTATCATGATACGTATCGCGGCACGTTTTTTCCGGCGATACCCAACTCTACTAATTTCGTTAAAATCAGCCCAAAAATTTGTCATTTTCAACGAAAAAAAGTAGGGGGTGGGCGTCTATTAGAGCATTCATGTGCGTCTATTAGAATCTTTACGGTATGCTAATTGTGCAATCAATCCAATCATCTCAAAATGATGTTGATACTAGTCCATTTATGAAAAGGGGGTGTTTTTGTTTCCAAAAATATGAAAATTACTTGCAAAAAGTGCAGATCCAGATGAGACGGCTCGTTACGAGCCGGCTCATCTGGATCTGCACTGTTTGCATAAACCGCTATAGATCTACACTCTTTGCATAAACCGCTATAGATCTACACTCTTTGCATAAACCGCTATAGATCTACACTCTTTGCCAATACCACTATACCGGCCTGTGTTGTTGATAGGCTTAAGGAAGTTACTAGTGACTTTCCAAGTTCAGCAACCAATTTGAGACACGCCATGTGATTTTGTACCTTTGGACATCCGTGTAATTTCATGAAAAACGTTTATAAAATTTACAATATTTTTCCGTAAATGGCGTCAAAAGTTAAAGAAAAAAAATCCGATCAATTACGCGTGTACTCTGAAAATTTTGTTAACTTTTGACTTTATTTATGAAAAATATTGTAAATTACGTCCGAAGGTACAAACTCACATGGCGTGTCTCATTTGTGTCTGTGACTACAGAAATGGGTCTCATGGGATTTCTCCACTCACAGCCATATTTATACCACTGATCTGAACTCGATTGTTGCTACTTCAGGATGGTGGGAGACCGCATTGTCAGCCAAGCGGAGTTTCTCTCGGACAAATACAAAATGGACAACCCCAAACGAGGGCGGGCCTACATTATCAACAAGCTGGCGGGGAATGACCAAGATTACACGGCTCTACATCAGCGATTCTCCGAAATGGGTTTCGAGATTCATGAATTCTCGAATGTAGAGTGTTTGGACAAAGGTATGTTAAAGTCAGTTCGAGATTTGTGCATTCCCAAATATGTGTAAAGTAAATGGTATAGTGTTTTTACAAAGGTAAGTTGTAAGATAATTCTGATGCTGTGGCAAGTAATTCTAAGGGAAATCACTTGTGATAAGTTTGGTAAGGCATTACCAGTACTTGTTTATTCATTTATCACTTTTTTGTCGAGCCTGCTTGCGCAAAGCGATACATAGTGATCACAATGACGTTCGGGTGTCCGTTTTGCACTTACAAACGTTTTAGTCGTACGAAGTTTAGTGAAACGGCCGCTAGCTGTTGCAATGTTTCGGCCAATGGCCTTTGTCAAGGAATGAGTTGACTACTACAGTGGAGCCCATGGTGTCATGTTTAGAGATCTTCAAATTTAAATCAGACATATGACTATGTCAAGGTATGCGGCTGTGCTTTGCGAACCAGTATTATCATCATAAATATACACCAGTTAAACACATACAAATAAGGATACACAGACTGCCTGCATGTCTGATTTAGAGAGGTACTACTGTAGTTAGTTTTTGTCGCGCCTGCTTTAGCAGAAGTCGCGACTACCGTCGTCGTCCGAAATGTAAAAAGTTTGTACAATCTTCGTCAAAATGGTATAACTTTAAGAGCACTCGACGGATTGCTTCAATATTTGTACACTTAATATATGTGAGCATTTGGAGCACACTCATGTCGCCATTAACATGACCTTCACATTTTTGACCTTCACATTTCTTTTTGAAACACTTAGCCATTTTTATGCGTCAAAAAGTGTGTACAAGTTTCTTCATCATCGTATAACATTAATGTTACTTGATGGATTGCTTCAATGTTTGGACACTTGATACATGTAAGCATTTGGAACACACTCATACTGCCATTAACATTCAGGACCTTGACCTTTTTTACCTTCACATATTTGTGGAAACACTTTTTCGTGTTTTAAGCATGCATTTCTCTGACGTCTTTTGTGATGCTTACTTTAAGTACATGCCCATGATCATGTTACGGTCTCTGGCCTCGGCAAGCGCGACATTGCTTCCGTGGCGGAATTCTTGCATAACTGTCTATACAGCTGCTGCTGACGACGAATACAACAGGCAAGCCGACTGTTTTGTGTGCGTGATACTTGTCGAGGAGGGCAGCACGGACAGCAAGGTTGATGTCAGACAGCTCATTGAGCCCTTCAAGGGTGCAAAATGTAAAGGTCTTGTAGGCAAGCCGAAAATATTCTTTATTCAGGTGAGACAGATTGGTGAACTGTTTGCCAGTAGTAGTTATTTTTTACCGGTACGTTGGTTTCTCGGTTTCTCTTTCGTAACCAATACCGGTACGATAGTTTCTCATTATTTCTATTCCTAGATAAGCCTCGTTTTATTTCGTTGTTCCGATGGGTCCACTAGCAACAAATGTTGCTAAATTACTTTCTTGACATTCCTAGATCTATATCAGGTCACGATGAAACCAACGTACCGGTAAAAGATAACTACTGCCAGTGCTTTCATTCACAGGTGATTCTAGTTTGTCTTGGATGGTCAATTATTGTTTGTATATACATGAAACACCTTTCTAAACAATGTACAAAACAATTCAAATGCGCACGGGTCGGAATATTACGTAATTATTAAAGGTACTAAACTGGCATTCGTTACTATTGTGTGAAAATGCCACACAAAGTCGTCAATTCATGCTCGCCTATACTACGTGTTACAGCGTGTCGAAACCGCTGTTTGGTGTGGGTTTTCGGCATAGATTTTACAGAACTTGCTAATACATTAACATAAATCTGAAAGATTTCCTAATTATCAATAAATTGTAGCCGCCAGCTTTGAAAATATTGAATGACGTGACACGCAGTGAATTGGTTGGCTAATGGAAAATGACGTCAGTCTCCAGTAACCAACCAAACCACTGCGTGCATGTGATTGAAATATTTTCAAAGATGGCGGCTAATATTCTTTGATAATGAGGAAGTGAATGTGTTTGATTTTAAAAACCGAATTTAGGTTAGTGAGACGCGTTTTTAGTGCAGTTTACACTCGAAATCTTTGAGGTTTATGTTAATGTATTAGCAACTTAAAATCTATGCCGAAAACCCACCACAAACAGCGGTTTCGACACGCTGTAACACGTTGTATAGGCGAGTAATAAATACGACTTCGTGTGTAATTTTCTCACAATGGTAACGAATGCCAGTTTAGTACATGTAACTTTCATAATTACACAATCTTCCGACCCGGGCGCATTTGAATTGTTTTGTACATTGTTTAGAAAGGTGTTTCATGTACATGTATATACATTTTATAATTGACCATCCAATACACGCTCGAATCACCTGTGCTTTCATTAACAGAATTTGCACTCCCTTAACCCTTTTCATGCGGAGGATACGCCATTATGTTTGTGGAAAATCCTAAATATTTTCTTGCTATGCGCTCAGCAGTATATGTCGCGACCACCATTTGAACAATCTCGTCGAGATGGTTCAAATGAGTGGTCACAACATACCCTTCCATTGAGAAATAACAATAATAAAAATAAAATATTATAAATTTTGTACCCGTAAAGGTGTATTCCGCAAGGAATGGATTAAAATGACCAAAACAATGTTTGACGTTGGTAGATTTTTCCTTCTTTGTATAAAGAATTCCTGAAATTTATAAAAAAATAAAATAATTCCTGAAAATAAATAGTAATGAAAGCGCTTTGGATCAGTATCTGAAAGAATTTGGTCTGTTACCAAGGCATGCAGTGTAGCCCCAGACCAGTCTGTGTATTTGCACAGTTTGATCAGCATCTACTTTGTGAAGTCGCCAGACAGTGTAAGTGATGTAGATGATCAGGATCTATACCTGCAAGCCTCGGAATTCCTACCCATTTCATAGCCTTGCCCGGGGTGAACTTGATATAAAAAATTATAGTCATGTATTCTTTGTCAATCCCACCCATCCCGTTACATGCATGTCAGGGGGTCGGAGCAGTTTGATGCGGGCTGGGCTCGGGAACAATAGAAATTTCTCGACAAGCCTCTGATTTCCTACCCGTTTCCTAGCATTGCCTGATAAACTTGATAAAAAAAGAACACAAGTCTGGTATTCTCTGTCAATCCCAGCGATCCCATTACAGGCGTGTCTAGGGGATCAGTTTGATGCATGGTAAACTGAATGAGGCTCGGCTCGCAAACGGTAGGAATTATTTGGCAAGCCTCGGTATTCCTACCCGTTTCGTAGCCTCAATTTAATACTAGACATTATGTTTGTAAAACATGAATAAATACTGGACACTAACTGGAGAAATTCTTACAAACTTTTCGACATAAATGTACACGGGCGGACAGACGGATGTACGGACGGACGGACAGACGTATGGAACCTCAAGAGCAATTCAATATGCGTAATAAACTGTCAATCACCGCCAAACCATTCCAGACGTGGCAGAAGAGTCAGCTTGGCAGGGATACCACCGATTGCGAGGTGGTGCCGATGGTGCCGGAGATTCAGGTGCACAAGATTCCCTCCGAGGCAGACTTCCTCATCGTGTCCTCGGTTGTTCCAGGTACGTAGATTTACATTTGTTACCATTTGTTTGTACAATAAGCAGTAACATTCTGACAGAATACACTCGTTTGTTCCAGGTACGTAGATTTGTTTTGGTTGCAACTCATTTGAACAATTATATTATATCCGGGTATATTTTACGGGTATGAAATGTTTTAAATATTTAATTTTTGTTATTTCTCGATGAACATGTATGTTGTAACCACTCATTTGAACCGTCTCATTCAATCTCATTGAATGGTAGTCGCGACGTATACTTCTAAGCACGTAGATCTGTACGTAGGTTATTCGGTTGTTCCAGGTATGTAGATTTGTATTTACTCATAATACTCACATCAACTCACATCAAGTAATTTTGACCAGTGTTGCTTCTGATCAGCTATCTGATCTATGCAGCTTGATGCAGATCTAAATTGTTAAAGGTATGCAAGCTCAAATAAATGCAAATAAAGCATTTACACTTATCTATTTGGACAAATGTTCAATTTGCACTCATCTGATCGGATGCATGTTCAAATTACACTCGCTGATTGGATGAATGTTCAATTTTCACTAATCCGATTGGATGAATGTTTAACTTACACTCGTCTGATTGTTACACTCAAGTTACACTCATCTGATTGGATGAATGTTCACTAACACTCGTCTGATTGGATGCATGTTCAATTTACACTCGTCTGATTGGATGAATGTTCAAGTTACACTCATCTGATTGGATGAATGTTCATTAACACTCGTCTGATTGGATGCATGTTCAATTTACACTCGTCTGATTGGATGAATGTTCAATTTACACTCGTCTGATTGGAGAAATGTCACTTACACTCGTCTGATTAGAAGACTGATCATGTTGAACTGTGGTTTGAATCGTGATTATCCAATTTCAGTTTATAACGGTAATCACAGGAATGATTGTTTATGGAAATTTGAAGGCTTAACCGAAGATCAGTGTGATTGTATCTTTTAGGCTGATTTCAGACTTTTTTTTCAGAATTTTAAAGTTGAAAATGTTTCATGTTCGGACTGATCTGCTCAAATGTAACACATTTGCAAGGGGCCTATATAGTATTGTAAATATTCAGTTCTGATTTTGGGATTCCCCCCCCCCCCATTTGTACATGTACATTTACTTGAATATGTACATGTACTTTTACATGTAATATATGGGATTTAGTACTAAACCCATTGATCCGGCCTTAAATGACCTTATCTGTTGATAGGCCGTTAAACTCCAACAAACAAACAAACATTTGCAAGGGGCTGTAAGAGACTTTATCTTTTGTATGCGCCTGATTGAAAAAATGGGTCGTACCTGTATTCTGTATTCACTTTGTATTGGCAGCCACAACTTGTCCACGTAATAACTTGATCTACTTGACGGATTGTAACCAAATTTGGTAGATATGTTCACATTTATATTCTGTATATTTGTACATTTTACACAGTGTTAACATTGTGTTTTCATTGCTCTTCTCGAACCGTCAAAACATCTAAATACGGCGAGAAGCACGTTGTGCTTAACTGCTAATAAATTGAATTGAAATTGAATTGTATACGTAATGAGCTGAACGCCGGAAGAGATTGAACCCGGAAGTTGTTGTTGTTGAAGTCCATAATTGGCTCTAATGGCCATATACGTCAACATACGCCGATTATCGGGCTAATTTAAAGCTTTTATTTAGTTTAAACAATATTTATTCGGCAGTATATGGTACAATACAAGGTATACAATGACAGGGATATGAAAACAAGCGTGAAGCTTATATGAATTCGTCTCCCACAAGGTGGATGTAAGACACGAATGTGGTACAAGATAGTTAAGTGCACATACAGGCGAATATACATGTTGAAATAGTCTAAGTGAAATAACTTTGTCTTACAATGGCGTACTTACATAATGAGATTGACAGTGTTTAAACCTTTTTTTAAAGCTTTTATTTATTAAACAGAACAAGTTTCAGCCACGTATAATCGCGTAAAATGTTTTTATTCGGCTAATTTATAATCGACATCTGCTCAAAATCTCCTCCGACTAGCAACCCCAGCATCTCGGGTTTATCCCATTGGATCGCGTATGCGCGTCATTTGACGCTAGTTAATATTCACAAAATTTTCCACCAATCAAAACGAAGAATTGCCCTTCATAGCGAACTTTGATTTGTTTACGTATCATGCAGGAATGGCAGGGATGCATCCAGCACGCGCGATTGCGGCAATCCCACTTAATTATTGTCAATGCCGCAAATTATTGATTGTCTTGCGCCCGACATCGCGCAAAAAATCACGGATGGGCCCCTTTTTAAATGACCAGTGCGCACATTAAAAAAACGTAATTGACTATTTAAACGCGCTGCGTATTTAAATCATGGGAAGGCGTGCAGTTCAATCGAGTTTGTGCGGCCGTTGAACGTAAGCTTCGAGTCGATTTAAACCATTTAAATCGATAAACAAGGGATAAACAAGTGACAACGTTATCAAGGCCAATCTGGGCATGTGCCTGAATACGCATGATGTCAATTCGACTGGTACATTTTGTTGAGTACGTTAATTAATGGTCACTTTGTTAAGTAAGATTTGTATTCGACTGGACTGGTGAATGGGATATCCCTTTGCTAACTACTAAAATGCGGACATATATTGAACCCTGATTTCATCGGCTAATAACATCATGCTCTGAATGACTTTTCATTTCTTTCTTGTTGCTGTTGGTCAGTCTCATGCCTGTGTATGGTTGGGTTGATCTAGTCACAAACCACAGAACATACCTTTTTGTCATACATCAACTCATTTAGGCCACCTGTCGAATAAAGGAGCCTTAAAGGTACATGCCCACTAAGTAGGCACTTAATGTTCTTTACATCAGAGATATCATCTGAGATATTTTCTGGAAGAATAAACATTCATTGATTGGCATGATTATGCATTTTATATCGGACGTAAATTTCCACACTGATATCAGGGGCGATAACCGTGTTTCCTTAAAATATTAACGGCCATTACTATTTATTCTCTGTATTTATTTTTTGATGTGCAATGGTCATACTTTATACTCTGTCGAAAATATTATTGTTTCAGGTGACGCATTTAATTAGAGAAATAATTAAAAAATATCATGCCTCATGTGCAGAAAGGAAAATAGCCTGAAACCACCGCGTGTCACTATCAGTAAAATAAATATTACTAAATGATTATATCTGCTTATTACACTCTTGCAAATGATTTGCACGGGTTTCGCTGTGAGAGAAAATCCGTAATTAACTCCTTACAAATAATACACCGTGAAGAGAACACCCGTAATTGCGCGCCTGTTTTCTTGGAAACCACGAGCTACCATGCAAAATCTTTAATTTGCATTACAGTCAAAATAAAGTTATTTGAAAATTTGGAAAGGGTCTCGACTAATCTAGAATGATAATGTGATTGAACACATTCCAATCATGCATTCAAATATATCTGGCTCATAGAAACAGCTGAGTAATTTGGATTTAAAAAAGTTTACATGACGTCACATTTGACGTCACACAACGTAACGTCAAAACGCGGGAAAACACGTCATTGTATAACTATTCATGCGCACATCACAATTCATTGATTATAACCTCAACAATAGACTAAATGTGCATATATATCCGCCGTGGAAGTGTAATAAATAGGATATTCCATTGTACATGTTTGAATAGCCGAAATAATATACTCGCACTCGTGTCCGTTGGCGTCCGTTCAAGCAACTCGTTCGCTACGCTCACTCGTTGCTTACGCGGAAGCCGACGCACACTCGTGTATTATTTCCCGCTATTCAAAATGTACGATGGAATATCCTCTACATAGCGGGCACTTGTAATGTTCAGAACTGGTGGAATATTTACACTTTTACACACTTATCTGTGGGCATGGACCTTATATAGCATTTGCAAAGAAAAGTGGATTTGTATCCAAAAGCGGCATCAGCATCTAATCAATTTTCTGATGACATTATGTATACTGCAGTTACTGATCGGGGTCTACACTGGTCGGAAATCTTCCATTTCTCAGCTCCTTTAACTACAGTGAAACCTCTCTAAACCGGACACGCTGTGAGGTCCCCAGGGTGTCCGGCTTAGAGAGGTTTCACTGTGAATCAGGCAGTTGATCCTTCTGAACGATAGTCGTGTGCTATGTGATCACGAACAGACATTGTCACCTGAGATAAATGGCCATGAAACTCATAAAAAATAAGATCACATGTGTTTTCTTGGTGTCCGGTTTAGAGAGATTCCACTGTACAACTTCTTTCCGTTTCAGGTTCTTTGTTTATTCAAGCGTTGTCCGAAGTTCTCATCAATAACTGGAAAGACCTTGATCTCCTCAAAATGATGACGCGTGTCAACAATAAAATCAACTACGAATTCGATAACAACAAGGAATATAAGAACCAGAAGAAGCAGCTACCGTTAATAAAGTCCATGTTAACGAAGTTAGTTCAATTCAGTCAAAAGGACTGAATACATAGTCCGAATTCTCTGTGTGATTTTATCATTTAGGCTCATCCATGATATTGTGCCTTTAGTCAATATTTGCCGAAAATGGATTTCCATTTATGGAGTTGATTTCCAGTAATTGCATAAAAAGCATAAACAAAAATTAGGGAAGAGACGAGATTTTCACCGACTGTTTACATAATTTATTTTCTATATATCTCCCTGTTGTGCTGGATGTGCCAGGCACATTAATGTAAAATTACCAAGATTGTGGGCTATAATATGTGGCTGTGACTGGAGAAGTGGGGCTTATGGGATTTGTGATCCAATAGCCAACTCCTTTGGCCTGATAACAATAAATATGACATGTGTTCATTGATAGAATAGCGAACAGTGCAGATCCTGATCCGACTGTACGAATGCACAGAATGATCTGAATGTATACTGGTCTCAAAACACATAAGTCCCATTTCTCCAGTCACAGCCACATATAAACTACAGCTGAATTAATTTTACAAAATCATGCGCCTTATCAAACATATTCAGAAATGTCAAAAGTTGTGCAAGCTTCGTCATCATGGTATAACTTTAATATTACTTCATGGATTGATTCAATATTTTGACACTTGATATATGTGAACATTCGGAACACACACATGCCGCCATTAACATGACCTTGACATTTTTTACCTTCACATCTTTGCGGAAATACTTAGCTATTTTGTGTGCGTCAAAAAGTTTGTACAAGTTTCTGCATCATGATATAGCTTCAATATTGCTTGACAGATTGCTTCAACATTTCGACACTTGATACATGTGTGCATTTGGAACACACCCATGCCCCCATTAACATGACCTTGGCCTTTTGTACCTGCACATGTTTGCGGAAACACTTAACCATTTTTAGAGTCAACAAGTTTGTACAAGTTGTTTCATCATCGTATAACATTAATATTACTTGATAGATTGCTTCAATATTTGGACACGTGATACATGTGAGCATTTGGAACACACTCATGCCGCCATTAACATGACCTAGACCTGTTTGACCTTCACATGGTTGTGGAAAGACTTAGCCAGTTTTTGTCAAAAAAGTTTCTTCAACCATAACATTTTTCATGTTTTAAGCATGTACTTCGGTGACGGTTTTTGTGATGCTTACTTTAACACATGCCCATGATCATGTTACGGTCAAATGCCTCGGCAGCCGCGACACCTTCCGTGGCGGAATTCTTGTTTGAATAATAGGTATTGATTTTATGCTGCATTCTTTAACACTGCTATTATTGATAAGTTTTGAAAATATCTTCCTTTTAACTTAAGTCTGAGGAATAGAAAACTGACAGCCTTCTCATGTTACTCACTTTGTTGCATTCAAATTCATACCTATTATTATGACCCTATGACAAGTCGGGGGACATTACTTTTTCGATGAGACGGTTCAAATGGTGGTCGCAACCAGGGTTGGCAATTTCCCGGAAAATAAGAGTATTTCCCAGGACGGCGGGAAATACCGGGAAATACTGGGAAATACCGGGAAATACTTGGAAATACCGGGAAATATGAATCTTGGTGGTCTTTTTCATTCCAAAATGTCAAGATGAGTCTCTATATTCCCCTATATCTACTATGGTGTATATCTGTGTAGACTGATAAGCCTACAGGTAAAACATTCTGCAATAAAAAAAGAAATAATAAGTTTATTTAGAGAAAAAAAAACATCATTATTTTCTAGACAATTTTCTTCCATATATACAAGTCTATGTAGTACTTGCCAACTGTCTATTGTATTGTATATGAGAACACCCCTCATTACTATAGTAACCTGCCACTAATAAAAGCTGCTTTTGGAATTTTGAGAAAATCCCTGTTGATAACAGGGATAATCCATGTACAGTGTAAGTGTAATTGTTTTACAACTTGACCATATACAGACCACCTGGGTTCTTATTTTACAGTATGACACAGAAGGTGTGAGAGAAGGCCGACAATTAACAGCCTGTTGTCATAGTCTGATGGTTTATTAAAGTATATTAAAGTCTCATTAATGTACATGCAAATAAGTAGACATTAGTAGGCTTTTGGCTAATTTTAACGATTTTAGGTACTGTATCTCATACGTACCATCGTGGCCCATAGTCTTCACGTTAAATACATGTCATAATAATAATAAAGCAAATAATTAATACAAATGCAAAGCATAAAACAACGGTACATTGTCAGTCATATAAGACTTGTAAGAGACTATGTGTATGCACATCATGCATGCTAAGATCATTTATTCTCATTTCTTGATACCGAATATTAGTGTGGGAGAAGGTTGACAATTAACAGCCTGTTGTCTAAGCATAGTCTGATCATGATGACGTTGTGAATTGTATCTAGCAGACACTCAGATGCTTCCTAAAAAATGAAGAAGTAATTTACAAAAAAATAATACAACCAAAATATAAATGTCATGGTTGCCAAATATTCCACCTGATGAGTACCCCTAGTTGGGAATGAAACAGATCTATACATTGTAATTAACCCCTATATCTAATTATTAAGTTGTTGATTGTTTAATTAACTATTACTGAGCTTAAAACTTAATTTAAATAACTTTAATTATCAAATAATAACATAAAAATCATATTTCCCGGTATT
Source organism: Conchocele bisecta (assembly GCA_029237695.1). Taxonomy (NCBI): domain Eukaryota; kingdom Metazoa; phylum Mollusca; class Bivalvia; order Lucinida; family Thyasiridae; genus Conchocele; species Conchocele bisecta. The sequence continues at coordinate 80,976,759 of CM055267.1, read as the reverse complement.
TCCCGGTATTTCCCACTTTGGGGAGTATTTCCCGGGACGGGAAATACCCGCCGGGAATTCCCGCCCGGTATTTCCCGGCCAACCCTGGCCGCAACATATGTTTTTGCAAGGAAATAAGAAAAATATACTTATAAATTTGTATCAGTAAAATGATTGAATGACAATATATGTTTTCAGACTGTAATGGGTTAACATTTCTGTATCAATACTTGCTTGTGTTTAATTTCCATCATTTTCAATACACAGCAGCAAGAAAAGGCAGTAACTGCCTTTTTTTGCTGCTGTGTATTGCAAATGATGGAAATTAAGCTTAACAATTGGCTACTGGCACCTGTGACCTGAATCTCAGCATTTTAACACCAGTAGCCAATTTCATCAACATTGCAAAGTAATCATTTACTTTTCCCAAAATGCATTATTTCATACAGAATAACTACTGCATATATTTGATGATTAAAAGTATGCAGAATTATTATACTGAATTTATTACATTATCACAGCCAAAATGGCTGTGATAATGTAATAAATTCAGTATAATAAAAATTAATAAATTTATCATAAAATTGAAAATTTCTCTCTCAAAGTATACTTTGCTAGAAAAGTATTCTTTGCAATGTTGATGAAATCGGCTACTGAACAAGCAAATACAAGTAGCCAGTTACTAATTTAACCTTTCCATCATGGTTGCTAATCATCTTAATGCTTAGCTAATTATTAACCAAATTGCTTATACCTCTGTAATAACACGTACAATGTTCAGCATTTCCTTCAATAACAAATTATTATACATGTAGTATACTAATTGGCCATAATAGAAGAAGAATAACTGCATAAACTTAACTGTATATTTATTTGTATAGTCCTTCTTTTGCTGAGAAAATCAGTTCAGTTCCGTGATTATATTTTAGGGCGGGAATTGGCTTTAGGACCTTCCATGCCCGTATGCTGATAAAATTAAATGACTTAGGTTTATAACTTTAAGGACCGAATATATACCTGATCATCGTTTGATTCAAATATAACTGCTTCGTAAATGTGATGGAATATATGTATAACATATATGTGAACACTGCCTCGTTACTGTATCCTATACGAAACATGAGGTGGCCAAGTCGGCCATCTTTGTATGTTCCAGCCATCAGCCAGTTCCCCCCGTTCTGACATTTAACAAAGAACTAAAAATGTTAAGTATGATATAATGTAGCTAAGCACATATAGAAAAGCCAGGAGAACGGAATCCTATCAATTATATTACACCAAACTGTAAATAGCTTCATACACAGAAAATCGCACAGTGTATCACTTTTACCTGGCAAACTACACAACACATATATACCTTGAGCCAGCAATACCCACCTCCTCCCCTCATGTGGGATTTTTGGTGAGTATGATTTTCGGATTCAGTAGCCTATTGTCTATCAATCCTGGTTGTCTGCGCTCAAAAAGCCGCTGGATGAACAAACGGCGGCCATTTTACGCCGAACAGTATTGTATTGTTTTATTAAGGACTGTTAACTTTCAGTATGATCAATATTAACCTGATAAATTGCTATAATTAAGTCACAATTTGAATGTAAAATGATTTAGAATACATCTTACATTTAATTACATCCGTAAATGGTAATATATTTCAAAATGGCTGCCGAAATAGGCTGTTTTACAACATTTAATTGCGAGTCGTGTGCTGTACACATACTGACATTCATCAATTTGAAACACATATACATTGCTTTCCCTCGCAACTAAATGAAAAATACAGGATACGGTGATGCAATATCCTTCCACAATTGTCAGAACAGTCAAAATGGCCGCCAAAATATTCTTGTTTTGTTCTATTCTTTACTGTATGGAGTTGTAAAAACAGTATTTCATGCACCTGCTACATGTATACATACCATTTCTAGGTATACAAATCAAATCATTTGATAACATATACATATCCAGGTATAGAATGACATAATTATATATTCAAAATGGCCGCCAAATTGATCATATGTTCAATACTATTGATGATGAAGCTGCAGTTTCAGTAATTAAACAACACTAACCTTGTTGTGTATAGAGTGTGATATTTTGATTATTTTCAAAGACAAATACGGATGAATTTCAATTAGTTTGAGTATTGAAGAACTTTTTCAGAGTGTGTCCAAAATGGATTCACTGTTGACAAGGAATACAATGTTATTATTGGTAACGAGAACATTTCTCACAATTAAGCGGGCATAATGATCATTGGCCAAGGCAGTATGTATTATGGTATGCTGAATGGTATGGGTATGCTTATTGCAAACATGCATGGCTTTCTCCCACATTAAGCATTCCGCATATGTCTTCGCATGTGACAATAATTTAAATTAACTCTTGGTCGTGAGTTGTATTGGAAAATAAATACAATACATGGTAACGATATGTAATTCATGCAGTCACTGGTGTAATCAGTTCTACATTAACCACTACATGTGCTGTTTTCATTCTTCTAATTAAACATTGAAACTAATAAACCAAAAACCTAACCATATATGGTGTCACCATGACTGTCGATCAGTTTCAAGATGACCATCAACATGGTCGCTTTTGAAATTAGGAGATCTGATATTTACGGATCTATATGTACACTTTTAATACAGCTTACATTTCTAAAAATAGTTGATAGTACCCTTACCCGCGGAAGTCCCGCAATGACGCCAAACTGTGCTAGCCCATGACATATGCTCAAATACATGTCTCTGGTTGCTATAGTAGTGGAATAGGATTGTCCATCAGCGGTGTAATACATTTGACAGACAACCATAGGGATGGTTATGCATATTCAAGGTCACATAGAGGTATATAAGGCAAAGACGTGTATATTAGCTACAAACTACGTGTAGTATGTATGTGCTAAACAGGTACAATGTAAACATAATTCTGCATTCAGTAAATAAATGTACACATGGTACATGACTATATAGTTGTTTGGTCATTAGAATGACATTACCTGTTGTCAAATTGACTGTTGTCAAACACCAAAGAGCCAGCAGAATACACAACTGTGGTACAATGCGACAGAAAACGCCTTCCACAAACCTGATCCTTACCGCCTGCGTAAATAGTTCAATTGCATAGTACAATCCAAAATTGAATGTGTCTCGATATAGGCTATGTGATATTTCGATGAGCATTTTGATACATTGCATAATATGGTTTGTAGATACGTTATCATTCATGGGGATTTAACCGTATATTTATGGTCCTATGAATGTGTGTGGCTACACGTGGTAGATGTGCATACTTCTTAAACTGGACTAGATTGATGTTTGAATACCCCGGAATGGCTTTTTCAGACTACATACATACTATTATTGGCTTGCATATATACAGTGTAGTTATATAATTATATACATGAGATTGGAGGACATATACATCTTTTCAGAAGTCATACATACGTTTAGCCACATTTGTCAAATATTTATTTCGGCACAGTATGAAATGCAAATACTACATTTAAGTGATGTACTTGTATTGTATTTATGAAATCTGGAATGATGCTGTTATCCGAATGTTATGCAGGTATATGCCAATCGTAACTATTACAAGTTGATTACAAACCTACATCCGTTTTGGTTTTTGGTAATTTGACACAACAGGTGTAGAATAACACGTGTGCTATAATTAAGAACACCGAATGTTGAAACATATTGGATAAAATAGTTTATGTATGCATACATAACAGCTATATTAATATAGTGTATATATTTGAAGAGCATATGTATGCTTTTAGAAAGATCATGCACCTTCAATGTCTTTGTTTATATGAAAATTATGAATATAGTATATCAATCTTACAGGTTATCAAATGTCACTATTATGAAGCCATGGTTAAATATTTTCTTACAACGCCTCACTTACAAAATATAATATCGTCATGGGTACCTCTCAAATAAGACTAATGGAGCAATATACCTGCATGTATTAGGCAATGACCATGATGCATGCACTGGTGTGCACTTACACTGGTAATGGATGACGGTCATACACATTGGAACACACATGTTCTCGTATGACACATAGAGTAGTTCATTAGTCATACAAGTTATACATTTTTACTATATACATGCTTTTATAAGTACAGGTGCCAACTACACATTTGAATCCTGTTCCTGCTGATGATTCGGAATTGGTGGGGTAGCAAAACGTGCAGAATTCTTCATCTGAATTAGCAGATATTTTGTAAGTGAACATTATTCCATTGTATAGTTATGAACATATCAGCAAACATACAAAACTGTCATATCAGTTGTTTCTAATGATAAAAAACAGTCGATTTTCAATGAAAAATGTGATTTTTCACAACTATCAAATGTCAGGGATTTATATATCAGCTTCTGTGTGAGAACCCTGGTCCGTCCGTCCGTCCGTCCGTCACCAACCTTGTAAGCCGTAAAACTTTTAAACACTAATAGCTACACCCCTGACAATTGGTATGTAACTACATTATGATGAGTAGATGCGCAAGGTTTATTTTGATTTTTGATTCGACCACCGGGTCATGGATTATCTCCCCAGTTTCGACTTAGAATTTGGCAATTTTGCCTTGCAACCAGTAAAACTTTTAAACCGTAATAGCTACAGACCTGCAGCTTGGCATGTAGCTTCCTTATGATGAGGGGATACGCAACGTTTATTTCGATTTTTTATTTGACCCCCGGGTCATGGATTATCTCCCCCTTTTTTACTTAGACTTTAGCAATTTTGCCGTGTAAGTCGTAAAACTTTTAAACAGTACTAGCTAGAGACATGAAACTTACAAACCGCAAAGTTTATTTTGATTTTTTATTCGACCCCCGGTTCATGGATGAGATAATTCATGGACTTGAAAGTTTGCCTCGTTTACTATCAAAGCGGTATGTGGGGACTCCGTGTTCCATTAACACATTTTTCAGTTTTAGAGGTGCATAATAGTGACAAAGGCTGCAGATCCTGATGAGATGGCTCGTTACGAGCCGGCTCATCTGGATCTACAGTATTTGCGCATGTTGACTTTCTGCCATGTAACGTTGAAAGGGTTAATGAAGTTCTACTTCAACTCAGGAAAATATCATTATAGCCCACATATAATATGCAAGTTCTTAAACTAGCACTCATCTTGGTGCATGTGTGTATTGTATAATAAACTTATTTAGTGTTTTACAATTTAGGTGTGAGTGGTTTGCCGGGCGAACACGATGGCTTAAATTAACGGCAGGGGTTCCTCCTTATAGAAACACGATATGCCTGGTTTGGCCCACGTGTACGTTTTTATATTTGGCTCTTTTGTTACCTGGGAGTTGATTTGAGTTATTGCCCATTATATAAGTAGTAAGATTATTAATGATCCTACTGCTTTTGGGAGGGGGCCAAGTGTTTGTGTGGCGAGGCCCTGACATCAGATCAGGATATATTCTGGTTTCAGTGCTGAATATATAGTTTTTAGCTCACCTGAGCCGAATGCTCAAGTGAGCTATTGTTGCCGCTTTTCGTCCGTCCGTCTTCCGTCAACACCTTTTCAACGTCTTATTCTTCCGTACCGCTTGCCCGATGTTGACCAAACTGCACATGGAGTGTCTATGTGTTACTTACTTTAAGATTTGTTAAAATGGAGGTCGTCGCTAATCCAAGATGGCCGCCATAGAAAAGTATGTCAAATTCTTCTCACGAACTGCCAGGCCGAGTTCGACGAAACTTGGTATGAATGATTGATAGTTAACGCCGTTTCATTTTTAGCTCTCCTGCAATAAGTGCAGAAGAGCTTATGACATACCCCCAGCGTCGTCGGCGTCGGCGTCATCTGATGATACTCTATCGTGCTATAGCAAATCCATGACCTACCGCCCACCCCTTAACCCAAGGTCAATGTCATAAACTTAGCACATTCATAAACTTAACGTTGGGGTAAATGTCTTATATCATATGTTTCATTTCATGGAACGCCTTGATATTTCATACATGCATTCATCTTATGATACTCTATCGTGCTATATCAAATCCATGACCCACCCCTTACCCCAAGGTCAAGGTCACAAACTTAGCACATTCATAAACTTAACGTTGGGGTAAATGTCTTATAACATCTGTTTCCTTTCATGGAACGCCTTGATATTTCATGCATGCATTGCTCAGATGACCCTCTATCATGATGTAGCAAAACCACGAGCCACCACCCAACCCTTAACCCAAGGTCAATGTCACAAACTTAGCATGTTCATAAACTTAACGTTGCGGTAAATGTTGTGTAACTTCTGTTTATTTACAGGGAACGCCTTCATATTTCATACATACATTCATCTGATGATACTCTATGGTGCTATAGTAAATCCATGACCCACAACCCATCCCTTACCCCAAGGTGAAGGCCACACATTTAGCACATTCATAAACTTAAGATTGGTGTAAATGTCTTATAACATATGTTTCCTTTCATGGAACGCCTTGATATTTCATACATGCATTCATCTGATGATACTCTATCGTGCTATAGCAAATACATGACCCATCGTCCACCCCTTACCCCAAGGCCAAGGTCACAAACATAGCACATTCATAAAGTTAACGTTGGGGTAAATATCTTATAACATCTGTTTCCTTTCATGGAACGCCTTGATATTTCATACATGCATTCCTCAGATGACCCTCTATCATGCTATAGCAAATCCACGACCCACCTTAATATTGGGGTAAATGTTGTGTAACTTCTGTTTCTTTACAGGGAACGCTTTGATATTTCATACATGCATTCATCTGATGATCCACTATTGTGCTACAGCAAATCCATGACCCACCCCCACCATTTTCCCCAAGATCAACATCATAAACTTAACCATAGAGTAAATGTATTTTTATAACTTCTGTTCCTTTACAGGGAACGCCTTCATATTTCATACATGCATTCATCTGATGATCCTCTATCATGCTGTATCCAAACCACGACCCACCACCCAACCCTTACTCCAGGGTAAATGTCACAAACTTAGCATGTTCATGAACTTAACGTTGGGGTAAATGTTATGTAACTTATGTTTATTTACAGGGAACGCCTTCATATTTCATACATGCATTCATCTGATGATACTATATCATGCTATAGTAAATCCATTACCAACCCCCTACCCCTTTCCCCAAGGTCAAGGTCACAAACTTAGCACATTCATAAATTAAACGTTGGGTTAAATATCTTATAACATTTGTTTCCTTTCATGGAACGCCTTGATATTTCATACATGCATTCATCTGATGATACTCTATCGTGCTATAGCAAATCCATGACACATCGCCCACCCCTTACCCCAGGGTCAAGGTCACAAATTTAGCACATTCATAAACTTAACGTTGGGGTAAATGTCTTATAGCATATGTTTCCTTTCATGGAACGCCTTGATATTTCATACATGCATTCATCTTAAGATACTATATCGTGATATAGCAAATCCATGACCCACCCCTTACCCCAAGGTCAAGGTCACAAAATTAGCATATTCATAAACTTAACTTTGGGGTAAATGTTTTATAACATCTGTTTCCTTTTATGGAACGCCTTGATATTTCATACATGCATTCCTCCGATGACCCTCTATCATGTTGTAGCAAATCCACGAGCCACCACCCAACCCTTACCCCAAGGTCAATGTCACAATCTTAGCAAGTTCATAAACGTAATCTCGGGGTAACTGTTGTGTAACTTCTGTTTCTTTAGAGGGAACGCTTTGATATTTCATACATGCATTCATATGATGATCCTCTATTGTGCTACAGCAAATCCATGACCCACCCCCCCCCCTTTCCCAACCCAAGATCAACATCATAAACTTAACGTTGAAGTAAATGTATTTTTATAAATTCTGTATCTTTACAGGGAACGCCTTAATATTTAATACATGCCTTCATCTGATGATCCTCTATTGTGCTACAGCAAGTCCAGGAGCCAGCACCACGCACCCCTTTCCCCAAGGTCATGGTCACAAACTTAGCATATTCATACATGCATTCCTCATGTGAATAGCTAGCTATCATGCTGTAGAAAATCACGAACTTAGTGCGTTCATAAACTTAACGTTGGGTTAAATTTTGTATAACTTCTGTTTTCAGTGACCGCATTGATATTTCATACATGCATTCATCTTAATATGCTATATCATGCTATAGCAAATCCACGACCCACCTTCCACCACTGACCCAAATGTCACGGTCCTCCGCACACCCCTTAACCCAAGGTCAAGTTATATAATATTCATGTTTTTTATACAACTGTGCCAAGTTTGAGCGAAGGCTGTCAACAGGCGAGCTTTGTTGTCTTCTGAAAACTCTTGTTGTTCATATGGTGGGCCCATGGGTCAAAAGTTGGTGGTGCCAGAGGGGTCAACTAGGGGTCAAATTCCACATTTGACCGAATGTGGTCATGTTATATATCAAATCAAAGGTATCGACAAGACGATCATTCTGGAGCATTATTTCGTCGAAACCAGATGATTACGTCATCCAACATAGCCGCCGAAAGGTCAAAAGGTCGTTCTTTTAATGAAGATTTCAAATGTGAACCAATAGGCCAATATTGGCTAACCTTCACAGTTAGGCTCTGTGGGTGAAGCCTTTTCATATTTGTTAAAATGGAGGTTATGGCCTAATCCAAGATGGCCGCCATTGAAAAGTAGATAAAATTCTTAAAAAATCTTCTTCTCACAAACTGCCAGACCGATTTCGACGAAACTTAGTATGAATGATCGATAGTTAATGGCGTTTCAGATTTGTTCATATGGTGGTCCCTAGTTTAAAAAAATGGCAGGGCCGGACGGGTCAATTAGGGGTCAAATTTCACATTTGACAGAATGTGGTCGTGTCATATATCATATCTAAGGTATCGACAAGACAATCACACTGGCCGCCGAAAGGTCAAAAGGTAGTTCTTTTAATAAAGATTTCTTGTGAGCCGATTAGCCAATATTGGCCAAACTTCACAGTTTTGGTCCGTGGGTGAAGCATTTTGATATTTGTTAAAATGGAGAGGTCATCGTATAATCCAAGATAGCTGCCATAGAAAAGTAGGTCAAATTCTTAAAAAATCTTTTTCTAACGAACCGTCCAGACGAATTTCGACGAAACTTGGTAGAAATTATTGATATTCACCACTGTTTCAGATTTGGTAAGACGGTGGCCCCGGTTATGTCTTGCATCAAATCAGAGCTATCGACACGACGATCAGTCTGGAGCATTTCATTTAGGAATCAGATGATTGTCTCATCCAAGATGGCCGCCGAAAGGTCAAAAGGTCGTTCCTGGTAAATTTTAGCCAAACTTCAAAGTTATGGCCCCTGAGTAAAGTCATTTCATATTTGTTAAAATAGAGGTCATCACTCAATCCAAGATTGCTGTAGAAATGTATGTCAAATTCTTATTCACCATGCGCCAGAAAATGGGCCTCTTGTTTTTATTATCAAGGCTGCCAGCAAGGGGATTAGCTTCATGTCAATGTATCTGTTGCTACATTATACATCAGGTGCCTTGGCGGGCTCGACATGCAGGCCTCGACCATCTGGTTTATCAAAATCGGTTGATTACGTCATTCATGATGGCCGCCAAAAGGTCGAAAGGTCATCCTTTTATAAATTATATATTTCAGACGTCTTCTTCTCATGAACCGCTTTGCCGATGCTGGTCAAACTCCACAGTTATTGTCCATGGGTGAAGCATTTTCATATTTTTTTTAAATAGAGGTTGTGGCATAATCCAAGATGGCCGCCATATAAAATTATGTCAAGTTCTTCACAAATCTTCTCATGAACCGCTAGACCGATTTCGACGAAACTTGGCAGGAATGATCGATAGTCACTGCTATTTCAGATTCGTTAAAATGATAACATAAATCAAACATGTGTGGGGCCCCGGGGGTCAAGTAGATGTCTTATTTCACATTTGACCAAATATGGTTATGTTATATATCAAATCGTAGGTATCGAAGAGGCGTTCACTTGGCCGATACTGGTCAAACTTTACAGTAAATGTTATGGTCTGTAAGCCAGGTGAGCGATACAGGCCCGTATCGGCCTCTTGTTTCATTGTTAATATTCGGTTCTGATTTTGGAATCCCCACCCCCCCCCCCCCCCCCATTAGTACAGGTAATATATGGGATTTAATACTAAACCCATTTACCCAGCCTTAAATAACCTTAGATGTTGATAGGCCATTAAACCCCAACAGACAAACAAACAATTTAGGTTAGCTAAACTTTCAGGGCAAATGCAATATCAGCCCATCATATGGGCAGCTTGTATAACATGGCCAATATCTATCAGAAATGATTTTCAATAAAACTGGCTGTGACTGGATAAATGGGGCTTATAGATTGTGCAACGAATTTACCTTCTGATTAAATAGCTCACTCCTGTAGCCTGATAGCGATCTATATTGCTTGCTAGAAGCGTGACAGGTGTTTCATTGATGGAATAGCGAACAATGCAGATCCTGATCAGGCTGATCTGGATGTACACTGGTCGCTAAACCCATAAGCCCCATTTCTGCAGAATTGAATTGTTCTTATTGACAACAGGTCATATTGCATACTCGTGTGATTACTAAAGAGATGATTTTTACAATCTACTTATACTATCCTCCATTAATTGTCTATTATAGAAGTAAGGCTATTAAATACAACCATTATCAGTGACAGCCATGAGCTCACTTGCTCTAGTTTTGTCTTCTTTCTCAATGAAAACATGGTTTGGCAACAAGTTAGAATCATTTCTCATGTACCTGTGTATTCATACCCTTAATACAGTTAGAATATATGAATGTTACTGACTCGTGGGATAGTGTATCAGTAACTAGTATGTTTTTGCCAGAAACCTGTTTCATTGACAAACCATCTTCCTTCAGCAGCAGTAAAATGTCCTGTAATCTGTGACGACATGAATAGAGTATTTAGTTTATGGATATGAGAGGCAAGTGATCTTACTCCACTTGAACAGTCAGTCCGTACACATAATGAAACCGTTTCTGGCCAAATAACAAGCCTCATTATTCATGTTCACTCATAGAATATTAGTTTTCTGCGAGAATCAATGATATGAAGGCATTAGCCATTATTATTAGATTGCCATTGTTGCACACCATAATGCAGAGCTAGATGCGTAGGTCTACATGTCTCTGGCTTTGTCAAGTCATAATATGACAATTGCAACTAGTGAAACGCAATTTGGGCAATCAAGGCACTGGTCCCTTGACACAGAAGGTGTGATCTCTTAAGACCATTTGGTAATCGTAAATAATTATAATGACCATGGAACAATACTGCCTTTTCAACGTGGCCATTTTTCTAGTTTCCTGCATACAATTCAGTATTAGGTATAGAGTGTATGCAACCACTCCAACTGTGTTTTGGCAATCAATCTGACATTGTACACACATCGTCTACACATAAAGAACATGTGCACACGGCGTTTTAATGCCGAAAAAGTCTTTTAATCACATAAATACTGCCTTTTAGACATTTCTTCTACGCTTTTATTCATAGAAGTTTGTATAGGGTATATATTGTATGTAAGAAACGCCGTTGGCCACATTTTGAGTGCGATTGTGCCAGCACTGCCTTTCAGGAATACCAACAAAATATAGACTCTAATGCAGATGGTGATGGAACTGGTTAAAAGCACTGTATCCATAATTAAGAAAATCCTGTATACACACATTGGCCAGTTTGCAATCAAACATGTTTGTCATAAACAGTGACTTGAAATTGACTTTAGTCATAAACATTTTACTTTCAATAATGATTATAGTCTGGGGGAAAAATCAGTTCATATGATTTGTTCATGATTATATCAGAATTATATGATTTTCACGGCAGCCATTTTGAAAATTATAATACAATAGGAACAACACATGTTTGCTTTGATGATACAACAAACTTTTGTTCCAAGAACGTAGCAAAACATTCAACACAACCTAACTATAAATACACTTTACTAAAGACAGTACGTAGTGAAGATATAAGAAATATTATTTACATAGAGGCCATTTTGAAAACAAAATTTCCGCCGTACCAGTCATCAGAAAAAGTGGAACCAACCCCAGTTTTAATATTTGAAGCATGTAGATGACATAGCCGAACAAAATAATATATCTGCATTATAAATGTAGATATGAATATTACAATATATTGTATACAATTTCAGGGCGGCCATTTTTAAATCTAAGATGGCCGCCATGGGACCTGCTAAAAATGAAAATAACACTGGTGGTTTTGGTGTGTGTGGTCAAAAGATGATTATCACCAAAAAAAAGAATTAATATTCTACCTGTATTAGAAGTGTATATATAATGAATATAGCATTTCAGGGCGGTCATTTTTAAATCCAAGATGGCGGCCAAACGTATCGAAAAAGATGGAACCAACCCCAGTTTTATTCTCCGTGGTCTAAAGATGACAAAAACATTGGTTACAAGAATGTAGCAATACAAATGCAAATCTACATAACAGTATCCGCTATTAACCCTTTTACCCCTAAGTCACTGGAATGGTTTTTACATAGGGTATACCTATGTATAGGGATCGCCTCCGACAGTTAGCCACGCCCCAGACCCCCTCGATGCGGTGGTAGGTAGTGATATCTTGCAGTAACCATAACAATAAAATGCATTGTGTTACTCAAGGTTTAACTGTCATACGCAACCGCTAATTGAAAATAATATTATGAAAAACTACTTGCACTGCACAATATCAACAACGGATGTTCTACGTACAAAAAATACATCGGATTATTTTGTTGCGCGTGATTTTCCCCCATTTGCGGTCATCGCTAAATTTAGTAACAGAGTTAACTCCCCTCCGAATACTCTCCGAAACAAGCGACGCGTTTAACACACAAACTACATCAAGTTTGACCTTCCGACAGCCTATTTTTAAACTCACCCGACACCTGTGCGAAACAAAACTCGCACGTGTAGGTCTAACTGATGTTTACTCCTCATTCTCTCTCTCTCTCTATCGATGGATTTACAGCGGATTTTAGTGACATTCCCGAATTCGGCCTGATTTACATTTGTCAATGGTGGCCAATACACGCCAACATGAGTGTCAATTCTACGTTCAGGGAAGGGGGTCAATAAGTCAGTATTTAAGGTGATAACTTACAGTCAGGGAACAAATTAATGACAGTATAACACATCCAGCGTATAGTAATACCCATATTAATGCAAGTACTGAAATACGACAACAACAAATCTAACAAGTTTGGGCTTCCATACATTGAACAAATTTTCAGCGGTTTCCCCAATGACGTCATTTGTATGTTTTAATATACTCGATCCGGTGCCAACTATTTCATTCACAAAACAGAAGTAAACTTGGCGATGTACCGATAAGGCATTTTCAGGCGCGACACCGCTTCCGTGGCGGAATTATTGTAACTATTGCTCTTCAATCAGTATGATCATAGATATCTGGAATCTGTATACTTGAATTGATGATGTCTTGTATATGTGTTACCGTATCTTTCTGATATTGCTATGCATAATCTGTAAACTTGTTGAATGTTTTGGTACATACTGTAGCAGTGCATACTGTACTTCAAGTTGTGCCATATCAATAGTTTACCCCTTAACCATTAAAACGCTGAAAAATAAAATTGCCGTCTGCTCGTTTTGTATATTTTAATCTCTTTAAAAACCTGTTTTGGCAGCGCAGTAGAATCGTCTCAGTATGTTTTTGAGGAGAAAATATAAAAATATTTAAAACCGCAGACGATAATTGTCGTTTCCAGCGCTTTAAAGGTACATGCCCACTCAGTAAGCCCAAAGTGTCATTTATAGGAATTAAATAAGTGTATAACTGATAGTGACGCGCGGTGGTATCAGGCTATTTTCATATGCAAATGAGGCATGCTATTTTTTAATTATTTATACTAAAGAAATGCGTCACCAGAAAAAAATAATATTTTCGACAGATTTTAAAGTATGATCATTGCACATCATAAAATAAATACAGAGATTAAATAGTAATGTCCGTTAACATTTTAAGCAAACACGGTTATCGCCCCTGATATCAGTATGTAAATTTACGTCTGATATAAAATGTATAATAATGCCAATCAGTACGTGGGATAATGGCGCATGAATGTTTATTTTGCCAGGAAATGTCTCAGATGATGTCTCTGATTTAAAGAACAGTTTGTACCTACTGAGTGGGCATGTACCTTTAAGGGTTAATGAAACTGCAACACCAACAATCAATCAATCAATCTAGTTTAATCTTGTAGTACCCTATGTTCAGTACTTTCAGTACTTTGCTTGATATGTTAATTTTGCAACCAATCCAAATTATCACAAAATGATTTTCAGTCTAGTCCATTTATGAAAAGGGGCTGCTTTTGTTCTCAAAAATATGAAAATTACTTGCAAAAAGTGCAGATCCTGATGAGACGGCTCGTCACGAGCCGGCTCATCTGGATCTACACATTTTGCCAATACCACTATACAGGCCTGTGGTGTTGAAACACAAATTTGACTGAATACTATTTGATATGTTGATAGTAGAAATGAAATGGATATATATGATGTACTTATGAAGGGAAATAACTGTGTCAATTATTATTGTGTAAGTTGGACTAGGTTGTACCTCATATTCAACACAGCTATACCTACTGTCTGTTTCACGAAAGCTGCCCCAATTTTACGACTATATAAACAATACAAAAACAAAATTTATTTTCATAATATGAAATTAAAGCAAAATTTAAGAATGAGCCTTCTTTTTAGTTCGTGAAATTTTGTCAAATATTGATTTTATTGCGAAAAAACAATTTCCCCTTAAATCCCCATAGACATCTTCACAGAGTGAAGATGTCTATGGGGATTTAACATTGGGAAATTTTTAGAACTTCAGAAATACTGGACCGATTTTCAAAATTTAACTTTTGTTTTCTAAGTTAGATCATGTCCAAGGTGTGGGATCACGTGTTTTGAACGACATGACGTCATGTTTTTTTAGATGTGTTTACAGTAGATTTCCTTTAATATCTTGCTAATGGAATGACATACTTTTATGAAATATACCGCAGCAAATGCGGTACACGTTGCCCTTTATTGTACAAGCGGCTTTATTCTCATAATTATGTCGTTTTGACGAAGAATCGGTTATCGTAAATGTAAATAAAAACTAGAGCACGTGAATGTAAGAAATAAACGGTACTCGATTCTTTGTGAAATCTATAAGTTATTGTAAAGAACTTTCAGAGCACCCATAAAACACACATGCCATCGTATTTCGTGCGTTACATATCATCAAAATGCGTCCGTTTGTTAGAAAGATTTTAATGAAAATCTACTGTAAAAATGACGTCACAGATTACGTCACGTCGGAAAATCGGGTTCGGAAACCACGTGATCACACACCTTGATGTCCAAGCTATCTAGCCAGTTTTCGGAGTCAAATTCCATTTTCTTTTTACTCGTCCCACAGCTCATTTTCCCCCATGTTCAATTCCCAGACAATTCTTTTTTTCGTAATAAAGTCAATATTTGACAAAAAATCACGAAATAAAAAGAAGGCTCATTCTTAAATTTTGATGATAAAATTTATTATTATCCAAAAAAAAATATTGTTTTAGTATTGTGGCCGTAACATTTCGGCAGGTTTCGTGAAACAGACAGTAATACTAATCACAGACCTACTGTGTGTTCCACGTTTTGCTGCCGACGAACATTTGGCCATTAAACACATTAACTCTTAAAAAATATTTAAAAGTAAGTACTTTTTCATCAATAACAAAAAAAGTCACCATCCCCAAAAAAAATTATTTAATGGATTGTATTGTGAAAAAACGATTTTCCTATGGGATTTAACATGGGGAGTCAATTTCCAAAACTTTTGAAATTGACTCCGAAACCTGGCGAGAGAGCTTGAAAAGTATGTAACTAAGATAATAAAAATTAGATTTAAAAAATCAGTCAACAATTAAAAGAAATATTTAAAAAAAATCTATTTTTAGCCCCATGTTAAATTCCCATATTTTACAGTAATACTACCAGTATGTGCCGTTCTTTTACGGATTTCATATTCCGGACAACCAGTTTTTCCAGCCGTCACTGCATCACTAACTTCCCCTTATGTTGCTTACCACAGTTATTTCCCTTTGCGGTCACGTGGGTATATAACGTATCAGTGAAACTTCCGAAATGTATGCATAATACGATTATTACACGTAATAGTTCAACAGACTACTTAGAACTCCAGTTCATTAGACCGCTGATATAAATATATGGGACTGTACTGTATTGTAAAAATATATGAATGACCTAGTTACAAACTACATACTGAAATGCAGCAGCTCTTGGATACCAGTCTGTATATACATTTATTTATATTTACATCGTCAGGTTACAATCTATGTTTTCCTCGATATTACTTATATATAATGCTAAGTCAGACGGGCAACAGAGTAGACACTTATCAGAGCTGTCAGGTGCAATAATGGATCTGGTGCTATGCTTCTCAAACTATCATAACTTCATTCTTGTAGGCCATTGTCCACTTACAATGAAATAATACTGTACATGGAATCAATTAAGGAAAGCCCGGGGTGACAGCAGTGGGAAAATTAGTCGCTCTAATTACCACGGGGGTGGGGTTTTGTTTGAAGATTGTGTCAACATCCGCTGTACACTGTGACTGAGAAGGTGCAATAAGCCAAACACAACACGGGGCTTATATGGCGTTTGCGACCAGTGTAGATCCAGTTCAGCCTCTACATTCGCACAGTCTAAACAGGATCTGCACTTTTCGGCATTCCTTCAATAAAACACACTAACATGCAATCTAGATATCGTATTTAGACTACAGGAGTGTTATATTTGATTACAACCTACACTAGTCATAAATCACACAAACCCAATTTCTCCAGTCACAGCCACATATAGGATCAAGCTTCGACGTAACCCCCATTTGACAAAACAACGATTTTCTTCTGGAAAACATCTTTTGTTTTTAACATCAAGTCCAAACATTTTCGATTTATTGGAAACAAGTCAGTAGGAAAATAGATTAGAAATAGTAAAGAATTTACTGTACATGTGAAAATTGAATATATACATTTAATTATTTTTATCTGTCAACGAACAAAATATGTGATTTAGTTATATTTTAGTATTCGAAAACAGTATTTACTGAAAAATAAGCGAGTGGACATTCAAGTTACACAATTTTAGTCCTGAAAAATAACATTCATCCATGTATAAAAACAAAAACATCAAGATTGGACTTTCGGAACTGTAGAAAGCACCCTGATGTGCACAGTGTATCTATTATACCATGTCTGTCAAATTGGACTCAACCAATCAGCTTGGCATAGGTGTGGCCTCGCGGATTCAATATAAACCTGCCGCATTATTGTTGACATCCGTTTGAACGTAGCTTCACACGTCTGTCACTGACTAGGACAGATAAACTAAATGCATTCAGCCAATCAGCATAGAATAGGTGTGGTTTCATTGAATTCAGAATACACCTGTCCCAAGATCCACTTCCCTATTTGCCTGCGGTCAAATCATCGGATAAGTTGTTTGCTATTAATGACCTCCGGCGGCATCCGTTTGAACATAGCTACACACGCGTGTCACTGATTATTTCAACTCGAAATTGTCAAAGCACAAGAATGCTGAAGTAACATTCTGCAAAGCATTGCAGAATAAATTGAAGAAATGTCGGAGATTATCATTTTGTAAAAAATTTGTTTAGAAATATAACATTTAATATCACATTTTTTTCTGATTCTGGCTCTGCTGTCTGTTTGACCGTGAATTACAACCGACTTCCGCACAGATAGTCGTCGCCGACGATTGCAACCAACGTATAAATAATCCAAGTATAACTAGGCGAAATAAAAAATAACGATTACCTTATATATTAAACGACAAAAACGAAGAAATTATGCAACAAATACATGATGTCCGTAAATCCAAACGATATTATATAAGTAACCTTCATCCACGAATCAGGTAAGCTGTTCTACTGCTACGTCATAGCGGTTATTTTTACAGCGCCACCTCGCGCCAGTAGGTCGCAGTAACAGGAGACATAAGCGATGACCAATACATTGCATGACTCTGTATAGGTGTCAGATAAGGTGCGATATGAGAAATCTAAATATCACGAAAAATACAAACGAACCGGAAATCAGTTATTAGGGTAGCTGTTGCTGTTTTTAGCGCGTTTTGAAGAAAATAAGTTTGTAATGTGACCTTTAATAGCCAAAAGTTCGTCGGCAGCAAAACGTGGAACAGACAGTAATCATATAGACTTCGCTAACACTTAAGCGCGTATGACGATATGTTCGTAATATGTCTATGTAAGCGGGACATAGCAACGTTTACTGTTTTATTTAATGAAGCAATATACTGGATGTCATATCGCCCAAACTTATAGATTAAAAGCTCAGAAATATTAATATGAAGAGAATGTAAGTGTATAATTTGAAATATTTCACCATTACCACTCCCGAGGAAACTCGTTTTTTCGCAATAAAATCAATATATTTTGGAGAAGGTGACTTTTTTGTTATTGATAAAAAAGTACTTACTTTTAAATATTTGTTAGAGTTAATGTGTTTAATGGCCAACTGTCCCATACTATCCCATAATATTCTATACCTCACCTATTCTATATTATAAGCACATAATAGTTTTTGTATTGTTTACTTTTCGCTATTTAGGGCCATATGTGGTGCCTGGGGCATTTTATTGTTTTGACTAACGTCTCGTAGAATCTCCTTCGGATTTGAATTTCGGGCGCGATCTACGAGATCGAGGCGCATTCCGCCGTGAGACGCCAGTCAGAGCAGTTAGAAATTTACATGTGTTCATATATTTGTTGTCATACCATTCATGTAACCACTTCTGTCTTTTGCTATTTTATGAACATGTTTCATGTATTATTCCACATAATTTATTCCCTTGTGTTGACTTAATGATTGCGTACGACAAAGTAAATGATCTTTTCATTTATTATTTGCCGGCCGCGGGCCCGTCTGTTGTCACATACTGACATTGTGCATGAAGACACCCCCGTTCATGAGAGAATAATATTAGTTATTATAGGCGGTTAGTATTTGTACTATTAGATGCGGAACATCATGTGAGTAGATTTACCTGTTCCATGCGTGCCCATATTTATTCCCCCGGCCTGGTCAAGTTTAGTGCCACATAGAATCTTCTCATTGAGACGATTTTACCTGACAATAACTTGAACCTACCACTAGCGAATAGTAAATACTTGTATCCCATGGTTATTACATGTAGGCCCCGGCCGATAAATATGCCTTTGCGACATACGCAGTGTAGACACTGATCATAATGAGCATTCCCACATACATGCAATTATATAATATTATGCTGGTCGCACACGTCGTAAGGTCTATTTTGTCGGCCGGCGTCATTATTATTGGCGGCTGAACGATTATTATATTTAACCTTGTATCTACAGTCGTAGTCTGTGTCAGCCATTCATGAATTATACAACTACGGTTATATTGTTCATGAATGTGTATGCATCACCTTACCTGAATATAAATCAACACTGTTTGTGAGATATTGGCCGGGTATGGAAGGTGTTCGAGCCAATTCCCACCCTTAAATATAAGCCGAATATAATAGAATAGTGAGATATTGGCATTCCGCCGTGAGACGCCAGTCAGAGCAGTTAGAAATTTACATGTGTTCGTAAATTTGTTTCATACCATTACAGATCGCAAAATAAACTATACAGCCGTCGATACGTGTCGAGTCCAGTTCACCCCCCCCCCCCCTCACACTGTGACAACTTGGTGTCCAACGAGGGACCGTGACTGATATAATATATTATATATACTACCCAAAATATAGCCAAAAACATGGAATTCAGAGGCGAATTAAATATAGAAGTCGGAGACGAATTTCAATTTGGCGGGGAAGTATGTCACGGTACGTAACTCACTATGGGGAGAAGATGTGTATTCGTGCCCGGCTAGCTCGGTCGGTTAGAGCGATGGTAAGGTAATCCAGAGGTTCCCGGTTCGAGCCTCGGGTAGGATATGCATCTTTCTCGCCCTGTGACATTTGGCGCCCAACGATGGACCGTGACTGATAAATACTGCCCAAATTGTACCAAAAGTAAATCGCAAAATAAATTATACAGCGGTTGATATGGGTCGAGTCCAGTTAATCCCCTCATCACACTGTGACAACTTGGAGTACCGTCTCATCCTCATCCCGTCTTGTACGAGTAACTTGTTCCAGTGTCTCAACAGTTTCCGTGTAGCTAAGTCCTCCTGTCGAGTCTGTGGTCTAGTGGGGCGTCTTTTCCGCGATACCAGTTCCCGTACTTTCAAGATATCAGCGTCCACTTCTTGTTCCCGTTTCCAGTCTGGTGGATCGTTGAACCCCGTTGTCTTTTCAATGGGAATGATGTCACTGTAATCAGCTGGTGTGAGCAGAGCGTTGCATTCAATAAGTGGTACATCACGGGACATGACCTGAGATGGCATTGACCGTCTCGATAAACACTTCAGATATAACTGATTCTTCTCTGGCAATCTGGACAGTGTATCCGCATCTGCATTGCTCTTCCCGCTCCTGTAAAGAATGTTGAAATTGTAATTGGCCAATGCCGCGATCCAGCGATGACCAGTGGCGTCCAGCTTGACCGACTTCAGCACGTATGTTTACGGATAGTTGTCGGTCCTCACTTCAAATGAATTGCCACACAGTAAGTCGTGAAACTTCTCTGTGATGGCCGACTTCAAAGCCAAGAATTCAAACTTGTGGGTGGGGTAATTCCGTTTCGCATTCCGGAGGCTCCTGCTGGCATACGCAACGACCTTCTCCACTCCATCGTGATTCTGGTAGAGGACAGCGCCCATCGCCACTTGCATCTCTATGCACGATAAACGGCTTGGTGTAATCCGTGTAGGCAAGGATGGGTGGAGTCGTCAGTTTCTCAATCAGTGACTCGAATGCAACCTGCTGTGCCTCGGCCCACACCCATCAAACTGCTTTCATGGTCTTCTTGGCCTTCTTAATTGTAGTGTGGCCTATCAGAAGGTCGTTGATTTGTCTTACAATCTTGGAATAATCCCTGACAAATCGACGATAGTACCCGGCGAATCCAAGAAATTTGCGGACGTCTTTCATGTTCGTCGGGACCGGCCACTCCTTAATCGCTCGCACCTTCTCTGCAGACACTATATAGTCCAGATACTGTACGCGGTCCTTTATAAATTCGCACTTTGAGCCCTTCAACTTAAGTGTGTGCTGCTGAAGTCTCTGGAATACAGCTTCCAGCTTCACGAGGTGTTCATCAAAGGTCCTGGAGAAGATGATTATGTCATCTAGATATATAAGTCTCGAAGGTGTAGATCCCCGTGCAACGCTCTATCAATCTTTGAAACGTATTTGGTGCGTTCGTCAATCCCAATGCCATCCGATTACATTCGTAAAATCCTAATGGTCGCATTCTGAATGCAGTCTTGGCTTTGTCGTCTTCCTTCATGGTCACTTGCCAATATCCAGAGCGTAGGTCCAATTTCGAGAAGAAACGTGATCCCGCTAACGCTTCTATAGTCTCGTCAATTCGCGGCAAACTATACGCATCCCGAACGGTTCTGGCATTAATCCTTCTAAAATCCAGAAAAAAGCATAGACTCCCATCTTTCTTGCGTACAAGTACAACGTTGGACAAAAAGGGACTCTGGGATGGACGTATGGCTCCAGCAGCAAGCATCTCTTTGAGGTGTTCACGAACTTCCTCATACATACCAGGCGGTATACGACGGTATGTGTCCTTGAATGGTGTGTCATCAGTTAATGTGATGTCATGCTCCACTATATCAGCACATCCAAGATGTGTAATGACTTTATTTAAAACATGTGTCCACTTCCCGACGAGATATTTGGCCTGTTGGCTCTGTTCCGTTGTCAGGCAATCGGAATTCACCTTGATGCCAAGTTCATCTAATTCCTGGTCTGTAACGGGGATTTCATTCTTCGGTGACGGTCTGTGTTCATCCGGGTCCCAGCTACGCAACACCTTCACTGCCTGTGCTTCGCAAAGGGACGCCTTTGGAGAAATAGTCAGTGTCTTGAGATGTTAGAAATTCTTACTGGAATCCGAACTGTGTTGCTCGTCGATGTGATTGAGACCACTCGTGGGCATACCGTCAAACATCCGGGTAACTTGTTTCCCTGTTCTGTCACACATGTTCCAGATACGCTATCCTTCCGTACTAGTCCGGAAACTATCACAGATTCCTGTGGCTTCACTGTAATGGGTCGCTTGCTTGTAGACTTTGCCACCCCGATGCTTCTACCACTGCACTCCATAGATGTGAACGCCATCTTGCGCGCATCTGGTACTCCAGTCCTATCGCCACAGTTGTCCAGACAACATCGTATCAGATTCGTTCCCATGATTACTGGTACACCCCTGTTGTACTCAGTGTCTGGAACTACAAGGCAGGGTATAAACATATGTCGACTGGAAATACTGTCCACGGTAAACTCGGAATTGATGTAACCTCGGTATGGTAGTTCGTTCCCATCAGCTACGTTGACTACTATGCTCAATTCTTGTAAACTTCTCAGTGGAACTCTGTCCCGCAATGTACTATTCCCCAGAAAATGGGGAGATACGAAGTGGCTGCTGTAATGGGGGAAAACTAAACGAAGGTTCTCCATAGTCAGGGGTGGATGTCTTTATCCCATGAGCTGGTACTTCCCTCGGTCGCTTTGGTTTCACAACCTCTGGACTAATGGATCCCTTCGGTGGTTCCATGTGTTGAGTCTCATTCCCGTCTCCACCTAACGAACGAATCTGAAATGTACCGGATTGTGCAAATAACTTAGCCATGAATGTCAATTCCCGATCAGTTAGTTCATTGGCTGCGTCGCCCAACTTCGTTTGGGGTTCACTACCCTCCGCCATGACAATACTATTCCACAAGTACCAGTGTAGAAAAGTGCTGTATGTACACGTAAATGCAAGTTAAAATGTCAATTAACAATCACACGTCATCTAATAATCACCAGATGTAGGAATTAGAGCTAATCAAGACATATACTCAGGTAGTAATCTTATGAAAATGTTCCTGTATAACAGAAAATTTATCCGTAATTACATAATGTAACTCTTGCACAAACTCCAATCTAGTCAAAGAATGTATGAGGAACTGCAATTCCCTTACCAGTCTAGTCAAGTAGTACAAGTGATACACTGATGTAGGTGCGACAGGTGAGACCAAATGCACTAAGTCATTATGCTACGCTGGTATCTCATTTAGTGTTTGATCAAAATCCTTAAATCAACATTGTGGTCACTATGTTTCACTATGTGATCTGACAACAGCTTTATGTACTATCAAATTCACTTGGCTGCTGAACTATGTTGATTACAATCACATCTCAACCCTCCAGTAATACACATACCTCTATGAGTGTAGCAGGTACTTCCACAATAGAACATTGTTACGCGTATTTATATGACTCTCTTGGAGTCATTAAGCAGTGTTATGTTCTATAAGAAGATCTGCGCATACGTTTCCACAGAATAACTCTTATTCCATAGCTCGCATATCAACACTATCATTCACTCAACTCCAGGTCACGGACGCACGTTTTTATGGGTATAAATCAACAAGTCGAATTCAGGTTAGGTCAGGGAAGGATTAGTAAACAACACACCCAAGCCGTGGATACATGCAACCCAAACACTATGTAGGTCTAAATTTGCAATCAATTTATATAAGGTAGAGGGAATATATATGGACTATAGGACTATATAATGCATGAGGGACAATACAAGTGCGCATAACATGTGGTGTGATAATAATAATAGCAAGAAAAATAAATACAATTGAAGTATGAATAGCCAATGTAGTACAATAGTGTCAAGCGGCGGCCATCTTGGCGGCCATCTTGAAAAATGACACGACAGAAATGTATGGAAAAAATACAAGTCCAACTGTAAATAAAACATATTCACACAATCAGTACATCGCTAAACATGCCACAAGATGAATTGATGAATTATTTACAAATGAAACGATCATTGAAAACAATCACATGTCAACAAAGTTCCATAACTCTGGATGTCTGTCGGTGTAGCTCTCCGTCGTAGATCACGTCAATGTCATTCTCCGAGCGAAGAGTTTTACCGGTACGCGTATATCATCGTGTGTGCACACACATTATATAAATATTACTACCACTAATTGGCACGAAGCGAATACACACATTCACTTCACTATTATCGCGAGTATTAGCTAATACACAATCATCCTAACGCGAACGGTCGTCGCTCGCCGATGTCGCTCTCGCCATTTTCACGCTTGACAATCCGGACAGGCCACTCACGGGAACCTCCTTCGACGCGCAGCAGATCACCAGTATAGTCCGTCGCGGACGACGTTGCCCAGTCCCTCGTTGGGCGCCAAGTGTCACAGGGCGAGCAAAAATGTGCTCCTGCCCGGTGCTCGAACCCGGGACCTCTGGTTTACCGTACCATCGCTCTTGCCGACTGGGCTAGCCGGGAACGAATACATATCTTCTCCCCATAGTGAATTACGTATCGTGACATGCAACCCCGCCAAAAATAAATGCGTAAAAAATAAATTGAAATTCGTCCCCGAATTCTATATTTAATTCGTATCTGAATTACATATTTTCGGTACAATTTGGGCAGTATTTATCATTCACGGTCCCTCGCTGGGACCCAAATGTCACAGGGCGAGAAAGATGCATATCCTACCCGAGGCTCGAACCGGAGACCTCTGGATTACCGTACCATCGCTCTAACCGACTGAGCTAGCCGGGAACGAATACACATCTTCTCCCCATAGTGAGTTATGTACCGTGAAATACATCCCCGCCAAAAATAAATTCGTTCCCGAATTCTATATTTAATTCGTCTCTGAATTCCATACTTTTGGTACATTTTGGGTAGAATATATATATCAGTCACGGCCCCACGTTAGGCGCCAAATGTCACTGGGGGAGAAAGATGCACATCCTACCCGAGGCTCGAACTGGGGACCTCTGGATTACCTTACCATCGCTCTAACCGACTGAGCTAGCCGGGCACGAATACACCATACTGAGTTACGTACCGTGACACGGACATCATTTATTTGTTCCATAATTTCTTCGTTTTTGTCGTTTAATATATACTTTAATCGTTATTTTTCCTTCGCCTAGTTATACTTGGATTATGTATACGTTGGTTGCAATCGTCGGCGATGACGATATATGCGGAAGTCGGTTGTAATTCATGGTGAAACAGACAGCCGAGCCAGAATCAGAAAAATGAGGAATTAAATGTCAAATTGGTTATGTTTTTACAAAATGCTGACATAATCTCCGACACTTGGTACATTGCAGATATGCGTGACTTCAGTATACGTGTGTTTTGACAATTTCGAGTTGAAATTAATTCTTTATTTTGATCTGCCATAATCGGTGACATGCGTCGCCGGATGTCATTAATAGTGTGGCATAGCAAACAACTTATCCGATGATTTGACGGCGGGTAAATAGGGAAGTGGATTTTGGGACATGTGTATTCTGAAATCAACAAAGCCACACATATTCTATGCTAATTGGTTGAATCGTTTTTGTCTGTCCTAGTCAGTGACGTTCAAACGGTTGCCCGCCGGATGTCAACAATAACGCGGCAGGTGTATATTGAATCCGCGATGCCACACCTATTCCAAGCTGATTGGTTGAGTCCAGTTTGACAGATATGGAAGAACAGATACACTGTGCACATCTGGATGCTTTCTACATTTCCGAAAATCGTATTGTGATGTGTTTGTTTTTTTACACATGCATGATAGCATGACTAAAATTGTGTAACTTGAATGTCCCCATGCTTATTTTTCCGTGATAGTTAAAGGAAATAAGTTACTGTTTTTGAATACTCAAATATAACTAAATCACATGTTTTGTTCTTTGACAGATAAAAAGAATTAAAATTATTCAATTTTCACATGGACTGTATACATAGACACAATTCTTTACTATTTCTAATCTGTTTGCCTACTGACTTGTTTCAAATAAATAGAAAATGTTTGGATTTGATGCTAAAATCTTTTCAGAAGGAAATCGTTGTTTTACCAAATTGTGGTTATGTTGATTAAACATAGCTTGGTCCTATATGTGGCTGTGTCTGGAGAAATGGGATTTGTGTGGTTTATGACCAGTGTAGGTCCTAATCAAATATCACACTCCTGTAGTCTAAATATGTTCTATATTGATTGTTAGTGTGTTTCATTGATGGAATTGCGAAAAATGCAGATACTGATCAGACTGTGCGGATGCACATGCTGATCTGGATCTGTACTGGTCGCAAAAGCAATATAAGTCCCGTGTTGTTTTTGGCTTTTTACATGCCTTCTCAGTCGCCATTCCCGGGTGGCAAGGAGCATTGGCTAATTACTCGCTCTGATAAGTACAGCTGATGTGGACATAATCTTCAAACAACATGTGGCCGCGGATATGTCACTGGCCCTGCTGTGCACTCCACCCACGTGGTAATTAAAGCGACTAATTTTCCCGCTGCAGGCCCGTCATCCCGGGCATTTGGCAGTCCTTAATTGAACCCATGTACGACATTGTTTCATTGTAAGTGGACAATGGCCCACAGGAATGACGTTATGACCAGCATAGCGTCAGGTCCATCTATGCACCTGACAGCTCTGCTAAGTGTCTACTTTGTTGCCCGCTTGGTCATTGATGTAGCATTATATATAAGTACTATCGGGGGAAAAAGTAAATTGTAACTTGACGATGTATATATAAATATATTCAGACTGGTATCCTACAGCTGTTGAAAATTGCATAGTATGTCCATTGTGTCACCCACTATCACATTTCAGTATGTAGTTTGTAACTAGGTCATTCTTATATGTATACAGTAAAACTTGGGTCCCATTTATTTTATATCAGCGCTCTAATAAACTGGAGTTCTAAGTAAACTATTAAGTTTAATAATCGCAGTATGCATACATTTCGGAAGTACTACGCATACGTCATATACCCACGTGACCGCAAAGGAAAATAACTGTAGTAAGCAAAACAAGGGGAAGTTAGTCATACAGTGATGGCTGGAAAAACTGGCCGTCCGGAATATATAATCCGTAAAAGAACGGCACATAATGGTCGGATTACTGTGAAATTTGTGTTATTTGATATATAAATGATGAATACATAAGCGTATCCCGAAAACAGAACCTGGTTATACAATGTATATTGACACACAAGGATATGTTTTGTTTTCATACAAGCTATTTAAGACTTCTGTCTTGTTCGACTTGTTTGTCCATACTTTCTGTTCTAGTTGTTTGAGGTAATTGGTTGCAGTTTTCGTGCGTGCGTGCATGCGTTCGTGTGTGCGTGCGGCGTGGTGCATGCGGCGTGGTGCGTGCGTGCGTGCGTGCGTGCGTGCTTCACGTTGCATATCAAATTTAAACCAGCTTCTATCGGCAGTTGTGGGCGGTTGGTTGGGAACGTGCGAAGGGTACATTTAACTTTCATCCATAAGTAACTGGAATAAATTTTAATATTTTAATTTTGCGACCAATCCAACCATCACAAAATGATTTTCAGACTAGTCCATTTAAGAAACGTTGGTGTTTTTGTTCTTAAAAATATGAAAATTACTTGCCAAAAGTTCAGATCCTGATGAGACGGCCCGTCACGAGCCGGCTCATCTGGATCTACACTTTTTGCCAATACCACTATACAGGCCTGTGGTGTTGAAAGGGTTAACGATGGGTTGCATCCTTAAGGGAATCCCAGTATCATGGTTTGACCCTCACGTACATTTTTGGCTTTCTGGTACGTGAGAGTTTAATCTGGTTATACACATTATAAGTGACTGGTGTGGTGAAGACCTGGCACCAGGTCGGGTTATTCTAATTTCAGGGCTGAGTATATATCTTTCTGTAAACATGCAGTTCTCACTTTGGGATTTACCCCCCATCACAACATGTAGCATAAGGGAAAAGACTCCGTTAGCCCGGCTTAAAATGACCCTAGCTGTTGACAGGGCCGTTACACACCATTAAATAAAATCACATCTATCTGCAGTTATGTGTAGCAGCCTGAGTGACTGGGGAAATGGCGCCTTTTTTATGACATTACTGGCCAGTGTAGCTCCTGATCTACAAGCACACGCCTGCAGCCGGATACTGATCTATACTGATTTTTAAGATGCAAATAAACCACAAATCCAAACAGCCTAAGACATTTATCAAGGAATTGGTTACTAATAGCAAAATGTATGAGATGTAACAATGTTGGAATAGTGGGCTAGTGGTTTATTAAGCATCATATAAACATATTGGACACGCCATGTGATTTTGGAGCTAAGAACATGTGCGAGTTTTCATGAAATCTATTTACAGAAACTGTGATATTTTATGTAAATGACGTTGAAAGTTGACAAAAGAATTTAATTCCGCATTTGCTATGAAAATTTATTTACGGAAACTATTGTAAATCTTATTCATGAAATATCGTACATGTTCTTAGGTACAAAATCACATAGCGTGTCTCATATATTCCAATGCAGCAGGTTAAATATGGGATTGAACCCTTTGGCCCGGGCTTAAATGATCTTAGCTGTTAATAGGCCGTAGGACACCAATAAATCAAATCAATCATCCTTACCGGAATCCCGAATATTAGCCGCCATCTTTAAGAAATATCGAATCACGTGACACACATTGATTTGGTTGGCTAATGGGAAATGACGTCAGTCTCCAGTAACCAACCAAACCACTCCGTGCACATGATTGAATATTTTCAAAGATGGCGGCTAATACTCCTTGATAATGCGGAAAGTGAACGTGTTTGATTTTAAAAAGCGAATTTAGGTTAGTGAGACGCGTTTTTCGTGCAGTTTACACTCGAAATCTTTCCGATTTATGTTAATGTATTAGCAACTGTAAAATCTATGCCGAAAACCCAACCCAAGCAGCGGTTTCGACACGTTGTAACACGTCGTATAGGCGAGTATGAATTGACGACTTCGTGTTGGATTTTCATACAATGGTGACCAAATTCCTTTTTTTTTGGGAGGGGGCCAAGTGATTCTGGTGTGGCGAGAACCTGTAGCCTATTTCACCAATATTGCAAAGTATACTTTTCTAGCAAAGTATACTTTGAGGGAGAAATTTTCAATTTTAGGATAAATTTATTAATTGTTATTATACTGCATTTATTACATTATAACAGCCATTTTGGCTGTGATAATGTAATACATGTACATTCAGTATAATAATTCTGCATACTTTTAATCATCAAATATATGCAGTCATTAGTTCTATATGAAATAATACATTTCGGAAAAAATAAAGGATTACTCCCTCAAAGTATACTTTGCTAGATAAGTATACTTTGCAATTTTGGATGAAATCGGCTACTGGCATCAGATCAGAATTATTCTGATTTCATGGCTGAATATATAGACATTTCATTGTAAATATTCAGTTCTGATTGTGGGTGTTCCCCACCCCTCCCCCCTTCCCACCCCATTTGTACAGGTAATATATGGGATTTAGTACTAAACTCATTGACCCAGCTGTTGATAGGCCGTTAAATCCCAACAAACAAACAAACGCCAGGAATCCAGATGTAATATGATAAATATACACCCGGTATATTGTTTTCGTAATTCCGTCCGACGTTAAATATTGTATTTGTCGGCAGGCGGCGGCCGGGGGTATACGTGAGCCCCTGCTCACTTTCCCTAGTTATTAAATGAGTTTACTTATTTAACCCTTGGAACCCGAAAGCCCGCTATAGCGGTTTATGCAAACAGTGCAGATCCAGATGAGCCGGCTCGTAACGAGCCGTCTCATCAGGATATGCACTTTTTGCAAGTAATTTTCATATTTCTTAGAACAAAAACATCCCCTTTTCATAAATGGACGTATCTGAAAATCATTTTGTGACCATTGGATTGGTCGGAACATTAGCATATCACAGTCCATTCCAGAAATCGGTCAACAAGTTTTATAAATAGGCAGCGCATCATACACTGAAGCTGTACTGGGCGCCTAATGTGTTTTTGTAGCCAGGGAGGGGGGAATGTTCGCAAGTGCAAACATTATCATAGTCTGTGAATTTCACTTTAGCAATGTAAACACTTATTGGATTTACATTTATTTAGCATAGGCTGCATATCAATAAATGTAAATCCATCAATTTAAATTTCCAGACGATCCTAAATATGCACTTACGAACATTTTAGTCGTACGAAGTTTAGTGAAACGGGCCCCAGAACCAAAGGCTCAAGTGAGCTATTGTTACCGCTTTTCGTCCGTCGTCGTCCGTCCGTCAGTCCACAATTTCAAATGTATTCTTCTCCCGAACCCCTGGCCCAATATTGGTCAAACATATTGCGATGCTCTTGAGGTCCGTCCGTACGATCGTATGGGTGTCAGGTGGTAGCATGCGATGGGTAATTTAACAATCGGGCTTCTGTCTTACCGGAAGCCCGAACGGAGACCTGGTTTGACCCTCAGGTACGTCTTTGGCATTATTGTATGCGATGGTTAAATCTGGTTATACTGTAGCACTATGATGTTGATGCGATTATGGGACTATTTTATTGGTGAAATATTGGTAATTATTTTAGAATAACATTTGTTCTGCATTATTTATCAACTTTTCATATCATAACGTCTTATGAGAATGTAATATTATTACCATCCATAATAATTCATAGAGGCTGACATTTCAAGTTATTTTTGTTATCGAACCCGAAGCACATTTGTTGTCGTAGTTCCGAGGCACGAAAACCCATGACAATCATAGTTTTACGCTAACTATTGCGAATGTTTTGGATAACATTATGTTACTGTTGATTAAGATTACCTGGAAGTCTGATGCATTGTGGTATAGCCATGTGGGCGTTTTTGTTATGACAGTTATGCAAATTAGGTAAATAGCACGTTCAGAAATTCTCATATTCCTATTTCAAAGTCAGAATTCTTCTTATTTTTGCCATCGGAAAATGTCACTACTTCGGTAATTTGTGTATTCATGTGTTATTTATGGATTAGTTATCTTGATTCGCCGAGTTTAGTTGACTTTTAGATAATTCTGCCAGATTTGGCGGGATTCTTCATGGTATATAAACAGATGCATAGATTTGAAAGGGGAGCTTAGACGTGACTGAAATAGAAGCCACAAGTCTCCGTATATTTGTCAACTGAATTCAGCAGGTAAAGATTACTGAAACCACTGTTATTATTTCTGATGTGAATAATTTTACCAGTGTGCACACACCACAAGGAAATAAATAAACCAATCAATGTGCACAATCGTACTACAGTGTGTCGTTTTATGCCTATAATCCACGCTACCCTGATAGGCGTCACAATACCCCTTGTATGAGTAATACGATTATTCCTAATACCACTAGATTTAGGGGAATGGGCCAAGTGACTGGTGTGGTATGGACCTTGCACCAGGTCAGGTTATTCTAATTACATGGCTGAATATATATTTCTTACGATGTAAATAGTCCGTCCTAATTTTGGGCATTCCCCCCCCCCCCCTCCCCAATGTAGCAGGTTAAATGCGGGCTCGAACCCGTTGCCCATCTTTAAATGACCATCGCTGTTGATAGTCCGTTAAACACCAATAAAATAAATCAACCGTCCGTACGTTCGTCCGTGTATATTTACGTCGAAAAGTCGAAAGGTTTGTAAAAGTTTCTTCAGTAGAGATCAGTATGCGACGGGGGCATATCCATGTTTTACAAACATAATGTCTAGTTATAATTTCAGGACTGAATATTTCTCATTTTGGGATTCACACCCCCACACCACGGTCCCGCCCCCGCCCCCGCCCCCGCCCCCGCCCCCGCCCCCACCCCCGCCCCCGCCCCCGCCCCCGCCCCCGCCCCGCCCCGCCCCCGCCCCACCCAACATCTAACCATACAGGGTGAAATATTGTATTATATATGTGTGATACTGTTGACTCAGCCCTCGGACGAAGATGAATGTATGGTCCCGGCACAGCCTAAAATAACCTTAGCAGTTGACCGGCAGTTAATCACCATTAAAGACACAAACTCTGTTGATCACAAACATAAAATTAAGGTATTTATATCACGTATGTTCTCTGTTGGAAAATGTTCATATGCGGCTGATGCCTTGTTAACATGTAGGCCGAGACATTTTGTTAAAGAAGTACATGTATTATTCCGCAAGAGTGACGACAGACCGTCGTTAGCAGACTGGGTCGAGACTCATTATTCTGGGCCAATCTATGCCACATTAACCCGTACTACGCCGAGTTAAATTTTGTCGACTGCTGGAAATATTTAATTTCAATATTTCCCGACAAAAACCGGTTTTGACAGCGCCTGAGAATCGTCTCCACTGGAGACGATTCTCATGTGCTCTCAAAACTTTTTTTGTTAAGAATTTATGGCAAAAATGAAAAACAGCATACCACAATTTCCGTATTCAGCGTAGTGACTGTTAACCATTTCACCTCTACAAATCATGTTCATTGGCTATTCCATGCTAATTATTGGACTGTTCCAAATGAGAAAATTGAGATTGTTTTGTAATTGAACAATACATACTGACACATACTGCAGATCCTGTTGAGACGGATCGTTACGACCCGGCTAATCTGGATCTACAGTGTTTACACGTGTTGGTTTTACTGTCTAGAGTTGAAGGACCCTTTCAACACCACAGGCCTGTATAGTGGTGTTGGCAAAACGTGTAGATCCAGATGAGCCGGCTCGTGGCGATCCGTATTATCAGGATCTGCATTTTTTGCAAGTAATTTCCGTATTTTTAATATAATAGAAACACCCTTTTTCATAAATGGACTAATCTGAAAATCATTTTGTGACGATTGGATTGGTTTCAAAATCAACATAATAAAATCCATTGCAGTTACTTAGGGGTGAAAGGGTTATGGATTGTACACCAGACGCCATTAGAAAATGGAGCTTACTGAGTGTAGCTCCTGATCAGCTACAACATGGTCGGGAGCGCACGAAGGGTAATTTAACGATCGGGGTTTATCCTTCTTGGAATGCCGACTTACATGGTTTGCCCCTCATGTACATTTTCGGCCTTCTGATACTTGATAGTTAAATCCTATTGTACCTCATTAAAAAGTAATAAGATTTGTGCTGATCATATTTCTTTCGGGGTTGAAGCTAAGTGACTTTGGTTTGGAATGGATCTGGCACCAGGTCAGGATATTCTAATTTCAGGGCTGAATAAATTTTTCTGTAAATATACAGTTCTGATTTTTGGAATTTACCTCATTATGGACAGGTTAAATGCGCGATAGTCTAACCCGTTGGCCCGGCCTTAAATGACCTTAGCTGTTGATACAAAATGTTTACTAGTTTAGAAACAACCTTTTAGAGACAAAATGCCTAGCACTATTCCGTTGATCTACTTATATTCTGATTTCTATGATGCTAAATTACAGTTTCTGGGCAAATCACGCCAGGAACGAAAATAGTGTTTCCAGACATTTGGGAATTAATCATCAATTATTGAACTCGAGAAGATTATTGGTAAAACAGACTGTAATTCAAAATACTGAAAAGAAATCTAAGCATATACGCTTATACAAACCTAAGGTGTATGATCACGTGGTTGCAACAACAACAACAATGACTGAAAGTGTTGAAAGCGCGCCCACTCCAAAGTAAGCTACATTTGGTGGTCCCAGGCGTTCGGCACATACTCATGTCGTTTTTGCGAAGAATCGATTTCCGTGTCAGTAGACACGAAAATCGATTCTTCGCAAAAAACGACAAAAGTTTGGGCAAAAGTACATAGACCACCAAATGCAGCTTAAAGGAACATGCCCACTCAGTAGGCACAAACTGTTCTTTATAGGAATTGTGTCACTATTCCACCAGTTAGAAAAATTACGAGTGCCCGCTATACAGATATACATACTCATTTAGTAATATTTATTTTACTGATAGTGACGCGCGGTGGTATCAGGCTATTTTCATATGTAAATGAGGAATGATATTTTTTAATTATATATACTATGTATTTTATTATAAAGTATAATCATTGCACATCAAAACATAAATATGGAGAATAAATATTAATGTCCGTTAACATTTTAAGGAAACACGGTTATCACCCTGTTATCAGTGTGGAAATTTACGTCATATATACAATGTATAATAATGCCACTCAATACGTGAGGTAATGGTGAATGAATGTTTATTTTGCCAGAACATTTTGTGCCTACTGAGTGGGCATGTACCTTTAACAAGACGCGTTTGATGCGCCATGTTGCATCAAAATCCGTTACATAATAAGGACATAATAAAAGAATACGTACTTTGAATCAGATGGCTTCTGGAAGTTTCAGTACCTGTTGTTGTTGTTGTTGTTGTTGTTGTTGTAACCACTTGATCATACACCTTGAAGCATGTACATGCTTAGTTATGATATGATGGCCATTTCCCCAGTCCAATGAATATACATATACTATATATATAATAACACTTCTGTAGGCGATTTCATTGCAATTACATTGCAAACTATACTTTTCTAGCAAAATATTCTTTGAGGGAGTAATCATTTATTTTTCCCGAAATGCATTATTTCATATAGAACTACCAACTGCATATACATATTTGATGATTAAAAGTATGCAGAAGTATTATACTGAATTTATTACATTATCACAGCCATTTGGCTGTGATAATGTAATAAATTCAGTATAATAGCAATTAATAAATTTATCCTAAAACTGAAACTTTCTCCCTCAAAGTATACTTTGATAGATCAGTATACTTTGCAATGTTGGTGAAATAGGCTACTGAACAGCCACCCCAAAATCCGCCTGCAGATTTGGCTTTGTAATCAGACACACTCTAGTAACGATATGTACAATTTGATAATGGGTTTTTACAATGTTCCTTTACAATCACTGGGATTGTCAAGCTGGTGCACATTGTGTAATTTGGCAGGCTCGAACTATGGATGTCGAGTTGTTAAACATGGTGCAATTTGAAAGACTCAAACAAGTATTGTTACATGGTTTCCGTTGTTTGCAAACATATAGCGCGTGCTGTTTGCACATGGCTTTAGGCAATCTATGTGAATGGGACGATTTATAAAAGTACTGAAAATACTGAATATAATGCTAAAATTACATCAGTTTTTTGTTGGAAATGTAACAATAACGTTTGATCATGTCCAGCCGTGTGCAAACGTTTGTTGTGGGCCTCGGGAACTGTTTGAACCCGCGGCCTTTGGCCTTGGGGTTCAAACAGTTCCCTCGGGCCACAGCAAACGTTTGCACACGGCTGGACATGATCAAACCTTATAATAAAGATACACGTACCATAGTTAAGTCGGTACAAATGGTGCAATTTGACAGACTCTCACTATTGCTTGTGAAGTCGGTGCACACTTTGCAATTTGACATAAGTCTACTATTGTCTGTGTCAAGAAACATGTCCAAATTTTATGGCCATATAAGCAATGCAAAAACATATTTGTTTTGATAAAATATTAAACTTTATCAAAATTTAAGAATGAACCTTCTATTCATTTCATGAAATTGGTCAAATAGTGATCTTACAAACTTTATTACGAAAAAAAAAAGGATTTGTCTATGGGAATTCAATATGGGGGGAAAGGAGTCGGAGGAGCTGGGGAGGCGTCAAAACTCCGAAACCTGGCTATAAATAGCTTGGAAATGACCTAACTAAGAACATATTTCTGAAAATATAAAAAATACATTCGCCACGTTAAATCCCCATAGACATTTGGACAGATTTCGTGAAACAGACAATAGGTTTGTCAAGTTGGTGCACATTTTGTCGTTTGAGACTCGATATCAAGGTGCATGATCACGTGGTTACAACAACAACAACAACAAGTAATGAAACTTCCAGAATCCATCCGATTAAGTATGTATTATTTTATTTTTCCTTATTATGGAACGGATTTTGATGAAATATGGCGCATCAAACGCGTCTTGTTAAGCTGCATTTGGTGGTCTCTGTATTTTGGCACAAACTTATGTCGTTTTTGTGAAGAATCGATTTCCATGTCTACCGACACGGCGGAAATTGATTCTTCGCAAAAACGACATAAGTCGGTGACGAACTCCCTGGACCACCAAGTGCAGCTCATGAAGACGCGTTTGCTGCGCCATATTTCATCAAAATCCGTTGCATATTACAGAAAATATCAAATAATACTTACTTTGGAGTGGGAGCGCTTTCAACACTTTCCGCCATTGTTGTTGTTGTTGTTGTTGTAGCCACGTGATCATGCACATTGGATATAATGATAGTAAAGTTAGTGCATGTAGTGCAATTTGACGTACGCGACAATCACAGTTATGTCATTTTCTGAATGAGCTGCTGGCACCCACGGGAAATCAATAAAGCTGGGGATCAATATATGTCCCTACCCTCCCCCCCCCCCCCCGCCCCGCCCCGCCCACCACCCATGGGGATTTAACATGGGGATTTTTTTTCGCAAATCGCAATAAATTCGATATTTGATCAATTTCACAAAATAATATCGAAAACAATATTATTTTTGTATTGTTTATATAGCCGTAACATTTGGACAGACTGGAACAGCACACACGGTATACATCGCCAATTATGTACACATTCACTGTTCCCTATATACTGGTACAAGTGTAATTTGCTGAAGCTGCTGCTGGCGTGAGGTACTGTACAGTGGGGTCAGCGTGTAAGTGCACACACGAACGAACACGACAGGTTGGAACGCTGACCCCACTATATTTCATGTATAAAAAAAAAGTATATATTTTTCTGCATTTTTTCTCATTTCGCATCAAAAGTGCATGTTGTTACCATTCAGTTGAACCGTCTCGGCGAGACGGTTCAACTGAGTGGTAACAACATACACTTTCGGTAGGTAGCGAACCAACCTGTAGTGTTCGTTTGTGTGTGCACTTACACGCTGACCCCACCGTACGCTGGTAACGATGACCCAAATTACCAGAAATAACCAAAATAATCCAGAAAACATTGAAATATGTACCGTTCGTCAAGCACCTGGGGCCCGTTTCACTAAACTTCGTACGACTAAAATGTTCGTAAGTGCACAATTATGATAGTCTGTAAATTTCACATTAACACTGTTTTCTTGTAAACAATTATTGGATTTACATTTATTGAGCAAGTGCTGTCAAATCATGTTTGTAAATTATTCTGAAGTGATGTCCAATCATGTTTTTGATGAGAACACTGGAAGAGAGAAAATATACAGCAGACGGCAACATTTAATTCAGCAGTGTAAGGGTTAATATACACTGAATCTGGAATTTACGACAGCTTAAAAGGGACATCCACAGTTTCCTATCTCGTCCCCATGACAACAACAGCACGTCCCCATCACGAAACAGCATCTCGTTTCAACATATATTACTACACCATATTGAATGAAAACGATGCTACCGTTTGATTGGTTGATAACTCGTTCGAACTAGATGCCATATTGTGGGCACGAGATGCTGTGTCGTAGGAACGCCCCACGAGATAGCTAATTAGTTCGAACGAGATGCCATCTCATGGGAACGAGATGCTATGTCGTGGGGACGAGATACATAACTCGTGGGAACGAGAGATGCTACATCATGGGAACGAGACGCTATGTCGTGGGAACGAGATGTCCATTTTAATCTGCCGTAGGAATTAGTGATTTTTTGGAATGTGGCTAATCATCCTTGTTCTGCCATACCTTCCCGGCCCGGGTAGACTTTGAGTGGTATATGTCTCAATAATGGTGAAATTGTAATACTCTCTAACTGGACAGAAAGAAAACACCTGTGACCTTAATATTGATGAGGTTCTTGGTCATTTATCTCAGTTGCTAATGTCTGTTCGTGATCACATAGCACACAACTATGGCTCAGAATGATCTAATGCCTGATTTACAGTGAAACATCTCAAAACCGGACACCCAGGGGACCTCCCAGGGTGTCCGGTTTAGAGAGGTTTAACTGTAATACCATACTATGGACAAGAAGAGTTTGTCGAAGAGTCTAGACCCATGCGGTACATGTACAACGTTATACTCGAACCCCAGAACGAAATAGGCCAATCCGAGTTCGAGTAACTGCGTTCCTTCTGGAAGTTGCGTTTGACACGTGGTCTGTGTTAGACGCGGGATTTGTGCTTGTTGCATGGTTTATATTTGGATTGGGGTTTCTCATTGGTGCCGGGTTTGTCGAATTTGCTGTTGACGAGGAGTTTGCTGTTGATGCGGTGTTTGACCTTGGCACGGAGTTAGACGTGAAAGCGGGATTTGTTCTTGGCGCGGGGTTTGTCCTTGGAGTGGGGTTTATCATTGACGCGATGTTTGACCTTAGAGCAGGGTTTGACCTTAGCGAGGGGTTTGTCCTTGGCACAGGTTTTGATCTTGATGTGGGATTTAACATTGACACAGAGTTTGACGTTGACGCAGGGTTGTTGGTACCCGGTGCCGGGTATGAAATCGCAGAGATATTGCCCGTTGGTATGGTTGCCGCCGACGCCGGTGGGCGCTGGCGATCCCGATTGCCGGGCGCCGGGTTAGTCGACGTATGGATGTTAGAGTACGCCGGCGGTGGTGCACGGACATAGGCGGGGGGAGGATCTGTAAGAAATTGTAAAACACACATGCATATAAAATACTAATTCGAATTTTCTGATTGTCACGCAGGGTGAGTCGCCCTGCCTGACAGCCAGAACATTTTGGCCAAGTTTTGGATTACTTTCCAAAAACTGAGTTTCGGTGTGTTCAATGTTTTACCTGAATGAGCAGGTGTGTTAGTGAACGGGTCCTATCAAAGTAGAAAGGTCAAGGCTATGCGCATGGTATTATATCAAATGCGCGAATATAGAGAATAGTAGGTTAGTGCCGTGAATGGGAAAACATATCTGGCAAGGCTTCGGAAACGGGATGGGCGAGGCTCTGCCGAGCACATTCCGTTTCCGTGCCGTGCCAGATATTTTGTCCCATTCACGGCACTAACCTACTATTCTATTTATCCCGTCAACACCTACAAATGGCTTTAAAATGCAAAACAATAACCCCAGCCACCGCACATATTCATACGCAGTGATTAGGTCGTATTGACAGGATATCAAAAATGTTTCACGGCACCGTGTTTCACGGCACACACGCACTGTGTTGACGGTATAAAATACAGTAAAACATCCTGTAATATTGAAGTTATGGTAAGATGGGGAAATTCTTGCAATCTTTTCCACGCAGATGACCATGTACGAAAGAACGGACGGACAGAACGTCAGTATCAAAGTAATGTGCCTCCTTTGCTAAATATAATAGCATAAGAGGCATAATGATGTGGAATGTATCCAAATTGGCAAAGATGTCACGGTCTTACCGGTAACAACAGCGTTCGGGAGTGACCACGTTTCTGTGTATTGTGGCGGCGGTGAACAGACAGGCGCGGTGGTTGTGACGACGGACGCTGGCGCCATGCGGCGCTGGCGTCCGCGTGTATAGGGAGGCGGGGCTACTGGCACGGCTGGGCGGGTGGGTTTACGACTCTTCCAATGGTCGGCGGCGTAGACAAATAATGCTAAGCAGATCAAAATCGTGAATATGGAGGCCAGTACAACGGCCATAACGCGAAACCACGACCAATATGGCTCGCTGAAAAATATTGAATATAAGAACACGTGTAATTGTCTGCGCTAGTTTCTCGACCAATGAAAGCACCGCATTTTGACTTGTTTTATTCAAAATTAATATCATAGTGCTATTCTTTCACAAATATGTATTAACCATTACGTGTTCGCAATATATACTTACAACGTTATATACATGTAGATATATTGGGAACTTGGGATCAATGGAGATTCGCGAGGCGTTCACCATGCTAACCACGTGGACACGCATGCTTCGATATCACACCGCCAATCGCATAATATTAAACATGAGCACGCGAAGGGGCTAGTTCAAATATTGAATCTTTAATAAACGAAGTTCTAGGATGGCTAATGGTCGGTCGAAATTAATATTTAAAAAATTCAATATATGAA
Organism: Conchocele bisecta; assembly: GCA_029237695.1. NCBI lineage: Eukaryota > Metazoa > Mollusca > Bivalvia > Lucinida > Thyasiridae > Conchocele > Conchocele bisecta. The sequence goes on along the minus strand of CM055267.1, from coordinate 80,936,671 downwards.
CTAAAATATTATTTTTGCAAGCTATGTTGCAAATGTATTCATATATTATTATTTAGCTGCAAGCATATACATACATGTGTACGCGTGTACATTGCTCGTAACTTATAAGCATTCTTTAATATTTACGATATTTTCATACAATACTACTGGGCAAACAGTCGAATGAATGTTAGAAAGGAATGGAATGAATTAACGTACAATGTCAAACCGCACAAGTTGGTATGATTATGAATGTCATTGTCACAGCATGCATACCAATGATATACAGCAAAGAAAGTAAAACAACTACAACAACAACAACAAACGATAAAAACAACAAGAGGGCCATGATGGCCCTATATCGCTCATCTGTGCAATGTCACAAAAAACAAGCAAATACTGGTATGTAAAGTTGTCACTACATATACATCAAAATAAGCCCATGACAGGCACAAAATATCAATGCGACAAACTTGAGAAGTCACCAGGGTAGGAGTTGTCTCGCGATATCTACAGATATATTTTACACAACTTTGAGAGGTCTGGAGACCACAACAGGATGATTTTTATTGCAATCCTTAGATTTTATGTGTTATATAACCATATTCCGTAAACAAGTTGACCCCTATTTGACCCCCCGGGCCATGCCAATTTTTGACCAAAAGGTCACCATTTTAACAGCTTTGAAAAACCATTGTACATCGACCAGTCAAGTTTCGTCGAAATCGGTCTGGTGGTTCGTGAGAAGATATTTTAAGAATTTATGCTATTTTCAGACGGCGGCCATCTTGGATGAACGACGACCGCCATTTTAACAAAACTGAAAAGGCTTTACCAATGAACCATAACTGCGAAGTTTGGCCACCAATGGCCAAGCGGTTTATATAAAGAAGACATTTGAAATCCCTAATAAAAGAACGATATTTTTACCTTTCGACATTCGATTAAATGAAAACAGCACCACAGCGATCGCCTCATCAAGACCTTTGATTTGATATATTATAAGACCATATTCCGTCAAAAATGAAATTTGACCCCTATTTGACCCCATTTTTGACCAAGGGTCACCATTTTAACAAATTGGAAAAAGCATTGTACATCGATCATTTCTGCCAAGCTTCGTAGAAATCGGTCTGGTGGGTCGTGAGAAGAAGACTTTTTTTATAATGTTGTGCTATTTTTAGACAGCCACCATCTTGGATTAACAATGACCGCCATTTTAACAAAACTGAAAAGGCCCATTTTTTACCCGGGGGCCACCATTTGAAAGAATCTGAAACATCGTTAACTATTGATCATTCATATCAAGCTTCGTCGGAAGCGGCCTGGCGATTCGTGAGAAGAAGATTTTTTGAGAATTTGACCTACTTTTCAACGGTGGTCATCTTGGATTTCGCGATGACCATCATTTTAATAAAAATAAAAAGGCTTGACCCACTAACCATTATTGTGAATTTTGGCCAATATTGGCCAAATGGTTCACGAGAAGAAGACGGTTGTAATCTATATTGAAAGAACGACCTTTTGGTGGCCATCTTGGATGACATAAGCATCGAATGTCGACAAAAAATACACCAGAGCGATCGCCTCGCTGATACCTTCGATATGATATATGACATGACCATATTCGGTCAAAAATAAAATTTGACCCCAATTTGACCCTATTTGACGCCCATTTTTGACCCCGGGGTCACCATTTTCACAACGTTGAAAGAGCATTGTACATCGATCATTCTTGCCAAGTTTCGTCGAAATCCTGCTGGCGGTTCATGAGAAAAATATATTTTAAAAATTTGTGCTATTTTTAGACGCCGGCCATCTTTGATTAGCGACGACCTCCATTTTAACAAATCTGAAAAGGCTTGACTCATGGAACATAACTGTGAAGTTCTTCCACCATGGGCCTAGCGGTCTTCGTGTGAAGAATAATTTTTAAATCTCTAATAAAAGAACGACCTTTTGACCTTTCGGCGGCCATCTTGGATGACATAACCAAGTTTCGTCGCAATCCGGCTAGCGGTTCATGAGAAGAAGATTTTTTAAGAATGTATGCTATTTTTAGACGGCGGCCATCTTGGATTAGCGATGACCTCCATTTTAACAAATCAGAAAAGGCTTCACTCATGGACCATATGTTTTAAGTTTGGCTACCATGGGCCAAGCGGTTCATGTGAAGAAGAATTTTGAAATCTCTAATAAAAGAACGACCTTTTGACCTTTCGGCGGCCATCTTGGATGACATAACCATCCGATTTCGACAAATAAATTCACCAGAGTAATCGCCTCGTTGATACCTTCGATTTGATATATGACATGACCATATTCGGTCAAAAATAAAATTTGACCGCAATTTGACCCCACGGGCCACGCCATTGTACATCGATCATTCCTACCAAGTTTTGTCGAAATCCGGTTGGCGGTTCTTGAGAAGAAGATTTTTGAAGAATTAGTGCTGTTTTTAGACGGCGGCCATCTTGGATTACGTAATGACGTCATTTTAACAAGTTTGTAATCCCCCTACCTAAGGACCATGACCATGAAGTCATTTGAAAAGACGTTTGAAAATGTTCACGGACGACGGACGCCGGATGACGGACGACGGACACATTGCGGTAACAATAGCTCACATGAGCTTCGGTCAGGTGAGCAAAGAACACGAATATACCTCGCCGCCATTGCCAACTGTGTCGACCAATATCAATTTGCGTTATTGTTTGTAGTATCCGACTGTACTCACAGGTGAAAAACGCGTAGCCAGGATAGTAACATGGTGAACATACCCCTAATTATCCTCTCGCCGATAGGCAAGATGAGATATACCGTTAGTCCATTTACGTACGTGCGTACGTGCGTTAGTAACACCTTTCATTTTTAATTAACTTATGAACTGCTTCACTAAATCTGATAATATTTGGCCACACTGTGTGTCTAGAGATGGTGCCTTGTTTTGAATACGACCCATATCCGACCGCCCAAGGTCACTGATGACTTATGTTCACCTTGTCTGTAAGGCAAATACGTTTTTGTTTGGTTATTTTATTATCGTGGCTGCCAGCGAGGGGATTAGCTTCGTAATAACGATGCCCTTGGTATGTTCAGAAACCAGCAGAATGCAGACATTTCCATGAAAATAAAAAATCGCCACTAAAGGCCTAATATTAAGCATTTAGGGTGGACTTTTTAACCATGTTACAATCCCAACTCCGTGTTATTCACCTGTGACTGAACTAACCTGCAGCAGGCATTTTCTTCGTCACAACATCCATGCTCACATTCCTTAGCCACGGCCGTGTCTCGGTCAGTAAACCTACACACTTCACCGTACACCGTCACTGCAATAGCCACGGTCTATTAATAGATTACGGTACTTGGAAAAGCATGAGTAACTTCCCTAAGAAGTACGTACGGGACGTCATCGTTATTAGAATTGGCAGAGTTTAGTGTAAGCAGTATTTTACTTCTAGAATAGATACATGTCAATATATACAAGTTAGTACCAGAGGAGTGAGGAGAAAGCAACATTTATTGTGTAATACCTGTTTCCTATTGGCGGAATTTGTTGGTTTGTCGTCACGTGGCTAAGCAACGTGCCGTCAAACCGACAAATTCCACCAATATGAAAGCGCAATGATGACCTGGAGGTTGTTCTAAGTGACGCTACTCGTGATGTTCTAAGTTCGGTAATCTATTTGTACCCCGTCAATGGAAAATGGGTAAGTTTGGTGAAAATTACGGATTTTCAGTTTTTGTATTTTCAAAATGTCCATTATTTTCTTACTTCAACAATATGTATTTTTAGTATGCAGGATATGGGATCACGCTGTCTATTATTTTGACTGGAGTAATGGTGACACCCATTGAGTCTCGAGTAAATCTTATTTTTCATCAATACGACTTACTTTGAATCGGACCAAGTTTAAACAACGTTAGATTCCGTCCGATTCCGATTTCTCCGCAGAATGTTCAGACTAACTACATAAGTAATGCTGCTCAATTTGGTATTGGCGGACTCGTAGTTTGAACGACTAGAACATGGTCATCATTAAAAGGAAGAAATCGAAACATAAGATTTACCTGATACCTCATGTGCGCCGCCATTACTAAATGACAAAACAATAGACCACGCGTTCCCATACCCTGTTATGATATGGCTGTCACAGGCCTACTAGCTTTTAGTTACTCTCCAAATACAAATGTACATGCATATCGGAACTCACCAACAGATAATTCCAGCAAAAAAATATTTACACAATTCCCTAACATTTGATTGGCCCGTAGCAAGTCTCTGTCCAAAAGTTATATCCCAGTAAACTGCCACGCCGAACTACTTTCCGTAACCGTGAGGCGCAGTTAAAATAATTATTAAGAAAACGGAAAATAAACACATTTCCTTGATGAATTTATTTCAAATGCTGGAATTATAAGGAATGAATGGCCTTTTTGTGGAATTTATCGGGGATATAAACTTGGAAAAGTCGCTGGAATACTGGACGAGGCCTTCCGGCCAGGAATGAATGGCCTTTTTGTGGCCACATGTGACATCGTGCGACGTTGTTGATTGGTTAAAGTTTGTTTGACGCCATGTTATCCGCGACGTTGTCAATGGCGTTTGACAGACAACGTCGCTGTTCCATGAATGGCGAGAAAATTGACTGTTGCGTTAACTGTGGTACGTAAAATAGTTGGTCAGTTTAAAGTGCCAGGTTTTTGGGTTGTTAAGTATATGCTATCAGAAACTGTGATCAGCAGAGGAGATAGTTTGGTTTATAATACTTTGGCAGTTTCGCTGTACACGTGCCAGTAAGGAAAATTTGGGTACTATGCTATACCATAGTTTAGAACGAAGTTTCCATTATAGGAATGAATGGCCTTTTTATGGAATTTATCGGGGATATAAACTTGGAAAAGTCGCGGGAATACTGGACGAGGCCTTCCGGCCTTCGTCCAGTATTCCCGCGACTTTTCCAAGTTTATACCCCGATAAATTCCACAAAAAGGCCATTCATTCCTATAGTAGATATACCTAAGGAATAAAACTATGGGCTGTTGCGTTTACTGTAATACGAACAACATTTGGTCTGTTTAAAGTCCGAAGGACTCCTCGCAAACTTTAAATAGACAAACTGGTGTTCATAATACAGTAAACGCAACTGCCCATGGCTTTATTACTTCTATTTACACTGCATTTTCGGATAGTTTCAAAGATGTAAATAACCAAATACGGCGTAAAAATTAGGAGTCTTATTGTTTTACTTAGTTTTGTCGCAATTCATGGAACAGCGACGTTTCCGGTCAATACCGTGACGTTATTGACAACGACGATGAACGTCATGTAATCGAATGACGTCAAACAAACTTTAACGAATCAAAACGTCGCGCGACGTCACGTGGGGCTAATGTAGTGTAGGCTACTGAGATATGAACGCAATACGTTGAATGGGCGTTTCCATTATGAATGCAAGGACAGTGTAAATATTACGTTATAGTAATCAAGGTGCATGATCACGTGGTTACAACAACAACAATGGCTGAAAGTGTTGAAAGCGCGTCCACTCCAAAGAATTATATGATATTTTCCTTAATATAGGCAACGGATTTTGATGAAATATGGCGCAGCAAACGCGTCTTCATGAGCTGCATGTGGTGGTCCCGGGAGTTCGGCATATATATACTTATGTCGTTTTTGCGAAGAATCGATTTCCGGTTCAGAAGACACGGAAATCGATTCTTCGCAAAAACTACAGAAGTTTTCGCCAAAGTACCGAGACCATCAAATGCAGATTAACAAGACGCGTTTGATGTGCCATATTTCATCAAAATCCGTTACATAATAAGGACATAATAAATGAATACGTACTTTGAATCGGAGGACTTCTGGAAGTTTCCTTACTTGTTGTTGTTGTTGTTGTTGTTTTAACCACGTGCTCATACACCTTAGTAATGGTAACTGAGCGAGCTATTGACCATAGGTGATCCTAATGTTATAGCTATATATCACATGTGTTCGGAAAATGTGTCAGATTGGTGAATATTACGTTTTTTGAGTTTTTACATTTTCAGAATCTCCATTCTTTTCTGATTTAAAAAACAAGCAAATGATGAGTGTATGTTATGGCTGCCATAATAAATCTGTATTTAAGCTCCACACGATTGCATATCGGAATTCATTCACAGGTTGTAATGATGTTACGTGATGATGTCAACATGTCTGTCAAATCATGGCGTTAGTTACGTTATGTTAAAATGCCGCGTTTGGAAGTAAAATGCAGTTGCATATATATTGCGCTATTGTGATGGTAACTTAGCGAGAAATTGGCTATAGGGGGTTCTACATCACATGTGTTCGGAGAATCGATGGTATGTGACATAGGTCTGAGAAAATTACGTCTAAAACTGACGTTCAAAGCATACTAAGTCAAAAGTAATCATGTTGCAAAACAAAAGTTTTATACATTATCTTCATTTAACGAAACATTATATTGACTTGAAAGAAACAAGACTATATGCCGAGCTTCTTATAAAAACGGACGAGTTTAATAATTTTACGCAATAAAACAATTATGGCGGTAATCAGTGAAACCTCTGTAAACCGGATACCCTGGGGACCTCCCAGGTTGTCCGGTTTAGTGAGGTTTCACTGATTACTGCCAGAATTGTTTTATTGCGAATTGTTTTATTGCGTAAATTTATTAAACTCGTCCCGAGTATTCACACATGCACATACTCATTTATTATTTGCATGAATGTCAAAACTACTTACCGAAACATATTTCAATAAATAAACAATATCTCCAAAACATTTTGCGGATTTTATTCCTGTCTATTAGCCTTACATAACGTTCTGATAATGGGCGGACAATAGGTCCTGCTATATAAGTAGGTCATGCATGCAAAGTATTTTTTTTGCGCATGGGCGTATTCAGTAGCTATCTATGTGGTTATGCATGCACTAAATGTGGTTATGACTGGATAAATGGGGCTTGTGAGTTTTGCGACCAGTGTAGATCCAGATCATCCGCACAGTCTGATCAGGATCTGCACTGTTCGACATTCCATCAATGAAAAACCAGTCATGCTTCTAACAAGCAGTGTTGATCGTTATCAGGCTACATATGTGTGTTATTTGATCAGGCGCTACACTGGCCATAAATGCCATAAGCCCCATTTCTTTGTATACGGCTGTACACACAGCTATGAGGCCCAGTTCAAGGATAGTAAAATGGCTACACTTTCTCTAATTATATACAGAAACTACAGTAGAACCTTTCTAAACCGGACATCCTTAATTTCATGGGTTTCAGTGTCATTTGTCGGCAAATTTTGACGCCATCTTGATTCCTGGATTAAGCTCCACTGGGATTCACCGGGAGTTTTGATATGTTATTACTAACGATATTTTGGTCATTTTCTGAAAATTTCAGCTTTGGCTTATTTTTTTCTGATCTCAACCCTTATACTATTTTTATAAATGTTATGATAATAATGGCTGTTCAAGTTCGCAACGCACAGCCGCATACCTTGGTATAGTCATATGTTCGATGTACAGTGGAACATCTCTAAACCGGACACCCTGGGGGCTTCCCATGGTGTCCGGTTTAGAGAGGCCCCACTGTAGCAGCAAATTTCCGAGGCATTGCAAATATACATGGAGACCAATAAAACTCCACTAAAGACATATTTCGATCTTTAGTGGAAGATTTTCGTTTTTATGACAATTTGATGATGGTCACATTGGGTTCTAGCAAAATGACAAACAAAAGGCCGTCATAAAAATGAAATATATATAAAAAATCCAAGAAAGCCAAAAATAAACGTCTCTAAAGAGCTAGTAAATGTTTTTATAACTACATGTACATATAATATGTTCTTAGAGACTTTTGTTTTACTGTCATGATTTTTTTAATGTTTCGAAGCTTAGAAGCTGCTTTCATCTGTGGTTGGAGACTCGTCCCGCACAAAAGTTCTGCCACAACCCACACTGGTTATGCTACTGACTATTATATTACATATAGTCCATTTTAGACGGTTTCATGAGACTTTGTGTTCAATGTCACACAAGTTTATTCATGCGACCATGCCTGACCATTTGCAAAACAGTATGCACCATTTTCGAAAGCCCTCGAAATTGCGGAGCAAATGCGAACATAATGTGTGCGTCAGTCACTGGCTGAATATGTTTTGTGAAATCAAACGTTGTATGCGCGATAAGATGTACTATATGATTATGACTTGATGTTAATAATTAGTTAATAATTTCGTTCATACTTCCCGACTTCGTCACAGAAGCTATATGTCCGTTAATCAGGCATGAGAAGAAATGCATTGTGGCAGTGACAAATTAACCCGGTATTTCAGTAATTGTAGCCGATTTATGTAATGGAGACGTTCCGGTACATAACACGCCCCTAAGTGAATATCGGTGCCACGGCCTAGTTTACGGTATCTGTCGAAAATATCATTTTTTCCAGATGACGCATTTAATTAGTATAAGTAATTAAAAAACACCATGTCTCATTTGCATATGAAAATAGCATGATACCAACGCGAGCCACTAGATATTACTAAATGATTATATCAGTATATCGGGCACTTGTATTTTTTAGAACTGGTGGAATAGTGACACAATTGTACACTTATTTAATTCCTATAACAAGGTGTATGATTACGTGGTACTAACAACAACAACAAGTACTGAAACTTCCAGAATCCATCCGATTGAAAGTACGTATTTTTTTATATTGTCCTTATTACGTAACGGATTTTGATGAAATATGGCCCATCAAACGCGTCCTATTAATCTGCATTTGGTGATCTCTGTATTTTCGCCCAAACTCCTGTCGTTTTTGCGAAGAATCGATTTCCGTGTCTCCGAGACGGAAATCGATTCTTTGCAAAAACGACATAAGTCTGTGCCAATCTCCATGGACCACCAAATGCATCTCATGAAGACGCGTTCGCTGCGTTATATTTCATCAAAATCCGTTGCATATTAAGGAAAATATCCAATAATACTTACTTTGGAGTGGGCGACGTTGTTTTTGTTGTAACCACATGATTATGCAACTTGTATAAATAATATGTTGTGCCTACTGAGTGGGCATGTACCTTTAATATATAAGAGATGTTTATTCCGTAAAACCACACTGTGAATTGCCTTGTGGGGTTATTTTGTCTTTGTGGGGTTGTTTTTTGTCTGATTGATCATTGTGTTCTTTTAGGATTCATTAACATTGGGGTCAGTGGGGTCAGCGTGTAAGTGCACACACGAACGAACACGACAGGCTGGAACGCTGACCCCACTGTATTTCATGTATAAAAAAAAAGTATATATTTTTCTGCATTTTTTCTCATTTCGCATCAAAAGTGCATGTTGTTACCACTCAGTTGAACCGTCTCGGCGAGACGGTTCAACTGAGTGGTAACAACATACACTTTCGGTGGGTAGCGAACCAACCTGTCGTGTTCGTTCGTGTGTGCACTTACACGCTGACCCCACTGTACGTCTCGTAAGTACGTCCGTGTTGTTCATAGCAGTATGGACTCTACGTGAGTATTTGAAGAGTTACGTTTCGGCAACTATGTTTACATGTGCAGGCAGTATGCCTAATTCGTGGGGAAAGTAAAAAGGGAAAGAAACACAATGACGTTTTATATACATGTATATATATGTGTGACTGTGACTTAAGAAATGGGTTTAGGGGTTTTGCGTCCTATGTAGATCCAGATCAGCATGTGTATCCGCACTGTCTGATCAAGATCTGCACTGTTCGCTATTCCATCAATGAAACACCCGTCAGCCACAGCTACATGTATTTAATAGGTAGGTTGTATTTTAAATTTGAAAAAAAAAAACGTGATCGCGAAATATTGGCGCCTGTAGGTTAGAGAATACCAAACTACCCAAGGGGTATGCAGAAGTGAGTCCGGTATAAACAAAAATTGTGCGGTCGTTTTGAGGTCACATACTTAGTTTGCTTGCAAATCTTGATATAATACTACCCAGTTTCACTTGAGGAACAGTTTGGTGTGCTTTTAGCACCAGTTTTCAGCATATGTGTAGCATTTAAAAGAAAACATTGAACCTGTTGGTCACAGAGTTTCCGTGGGCAAAAAATGTCAACAATATTGGGGGATATGACGGGGTTGGATTTTTCTTTCTTAGGAGTAAGTGAACCTATTGCTTAATTCATGCAGAACCAGTACATACTGGCTGCATGTCATGTACACATAGGTCCCACAGCATCCATACGAATGGTGAAAGTAGGAGAGACTGGCCTTATTGGATGGGATTCGGTTAAATTATATAGTAAAACTATTTGGTGTGGTCTAACGTGTAGTCGCGCATGTCTCCGATGCGCATACGCTCCATTGGATATAAAGGTTGGCCAGCACCATTGCCCTTTTCGAATAGCATAATAACTTACACAACCTAACCATTTAAATTGCCACACGTTTGGCTATTCTCTGTAGTTTCCTTTTTCCATAACATGCATCCATCCCCATTAAAATGTAAGTTGCGGTGCTTCTTGTTAATTTATCTCTGCTGTTTATCTCGGTAAATGATATATATTGTAGAATACCGTACAAACTACTTTGAATTTGATCAAATAAACTGGTCCGTTTCTTTTAGTTGTAGTGCCTAGGCAGATCAGATCCTACATGTAAGCTGCATTTTCATGACGATTTCGTATTTGTGGCTGTGACTGGAGAAATGGGGAATATGGGTTTTTTATACCAGTGTAGATCCAGATGAGCCTGTGCATCAGCACTGTCTGATCAAGATCTGCACTGTTCGCTCGCCATTCCATCAATGAAACACCCGGCATGCTTCTAACAAGAAATATAGACCGTTATCAGGCCACATCAGTGTGTTATTTTATCCGGATCTACACTGGTCACAAATACAATAAGCCCCATTTATCCAATCACAGTTGTATTTGTGACGATTAATATCCAGATCAGCTAGCTCAATCATGTTTCCGATCACTGCGATATAAAAGGTTTTCGTCTAAACATCGTCCAATTCTTCACCTGTGGTACGACTGGGTCATAAGAATACATTCAGCCAGGTAGTTGCCAACGGTACTAAACTGGCTACGGACGGTACGGGAGTAGATTGCAAGAGTTACCGCTCGCAGCTATCACCCAGGGTACGAGTGGAATTGGTGGAGAGCAGCGTTGGTTGCACATGCTGTTCCAAAATAACCCGAATATTCTGGCAAAACCATTCGGTTTAGTGTCAGGTATGCCACAGTATACATTATCTCGGGACACAAAAGGAGGATTTAAACTAAGTTTGTATCACTCTCAGTACATAGTTTCTACAAAGAAATACGATTATAGAAAGTACGGAAACTGATGATATGCTATAGTTTTATGAATATTCATACTTCCTCATGCATATTGATCAATGTGTTCTAAATATAACCTCCAGTTACAGATAGCGAGCATGCCATCAATACGAAACACAACAACAACATTGGAGTTATTTTTGTCTGTAAACACTTTCGCTTGAGGGACGTCACTCACCAAATTGAAGGTCGGATTGTGGAACTTTACGTCGACTGCGTAGATCAGGTAGGACGATTATTTTCCTATTCTTCAATTGGCCAATATAAGCGTTAACCCTTTCACCCCTAAATATATACCAAGAGAATTTTCATTTATATAATTGTTGGACCAGTAATAAGCAAACACTGATATTTTTTAGAATTGAACAATAGTGACAAACACTGCAGATCCTGATGAGACGGCTCGTTTCGAGCCGGCTCATCTGGATCTACCGTGTTTGTAAATGTGGGCTCTATGGTATGCCGGGTTGAAAGGGTTACCATGGCTGAAAGGGGTGGGGTGTGACCATATACATATGCTCACTGATTATGAATGTAAATATATGGTGTGACCTGGGAAAGCTGAACACCTGCTATACCGCGTATGAACATTATTCACCAATCCACACCTGACCCGCTCGGTCACGTGGGAGAGTGCGAGTGTGGGTGTGCAGTCGCATGTTAATCAGATTAAATCAACTGTCTAATTATTGCCTGCAGGGATATTTATATGTCTAATTCCAGGGTCTGTGGAAGGTGTAAATAACGTTTTTTTATAACGCCGATAGGACGGAGAGATTTGTGAAATTTAATGTCACCACCCGCGGGTTGTTCTTTGTTGTATCTAATTTCCATCTCTTTGAATTTGTTTAATTCTCCTGTATGCACTAGCGGGATAGACATTGATAGGTGCAAATATCAATATTGTGTAATGGCATATTTCATACAATTTGAAGAGTTGGTTGCATAAATGAGACCAGCGTAGTCCCACACATATATATATATATACATACATGTATATATATATATATGTGGGACTACGCTGGTATATATATATATGTCCAACTTTAATATCACACAGACATTTTGGAATCTGGTCAACTGAAATGGTGCAACTGGCTAATATGTGGTTGTGACTGGAGAAATGGGGCTTATGGATTTTGCGACCAGTGTAGATCCAGACCAGCCTGTGCTTCCGCACAGTCTGATCAGGATATGCACTGTTCGCCATTCCATCAATGAAACACATGTCATGTTTCTAATAAGCAATATAGATTGATAATTCCAGCACAAAAATAATTACACAATTCCCTAACATTTGATTGGCCCGTAGCAAGTCTCTGTCCAAAATTTATATTCCAGTAAACTCCCACGCCGAACTACTTTCCGTAACCGTGAGGCGCATTTAAAATAATTCTTAAGAAAACGGAAAATAAACACATTTTCTTGATGAAATTATTTCAAATGCTGGAATTATAAGGAATGAATGGCCTTTTTGTGGAATTTATCGGGGATATAAACTTGGAAAAGTCGCGGGAATACTGGACGTAGCCTTCCGGCCTTCATCCAGTATTCCCGCGACTTTTCCAAGTTTATACCCCGATAAATTCCACAAAAAGGCCATTCATTCCTATAATATAGATTGTTAACAGGCTACAGGAGTGTGATATTTGATCTGGATATACACAAATCCCATAAGCCCCATTTTTCCAGTCACGACCACATATGGGTAATTTTCAGTACATGTGATGAAAAATAACATATTGAAGATATGCATTAACAAATTGAAGGTATCAACGAGGCGATCCCTCTGGTGCATTTTTTGTCGAAATTGGATGGTTATGTCATCCAAGATGGCCGCCGAAAGGTCAAAAGGTCGTTCTCTTATTAGAGATTTCAAAATTCTTCTTCACATGAACTGCTTGGCCCATGGTAGCCAAACTTAAAAATTATAGTCCATGGGTGAAGCCTTTTCACATTTGTTAAAATGGAGGTCATCGCTAATCAAAGATGGCCGCCGTCTAAAAATAGCGTTAATTTTTAAAAAATCTTCTCACGAACCGCTAGCCGGATTTTCGACGAAACTTGGTAGGAATGATCGATGGACAATGCTCTTTCAAAGTTGTTAAAATGGTGACCCAGGGGTCAAAAATGGGCGTGGCCCGTGGGATAAAATTGCGGTCAAATTTTATTTTTGACCGAAGATGGTCATGTCTATATCAAGTCGAAGGTATCAAAGAGGCGATCGCTCTGGTACATTTTTTGTCGAAATTGGATGGTCATGTCATCCAAGATGGCCGCCGAAAGGTCAAAAGGTCGTTCTTTTAATAAATATTTCAAACGTCTTGTTCTCGTGAACCGCTGGCGGATATTGGCCAAACTTCACGTTAATGGTTATTGGGTCAAGCCTTTTCATTTTTGTTTAAATGTTGGTCATCGCGAAATCAAAGATGGCCGCTGTTGAAAAGTATGTAAAATTCTTAAAAAAAAATCTTCTGGCGAACTGCCAGGCCGATTTTTACGAAACTTGGTATGAATGATCGATAGTTAACGCTGGTTCAGATTCCTTCAAATGGTGGACCCCGGGTCAAAAATGGGGGGGGGGGGAGGGCAGGAGGGGCCAAGTAGGGGTCAAATGTCACATTTTACCAAATATGGTCCTGTCATATATCAAATCGAAAATATCTACGAGACGGTCACTCTGGAGCTTTTTATTGTCGAAATCAGGTAATTTCGTCATCCGAGATGGCCGCCGAAAGGTCAAAAGATCTTTCTTTCAATATATATTACAAACGTCTTCTTCTCGTGAACCACTTGGCCAATATTGGCCAAACTTCATAGTAATGGTCAGTGGGTCAAGCCTTTTCATTTTGTTAAAATGATGGTCATCGCGAAATCCAAGATGGCCGCTGTTGAAAAATAGGTCAAATTCTCAAAAACATCTTCTTCTCACGAACCGCCATGCCGATTTCGACGAAGCTTGATATGAATGATCGATAGTTAACGATGTTTCAGATTCCTTCAAATGGTGGCCCCCGGGTCAAAAATGGGCGGGGCAGGAGGGGTCAAGTAGGGGTCAAATTTCACATTTGACCGAATATGGTCATGTCATATATCAATTCAAAGGTATGGACGAAACGATCACTTAGGAGCATTTTTTGTCGAAATAAGATGATTACATCATTTTTGACGGAATATGGTCTTATAATATATAAAATCAAAGGTATTGATGAGGCGATCGCTGTGGTGCAGATTTCATCGAATCAGATGATTACATCATCCAATATGGCCGCCGAAAAGTCAAAAGGTCGTTCTATTATTAGAGATTTCAAATGTCTTCTTCATACAAACCGCTTGGCCATTGGTGGCCAAACTTCGCAGTTATGGTTCATTGGTAAAGCATTTTCAATAATTAAAAATAGCATAAATTCTTAAAAAATATTCTCACGAACCACCAGACCGATTTCGACGAGACTTGACAGGTATGATCGATGTACAATGCTTTTTCAAAGCTGTTAAAATGGTGACCTCTGGGTCAAACATTGGCATGGCCCGGGGGTCAAATAGGGGTCAACATTTTTATGGAATATGGTTATATAATACATACAATCTAAGGATTGCAATAAAAAGTAGGCTGGAAGCATCCTGTTGTGGTCCAAACCTCTCAAAGTAAGATATATCTCAGTAAGATATATCTGTACATATCGCGAGACAACTCGTACACTTAGTCCATTTGCCACTCTACCAGACCTATGAATTGTCTATAGTACAAGGTTTTTTGGTGACTTTACATTCACACGGGTGCCTTGAAACAATTCAGCTTGGTTGTCCTCTTGACAACATTGGGCAAGTTTTTCAATACGCAAATTAGTTGCCGCCATTACCGGAAAACCTATTGCCTGTCATATGTCACTAACTATGCACTATACATTCACAGAAATGGTGTCTATACCTATATGTTCATGGTCAATGATTACGATATTGGCATTTATAAAGTTGTTATATGCATACGCTTTATATTTATGCAAATTAGCTGTCGCCATCACCAAAAAACCTTGTTTTTTTAGATAGCCCTGCTACTATATGGGATAACTTCTCAGAAATAGATTCAAGACATGTTTTCATGGTCGAGGGTTACAATAAATGCGTTTATAAATTAATGGCACGTATGTGTGTTGCCTTTATGTAAATGAGTTTCTATTATTAGTATAGTATTATTATTATTATTATGCATTATTATGGACTATACATTGCTGGTCCAGGAGTGCACGCACAGTAGTGCCGTATTCAAGACTCCGTAGCCACTGCTGTACACGTGCTATAAGTACTATGGTACTGAAGTTATAGTATTGGCCCCACCCCACCCTTCCCTCCTTTCTTGTTGGGCTATAATATATGATATGCCTTTGTTCATTTACTCATCATCGTCAATGTTTGGATTGTATCAGTAGTCGTGCAGTTTCTAAAAAATCAATGCAAGCCTGTAGTATCCATAACTACTAATGCACTAACAATTTTAAACTTGGGATTCATTAAAGAATATTTAGATAATGTATAGTTGCTGCAATTGCTTCGGTCTGATACCACGAATTATTCCAGCTCCTCCACATCCTCCACATCCTCATCCACAGAATCGGCATATATCTGATGTGCACCTCTCATTCTATCACCTTTTATAGAGAATGGATTGCAACACCCATCGCCAGCTGTACACACACAATATATGATACACGGCATTTGATGTATATGGCAGCTACAACCCTCTGTGCTGCATGCCTTGTCCTCTGCTTTACAGCCACAGCAGATGACGTCAATCAAACCTGCAGGTGCCGGTGGACCAGTGTCAAAGATGGGATATTGTCATTGACGTGCCACCTAAACTGTGTGATGTCCACAACCGGAGGGCCCTGTTGAACAGCCACCTTCCACAACATCATCTAAAGATGTGAACGATGTGCCCTCTGCACATGGCGAAGCAGGTTATTGTATATCAGAGGCAATGGCAGGATGCGCATTGGCTTCCATTTCTTCTTGGCAGATATCCCGCGACCATTGAGGTTCCTGTTTGCTGACCATACATAGCTGCGAAGAACCGCTTACCTGTTTCTAGGTGAGCAGCATTAGTGGCATTTGCTTCACCCAGCACATCAAACAATCCTGGAAATTCGCCAGCATTAAGAGCATTCAGTGCACTGATGTTCCCCTTGCTGAATGTATGGGTATGACACAGTGTCACAGCCGCTAAGCGAATGCATGCCGCCCAGTAGCTGCAGACACTTAGATCCCAGCTGTATACATGTCACATTGATGTCGATCACTACCCCATTCCAGCGTTCCATCTGGAAACTACAGATAGGAAGTAGTTGCAGCTTCTAGACGCAGTAGACCAGTATCACAAATACATCTGTATCATCGCTGAGGATCCAGACGACATCCTTGTCCATTTCGGAAGCTTGCAACATATATGTAATAATTGTGACATCTGCCTCATCGTGTGTAAAGCTGCTATCATCCTGACAATCTATGGATATGATTGAATGTTGATATCACTCGGGCGAGTTCACGCTTCTTGTGCTTATTCTTTAGAATGACATCACGATTGGGTAAGGGACTGTTGATGGTCAGGTCATAATCAGTAGAACCCTCGCCAGAACGTCGCATCCGCTCATGATCTTTGGCTGAGCTATTGTTGTACTTATCAAAGACCAATATCTTCTAGGAAATATTGGCATAGAAATCAAACAGCAGAGAGTTTCGCTCCAATGACTAGTGCATCTTCCACATTTACCTCTTTGGGAGCTACCTGACCATTGTCAATGTTATAGAGGACGTCACTCTCGACTTCCAACGGATGGGAATGCCTTGCTAGCTATGTGGCAATCTGCTGCGGATCGTCACTGTTCAGATTTCTTCTCTTATAACCTTTCTCCTTATGCTTGCTTGGTGATGATGAGCAGTGCACTTCATCGGAGTGTTACTGTTCCATAGCACCAGAGAGATACGCTGAGGTCGGGAATGAACCAATCAATTCAGTGACCAATTCAGATGAGAGCATCAGGCCCTTCATACCACCCTTTCCCGTCCTGATAGCAGTTTGTTCTCCAAGCTGGTCACTGGATACGGAATTCCAACTGATATATCAAGCGTAGTGAACACGGCCTGTACTGAAGAAGTATGGCCGCATCCGTTCCAAACCAAGCTGCTGGAAGAGCCAGTCTGTATATCTCCCTCTCTGCGCGATGGCACTGGTGAACTAATATCGTCGGTTTCACAAGATTATCCACCCAATGCCTACCTGTTGGATGATGTCGTACTCCTTCTACATACATTGAAGGTTTTCTCACCGTTTTGGAGATAGTGTTGCAGCAGGGCAGCCGTCACCATGCGGAATGTCATCATGGCACTCACCCATGCCTTCCCATTCATAATCCCCGTCAGACCACCGAATTCTTCACTAACTAGAACATCCAAACCAGACCCCTTCATAAGTGTCCCGATGCAACCCAAACAAGACATAATAGTGCGCATTGCGCCTGGACGAAGAATCACATCGTCAAACCTAGTCGGATCCCACCATGTACAACTGCATATCAATGGAAAGATTTGCATACGTCATGTCTAGGTCACATAGGGTTTTCTTCATGTATATCGGTGATGTGATGACGGTATCATGATGAGCTGGTGGTGCATCTATGCGCTGGACAAACATATACACAGTCGCTGGCTGCTTTATTGCGGGTGGCAATTAGTCCCTGGCCAATTGGTTGTTGAAGCCGTACCACTCCAGACTATGGTATGACGAAAGTGAATTCAGCCACTGGGCGTCCTTTAGCTCTACAGCAACAATACTCCCTACCCTGGCACATGCATCTCGTGAACGTGATTCTTAAGAAATATAAATTGCAGGGGGGCTGACCTTCTTTGGCCCAGTATAATGCTGAAATGGTACAGACTGGTTGTTATTGGTCCTAACCTAAGAGATTGTGCAACGGTCTTCCGCAGTCGTGGGATCACAATAGTCATAACTACAGGTCGATCGCACTACCCAGTTCTACGATGCCAGCGGGATGCTGTTGGAATTCCTGCGTCTCTTTACGTCCATTGGGAATTGAAACCAGAAGATCAAAATTGTCAAACCACTCGAAGATTAGCCTCACACTTCTCATCAAACCCACTGCCTGATGTACATCCCCACTGTTGTCGCCCGCGACTTTTGCAGCTGACTTGCGAAATCTTATCACCTCATCATATGATACTAGGAACCTGTGATCGTGTAGAAGTTTGATCATCTCGGAACAGTATTGTCTGTGATGAAGCTTACTTAGCCCCATCCCCTAAACGTAATAAAAGTAGCCATACTCCTACTACTCTTATAAGGGATATAACCAGATTAATCTCTCGCATACAAGACAGACAAAACTGTATTCAAGGGCAGAATCACGTAGCCTGGGATTCCGGAAAGGCTGAACCCCATCGTTAAATTACCCTTAGCATGTTCCCAACCAACCACCCGCTGCAGAGCTATTAAAGTTGGGTTTTACGTATTGGAGGCCACTAATAATCCTCGCAGAAAGGATACAAGCTGCCAAAGAGAAATAAAATATTTGAAATATTTGCATGTAGTCACTTTATAAATGCATGAATTGAAATCATAGACCAGGAAAACATGGGTCTGAAAACCGTTTATGTGAATTTATCATAAATGATTGCAGAGCTATAAAATAATATAGGATTTTCAGTAATGGCGGTCACCAATTTGCATAATGAGAACATGTATACATGTAATCACTGTAGAAATGCCACCAGTGTCATCCTTGACCATGAAAACATAGGTATAGACACCATTTGTATGAACTTGTAGTGCATAGTTACAGAGCTATGGTAGGAAATATGTTTTCCGATAATGGCGGCAACTAATCTGCATACTATAAATGGTGCCCAAGGTTGTCAAGAGGACAACCAAGCTGATTTGCTCCAAGGCACCCGTGGGAATGTAAATCCACCAAAAAACCTTGTACTATAGACAATTCATAGGTCCGACATATAATTCATAAGGACGGCAAATCGACTAACTGGTGACTTCTCAAGTTTGTCGCATTGACATTTTGTGCCTGGGCTTATTTTTATGTATATGCAGTGACAACTTTACATACAAGTATTTGCTTGATTGTTGTGACATTGCACAGGTGAGCGATATAGGGTCATCATGGCCCTCTTGTTTCTATTGGGAAAAGGCCTTTCACAGGCCCACGACCCACCTTACATCGGGATAAAGCTCAGTCATAGCATGTGTGTATTTTGATCTGGGTGTATGCTGGTTTCTAACATTAATGTCCGTGGTCTATTTTTGGTTTGTTGTTTGTTTTGTTTTCTACCTTTCACAGCTATATGTAATATAATGAATTCCAATAACAATAAATATATCTGAAGCTAGGCACTGCTTGGTAATTATGTCGTCTCATAACAGAACGGATCCATCCTGTTGCACGGAGCCCCGCAATTTTTTTTTTATTAATTCGTTACCACGAAATAACAATTCGTTCCCTCAATTTAACAATTCGTTCCCTCGATATAACAATTCGTTCCTTCGAATTAACAATTCGTTCCTTCGAATTAACAATTCGTTCCCACGAAATGACAATTCGTTCCCTCAATTTAACAAATCGTTCCATCGAATTACCCTTCGTTCCCACGAATTAACAATTCGTTCTCTCGTATCCCTGTTATATCGTGGAACAAATTGTTAATTCGAGCGAATTATTAATTCGAGGGAACGAATTGATATTTCGTGGGAATGAATAGTTAGTTCGTGGGAACGAATTCATGAAAAACAGAATTCTAAGTGCATGGATATTCCAAAAGCTGGATAATCCTGAAGCTGGTCGAACTTGCGGATGTTCATGCTTTCATATCAAATTGCCATATATTAACTTTCTGCTTCTCTTCATAGAGGTACAGTGGGGTCAGCGTGTAAGTGCACACACGAACGAACACGACAGGTTGGTTCCAACCTGTCGTGTTCGTTCGTGTGTGCATTTACACGCTGACCCCACTGTACTACAGTGGAAATTACATGTTAGCATACGTTCGAAAAAAAATGGACACTAGGGTTAAAGTCTTTGTTTATAGCCCACTTTAAAGCTATTCAAAAATGCAATGTTTCGCTAAAAATGGAACCCTACAGCATCTTTTCCTTGATTGTCATCAAATGTGTACTTGGAATTGCTGTTTATTTCCTTGTTTCGTCACTCTGACGTCAGTGTGCCTTACTCACTCGAACATGAATTGTTATCATTGATGGGGGTCTAATTTATTTTCTCTGTTCTACTTGTCGGCACACTTGATTCTCAACGATGCCATGACCGGAATCACGGAGAACCGCGCGGTGTAACAACCGGTCACATGAACGGCACACTTTGTACGTCGCGGGGTGAGCAAGGTCCGTTCACGGCAGCTCTCTCGGGCGCGTTCGTGGATTATATTGTAAATAGGTCGCGATCTCACGAAAGCGGGCCTACTTTATTGGCCTGCCGGCTGATACAAAAGACACGCCATGTGATTGTGTACCTTAGAAGATTGGCAAAATGTATTATACTTTTCGTAAATGACATGAATGGTTGACGATATTTCAGAAGAAAATGCGGACTAGAATTCCGAATTAGCTATGTAAATTTCATCAACTTTCGACGTTTTCTATTCTGCATATGCTGTGAAGATTGCGACTTCATTTTCGGAAAATATTACACTTTCTGTAAATGGTTTCCATGAAAAATCGCACATTTGCATAGGTACAAAATCACAAGGCTTGTTTTTATTTGTGATTGGTGGATATCGTGATCAGGCATTAGCCTGCTATCAAAACTGGTAAATATTAACTGCATGTCGGATGCGCAGGAAACAACATATAGCGGGGTTTACAAACAGTGCAAATCTCGTCAGGATCTGAACTGTTTGCAAATAATTTTCATATTTTTGAGAACAAAACACCCCCTTTTCATAAATGGACTAGTCTGAAAATCATTTTGTGACGATTGGATTGGTTGCAAAATTAACATATCGAATTCCATTCCAGTTACTTAGGGTTTAAAGGGTTAAGGTCATTTTGTCAGCCAACGTCCGATTTGTTACCGCTACTGAATTACTGGGTCTAGTAACATGTGTGCCCAGTCTAGCTACGCAGGTTTGAGTCCACACTTGTCGCAGATACTATAAGCCCCTATTTGTCAGATTGTAACCTAATTAAATGATTCAATGTGAAAAGGTAACTCGTCTTATTTGTGATCGGCGTAGATGCGGATCAACCTGCCTACCAGTCAGATCAGGGTCTGCTCTGTTTAAACATATACTACATGTGATAGTCATGCAATACCACCGTGACTACAAGTATATCATATTTGAGACACGCCATGTGCGATTGTTTACCTTCGGACATCTGCGTAATTTCATTAATTACGTTTACAAAATTTACCATATTTTCTGTAAATGGCGTCAAAAGTTGACAAAATTTTCAGAATACATTATATTCCGCATGTACATTGTACTCTGAAAATTATGTCAACATTTGACTTTATTTACGAAAAGTATTGTAAATGTTGTAAACGTATTTATTGAAATTACGCAGATGTCCGAAAGTACAAAAGCATATGGCGTGTCTCATATTGCCCTCGTTGAGGAACAAACCTGGGCCACTTTGGTGAAAAGCGCGCTCACTACCTATTGGAGGTAAATGTCATATGAGACCAGCCATTCGATTTTGTACATACGAAAATGTGCGATTTGTCATACAAAAAATATTTACAGAAACTGTGATATTTTATGCAAATGCGGAATTCTCTGAACATTTCACCAACTGTTGACGACATTTACGGAACGTATCGTAAATTCGGCGAACACCATGAAAAATCGCATCTCCTTGGGTACAAAATCACACGGCTCGTCTCATATACTGTTGTTGTTGTTGTTTTCATGATGCGAAGTCTCTGGTATTGGCTTTTCTGAATTGTGTCACTCCTACAAAATATTGAATATTACTCGGGTCAAACACTGGTCACGGTGGTCATTGTGTGATTTGTGACTACTCACAACAAAATGAGGAGCAGTGAAGTTTCCACCAGTGTAGCTCCGGTTTAGAGAGGTTGCACTGTACGTCTCGCATATTAGTACCCCGATGCATGTGTGTGTGCTTTTTCCACGTGAGTATGATGTGTTGAACGATGCTCAATGAACCGCAAACCCATTATTCCAGCGTTTCGACCTCAATGAATGGGTTAACTACTGTTAGCAAAGTATATCAAAATTAAACACACAGGCTTAACAGACTGTTAAATCCTTAACGGTGTCAATGATTTAGCAGTTCGTTAAGCTAACAGAGGTTTTGAGCAACGGTTGTTGCTCAAAACCTCTGCTAGCTTAACAGACTGTTACATCATTAATTTGAATCTTGAACAACTGGACCCTGGTCGTTAGCTTTATGTGTGTCCATTTTCGAGGGGTCCTCGTGCAATTTGATCGAATCTATAACAAAAAGCAGCACCATATAACCGCTGAACGAGCTGCGCCTTTTCTTGGCAGGAAATGCACGTAGTTTCAGAACCAGAAGTGCTGTCAGTGTATGGAAGGTAATATCCGCCATAATTATATTTGGCTTGATGCTTGCTGGCTGATGCAATTTTAAGTTCTATCCGTCTTATTACAATTATATGTGGCTTGATGCTTGCTGGCTGATGACATTTTAAGTTCTATCCGTCTTATTACAATTATATGTGGCTTGATGCTTGCTGGCTGATGACATTCTAAGTTCTATCCGTCTTATTACATTTCTATGTATGTGGCTTGATGCTTTATTCATTCGTACTGTTTCAATGCGTTTGTGTTTATTACATTCTAAGTGGCTTGATGCTTCATTGTTAGTGACATCCGGAGTTCCAGTATTGATTATTACATCGCTATTTTGCTTTACGCTTTGTTAGCTCGCTAAGCCACGCCCCTTAACAACAATAATTGCAACAGTAATTTTGGAACAACCATTATGACGCCAGGTGCGCTGCTAAAACTTAAAATAGTTCTCCATAAAATTATTTAATATGCTGGTACCTGTCATACAATGCGTTGCTTTCTAAATTGGTTCCATGTCCCTAACGGTGTTGATGTAGATTGATGCCGCCTTTTCTGTTGTGCCATGTTTAGGTTAAAAGACACCAAATAGTTTTACTGTATAATTTAACCGAATCCCAGCCAGTCTTTCCTACTTTCAATATTCGTATGGATGTTGTGGGACCAACCTCGTCATGTCCCCCAATATTGTTTTTGGCCACGGAAACTCTGTTTACATCTCGTGACCAACAGGCTCAGTGTTTTCTTTTAAATGCTTCAAATATGCTGAAAACTGGTGTTAAAAACACCCCCAACATGGTCCTCAAGTGAAACTGGGTAGTAATGGATCGAGATCTGCAAGCAAACTGTGTCCGTGACCTTAAACCGCCCGGACTATTTTCTATGCCGGACTACTTGTGCATACTCAATTTCTCTAACCTTAAACCTAGAGTGCTACATGCCAAGTTATAATATAGGGAGAGATGTTTTTCTTTATTCTTTCAATCTGACATTTTTCTGGCAAAATGAACATTGATTTATCATTACCAGACGTACTAATTGACATTATTATATTACTTTTTATATCAAACGCGAAATGCCAGTTTGATATCAGGGGCGATAACCGTGTTTCCTTAAAATGATAACGGAAGCAACTATTTATTCCATTTATTTATTTTTTGATGTGCAATATCATACTTTATGATATGTCGATACAAATATTTATTCAGCATTTAGTTGATATAAATAATTAAAAAATACTGCAACATTTGCATATGGAACTAGCTTGATACCACCGCGAGTCTCTATGAGTACATTAAAGATTACTAAATAATTATATCTGTGTAGCTGGCACTCGTCATTTTTAAAAGTGGTGGACTAGTTGCAATTATACACTTATTTAATTTCCATAAAGAAAATTTTGTACCTACTAGATGGGACCCCAGCTTCAACAATAATTAAATCTATATTTTAATTAGTCAAGATCCAGAGCAGCATCAGTGCAGGTTATTGGAAAATAGGTCCCACAACATCCATAAGAAAAATTAAAGTAGCAGAGAATAGCAAAATGTGTGGTAACGGGTTCGTGTTTTAGGGAAAATCAATGGTGGTGGGCCACCTTAGTCTGTCTCGGATGGTTATTGGTTTGCATCGGTAACGGGCCAGTTTGACAGTCAACCTGTGCAAGTTACCATATGTGTAACTTACTATACAAATGTGATTGTTTTCAATTACGTACATATGTAATTTAATTATGAGGATACATGTATGTATAAAACACATTAGTAAGTCAAACACCATACATACATATGCAATTTAGTTAATATAGGTTAGAGAATAATAAATGGTGCGAAATCGTCAAGGGGGTAATAGTAGTCCGGTATGAACAGAATCGTGCGGGTGTTTTGAGGTCACTGACACAGTTTACTTGCAAATCTTGATCCATTACTACCCATTTTCACTTGAGGGCCATGTGGGGGTGTTGATCTTGTGATGTAAACAGAGTTTCCGTGGCCAAAAAAAATGTAAACAATATTGGGGGACATGACGAGGTTGGATTTTTCTTTCTTAGGAGTACGTGAACCTATTGTTTAATTCATGCAGAACCAGTACAGACCGGCTGCAGGTCATGTACAAGTAGGTCCCACAGCATCCATACGAATAGTGAAAGTAGGAGAGACTGGCCTTATTGGATGGGATTCGGTTACAGTATATAGTAAAGCTATTTGGTGTCTTCTAACCTATACTGTGATAATTTGTGGATGAAATCTTGCATCAACACCGGCATTGGAGGTGTGCCTCAAACCACAGGTTGAAGTAACGGACCGAGGTCTATAAATACATTAAATATGCCTAAAAGCATCAATAAATGAAGAAAAATAATAATTGTTTTTACCCCCTCCATATAATTCATTATACCAAGGTTAATAACTTTGTAATAGGCCGAACCCGGACGGCCTCGAAACAACGGACTCTCACGAAACGTCAACCGAGTTATATCATTGTCGCCTATTGCAGAAGTTGGGACAATGTTAGTATTCCGCAACGATATATTCCCCAATTGCGCTATGTCAACGCGTTTTCGAGCTATCGATTGTTTTATTGTAAAAATATTATCATCATTGCTAGGTCGGGAAAGAACGGACACATTTCCGAGGCCGATACTGCTATATAAAGGAGTAAACATCGGGTTAAAAATACACTTTTACGTCGTCCCGGCCCGTAAAGAAACATTTTGCATAGAGAAAACATTGTTTCCAATCGAACATTTAATTAAACCTACATGTATACCCGTTCTGTGCGTCACGACAGACACTTTAATCGCACAGACATTTCTATCATTTCTCGGGAAGCCATTTTGTATAAACATCGTGGGACAGGTTTATTCGCCGGAACTCGTGCACTTACTATGTGTTAAAAAAAACGGAAATTTTATAAACGGTTATAATTCATATGTTATAATACGTATGTTGATGGTAAAAGTATCAAGTTAAAGGTATGGCTCTCTACTCCGATTTCAAGTTTTGTCAAAATATATTTGTTTCTAATAAACATGTTTTGGCATCAGATGAGAATTGTCCGTGAGGTCAAATTTTATTTTTTTACCCCCCCACCCCCACCTACAATTCGCCGAGTAAATATTTTTTACAAGTTACAAGGCACGTTTCTATACGTCCGCGTTGTGAAGTTGTGAATTTATTGTTTATTGGGCTTTTTTTTGCTCCAAAATGCGCCAGAACGCAGGAAATGCAATGTAGATTTCAAAAAATATCAGGGGGGGGGGGGGATGCCCCCGGACCCCCCTAGCGCGTTCGATAATATAGTCAAGTATTGCAAAATAGTTACGCCCCCGCCCCTAACCCGAAATCCTGGATCCGCGCCTGACTTCCTTGCTGCTATCGGCCTTATGCTAAGTGCGAAGTGCTTTATTCTTACTTTTGCTTCACATTAGGACGTAACAATACTCGCAATGTAAATAAGACAAATGGAATGAATAACAAATCACGAATGAATAACAAGGATATAAGTAGCAATGGCATATACACACAAGCACCAGGACACATATAATTGTTATCAATACAAAGTACGAATGCAATAACACACATGGAAGTTGTATTGTCATCAGCAATAAAGCATCAATACACATAGAATTATGGCGGATATTACCTTCCATATCAGTGTAGGTGAATAACTTCAGTTCACGGCAAGGGTGAGCGTATTTTACCCGCGGTGCGCACAATCAAGTCGACACGTCTTCATCAACGGATATCGTCAGCTGCGCGAGACAATCAAACAGAGGCATCTTGCTGCTATGCTGCACGCGACAAGAATGCATTATCTCCCAAATTCGTGGCATATGCTAATGAACTTGGTTACCACTTTCAAATTGCGTCAAAGACTCGCATGTTCATCCATGTTATGACCTACATTAATTTATCTCTTTTTATGTCAAACAACAGTTCCCACGATATAACAATCGTTCCCTCAATTCAACAATTCGTTCCCACGAAATAACAATTCGTTCCCATGGGAACGAATTGTTAATTCGTGGGAATGAATTGTTATATCGTTGGAACGAATTGTTAATTCGAGGGAACGAATTGATAAATTGAGGGAACGAATTCATAAAAAAAGTCCATGCCCCTGCGGGCTCCGTAAGCGGTTGCATGGGATTGTGGTGTTTTCGTCTCAGCGACGTTAGTATGAAGTGATACATTGCGGTCACAATTCCGGTGTAGCCATAGGCGTCGTCGTCATTGACGTCAGCCATTACAAATATAAGGTTCGACCATGCCCAGCCGTGGAACGCGCATTGTCCCGGAACGCGCATTGTCTACAGCCATGGTCGAACAGCAAGCACTGTGCCGTTTCAACACGGTTGTGGACGGTGTCAAACAACGGCAGTCATGTAACAATGCTGCATATCTCCTACTCCGTTAGTTAGAGCATTGACAAACTTCATCAACATAGCTTCCTCACAATGATGATTATGTCCTTCGGGTGACATTGGCCTTGGTGACTTTGACCTTTGTTGGTGAGGCACTCACCGGCGATCGCCTTGTTGTATATATCCGTCTTCTACATACTTGGTGGCCCAAAAAACTTGGACACTTTTTGTATAACTCTTATATATCCATATAAAATCGTTCAATCGTCACAAATTTCGATATACATATTGGTTATTACATTTGTTACATTTAGCACATAAATTTTATATTGACTTTATCGAAACCACACGCATAACTTTGCCATGGCGATTTTCACGTCACAGGGTCGAAATCGAAAGTAACATTTGTACGTTAGGCTATAATACACATACAATGCAAGTAAAGACATACCTTTACCTCTTATATTTGGCACTTTGAGCCTCCAATTTCCCAGTCTTGCGCGTGTATGACGTTTGCTGGTGCCATTTATCAACATATATGTGTATTAGTTGCTGTTAATGACATTTTAAATGTAAGTAACACATAATTATGCATTTAGTATTTTCAATATGTCATAATGGATATGGCACGGCGTTTCAACTGTTTCACAACGTTCTCAGCAATGGAAATTCTGGAGTATGACCTAATGACGGCATTATCATAATGACGTCAACATTCATGCACGAGCAGTAAGCAGTATGTATCCTTCAAATAGCACATACATTGCACAATATGTATGCCAACATTTATTAAGATTGGAACAGTATGTCGACAGATATAATATGTTACAAAAAGTTTCCAAGTTTTTTGGTTACCACCCTGTATGTAGCTTACCGAACTTGGAAAATCGCGAGTAACTTCCATTACAACTACTTTCGGGACATCATCGGCGTTATAATTGGCCAAATTTGTCGGCTTGACGTCACGTGGCTTAGTTTAAGCGAAGCAACGTGACGTCAGCCCAACAAATTCGGCCAATTCTAAAGGCAATGATGCCCTGGAAATCGTTCTAAGGGAAGTTATTCGCGATTTTCAGGTCTGTCAACCAATTTATGAGACTGGTCTATCTATATTAAATGTTGTCTAAACAAATGATGGTCAGAGCCAATCGTACGTTTGATGCACTTCGAGGTATTGACAATAGGATTCATTGGGTGGGTAATAAATAGAGAATAGTAGGTTAGTGCCGTGAATGGGAAAAATATCTGGCAAGGCTTCGGAAACGGGAAGGGCGAGGCTCTGCCGAGCACATCCCGTTTCCGAGCCGAGCCAGATATTTTTCCCATTCACGGCACTAACCTACTATTCTATTTATCCCGTCAACACCTACACATGGCTTTCAAATGCAAAGAAATAACCCCAGTCATCGCACATATTCATACGCAGTGATTAGGCCGTATTGACAGGATATCAAAACTGTTTCACGGCACCGTGTTTCATGGCACATACGCACGGGATAAAATACGAATAAAGGCAGAGAGTATACCATATTCATTGTTGCAAGTTTGTCTCTCAGCAAGTTATGAGACACATGGCGAATTGTCAGTGATATAATGTCATTAAACAGCAACTGCTGTTGCAACAAAACATAGAACCTACGCCTACACAGGATAGAACATAATTATGCAACCACCGGCGTCGCCAGACATCTTTCAGGTCGAGGTGCAGCATATGGAGCGCATTGAGGTTCAGCGTTTTTGGTTTGTATCATGTTTGCGATCAATGTAAATCCAGACCACCCTGATCACCCACTCAGTCTGATCAGGTTCGCAAGCAAATTAATGCTACCTTCATCTGCCGTCGTTTACGCGCGTCGGCTTGTCAGTACCGACATAATTCACAATTGCTATACATTTGCTTCTTCCCATGCAATAAATAGAGAATAGTAGGTTAGTGCCGTGAATTGGAAAAAATATCTGGCAAGGCTCAGGAAACGGGATGGGCGAGGCTCTGCCGAGCACATCCCGTTTCCGTGCCGCGCCAGATATTTTTACCATTCACGGCTCTAACCTACTATTCTATTTATCCCGTCAACACATACAAATGGCTTTAAAATGGAAAATAAATAACCCCAGCAACCGCACATTTTCATACGCAGTGATTAGGTCGTAGTGACAGGATATCAAAAATGTTTCACGGCACCGTGTTTCACTAGTACAGCTGTTAATCTCTCATATCATAAGAATTGTGCAAACTATGACTAAAGCATGACATTTCTACCAGTGTTAGTACATGCCATGAGCTTCATTTTCAGAATGGGAGGTAAGGCAGATTGACCTCTGAGGACCGTGAGAGGTCAATGACCTCGAAGTACCAAAATATTGATGTTTGGCGTCATTGGTTAATGGAAAACATGTTTATGATGTACACACCATGCATTTGTGTTACAATGAAAGTGTCTACGTATTCCACAGAGCGTTGGTAATTATTAGTAGGTGTTTTCTTCTACTTATGCGTACGCAGGCTATTACCTCCCACGAGCGCCCCAAACAGGGTGGATTTGAGGACAGTGACAGGTCAGTTACCTCAACATATCAAATATTGATGCCAATGAATGCAAACTGTGGCGACATCGTGAAACTGGGCCACAGTTGATAATAAATGTATAAATGATGTATCAAGTGTGGCCCAGTTTCACGATGGCATTGGTTTTCGTGTTGATACGACCTGTGTGGATATTGTATAAAACGTGTACAATTACGCGTCTATAATTTTAACATTCGTTGAACACGACTACCTTATATCTATATATGTTATTCACACGACTACCTTATATCTATATATGTTATTCACACGACTACCTTATATCTATATATGTTATTCACACGACTACCTTATATCTATATATATGTTATTCATACTACACTATCCTCTGTATGCGGAGATATATGAAGCATTTCGGTTCTGTATAGCAACAATAATTGTGTAACCATGGTAACGGGTAAAGCAACCTTTGTATGATTTCTAGCACAATGTGTTCGTATTGTTTATATAATAACGATGTGGTTACATGCTTTCATAACATGGCAAAGTTCATTTGGGTCATATAGTGGCCAATAATCAAAAAAGGACCTTACAACATATGCAAACATTGTAGCACTAGAACAGCGTGCCGGGCCTACACATTGTGCAACTCGGTTGATTACGTAACATTAGTAACTACAGTAATCAATCGATATAGCTCTGTGTTTTCACTGTTTTGTGTTTTGTTTCAGCTTGTTACCGTATCATCGTAGCTACATGTCGACAACAACAACAACATTAAACTCGAATACACGGTTAACTAAGTTGCCAATGGTGTCTGCCAGCGCTTCAACATGGAAGAAGTTGTTTGCCCACCCAAGCTGCGCCAAGGACTGTTCATTACTGGGGCTTTCGATAATATTGACCATAACTGTAGCTCTGCGACGGCCAAGGATTCTTTTCATGGCACTGGTATATCCCTCATGCAACATCCATCACACACAAATGGCGGACTCGACCGTGGTGTAGTGGTGATTGGGCACGACATCTCTTCCGCCAAGTCGGTAAGACCTCTGCCATCAGTGTACACAAGTGTGCCACCTGCTGCCATGAAGACAAAGAACTTCATTGCACCGGCTGTACAATGTCCTGTAAAACCTCCCGACTTCCTGGCTGCTGAAGCTGCCGTGCAAGAAGAGTATGGATGGCTGAGGACAGTGACGACAGCTCTAGAGAAGCTATCCATAGATGAATGGGTGTCATGGTCTGCCTACCATGCCGATGTCCAGCAAGCAGTGATTCCACCTGCCGCGATCAATGCACTGTTGCCTCTGTTCGTAGACAGCGCACACTCATTGGCAATTATAAGACATTCCATGACCATTGTCAAGGCAGCAAGGCCGACATTGCCAGCTCTGGGACTGCAAATTCCTTCATTCGAGCCACCCATGTTACCAAGACCCGCCATGCACACCAAGTCACAGCTGCAACCCTCCACACACTACTCCAGCAGGCATACAGTAACGACTGCACACCTGATGATGGCAACACCACTCAGCCAGATGATGAGGTCTTTGAGGAGTGGTGCACACAGCGAGCAAAGGCCAGTGTGCACTTTGACTACTGGCTCAAGACTCTGTCACTGGAGGTTCTCTTGCTGGTGTATATCCGATCACTCCGTGAAGGAATCTTTGAGCTCTATGTGCAATCCCTGACACAGATCATGCCCTGGATGTTCGCCTTAGATCACACTAACTATTCCAGGTGGCTTTCTGTACAAATCCGTGATATGATGAACCTCATTGACAAACACCCAGATGTCCTGACAGAATTCAAGTCTGGGAAGTTTGTGGTACACGAGACCAGCAACAAGTTCTCTGCCATGGCAATTGACCAATGTCATGAACAGAACAACGCTGTGGTCAAAGGGTCTGGTAGAGCTATTGGACTGACAGGAAACCCTGGGGCACTCAGACGCTGGATGGTGGCAGGGCCAGAAATAGCCAGGATCACTACAGAGTTTGAAGAGCAGGCGATAAGAGGACGTGGCGGTGCTCATGACACTGGCCATCTTCACCATGATCAGAAACCTGGAGTGCAAGCAGCCTTCATGAAGGATGTCAGAGGACGTATAGCAGTATTTCAAGAGATGGGGAATCCCTTCTTAGAGGACACTCAAGATCTACTGCTCCTTGACACGAGAGACATCATGGAAACCCCAGTGGCAGAAACTGTGAGAAAGATTGAGTCCCTTGGTGAAGAGCAGTACACAAAGTTTGTTGAAGAAAGACTGGAAATATGCACGAAGCCAGTTACAGACACGCTGCCCAAGAACAAGTTGCCACTCTTCAGTCGGCCACAGACCAAGACGCAGTCAAAGCAGCAGATGCAACTCGCAGCAGTGAAGAGTGACTGTAGTCTCTTCTCAAGGCTGTATATCGCATGTCAATCACGTGATGGGGATCTTGACCAGTTCTTCTGCCACGAGAACCAGGCAGCCCCACCTGCATTATCAACAGGAGGAAAACTGCGCCTTGCAGTCAAAGCTGATCTACTACACTGTCTGAAAACAGACCAACCCGAAACCACTAGTGCACCTGGGGTTGATGCCACAATCCTTGACGGAGCAGCTATTGTTCAAATGCTCAATCATGTAGCGTCAAAGACCTTTCAAGACTTTCAAGACGTAGTATTTGCACCTTAGATCTCCACTCAACTGGAAAAGGTCCACAGATTGGACCTCGTCTGGGATGTATATCTACCTGACAGCCTGAAAGGCACGACCAGACAGAAGAGGGGCAAGGGCGTCAGGAAAAGAGTGGCTCCATCTACCACCATGCCTAAGAACTGGAAGGACTTCCTTCGTGTTGATCAAAACAAGACTGAGCTCTTTGGTTTCCTGTCACGAGAGGTCATTCGTCTTCCAATAGCTGATGGCAAGGAAATGTATGAAACATGTGGAACTGGGGTCCTCTGCTCTCCTGCCGAGTCCGACTTGACCAGCCTCGATCCATGTTCACACGAGGAGGCGGACACTCGCATGCTTCTACATGTGACAGATGCTGTGCAGAAGGGAATCAGGAAGGTCGCCATACGCACTGTGGATACTGATGTTGTGGTACTGGCTGTGGCGTCATTCAACGACATTAATCCTGACGAGCTGTGGATAGCTCTTGGTACTGGATCCAGCTTCCGGTACATAGCTGTTCACCAACTGGCTGCCGCCATGAGCCAAAGACAATGTGCTACTCTCCCCATCTTACATTCCCTCACAGGGTGCGACACTGTGTCTTCTTTCGCTGGCAGAGGGAAGAAGACTGCCGGGGACATTTGGAAAGTGTTCCCAGAGGTGACTGATGCCTTTGAAGAACTCTTACGCATGCCAAGTGATGTCAGTGAGGAGTCAATGTCACTGCTGGAGCGCTTCATTGTGCTGATGTATGACCGCGCCAGTGACATCATGGAAGTTAACGATGCTATGAAACAGCTCTTCGCTCACAAGTCTAGGGCTCTAGATAACATTCCCCCAACGCAGGCAGCACTCCAGCAGCACATCAAGCGTGCATGTCTCCAGGCCAACTGCTGGAACCAAACTCTGGTCCTAAATCCTGAGTTGCCAAGCCCATCTGACTGGGGCTGGACAAAGGAGGCCTCTGTGTGGCAGCCTCTTTGGACGACACTGCCAGAGGCATCAAAATCTTGCCACGAACTGATCCACTGTGGCTGCAAGAAGGGATGTACTGGCCGCTGCAAGTGCACCAAGGCTGCACTCAAATGCACTGCATTATGTGCATGTTCGGGAGACTGTTAGGTGAAATCAGACACCTTTGAATGTATGCGTCAATATGGATAATGCATGTCTTTTACATGTACCGGTATGTACTATACATGTCACTGACCTCACTGTACTTTAAGCTACAGACTTAAAGTTGCACAGATTATCTTACAACACGATTTCATGGAAGCTATTCTGGGCACCACAATAACCTAAATGTGCATTTCAATAGATTTGATTTCTAAGGTCACTGACCTCATTTAAAGCACTTGTTCAGTCATGGTTGCATCCTGTGATTATGCATAAAGGCTCTCCAGAAGATAAAGTGACCAACACATGCAAAATACCTTTCTAATGATTCCCAAAACAGACATACTGCGCCAGAATCGTGAAAAAATGTCAATTTCAATGTAATTGAGGTCACTGACCTCTCACGGTCTTCAGAGGTCAAATCTGACTTACCTCCCAATCTTAAAACGAATCGTATGGTATGTACTAACACTGGTAAAAGTTTCATGCTTTAGTCATATTTTGCACACTCGTTATGGCTATCTGCTGTACTACACGGCATATTCGCAGTGTGTTGACGGGATAAAATCACTCATGTATAGCACTAGCCAATCTAACTACTGGGTGAAGGGTGCATTGTGGAACGAATCCACCGCTTCACTCAGTATTTCACTGCATTTTGAAGAGAAAAAACACCTACATAGAATCTGAGACGATGTACAGAATTAAAAGACAAAGTTGAGAGACCCATGATAATCGGCGAATACGTCAATCAGAACAAACATACATTGCAAGTGTTGTTTTTACTGCAGTATTGTCATATTTCCCGACACAAACGCCCCATAGCACCGACTGAAGCGAAACGCTATTTACATAATGGAGCATAATAATTACCAATAACGAGGCAAATGTGCACACCAGTGATATCACAGACGTGCTCGACTACTACCAATGACCCCATGTTGTAGGGTGGGGGTGGGTGGAAGTGTAAATCACCGCTATTTATGTGTCTGAGACACGCCATGTGATTTTGTACTTAAGAACATGTGCGATATCTCAAACATATTTACATAGGTTACGATATTTCCACGAAAGCAAAATTTAATATAGGAATGAATGGCCTTTTTGTGGAATTTATCGGGGTATAAACTTGGAAAAGTCGCGGGTGTACTGGACGAAGGCCGGAAGGCCTCGTCCAGTATTCCCGCGACTTTTCCAAGTTTATATCCCCGATAAATTCCACAAAAAGGCCATTCATTCCTTATAATTCCAGCATTTGAAATAAATTCATCAAGAAAATGTGTTTATTTTCCGTTTTCTTAAGAATTATTTTAACTGCACCTCACGGTTACGGAAAGTAGTTCGGCGTGGGAGTTTACTGGGATATAAATTTTGGACAGAGACTTGCTACGGGCCAATCAAATGTTAGGCAATTGTGTAAATATGTTTGTGCTGGAATTATTGCGCAATTAGATTTGAAAATTTCGTCATCTTTCGACATCATTTACAGAATATATCACAGTTTCTGTAAATATATTTCATAAAAATCGCACATGTTCCTAGTTACACAATCACATGGCGTTTTCATATGAGACCGACCGTCCACAGCCACACACGCATGCGAAGCTATTATGAGAAAAGGTTGAACATGTACATAGACGACTGATACATTGTGTGTAAACGAAATTGACTCGCCTCCATACTAAATCGGACTCTATTAGCATTGCTTAGTACCGACTTTGGCACGTACCCGGTCCTCGGTCCCCCATTCACATACGCAGCGGGTACGAAGGAAGAGGAAAACACTTACGAAAGTCCGATCTGGTGCAGATAGAGTCCATGCATCAGATCGAACATTACCAGACCAGATTCGCACCCGCTTTTGGTCGCCCCTCGAAACCGCCCTGGCTACGCCACTGATAACGCCTTGGTTTAATTACCTATCGTCATTACCACCAACTTGTCAACTCGGCTGACGTACATTGGGGCACCGTCGGCTGATTAACGGAACTGTGAACAATTACGGTAAATGACATACCTCCTACAGAAGGCACCATAACATTTATCATTAGCGCCCACTGTCGTACAGTGGGGTCAGCGTGTAAGTGCACACACGAACGAACACGACAGGTTGGTTCCAACCTGTCGTGTTCGTTCGTGTGTGTACTTACACGCTGACCCCACTGTAGTCATCCCAGATTAACCGTTTCACCCCTAAGTAACTGGAATAGAATATGTTAAATTTGCAACCAATCAATTGTCACAAAACGGTTTTCAGTCCAGTCCATTTATGAAACGGGGGTGTTTTTTTTCTTCTCAAAAATATGAAAATTACTTGCAACGAACCGGCTCATCTGGATCTACTCTATTTGCCAAAACAAGTACAGGTCTGTAGTGTTGAAAGGGTTAATGGGTTTTTTTTTCAATGGGCATTTATTTATTTATACAAACGTAACATGCCGTACGACAACATGTGGGCGGGTTTAATAGGATTTGTCTTAATGGGCATTATATATACATGTATACATGACAGGTAAGAGTCTTTCTGTAAATATGCACAGGACCTATGTATGGCTCCATTTGGTCGCTGTTGTCATACAGGTAAACATATATCTCTAGCAGGCTACAAGAGTGTGTATTAGCGGATCAGGAGCTACACTGGTCAATGCATCAATACATCGCTGTTGTTCGTGCCGGGTGACACCAGTGTTCAACTACATCACAACTTCCGCGTGGGAAACATGTAATATTGATGATGTTGCTCGTTTTAGCCACCATGTCATAATTCAATAAACAACCGTCTGTGCGGGCGATTGTTTTTTGTTTTTGTTTTTGGAAAACGTTACCGCACGACATATGCGATCAGCGTTGTTCCATCAGGTATATGATTGCTGTCTTAAACCGGGCATTGTGGTCCGAGTTCCGTACCAAGGTTATTCTCGTTAGCCGTAAACCAAATCGATTTCCTCTCCATATTCAAATCCTTATATTGTAGACAGGTACACAGGTAAGTGCAATGTATACATATATTAAGGTATTAGGTCATAGATCGACCTGGCTTCAATGATAATTGCTTCATAAGAGTGATGTGATATATGAATATAACACATGTGAATATTGTCAATTTACTGTATACTATATGGTACATTGAGTTCCCATCTCCGCCATCTTTGTATGTACAAACCATAGTACAGTTTCACCACTTAGTGCGTTTGACTCATACAACAAATGATATGACAGTACACCAAATAAAATATGGTGCATTACACCATAGACAGATATGACAACGGCGTGCTATAAATATTATGCCAGCAAACTATGCAAAAGACGAGATATCTGAGCATTTCTCACATCAATGTCAACATATATGTTGATATGTAAACTGTTCAATCTGATGCACAGCCTAATGTTAGTGTACACGCTACCCATAGGTAAAGCCATGAGTATGTACTCGCATACACTAAACTCAGGTAACTGCTTACATGTCACCGGATTTGATAGCTAATAACAGAGTACAGTAGTGGGTATATATGGTATGTGTTGTGTAGTCATCGCAAAATCTAAGATGGCCGCCATTGAAATGTAAAACGTTTCAAACGACATCTCCTCATGAACCAACCTACCTAGTTTGATGAACATCGCAACTGACAGATTTTCAGATTTTCGAAAATCTTAGCACAAGAGCCAAACCCATGGGATATACAATTAAGCGTCAAGTATTATTTCCTATGACCGTGTCATTTTATATATAAAATCGAAGTAATGGTGAGAACGTCGTTTTGGTGCAGCTTTTGAGTTGAAAATACCAATATCCTTCAAGTACGATCCCGCCAAAATATCAAAATGTCGTTACCTGATTTCGTGTTCTACTCATGAACCGGATCGATGTTAGCTAGGGTTACGGTGTGTGGGATGGGATACGTTTTCAGATGTGTCAAAATGGAGATGGTCGCGATAGAAAATGTAAACTTTATTTTAAGAGATATTTCATGAACCAGCAGACCGATAATGATGAAACTTAGTAGACATGCTTACTGCTCTTGTTCATTGTTCAAATGATAGATGAATAGTCAAAACTGGACAGGGTCCAGTGTGCTGCATAGGGCACAGCTTTCATTGTTGGTCAATATCAGCTCATATGTGGCTGTGATTGGAGAAATGGGATTTGTGACCAGTGTCGCATCAGATCAAATAGTACACTCCTCTAGCCTGATAACGATATATATATTGCTCATTGGAATAATGGAGGATGGTTCATTGATGGAATGGCGAACATTGCAGATCATGATAAGATTGTGTGGATGCAGAGGCTGATCTGGATATACACTGGTCGCAAAACAGACACGCCACATTTCTCTAGTCACAGCCACATATATGGAACACTGAGTTTGGTCAAGTACTACAGTCTGAAAATGATCTATGCCGTTTACGTGTAAGTTGCCCTGCGTTACATATAGAAAATACGGGTTACTGCGGATGATTCGGAAGCTCGTGCAGACATACGTTTCCGCATCTACATCGGTCACACGTCCCATTTATCCAGTTACAGCCTTAGTCATAGTTGCGAAGGTAACTCTAGCAATCTACTCCCGTACCGTCCGTAGCTAGAGTTACGATTCCACTCATAGGATTCCTCTGCAGAATAGCGGAACTACCTTAGTCACAACTATGAAAATAAACTGAGCAATGCATAATTTGCTGAAAAGAAACTTCGTGTCCCATAATTATGTTATAATATATTTCGCATATAGTTTGGTCACTATTGTAATAATGACGTTTTGCTTCACCCCCCCCCCCACCCCCCACCCCCCACCCCGCAACGAGTTAATGGCTATCATTTCTGTTTCCTTGTCCGGATCTGCTTCACATATTTCACACACGAATTGCTCCGACGGTCCGCTACCGCCCTGTGGCAAATCCACGTTTGTTCCGCCCCGGCTATGCCAGGGTCAAGGTCGCATGCCATAACGCTCGGGTAAATGGCTTATAATTTATGTTTCCTTGCTCGGATCTGCTTCACATTTCACACACGCATTGCTCCGACGGTCCCCTACGGCCACGTGACAAATCCATGTTTGTGCAGCCTCCGCTAAGCCCAGCGACAAGGTCACATACTTGGTGCGTTCGAAACCTTAACGCTCGGGTAAATGGCTTACAATTGCTGTGTCCTTGCTTGGATCTGCTTCACATTTCACACACGCTTTCCTCCAATGCTCCCTCTACCACTACCTTTCATATGTCAGGCCCACATACTTGGAACGAATTTACATATTTAGAGGCACCTGTGCCCACGCGGGGGTATTCCGTAAGCGTCGCTTACTGACAAATCTAGTTGGGAACAGGTGCGAGCACGCGCAGTGACACAGTTGTTTTGTATGTTGCGGATAACATGTGGGTTGAAATCGCGTTTAAATGTCGTATAGTGCAACTTTGTTTCCCGTTCTGTGTTCACCGTTTAAACTATATTTGTGGCTGTGACTGGAGAAATGGGACTTATGGGATTTGTCACCAATACAGCACTTGATGAAATAGCACACTCCTGTAGCCTGATAAAAAATAGATATTGCTTGTTAGAAGCATGACATGTGTTTTATTGATGAAGTGACGAACAGTGCAGATCCTGATCAGACTGTGCGGATGCACTGGTCGCAAGACCCATAAGCTCCATTGTTTACGGCACAACCCCTTTTATGACCGTGTGTATTGGGAGTTAAGTTCATGTCGTCAGTTCCCGCTGTAGTCCCACGAACTGTCGCGCGTCACACCCAGCTGCCATCTAGCCCCGCTTTAACCTACATTTGCCTGTATGAGACACGCCATGTAACTTTGTACCTAAGATCATGTGCGATATTGCATGAACAATATTTACGTAACTGATTCCGTAACTGACGTCGAAAGATGACACACTTTTTATAATACACGCGGAACTCAATTCCGCAGTTGCTATGTAAATTTCGCCATCTACCGACGTCATTTACAGAAACTATCAAGGTTTCTGTAAATATATTTCAAGTAAAATCGCAAATGTTCTTCGGTGCAAAATCACTTGCCGCGTCACATATGTGGCCCTGATTGGAGAAACGGGGCAGTCTACATCCTGATCTTCTAGCACATTCCTTCAGTGTGCTATGGATACATGCCGTTTGTGAGAACCAGTACATATTATTTACAGACTTAATGGCAAACAGTGCAGATCCTGATCAGACTGCGCGGATGCGCAGGCTGATCTGGATCTACACTGGTCGCATAATCCATAGTCCTCATTTCACCAGTCACAGCCACATATATATCCTCAAATCCAGGAGAAGATTTTGCTAGACGGCACACAATGAACACACGCCCCCTTTTTAAAGTAAATATTATGCGCTAGACCGACTGCCATATGTTATGTGCCTTATTACATACGTGCTTTCGTTTCCCATTGAAACGCAATGCAACGCAATACGTCAACATTTTTCCATATTGACGTCTCATGAGTTCCTATTGGTCAGTGCCGGAACTAGGCTTCACCTCGCAAACTAGTTCCTTCTAAATTACCACTAATTTGTTTATTTCATTTACATTTTGTATATTTTTAGGCGTATCTAAATTTGCAAGTGATGTACGCGCAAAATAAAAAAGGTCATTTGATTTGTATGTGGATATATGCCGCTTGTTCCGCCGCGCAACGATATTGCGCTCGCAATAACGCACGCTGCGGACCTCGTGCAAATATCCACATGCAAATCATAATACTTATAAATAGTATCCTGTCACAGATCCACCACACATATACGGTCCATGTCTACACTCGCAGATCAGAGATCGGCAACCAACTTCATAAGCAACATTTTCCCAGCGAGACCCACATTTGAAACAAATCATTGAAGATGTGCGATATCACATGAAAAGTATTTACACAATTTACGATATTTTTCGTATATTACTTCGAATGTTCAGGAAATATTCAGAGCAAATGCGTAATATAATTTCGCATTTGCAATGAAACTTTAGTCATCTTTCGACGTCATTTCAGAAAACGTCGCAGTTTGTGTAAATACTTTCCATGTGAATCGCACATCTTCTAAGGAGCAACATCACATGGCGTGTCTCGTTTAATCGTCGCCTTATTAGCGGCATTCTCCGAGGCCGTTTTTATGTTGATTACTGCTCAATCCCGTAGTGGGAAGCCGGCGAAGGTTCAAAAGTTTGTAGTCATTTAATTCCGTCGCCATGGGTCCCTGGCGCATTATTGGTCCTAATCATTCAGTTGTTAAATGAATTCGTTCACGCAGCTAATATTGTGCTGCACAGCTGTCTGTATCACTGGTGCTTCAATCCGCGCCGGTGTAAACTGTTTCACGGCAAAATAAGCGCCGGATTCCCGACGAATTCCTATTCAGCTACATGTATAAGATACCATATTGTCGTCTAGTAGCTTACAAGACGAAAACTGCGTTTATGCAGTAGCTCTAAGTAGAGCTGAATGGCATCTCGTCAGGAAACCGGGGACTTTTTCGACGCGGGGTGCAGCATCAGGATGTACGACGTTTTATTTCGAGTTACCCTTCCGGAGAGAAGAACTTTGGGAAATACACCACAAGCTGTTACAGTGTGTTACATGGCGGTCATCTTGTGTTTGGCGGCCATTTTAGCTTTGCGGAAAACACAAACCAGGGCCTGGTTGCTCAAAACTTCTGTTAGCTTAACAGACTGTTAAATCCTTAGCAATGCTAAGGATTTAACAGTCTGTTAAGCTAACAGAAGCTTTGAGCAATGTTAAGCTAACAGAAGCTTTGAGCAATTCTGTTAGCTTAACAGACTGTTAAATCCTTAGCAATGCTGGAGGACAGTCGTTAAGCTAACAGAAGCTTTGAGCAATTCTGTTAGCTTAACAGACTGTTAAATCCTTAGCAATGCTAAGGATTTAACAGTCTGTTAAGCTAACAGAAGCTTTGAGCAACCGGGCCCAGCTTTTTAAAACAAGACATGCAATATAAAGAGCCAGGAACCAGCGAACATTTGATTTTAACCATTGTTTGACTGTACAGTTGTATGCTATCATACCCTATATATAGATAGATCATTCATTTTTAAAGTGCAACCTGTTACAATAATACAATAGCACATGTTTAAGTACTGTATACATTTATATTTTCTTGAATTAAACATGTATTGAAAGTGGAGTGTAAGTCAAGCATAGATCAGTCTGAGCCATAGTTGTGTGCTATGCGGTCACGAACAGACATTAACTACCAACAAACTCATCAAAAATAAGGTCACATGACATTTCTGGCCAGTCTAGCTCCTGGTATGCTAGCATACTCATGTAGCCCAATAGTGATATATACTGTTTGTTAGAAACATGAGGGTGTTCCACGGACGGACTGACGAACAGTACAGACGCGCAGGCCGATAAGTGCATAAAATAAGACATAAGGCCCAACTCTTAATTACATTAACATAGTAAGCTAAAGCCGACGAGTAAAAGTCAAAAGTTTAATGCGGCTCACGATGTCGTGCGTATTCCATGCTAAATATGACAATTCTTTGTGTGTGGTTGTGACTGGAGACATTGGGTTTATGGGATTTGTGACCGGTGTAACTGCTGATCAAATAGAACACACATGTAGCCTGATAACGATCTATATTGCTTCTTAGAGGCATGACGGATGTTTCATCGGTGCAATGGCTAACAGTGTAGACCCTGATCAGACTGTGCGGACGCACAGGCTGATCTGGATCTACTCTGGTCGCAAAACCTATAAGCATCATTTCGCCAGTCAAAGTACAATATGAGTAATATCTAACAAAACCCGCTTTGTTGTCTTTGTCACCAGTGAAGAGCCAGACCAGCCCACCCCTGCTATGGTCTACATTATTCGCCACAAATACCATCAAAACGTCAGTTATTCATCCTGCAAAAGAAATCTAATTCTTCTCCGGTTGCACGACTACAGAGCCCCGCAGGGGACGTAGCATTCTTTTTTTTTTTTCCTAATTCGTTCCCACAAAATAACAATTCGTTCCCTCAATTTAACTATTCGTTCCCACGAATTAACAATTCGTTCCCTCCATTTAACAATTCGTTCCTACGAATTAACAATTCGTTCCCTCAATTTAACAATTCGTATTCCCACGAAATAATAAAAAAATCCATGTTCACTGCGGGTCTCCATACACGTCAGAGTGCGAATTGTAATCCGATTACACACTGGCCGGAAATGATATAAGCCTGATTTTATCAAATCGTGACCCGCGTGCTATTAATTCCTGACAGCCTCGAGATATATATACATAGTTTTAATCAAAGTTTAAATCAGCATGTCATCATTTGTAAGATTGTATACAATCGGCTTTCACCGTGCAATAACACTATGTTAAACATCATGTAGTGTAATAAATGTGCATATAATGTAATAAATGTGCATATAGTGTAATACATGTGCATATAATGTAATATATATGCATATAGTGTAATACGTGTGCATATAGTGTAATAATTGTGCGGATAATGTAATACATGTATATATAGTGTAATAAATATGTATATGATGTAATGAATGTGTATATAGTGTAATAAATGTGTATATAGTGTAATAAATGTGCAAATAGTGTAATACATGTGTATATAAGGTAATGAGTATGTACGTATATAGTGCAATGCATATTCAATTGATACATATATGGAAAACGTATTACAGTGGGGTCAGCGTGTAAGTACACACACGAACGAACACGACAGGTTGGAACCAACCTGTCGTGTTCGTTCGTGTGTGTACTTACACGCTGACCCCACTGTACGTGTACGCGAGGTCAGCTTCAATGTTAGATGATGTGGAATAAACATATTATTCTAGCATTCGTCTTGATTCAATATGACGTTTATCAAGCTCGTTGACTGACTTTCTTATGAAATCTGTAAACGAGTTTAATAAACCTCATATTCAATAAACACGCATCATACGAGATCCTCTATTTCTGTGTGGTTCTACTACAATGGAACCCCTCTAAACCGGACACCAAAAAAAGGGCACGTGATCTTAGTTTTGATGAGTTTCTTTGTCATTTATCTCAGGCGATAATATCTATTCGTGATCATATAGCACACCACTATGGCTCGGAATGACCAAATGTCTGATCTACAGTGGATGCTCTCTAAGCCGGACACCCTGGGGACCTCCCAGGGTGTCCGGTATATAGAGGTTTCGCTGTATGTATAATACTACAGTAAGCTACGTGTTATACGTGAAGACGAGTATGTACAACACACTTATCTCGCATCATTGTACCTATCCACAGAATGATATTATTGTAGTATCAATATGTGCCTGTGACTGCAATCAGTGTAGGTCCAGATCAGCCTGTGCATCCGCACAGTCTGATCAGGATCTTCACTGTTTGCCTTTTCATCAATGAAACACCCGGCATGCTTCTAACAATAAATACAGATCGTTATCAGGCTACATGAGTGTGATATTGAGCAAAAGCTACACTGGTCACAGAAACCCATAAGCCCCGATTTCTCTTGTCACGGGCACATATAGTCTCCGAATCTTTACTATAAGTCCACGGTGAAGTTGCCTCAAACAAACTCGTATATAGCATTTTACATTGGTGCTGCACACCGCGCCGCATACGATGTTTCACGTCGAAATAGGCGCCGGATTCCTGACAAATTCCCATTCAGTTACATGTAGAAGATACTGCATAAACACACGTTCGTCTAGTAACCGATGCAAAAATCTTGCACCGGTTACTAAACGGAAATTGCGTTTATGCGATTGCTCTAAATAGAGCTGAGTGGCAGGCATCATGTCTGGAAACCGGTGTATTTTTCGACGTGAAACCGGTGCTATAGGAAACATAAACCCGCCTAATGTTGAGAGTACCAATGTAAAACAAT
This sequence comes from Conchocele bisecta, assembly GCA_029237695.1. Taxonomy (NCBI): domain Eukaryota; kingdom Metazoa; phylum Mollusca; class Bivalvia; order Lucinida; family Thyasiridae; genus Conchocele; species Conchocele bisecta. Next base: position 80,892,211 of record CM055267.1, on the reverse strand, counting down.
TTCCCCATGTTCACAGAGTGAAGATGTCTATGGGGATTTAACATGGGGAAAAGCTCAGGATGCACATTATTCATCAACGGGATCGGGATATTTCATACAAATATCGAATGGCGAACAGGGTAGACACTGTTCAGATGACATACATGCGCAGGCTTTCCTATATCGACATTAGTCGTAAACTGCTACCCCGTTATCGTCTCGTTTCTAACTCTTCTTTTCCCAATATTATTATATGTACTTGTATATGTGTGAATATTATAACCCTACTTTATTAAGTAATACCGTCCTACCTCTGCAAACAGCCACCTCTCTACAACAAAACCCTCTCTGTAACAGCAGATATTTTATATCCCAAATGGACAATTGCCTCAATATTTAACCTCCGTTTAAACATGCACCTCTCTACAACAGCCACTTTTGTGTCTCCCACATGTGGCTGTTGTAGAGAGGGTGCACTGTACATGTAATTGTGACCATTTCAGAGTATTGAGGAGCCAATGAAACATTTGAAAGTTTCTGTACCGTCTTGTGGCCCCATGCACAGTCTATGGAAATCTATGTTATATATGTACTTGTATATGTGTGGATAGCCCTACTTTATTATGTAATACATGTAACTGCGGCCATTCCACGTCACCTTGAATATTTAATGTTTACCATTCTCTGCTTAATGTATACAATGTAATGCCCTGGACACGCCCTGGGATTTTGCACCTTCGGACATCTGCGTAATTTCATTAAATACGTTTACACAATTTACAATATTGTCCGTAAATTGCGTCAAAAATTGACAAAACTTTCAGAGTACATGCGGAATCAGCTTCTGTCTCGCCCATCCCGTTTCCGTGCCGCGCCAGATATTTTTTCCCATTCACGGCACTAACCTACTATTCTATTTGTCCCGTCAACACGACAAATAGCTTTAAAATGCAAAAATATAACACAAGCCGCATCCTCAAAATCGGAGAATCGACTAGTATGACAACCGCACATATTCATACGCAGTGATTATGTCGTATATACAGGATATCAACAATGTTTCACGGCACATACGCACTGTGTTGACGGGATAAAGTCTGATATGTGTCTCCACTGTTTGTAAGATGGATGACGGGTGGCTGACTGACTGAATAGCAGCGAACTGTGCATACCCTGACCAGACTGCGCGGATGCGCAGGCTGGTCTGGGGCTACACTGCTCGCAAAGTCAATACATTCCATTTATTATATACCTACCCATGAAATACATAGTTATACGATTTAAATAAAAGTCGTATGTTCTCATCGATGAAATAAACAACTTCCGGTGAAAATACGACTTCTTCCGCTATCTATATTCATAACGCGCACCTGAAAGAAAACAGCGCAAATAGGCTGCAAATACACATTCATTACCGTATACAGTCTAAAAAATTGCTAATTTCCATGGAGTGGTATATAATAAATAGAATATTCATATTTTTGCAACGAATATGACATATATGTTCATCTCGTGGTGTGAAATGTCCGTGTTTCACGAGTGCCGTTAAGAATATGACATATATGTTCATCGAGTGATGTGAAATGTCCATATTTCACTCGTGAAATATGGACATTTCACACCACTCGATGATCATATATGTCATATTCGTTGCAAAAATATGAATATCCTCTATTTCCTCATGGCGAGTCAGATATCAAGGCATTTATTTTATCATGTTTTCTCAAAGTCGCGTAAACAGCTGGTTCTATATATTCGGCCTCAGGTAACATTATTTTGTGATTTTGCTTTCATTTATAAATTACTTGAAACATATGTTATTTACGTAAAGTTTGACGTATTTTGCTGCACGCACATACGACCGGCTGTTACGTTTGTTTTGTGTAGTATAGTCGGTGTATGAACGCCTTGAACAAAGTATGCCGATGAAAAATTACAACACGAAACCCATGATAATCGGTGAACACGACTACCAGAAAAATATACATTTTATTGCAACTATTGATTTCTGCCACGGACTATGCTATATAAATGGTCACAGTCCACGAGGCTAACGCCTTCTAGCATCGGCTTAAGTTAAACTCAAAATACAAAACAAATATGCATACTGTGCACAACTGTCCAAATGACGGTAGTGCTCAACGGCCACCAAGGAGATCCCATGTGTCAGGTTTAGCGAGGTTTCACTGTAAATGAGGCATTTGATTATTGCGAGCCATAGTTGTGCGCTATGCGATCACGAACAGACATTATCACATGAGATAAATGACTAGGAAACTCACCAGAAATAAGATCACATGTGCTGTCTTGGTGTCCGGTTTAGAGAGGTTTCACTGTAGTTGGTATGTCGTGACAGAATCAGAAACAGCATCAGCACAAAAACAACGACAGCTGCTCCAATACTGTAATTATGGCAAAACATGTCGATGCCTTTTCTTCATATTACCACTACTCGGTTCGCTTGTTGTAGCTCATGCATTAATATGCATACAGTTCAATACAGATGAACCCCTCTAAACCGTAAACCGAATGTCCAGGGTGTCCGGTTTAGAGAGGTTCCACTGTAATTAACAACTTCATAAACATGCTTTGTCATTTTCAATCATGAACAGACAAGACAATGAAACAAATTACAATGAAATCCATCTAAATTAAACACAAGAGGGTCCACAGAGTGTCCACTTTATAAAGGTTCAACTGTACATTTTTCCCGCACCCCTTTCCAAACTCGATCCACAAATCGCAGTCACCTCTGCTATGTCAATGATTTATACTCACAGGTAACTGATCAGTTGCAAATTATCGCAAATAACTTTCGTGATAATGATCCGAACGATTCCGATACTACTGATAGTAACATTTGTACGATTCACAGTAAATGATGAATTGCGTAGATTCTAATCAAACAGTGTGGATTCATAGTTTGGTAAACTACACTCATTTTAGCATGCTGTGTCACATTTGTAGCTGTGACTGGAGAAATGGGGCTAGTGGGTTTCGCGACCAGTGTAGATCCTGATCAGACTGTGCATCCGCACAGTCTGATCAGGATCTACACTGTTCGCCATTCCCGCCGTGCTTCTAACAAGCGATATAGCTCGTTATCAGGTTACAGGAATGTGCTCTTTGATGAGGAGCTACATTTATCACAAATCACATAAGCCCCATTTCTCCCGTCACAGCCACATTTACGCGCCGTGTTGCAGCAATAATTCATATTGATTACGGGTTTGTAGAAGGAGATTGCAACATATGGTTCACCTAGAGATTCAACAGAAAACCCACAATATGCATTGGTCGCTTAGTTTGTTCTCCCAGCATATCACGTAGAGCTGAGCTAGTGAGAGAAAATCTTGCAACATCAGCAGATATTGAAACAGAACCACAATGATCAAGTTTGGTCAATATTGTAGGCATTCTACAATATGATTAAATATGATGTACATGTATATATTTTGTCGTTCTAACGAGAAAGTATTTTTTTTCCAGAAAAGTACTGTAACGAAGGGGTGAGCACCTCGTTATATGTTAGAGAATACTAAATGGTGCGAAATCGCCAAGGGTGTATACAAAAGTAGTCCGGTATACAAAATAAAATAGGGCGGGTGTTTGGAGGTCACATACACAGTTTGCTTGCAAATCTTGATCCATTACTACCCAGTGTCACTTCATGTACATTTTAGGGTGATTGTAACACCAGTTTTCAGCATATTTGTAGCAGTTAAAATAAAACACTGAACCTGTTGGTTACGTGATGTAAACAGAGTTTCCGTGGCCAAAAAAAGGTAAACAATATTGGGGGACATGACGAGGTTGGAGAGTAGGAGAGACTGGCCTTATTGGATGGGATTCGGTTAAATTATATAGTAAAACTATTTGGTGTGTTCTAACCTCTAAGGTGTGCCTAGGCCCTATGTGAGATATGGTTTTCGGTATAATTTGAAGTTGGAAGCTTATGTCTCTTGTAGCTATGTCTCCGTGAACATAATTTAAAGTTACTGCGACAAGAGTAAGCGAGCGAATAAATTTTGTTTTCGTATCGCAAACGGACAATTACCGTCTTCAAATTCTTCTAAAATCTTTATTTCTCAGCTTTATTTGTCAAATAGTATAGCACGGTGTCTGTAAATTACCAGTAGGTGATTGGGCTTGGAATGTGGCAGTAGTATACACCAAAACAGTCATTATAGCGTGTTTTTCAGCACGTTTCATTGATATTGGCTTCTTGTTGGACAATTGCTGTTCCAACATTTGCCAACATTATGCGTAAATAATTCCAGCACAAACATATTTACACAATTCCCTAACATTTGATTGGTCCGTAGCAATTCTCTGTCCAAAATTTATATCCCAGTAAACTCCCATGCCGAACTACTTTCCGTAACCGTCAGGTGCAGTTAAAATAATTCTTAAGAAAACGGAAAATAAACACATGTTCTTGATGAATTTATTGCAAATGCTGGAATTATAAGGAATGAATGGCCTTTTTGTGGAATTTATCGGGGATATAAACTTGGAAAAGTCGCAGGAATACTGGACGAGGACTTAAAAAATTACAATTTTCGAAAAAAAATCAAAAAAGAAAATTTGTAATTTTTTATCGCTTCGTCCAGTATTCCCGCGACTTTTCCAAGTTTATACCCCGATAAATTCCACAAGAAGGCCATTCATTCCTATAGTGTATTGTTTTCGCACATCGGTATACTACCAATACGGTTGTGCTCAGAAATCAGTGTTTTATCATTCCTCCTGTGTCATGAAGCAAATTTAATGACTGACCGTTCCAAGACAGTAACATTTTGTCCGTTGACCATTTCAGAGTATCATACATGATTGTAGAGGTTTAGTGTAGGTCTGTATATGCAGAATGGTGTACTATGCCACCGTTCATAGTAATGTTATATGATTTTAGGGATTTTGTGCTTTTACTCCAATATTTTGTAAAATTCTCAATAGTTCTGTAGTTGCTCAATTTGAGGCGGAATGTGGACAGTCACATGGAGGAGTTACACCAGCTGTGTGACAACCATTCGAGATATTTGTTCCTAATTTAGTACTGTATCGGAGAGTGGAACATAGTTTTGAATCTTGAACATTGTAGACAGATGTGTAGTGAGACTGGTGTACTTACTGGTTAGAGAGTACTAAATGGTGCAAAATCGCCAATTGGGGGCGGGGAGTGGGGGTGGTATGCAAACGTAGTACAGTATAAAAAAGAATAGTGCGGGTGGATCTTACTACCCGGTTTCACTTGAGGAACATTTTGGAGTGCTTTTAACACCAGTTTCAGCATAATTGTAGAACTTAAAAGAAATCACTGAACCTGTTGGTCACGTGATGTACCCACAAAAACAATATTGGGGGACATGACGAGGTTGGATTTCTCTTTCTTAGGAGTAAGTGAACCTATTGTTTAATTCATGCAGAACCAGTACAGACCGGTTGCAGGCAATGTACAAGTAGGTCCCACAGCACCCATGATAATATTGAAAGTAGGAGAGACTGGCTTTATTCGATGCGATTCGGTTAAAGTAAATAGTAAACCTATTTGGTGTGTTCTAACCTTATAAGCAGACAGTCGATATAATATGAACGAGCGATACTGAGAAAGTAGTTATATAAAGAATAGTAGGTTGTGCCGTGAGGCTTAGTTAGGAAACGGGATGGGCTCTGCCTCGCCCATCCCGTTTCCATGCCGCGTCAGATATTTGTTCCCATTCACGGCACTAACCTACTATTCTATTTATTCCGTCAACACATACAAATAGCTTTAAATGCAAAAAAATAACCCCAGCCGCATCCTCAAAATCGGCGAATCGACTAGTATGACAACCGCACATATTCATACGCAGTGATTAGATATCAGGATATTAAAAATGTTTTACGGCACATACGCACTGTGTTGACGGGATAAATACAGATTTGTAGCCACTATATAACGAAATAATAACGAAGTTGGCAATGACGAAAGGGTCCTTATATCGAGTCACGCAGTAACAATAATGTTGTCCTCACGATAGTTCAATGTCTACTTGACGGATCTTAATCAAATTTTGGTATGCACTTTGGTTCCCCCATTCATTTTCCAGATGGCTATCAACCCTTGTTTACCGATCATGTCTCGACGGGCGTATATTGTGACCGTCGGCACACTTGTTGTACGTGCAGGAGGTGTTTGTTTTATGGCTGCTTTATCATACGTGGTCATTATTGACGACTAGCCAACCAGACAATAACTCGGCCTGGCTCTTGTATTTCCTCCCTTATCGCATCACCGACTTTCTCCAACATTGATTTCGAAAGACTATGCAATATTTTCCGTAAATGACGACGATAATTGACAAAAAAACTGATTTTTTTTGTAAATTTTCGACATCATTTATGGCTAATATGACTGATTTTCGACATCGATGTCGGTGAAAATCGGCGGTGCAACAAGGGTGGTAATTCCAGAGCCGGGGTAATTAATGGTCTGATTGCATTACTGTTTCACAGCCAACACAGACAATAAGCAGGGTATACACACACGGCAACTATTGAATTAGTAAAATAAACATGACTACGGTGTTTGTTACTTTGCTAATTAAATAGGAGAGAGATGGAGAGACTGTATGACAAGCTGACTGAACGAGTGGAATACCTCGTTTTATCATTGAACACGTCCGTTTACTACTAGCAAACGGAATAGTATCTCAGAGCTCCAGATAAGCTGCGTATTTGCGTAAATACCCAATTAAAATTGCCGAAAAACCCAATTGAAATCCGAAGTAGCGAGTATCAAAAAGCAATTGGAGACAATTCTAATGAAATTCCAAGATATGTTTTCATTTCAAAGCAAACTAATTCAATAATTGCTGTCTGTTGATGTGTAAACAGTAGTGAGGTTTTATTTTACCCAATTAAAATTTTGAAATATCCAATTGCTTCAGAAATGATGGGAGTAAAAATACTCAATTACTAATTCCTTATCTGGAGCCCTGGTATCTTGTTAAAACTGTGACTTTTCAATATAGTTTAATATGCAGACATGACCAACTGTGCTTACAGTGGTCACATGCTGGACATAAGGCCAATTCCATTCGCCGCCTGACCAAATGCAATCGTCAATAGTGTTCGCCCTTAATAATAAATGCAAATGAACCAATATGTGGGAAACGATGGGGTCTTCTTCATTTGTGGTCCGTTCAGTCCAAGACCAGCATAATGATGGTGCGCGATTTGCCTCTTCAGTGTTCATAATGTGGCAGGCAAACATCGTATATTGAATTAGGGAATTGTGAATTACGATGTGTTCTGTGCACATAGACTGATCAAGATCTATAAGTCCGAAATGAATTGTGACGGTGACTGTAGAAATACGTCGAATGAACGTTGCGGCCGACCTGTACCAAGGTGTGTGATCACGTGGTAACAACAAGAACAAGTACTGAAACTTCCAGAAGCCCTCCGATTGAAAGAACATTTTTGTGTTAATTTTGTCCTTATTATGTAACGGATTTTGATGAAATCTGGCGCATTTTGTTAAGCTGCATTTGGTGGTCTCTGTACTTTGGCCAAACTGCTGTCCTTTTTTCGAATAATCGAGTTCCGTGTCACATGCACGGAAATCGATTCTTCGCAAAAACGACATAAGTATGTGCCGAACTCCCGGGACGACCAAATGCAGCTCATGAAGACGCGTGTGCTGCGCTATATTTCATCAAAATCCGTTGCATATTAAGACAAATATCACATAATACTTACTTTGGAGTGGGCAAGATTTCAACACTTTCAGACACTGTTGTTGTTGTTTTTGTTGTTGTAACCACGTGATCACGCACATTGTGTACGTGTAGTCTACATTCAGGGTGGGGAACACCGGTCATTCTCCAACCAAACAGTATAAATTCATATTATACTGCAGGAGTGAGTGCGGTATGAGAATGAACTAGCTAGTTTAAATTAACCGTCTCATAACCTTCTTAATGTAAAACACACATTTCGACTGCATTGCAAATAATGCTAGATTCGGAAAGAAATACGGGCCAACGGCCATTGGCTTGACACATTTTCTGGGCTCATATGCCCGGGTTTGGAAGATCTGCTAGCCAATTCCTACCCTTAAAGGTACATAGTTTTGTTTATTCTGTAGATATGCCATTAGATATGCCTTAAAATGTTGACGGACATTACTATTTATTATCTGTATTTATTTTTTGATGTGCAATGATCATACTTTATAATCTATCGAACATATTATTTTTTCAGGTGACGCATTTAATTAGTATAAATAATAAATAAATAGCATGCCACATTTGTATATGAAAAAAGCCTGATACAAACATTATCATTCAAATAAATATTACTAAATGATTATATTTGTATAGCGGGAACTCGTAATTTTTAGAATTGGTGGAATAGTAACACTCATTTAATTCCTATAAAGAACAGTTTGTACCTACTGAGTGGGCATGTACCTTTAAATATAAGATAACAACAAGGAGTGAGTTAGAAGGTTACTTCTTGTCGAATCACAGACTCCACAACCGTGTATGTGACGAGAGAACTGTGGTTTATGGCGTTTGCGATCAGTGTAGACCCAGATTTGCGGAGTTTGATCAGGCTATACACTGTTCGCAATTCAATGTGTCAATGATGATCCCGTCATGCTTCTAACACGGAATCTATTCGGATCCTTATCATATTACATGTACAAGAGTGTGCTAGCAACTCAGAAGCTAGACTGGCCACACATACCATAAGCCCTATTTCCCCAATCACCGTCACAGATAAGGCCCGTTTTGCCAGACTGTGGCCCGAATGTACGCGGTGTCAGGGAGACAGACTGGTACCCTGGTATGGTACCATCGATCGGCGACTCTCGTCAAATCTCGCCAAGTCTCCCCTGTCTCAGTAACAACACAATCACTGGATAACCGAGACACGACGGCAACGTATGTATTGCATGTATATGTCTCTGTATATGTTCTTCCTTTCGTTCCGTTATTTATTACATGCAATGTCTGTTGACTGTGTAACAGCACCGAGTGTTAAAACTTATTGCATAAAATGGGATTTCACAGTTTATTAACGCAGTGTAATAAAAATCGTAATACACTAGGGTAATACATTATAGGAATGAATGACCTTTTTGTGGAATTTATCGGGATTTATTCCTTATAATTCCAGCATTTGAAATAAATTCATCAAGAAAATGTGTTTATTTTCCGTTTTCTTAAGAATTATTTTAACTGCGCCTCACGGTTACGGAAAGTAGTTCGGCGTGGGAGTTTACTGGGATATATATTTTGGACAGAGACTTGCTACGGGCCAATCAAATGTTAGGGAATTGTGTAAATATTTTTGTGCTGGAATTATATGCAAATGAGCTTGCTACAGAAAACATGTTAGACAATGAGTACAGCTTCATATTATGATGATGCACATCACATTATCTCATCACTCGTGCAATAGCCTCTATTTATAATGCATTTGTGCAATAACAAAAAGCGCGATGCGTAACCAGAGCAGCTTCATTTTATGCAATATAGAGAATAGTAGGTTAGTGAAGTGAATGGGAAAGAATATCCGGCAAGCTCAAGAATTTCTTTTATTTCTCATCAGAAGTATATGTTGTGACCACTCATTTGAACCGTCTCGCCGAGACGGGTCACAACATATACTTTGGTTCAGAAATAAGGAAAATAGATAGAGAAAAGTAGGTTAGTGCCGTGAATGGGAAAAAATATCTGGCAAGGCTCAGGAAACGGGATGGGCGAGGCTCTGCCGAGCACATCCCGTTTCCGTGCCGCGCCAGATATTTTTTCCCATTCACGGCACTAACCTACTATTCTATTTATCCCGTCAACACCTACAAATGGCTGTAGAATGCAAAAATAGTATTGACTGGATATCAAAAATGTTTCACGGCATCGTGTTTCACGGCACATACGCACTGTGTTGACGGGATAAACTTGCAATCTAACATTCGTGATAATTTAACACTGTACATGTATTTAGTAATCTCGCTTGCTGATTTATTCAGATCTTGGCATAGCCTCGAAATCAGTACCTCATTTAATACATTTCATAGTAAATTATTCCTGGTGTAAGATCATCTATGACGCGAATGTTGGCAGGCATAGCCTTATTGAAGGTAATATCCGCCATAATTATATTAGGCTTGATGCTTGCTTGCTGAGGACATTCTAAGTTCTATCCGTCTTATTACAATTATATGTGGCTTGATGCTTGCTGACTGGTGCCATTACAACTTACTTTCATGTTATTATATTCGTCATTCGTGTTTGTGACATTTGAAATCTTCTTGTTTGTAGTCTAAATTGCATGCATTTGGATTTGGATTGATGCTTTATTCATTCGCACTGTTTCAATGCGTTTGTGTTGATTACATTCTAAGTGACATCCGGAGTTCGATTATTGATTATTGCATCGCTGTTTTGCCGTGCGTTTCGGCCGTTTCGGTCACCCTAAACACCCCAAAGGCTGGAAAAGGCTACAAAGGCTGTTCGAAGTTGCTTGTACGTCCGTTAGGCGGATATTTATACCATGCATTGTCATTCAATTGACTGAATTAGTATGTTTATGATCATGTTAATCATTTTAATTATTTTAATTATTTGAATGCAATAATCTACCACAAATATACGTGTTTTTGGTCAATTAAATAAACGCGCACCTGCGCCGATCGGGCCGCGCGGAATTCGACAAAGAGTGATTAACACCTATTAACATAATCGTTTAGCAGGTGCAGCTAAACACCGATTATACTTATTGCATTATTATTAATATAAGTCAATGATCGATCAACGACATTCATTTAAACATGCTTTATGTATCAACACATTACGTGAACAGGACGAATGCCGAATTTTGAGACATCAGATATCTACCTTCAAAATTGGTATCCACACGCATAGGCGGCGGAAGCCGAACATTATTGGGGGGGGGGGGCAATGTTGAGGGCACGAAGGGCTCGATAGCGCTTGGGGGGTCCGGGGGCATGCCCCCCGGAAATTTTTGAAATCCAAGTTCTCAGCAAAGTTCTCAGCAAAGTTCCCAGTACACATTCCAAAATTTACAGAATTATTGGGGGGGGGGTAAAATTATTGGGGGGAGGGGGGAGGGGGCTAGGCTCCCCCCCCCCCCGCTTCCGCCGCCCCTGACACGGTGATACAAAATATGTTTATGAGCGCTACGTACGGCTATGCAACGAATATTTCCTCAGATTGCGGAAGCAAAATCTTTTATTTACACGGCCGAATAAACGTGTAACTAGTTGTAAAAGACATTTACGCTAGCCTACCGCTATATTGACACTTCGTCAATGATGTCGCATTATATTACGTCACTACGTTGTATGACGTCATAGTCATGTGACGTTATAATCACATACGTCAAGGGTCATGAACACGGTGATGATAATACTGAGCGATTTTCACTATATATATTTGATTACCCTCGTATGTGTGCATCTGTAAATATCAGTTTGCAAACGTTTCAGTATCCGCACGTGATGTACGCACATTGTGTTAAATGAAAAATGAGATGTATGGTGTTACAATGTCACTTCGAAAAATAAACACGTAATTGTGTAACTATTCCACACGTTTTTCTTATAATTTATATGTGGATACCCATTTTCAAGGTAGATAACTAGCTGATGTCTCAAAATTCGGCATTCGTCCTATGTTCACGTAATGTGTTGATACATAAAGCATGTTTAAATGAATGTCGTTTATTGATAATTGACTTATATTAATAATAATGCAATAATGCAATAAGTATAATCGGTGTTTAGCTGCACCTGTTAAACGATATGTTAATAGGTGTTAATCACTCTAATTCCGCGCGGCCCGATCGGCACAGGTGCGCGTTTAGACAATTTACCAAAACACATATATTTGTGGTGGATTATTGTATTAAAATGATTAAAATTCATAAAATGATCACAACACATAATAATTCAGACAATTCAATGAAAATGCATGTCATAAATATCCGCTAACGGACGTACAAGCAACATCGAACAGCTTTTGTAACCTTTGTGGCCTTTTCCAGTCTTTGGGGTGTTTAGGGTGACCCAACAAAAGTTACCTCGATAAGCCACGCCCCTTGACAACAACAATTGCAACAGTAATTTGGCAAGGTAATATCCGCCATAATTCTATGTGACTTGATGCTTGCGTGCTGATGACATTACAACTTATATTCATGTTATTTTATTCGTCATTTGTATGTATTACATTTGAAATCTGCTTGTTGTAATTGTATTTGTCTTTCTTACATGTCCATTCTGCTGATTGCTTTGTTCATTCGTCTTATTTACATTACAATTATTGATACGTCCTTATTCGTGTCCCTGTTTTATTGCACTAAGCATTTGCAATAGAAAGTAAGAACAAAGCACTTAGCACATATAATTGTAATAAGACGGATATAACTTAAAATGTCATCAGCCAGCAAGCATCAAGCCAAATATAATTATGGCGGATATGACCTTCCATATTGCCTCGTTTCTTATGAAATCAGTAAACTCGTTTAATAAATACGCTCGTCATTACAGAATGCATATTGTGCTGACACAGTGGCTTTTGTTGCGAACACGAAACTGCGTATAAACTCCCGTATCGCCCGTAGCTGCGACGGACGGTACGGGAGGAGTTTCAGAGTTAAGTGCCGGAAACTATACAATTACACAGTGAAACCTCTCTAAACCGGACACCCTGGGAGGTCCCCAGGGAGTACGGCTTAGAGAGGCTTTACTGTAAATCAGGCATTTGGTCATTCTGAGCCATGGTTGTGTGCCATGCGATCACGAATAGACGTAATCACAAGAGATAAATGACCAAGAAATTTATCAAAAATAAATTCACAGGTTTTCGTGGTGTCCGCTTTAGAGAGGTTCCATTGTATATTCCTGATAATTTTAAAAATCATGGAAAGACTGTATCCGCAACTGGAGGAATGGGGCTTACTGGGAGTTTTACCACGTGCACTCTGGGGGCCGTTTCACTAAACTTCTTACGACTACAATGTTCGTAAGTGCAAACCTATGATAGTCTGTAAATTTCACATTAACAACGTTTTCTTGTAAACAATTATTGGATGTACATGTATTGAGCATAGGCTGCATATGCAGCCTATGCTCAATCAATGTAAATCCATGAATTGAAATTTCCAGACGATCCTAAATTTACACTTACGAACATTTTAGTCGTACGATGTTTAGTGAATCTGACCATTTCCTGGACAGTGGGCGTTGATACAGACATGCTAATTGAACAGAATCCTCGTTCAGCCAATGGTTTATGTTGCCATCAGTTCTTGTTTGGCTCCCGTATCCAGCCAGTATGGCAGTAAGCCGAACTAAGATAGTTTATTTCCTTAGGTCTATATTATATATACGGGCCGACGGCTTACAAAATGTACCTTAGGACGTTTCAGGCATGTCTAGGTCCTGACAATTATGTACACTTCCGTGGTTGCAGCAGGATCTACATATTTTCTCGCTGATCTGGGACTACACTGATCGCCAATTTCATAAGGTTAAATTTTTAGCCGATGTCTCAAAAACGAACCGTCGACTGAAAAATGGGATTTTACGACAGTTCAACAACTGCATATTGTTACCGTTCAGCACATTCGCACAGCTACATTATGATTCGATGTTCGAGCCTCCGCTCGGGCTGATATGGCCGGCTGGTGAGACGCCAGGGGACCGTTTCACTAAACTTCGTAAGACGAAGTAAGAAGTTCGTAAGTGCAACATTTAACCCTTAGACCGCTATCTTAATTATTTTGTCGTCTGCTGTTTATTTTCTATTTTCCATTGTTGTCATCAAAAACATGCTTTGACAGCACTTGAGAACAATTTACCACATTGGAAATGATTCTGAAGTGCTGTGTCAAACCATGTTGTTATTGAGAAATAAGGCAAGATATAAAAGCAACAGCAGACGACAATTGTTGTGAGTAGCGGTCTAAGGGTTAACTTTAGAATAACAATATGTGCGTGTATGTGCAAACTCGTAACGTTAGTTAGCCACGTGTATGTGAGAAGCTATTAATATGTATCTTCGTACGAACATTTTATCATAAGAAGTTTAGTGAAAAGGCCCGCAGCTTGGTAAATAAATGGTACCAATTAACTGTCTGATGCCTGGCATAAATGATAGTTATTGGAACGTACTGATGTTCAAAGATTAGAGTGTCTCATAAGTAAAAACTGACTGGCAAGCGAACGTTGTTTATGGCGTCCTTCTGAAGTGAATTTCGATTTTAATTTGATCACCGAGTCATAGATTATCTCCCCTTCTTGGACTTGGAAGTTTGTAAGTTTATAAGCCTGGTTTCGTCAGATCCTGTCCTCTACAGGATTCACACATGTGAGCTGTGTATGTGTCTGTGACTGGAGAAATGAGGCTTATGGCATTTGTGACCAATGTCGCTCCTGATCAAATATCACACGCATGCACAATGGGGTCAGCGTGTAAGTGCACACACGAACGAACACGACAGGTTGGAACCAACCTGTCGTGTTCGTTCGTGTGTGCACTTACACGCTGACCCCGCTGTAGCCTGATAACAATTTCGTGTTGTTTCATTGATGGCATGATCGTAATCAGACTGTGCGCATGTACAGGCTGATCTGGATCTATACTGGTCGCAAAACCCATAAGCCCCATTTGTCCCATCACAGTCACATATATTCTCACATGCAATGGCACATTGATATTTGTTTTGATTAATATGTGGAAGGTCGTCCAATTATGGATGTTGAGTACGATATATATACAGCTGCTATTTACGCGTAGAAAACGTTGGGACGAGTCCAAACGTAACGAAAGGTTGGCACAATTCTCACCATGCGTGCCAGGGAGCGGGGAGTTCTAGTTCTATAATTTAAACCAGGGGAAGATAACTTGGGGGAATATTGCACGTGTGCCAAAACATCAATTATATTGCAATTATATATGTACGGAGCCCCGCAGTGGTCATGGATTGTTTTTATTCATTCGTTCCCTCGAATTAATAATTCGTTCCCGCGATATAACAATTCGTTCCCTCGAATTAACAATTCGTTCCCACGAAATGACAATTCGTTCCCTCGAATTAACAATTTGTTCCCACGAACCTCGAATTAACAATTCGTTCCCACGAAATGACAATTCGTTCCCTCGAATTAACAATTCGTTCCCACGAAATGACAATTCGTTCCCGAATTAACAAGTCGTTCCCACGAAATAACAATTCGTTCCCTCAATTTAGCAATTCGTTCCCTCGAATTAACGAAATAACAATTCGTTCCCACGAATTAACAATTCGTTCCCACGGGAACGAATTGTTATTTCGTGGGAACGAATTGTTAACGCGAGGGAACGAATTGTTAATTCGTGGGAACGTATTGTTAAATTGAGGGAACGAATTGTTATTTCGTAGGAACGAATTAATAAAAAAAATAATTATACGTCCACTGCGGAGGTTCCGTATATATGACCGTGTGGTGATTGCCAAAAAAACATTTTTAGCCTATTTCTTTTCCTTCATTTATTGATGCTTTTAGGCATATTTAATGTATATATAGACCTCGGTCCGTTACTTCAACCTGTGCTTGCGAGCAGCGTAGATGTATATCTGTCATCAGGTTCTCTGTTCACCATTTAATAAATGATTGTAATTAATTAATGAAATGCATTACCGTATATATTCTCTTCAGACACTGGCGAATAATGATAATGTATCATGGGTAAAATTGTCGATAAGATCCTTTTTGTACAAAGTTTCGCATGGTATGCGACCCATCAGTATGAAAGGTGCATATTAGCCTTTCTTCGACCAGCATAGCCCCAGATGAGCATGCCCATCCACGCACTCTAATCAAGGAAAACACTACTAGTAAATTTGTCGAAAATTATAAGTGATATTTATAATGATCTATTTACTTCTTAACCCTTTCAACACCACATACCTGTATAGTGGTATTGGCAAACAGTGTCGAGCCGTCTCATCAGGATCTGCACTTTTTGAAAGTAATTTTCATATTTTTTGGGAACAAAAACACCCCCTTTTCATAAATG
Source organism: Conchocele bisecta (assembly GCA_029237695.1). Taxonomy (NCBI): domain Eukaryota; kingdom Metazoa; phylum Mollusca; class Bivalvia; order Lucinida; family Thyasiridae; genus Conchocele; species Conchocele bisecta. Next base: position 80,876,153 of record CM055267.1, on the reverse strand, counting down.
GACTAGTCTGAAAATCATTTTGTGACGAAATGATTGGTTGCAAAGTTAACATATCAACATCCATTCCAGTTAATTAGGCGTGAAAGTGTTAATAACGAAACAAAACATAACTAATCATGAGGTACACTGGTTGCAAACGCAATATGCCTCCTTTTAGTTGCAGTGGGCCTCCGTCAATAATCAGTATAATATTGAGACACGCCATGTGATTTCGTACCTTCCGATATCTGCGTAATTTCATGAAATACGTTTACAGAATTTACAATATTGTTCATAAATAAAGTCAAACGTTGACAAAATTGTCAGAGTACGTACTCTGAAAATTTTGTCAACTTTTGACTTTATTTATGAAAAATATTGTAAATTTTGTAAACGTATTTAATGAAATTACGCAGATGTCCGAAGGTACAAAATCACATGGCTTGTCTCATATGTGGCTGTGACTGCAGAAATGGAGTTGTCACTTGTGTCCAGAGTAGCCCCTGGTCTGCTCTATTCTGATAACGAACTGTTAGATAATGCCTGTTAGACGCATAGTGATGTTTGATTTATGAAATGGCGATCAGTGCATATCCAGATCAGGCTGTGCATCCGCACACTTAATTGCACATCCACACGTTATTAACCCTTTCACCCTGTGCGAATGAACAGGCTCATCTTGATCTGTACTGGTCGCAAAACCCACAAAACCCATTTTTCCCGTCACAGCCACATATAATCGGTAATCAGTATATATAATACTCAGCCGACCTGATACATATCAGCAGTTATGGCGCTGGATTGATTAATTGATACTCCTGATCACAGAGAGGGGTCAAACGTTCAATTAATAAAACTAAATACAATACAACGGTAAACCATTGGAGTGAGCATTACAAGCGACTTATAAACATTGGCAGAGGGATGGATCGATAGGGGAGAGGGGCGGGGATAGAGGAGAGAGAAAGAAAGAGGGAAATGATGAACGAGAATGGGCAGGAGAGAAGAGAGAGACAGAAGAAAGAGACAGCGATATAGTGAGATGGAGATACGACGTGCGTGCGTGCGTGCGTGCGTGCTTGCGGCGGGCGTGCGTGCGTGCGTGCGTGAGAGAGAAAGAGGGATGAGAGAGAGGATTATAGAGAGAATGGAGGATAAAGAGTGAGAGACGGGATGATGGTATGGAATAGGACAATGAGTTATATAGATAATGACAGAGAGAGAGAGAGAGAGAGAGAGAGAGAGAGAGAGACACACACACACACACACACACACACACACACACACACACACACACACACACACACGTGCACGCACGCACACACGCACACACACACATGTTTTGCATTTATAGTTCAAACATGTATCTTGATCAAACGGCATAATAACTAACTTACATAAGACATTACATTTATATGTCATGGTCAGTTCATATAAAGTGTATCAATTGTTTTGGGAATTTCATAGATCTATTTATTTGCATTATTCGGCTTGAACTTTCGGAGTGATCTGAATGTCCTAGTTAGTCGACTGTCGTGCGGGGTCTCTGTAGTGCAATACTGATTCAAATGTATGTGATCTAATGGCATTCAAACAGCCCATATACGATTGAACGTCTCGCAGGACGACGTAAATCACGATTGGTCCTGTCGAATTATAAGATAACCTTCTGGCATTTGACGTTACGTGTTGTTTATTGCCATTGTAGAACCAGGATGTCAGAAATGAACATTATCATATGTCACGATTTTTGGTGCTATCATATATGTCGCTGTGGCTGGCGAAACGGGGATTGTGGCTTATGCGACCAGTGTAGATCCAGACCAACACCATTCGATCAGGCAAACAGCCATCATGATTACAACAACTGTACATGATTCCAACAACAGACTACATGAATGAGCTGGCAGATCAGTAGCCGATGTCATCAACATTGCAAAGTATACTTATCTAGCAAAGTATATGGAGAAATCATTACTTTTCCCGAAATGCATTATTTCATATAGAACTACCGACTGCATATATTTGATGATTAAAAGTATGCAGAATTATTATACTGAATTTATTACATTATCACAGCCAAAATGGCTGTGATAATGTAATAAATTCAGTATAATAAAAATTAATAAATTTATCCTTAAATTGAACATTTCTCCCTCAAAGTATACTTTGCTAGATAAGTATACTTTGCAATGTCTGTGAAATCAGTTACAGGAGCTAGACGAGTCACGAAATCAACTAATCCACATTTTTCCAGTCTCAGACACATATGATTCTCTCCACAAGACAGGGCGTATAAAGCTTTGACAAGGGCAGCCTCAGATTGTGGGTGGGATGGGCGTGGGCACTCTTGATACCACTACAATAACTGGTATATCCGGAACATCTGCAATAATGTGCAAACCTATTAGTAACTATATACACTCGTTAAGGACTCGTTCAATACCCGATCATCATATAGCATCATTGAATGTGAACACGGTCTCGTTACTGTATCCTATACGGCACATGGAGTGGCAACATATTTGCGTGTTCAAGCCATCAGCCAGTTTCACCTCTTCTGACGTTTGATTATATTACACCAATATGTATTGCGAGTCAGATATTGGTGTACTTTCGCCAACATTCTCAAAATGCACATAAACTTTGACTGACGTGTACACTTTTCTTAGATACTGTACTGTGATATATGTAAATATACATGGGCCATATATCTCTCCCCATATGCTTCACTGCACTATTGTAATAGTGGGCATATATGGTATGCATTGTGTGGTTAGCCAGGTAATAGTGACACACTATGCCATTTTCAGTGTATGAGGCTATTTGTAATGGTGATTTGTGTTGTTCAAAAACAGGCATAAACTGTACAGAAACTGACATGTTTTACAGTTTTGTGTAATATAATTGATAAGAGTTCGTTGTCCTGGCTTTTCTATGTAGGATTAACTACATTATATAATTATATTCTACTTCGAATGTTCCGTTCTATGTAAAACGCCAGAAGAGGTGAAATTGGCTGATGGCTGGAACACACAAAGATTGGCTACTTCATGTGCCGTATAGGATAGAGCAATGAGGCAGTGTTCACATATATGTTATACATATATTCCATCACATTTACGAAGCAATTAGGTTCGAATCATATGATGATCAGGGGTCCCATATGTCCTTAACAACTTAATAAACGTGGTGGGTAACAAGTTAACAAGGGAGGAAAATGTTAAAAAAAAACAATATTGAATATCTGTACCAGTACACACAATTTGTGAAGCATAATTAGTATTTCTTCCAAACTGTCCATACTGTATATGGTCCCAGCATGAGAACATGTGCTGTATGGTGTGTGAGCAGAGTAGCACCAGACCTGCAAGCGATGCGCATAGTCTTATCAGGATCTACGTTGTTCGCTATTCATTCACTGAATAGGTTACAAGGTGTATGATCACGTGGTACTAACAACAACAATAAGTACCGATTAAAAGTACGTATTCTTGTATAGTGTCCTCATTACGTAACAGATTTTGATGAAATATGGCCCATCAAACGCGGCTTGTTAAGCTGCATTTGGTGGTCTCTGTATTTTCGCCAAAACTTCTGTCGTTTTTGCGACGAATCGATTTCAGTGTCCGACACGGAAATCGATTCTTCGCAAAAACGACATCAGTCTGTGCCAAACTCCATAGACCGCCAAATGCATCTGACGAAGACGCGTTTGCTGTTCCACATTTCATCAAAATCCGTTGCATATTAAGAAAAATATAAAATAATACTTACTTTGGAGTGGGCGACATTGTTGTTGTTGTAACCACGTGATCATGCCCCTTGGGTTAGCTACAATCAGCAAAATGAGTATGGGGATATAGTATGACAAATGAGATTCTTATCAGTATATGCGTATAAGATCTATTTATCTGAGAAGTCGAGTGTTGTGTGGAGTATGGGCAGTCAGGTATGTGTGGATTTTCATTACGGCAGAGGATTATGCAACAGGCGCATCAATACGGTACACGCTCAATTATTTAACGTCAATCATTTATGGCTGTGACTGGGAAAATTGGGCTTATGGGATTTGTGATCAGTGTAGCTCCTGACCAAGCAGCACATTCCTGTAGCTTGTTGGCAGCATGGCAGGTGTTTCATTTTGGGTCGATGAAATGGCGAACAGTGCAGATCCTGATCAGACTGTGCGGATGCACAGGCTGATCTGGATCTACACTGGTCGCAAAACCGATAAGCCCTATTTCTCCAGTCACAGCCACATATAGGTTATGAGTAAATGCCACACGTGTGCATTGTGATGGCATGTTGTATGTTGTATCAACCTGCGAACCCTTACACTGCTGAATTAAATTGTGTTGTAACGTCTACTGATTATGTTCTATGCTCCATTTTTTTCTCATGAAAAACATGCTTTAGCAACACCTTAAAAATAGTACCAATGGAAATGGTTCTAAAGTGCTGCCAATGCATGTTCTCTTGAGAAAGAGGTCAAAATGTAAAGCAACAGGAGACGATAATTTTCATTTCCCACACATTTTAAGGGTTAAATGAATCATTAAAGGAACCAACTGTATTTGCCGAGCCAGCTTGCGGAAAGCTCTACATAATGGTCACCGTTCAGTTGTCCGTCCGTCTGTGCGTCCATCCATAAACCTGCCTCGGTGGGGTCTACTTGCCAGCCGCGGCGACCTTGTTATAAATAGATGTGACTGGAGAAATGGGGCTTATGGGGCTTGTTACCATAATAATATATATGTATATTGTGTATTAGAAGCTTGACGGGTGTTTCATACATGGAATAGCGAACATTGCAGGTCCTTATCAGACTGTGCGGATGTACAGGCTGATCTGTAGCCCATTTCATCAACATTGCAAAGTATACTTTTCTAGCAAAGTATACTTTGAGTGAGAAATTTTCAATTTTAGGATAAATTTATTAATTTTTATTATACTGAATTTATTACATTATCACAGCCATCTTGGCTGTGATAATGTAATACATTCAGTATAATAAATCTGCATACATTTAATCATCAAATATATGCTGTCGTTAGTTCTATATGAAATAATGCATTTCGGGAAAAATAAATGATTACTCCCTCAAAGTATACTTTGCTAGAAAGTATACTTTGCAATGTTGATGAAATAGACTACTGGATCTACACTGATCGCAATAGCCATACGTCCCATTTCTCCAGTCACTGCCGCATACAGAATTGGTCGAGTTCACGTCTCATAATAATCCATTCGTTGTGTTTGATCTGTCGATTTCACATTTCCTGACATACGATTGTTTTTGCTGACCCGTTGATTTCACATTTCATGGCATATACTATATACCGGCTTAAAGTTAATATACGATTGTGCCGATGCTTGCTACGTTGACACAGGTCTGGCTGAGGTCCGAGACAATTAGTTAGCCAAACAAAATACAAACCTAACACATACGATTGTTTTTGCTGACCCGTTGATTTCATATTTCAGGGCATATACTATTTTTCTGACCCGTTGATTTCACATTTCATGGCATAGACGATTTTTCTAACCCGTTGATTTTACATTTCATAGTATAGAAGATTTTTCTAACCCGTTGATTTTACATTTCATGGCACAGACGATTTTTCTGACCCGTTGATTTCACATTTCATGGCATAGATGATTTTGCTGACACGTTGATTTCACATTGATTGCATGGCCTGCAATGTTTGATTGACATTTGGAAAACCTGGAATAAAATAGTATTGCAATGTACCAATATAAAACAGTTGGGCTCGCACTCAAGAGAACCATCGGTGATATGGAAACACGTTCACAACATACTATTGCATATGACCAGTCAATGAAAACACGGTATGTTATTTATGGATGTGCATATTTCACATAGATTTTATGCCAGCTCTTGCAAATATGCAGGCAGGTGTAAAAATGCAGCATATCTGGAATTGGGTCTGCTGTATGTGGCTGTTACTGGATAAATGGGGCTTATGTACTTTGTGACCATGGTTGCTCCTGATCAAATATCACACTCATGTAGCCTGATAACGATATGTATAGTATTGCTTGTTAGAAACATGACGGGTGTTTCATTGATGGAATAGAACAGTGGAGATCCTGATCAGACTGTGCTGATGCACAGCCTGATCTGGATCTACACTGGTCACAAAACCCATAAGTCCCATTTCTCCAGTCACAGCCACATATGTGTCCCTAGCCTCATCACTGTAAGTCCATGTCCATTTTAAATGTGGCGTAAATGACATCGATTATCGAAGCTGCTCTGTGAGTAATAATATATCGTTCCAACAAATGGATCCATGCGCTTAATGACATGTTCATTTCATCTTGTTCGACCTTAGTTTTTCTCTAGATGTCAGAGAAACGTGCCATAATTACAACATTTATCAAACGGGCGCGGAACTAGATCCGGAGCCATTACGAATAGAATTGACAACGTGCCGAGCTGCTATACTGCACCATGAAATATATAATTGACAACGTGCCGAGCTACTATACTGCACCATGAAATATAGATTTGACAACGTGCCGAGCTGCTATATTGCACCATGAAATATAGAATTGACAACGTGCCGAGCTGCTATACTGCATCATAAAATATAGAATTGACAACGTGCCGAGCTGCTATACTGCACCATGAAATATAGAATTGACAACGTGCCGAGCTGCTATACTGCACCATGAAATTCTTCTATCATGGCTTCCTTCAAGTGTATTTTAACCCTTACGATGCGGAATTCAATATTATCGTCTGCTATTTGTTTTTTTATTTCCATTTTTTCGCACCGGAAACAATACATTATAATCATATTCAATGGAAATGATTATCAAGTGCTGTCAAACCATGTTTCTATTGAGAAAGAAGACAAACAATAAAACAACCGCAGTTCTCGCATTCTAAGGATTAACCGACGTGAAATACACGATTTACAGTATGTCCTGCCATTTCTGAGAGACGTCTTTGATGGATTGACATTTATTGAGCATATGCTGCATATGCAGCCTGTGCTCAATAAATGTCAATCCAATAAACACATTGTGGGTTAAACTAAAACGAAACAAAAAACCAGAGAGTGATGTAGCATTTTGCAGAATTTCGTTTCGTTCATACTATTCTTCTATATACACCACTGATCAAATGCTATGCACATTTGAAATACGTCATACCTGGCTTCAATCTGCCACACTGCCTTGCGGAGATATCTGAGAGTAGAGTCGCTACATAAAGGAGCGGCGTCTGAAGACAAGATGATCGTCATTGCGTCCGACCTGTGGCATTTGTCCGCATCTATCCGTTTGCAAAACGTGTCAGATTTATAGCTGTGACTGGGAAAATGGAGTTTATCGGTTTTGTGACCAGTGTAGCTCCTGATCAAATAGAACTCTCTTGTAGCATGATAACGGTGTATATTGTTGTCAGAAGCGTAAAGGGTGTTTAGTTGACAGAATGCCGAACAGTACAGATCTTGATCAGACTGTGCGGATGCACAGGCTGATCTGGATCTACACACAAGTGGAAGACTCGGACATATGACACCAAAAAAATGCCTATTAAAAAATCCGATTACCCCTCCACCTAGTATCGTACTGTACATGACGTTAATAGAAGGTTAGCAATAGTACGGTTAATATGGGAAAAGCCCCCTTGTTTCTGACTCGCACAAACACAATAAACATCTATTAGTTGTATGACTTGTGTCTCTGGCAATCGAAAAAGATCATAGGGGCGTGAATACTCACTTCAAATCGCTGTTTCCAGCCGTTATTCAGTTATTCGCATTTTGTATACGCCATCCAAAGCGAAATTTGCGTGTACGAAAGAATCTCACGCAAAATCGGAGGCCGCCGGCGTGGATTATCGGTTATATTTGGCCGATAGCTGATCGCCAGCTCAAACTAATGTCGTGCAGCATGACCATATACATTAGAAACTCCAACCATGTAAAGTTCGTCCAATTGTGATCATTCACCGATATATGAAAAACACTTTTTTGTCTAATTTCGTTCATTATCTGGAACCGGGTCAATGTACCATCTTCCATAATACAAGCACCAAAGCGTCTATGTAAGAATATCTCTGATTGGTTAAATCTAAACTGTAATGACGTCATTCAACCCATTTCTGGATTCCGGAAGACATAATCTGATATTACGCGAATTATGAATGAAAGGCAATGGAATTATACAAAAAAGTTTTTTTTAGATCGGTGAACGATCATAACTGGACGAACTTTGTATGGTTGGAGTTTCTAATGTATATGGTCATGGTGCACGGCATTAGTTTGAGCTGGCGATCAGCTATCGGCCAGATATGACCGATAATCCACGCCCGACGGCCTCCGATTCTGTGTGAGATTCTTTAGTACACGCAAATTTCGCTTTGGATGGGGTATGCAAAATGCGAATAACTGAATAAATGCTGGAAACAGCGATTTAAAGTGAGTATATTCACACACCTAAGACCCTTTTCGATTGCCAGAGACAGACATTTAATCGATGTTTATTGTGTTTGTGCGAGTCGGAAACAAGAGGGCTCTTTCTATAATAGCCATATTGTTAACCACCTTTCTATAATAGAAGATAGTTCTGTATGAGACCAAGTGTGTAGGGTAATTGATTTTTGTTGTAATGTTCATTTTCTTTGTGTCACATATCCGAGTATTCCACCTGTGGATCTACACTGGTCGCATAATCCATAAGCCGCATTTCTTCAGTCACAATCATGAAATCCAGCATCGGTTATGGTCTCCATTATTTACTACCTACTACTTAGCCACTTACTTTGATATTCATGTTGTCTGTGCTAATTTATTTTTTAACCTACTATATACAGTCGAACCAGTGCTAAAGATCACCTCCGAATAGCAAACACCTGGCTGTAAAGGTCACACTTGTTTTGTCCCAATTGCACAATTACTATATAAATGAACCTGCGAATAGAGACCACCTGCGAACAAAGGCCAGATTTTTCACTTCCCATGGCTGGCCTTTATTCACAGGTTTGACTGTATACATTTAGACATGTAACACATGTAACAGCCTCACTAATTGGAGCCGTGATTTAAGAAACGGACCTTATGCCCTTTTCGACCAGTGTAGACCCAGATCAGCCTGCGCATCCGCGCAGTCTGACCAGGGTATACACTGTTCGTCATTCAGTCAGTGAAGCATCCGCCATGAGTGTAAGTCAGACGCTATATACGTCGTATCTGTAGCAGGCAGTATGAATCTGCAATGAGATCAGGAGTTAAACTGACCACAGCAGCCATAAGCCCCATTTATCCAGCCACATTCACATATACGAATGAACCTTTAGCAGATCCGAGCTAGTAGTTCAGTTCCTCTTTCACCCTACCATTGTGTGTTCGTAACAGATACTCAGACAACGATATCGTTGTTTATAAATGTAAATATGAAACCACATGGGGAATGTCCACAGTGGTTGCCGACACCTCCTTATGTCCATTACCATACGTGGGAGTTTCACGAGATTATCTGTGCTTACATTAGTCAAATATATGTGACACACCGTAACAAAAACGAGAGTCATGCGTGGGAGTTCCATGGGATAATTATCTGTCTCTACTACACGTGTGTAATCACTCTGACACACCATACCAAAATCGAGGACCATACTTGGTAACATGAATGTGTTGTCTTTAACGCAGTGCGACTAACACGTATCGTGAGTCGCCCTGCCTTACAGACGGACACTTCGGATTACATATGTGGGAGTTTCATGTGCTAATAATATGTGTCTTGTCTACACCAGTGTAATCACTCAATGTGACACACCGTAACAAATCGAAGACCAAACATGTGAGTTACTAGTACATGGTGTACAAATATGTGTCTACACCAGTTAAATATATGTGACACTTCACCAAAATGAGGAATATACTAGTTGCGAACAGTAACTATTGCAATCTACTCCCGTACGGGGTACGGGAGTATATTTCAAGAGTTGCTGTTCGCCGCTACGCCTATACATGACCGTTGTATGGGATAATTCTGCTGTGGCTAAACAAGTGCTGTATCCGTGATACACATCCACAAACACGAGAACAGCGCGAGGGCGTTTCAGGATAATACGATGTGTCTACATACGTTCGATATATATGACACACCAAACACAACGATGACCTAATTGGGTGTTTTATGAGGCAATACTCTGTGTCTACAGACTCTACACCTGTGTAAAATATGCTACACACAATCGAGAGCCGTGTGGGAGTTTCATGGGATAATAACCTGTGTCTACACCAGTGTAATCACTGGCACACCGTAACGAAACGAGGACCTTACGTGGGAGTTCCGTATGATAATAATCCGAGTCTACACCAGTTCATTTTCTGTGACACACCGTAGCAGAATTGGGGAGTATAGGTTAGACAATACCAAATGGCGCGACATCGCCTAGGGAGTATGCAGTAGTCCGGACGTTTTGAGGTCACATATCTAATTTGCTTGCAAATCTTGATCTATTACTACCCAGTTTAACTTGAGGAACATTTTGGGGTGCTTTTAACACCAGTTTTAAGCATATTTGTAGCATTTAAAAGAAAACACGTGATGTGAACAGAGTTTTCGTAGCCAAAAAATGTAAACAATATTGGGGGATATGACGAGGTTGGATTTTTCTTTCTTATGAGTAAGTGAACCTATTGTTTAATTCATGCAGAACCAGTACAGACTGGCGGCATGTCATGTACAAGTAGGTCCCACAGTATCCATACGAATAGTGAAAGTAGGAGAGACTGGCCTTATTGGATGGGATTCGGTTAAACAATATAGTTAAACTAGTTGGTGTGGTCTAACCTACAGTAACAAAATTACGAATATGCGTGTGAGTTTCAGAGGATAATAATAACACCATAACAAAACAAACGAGGACCGAAGCGCATGTTCCTAATGCTCAAGGATACAATTTGCGTTTTCCTATGTAATTTCGAACGGTTTAATTGCTGAACACCAGATTATGGTGTCTAATTAGAGACATTCGTGTCTACACCAGTGTAATTATTGTACATCTAACAAAAAAATGAGAAACACATGTGGGTGTTTTATGCATTGTGACACACCATGGCAATATTTGAGAGTTGAGAGGTGTAGTTCCTGATCACCAGACTATGGTGCCCAATCATGGACATTTCGGTTCGTCGATCAAATGCATTTATTCTCAAGTATAGTATCTGGTAATCAAAATATAAGTATATGTCTGTAGATACATACTACAGTACCCTAAATCACAGTTCGTGACCTGTCATATTTATTTGAGGATTCGGTAATGACTGAACAGTGAACCGTGTAGTCTCAGATCAGACTGCGCAAATGCAGTCTGATCTGGGACTGCACTATTCACAGACACACATCCGTAATTTCCAGTCGCAATTATATGTCCTATGGCAGCTGCACTATGGATTAACCTTCTGTGGTAGAGTATAGTTGCCGTTATGGTTGGGACTACACTGTGTGCAGACTCACATGAACCATTTCCTCTGTAATTTCCGCCGCAATTACAAGCCATGTGGCAGCTGCACTATGGATTAGCCTTCTGTGTAAAGTATAGTTGTCGTCATGGTTGGGACTACACTGTGTGCAGACTCACGTGAACCATTTCCTCCGTAATTTCCACCGCAACTACAAGCCCTGTGGCAGCTGCACTATGGATTAGCCTTCTGTGTAAGGTATAGTTGTCGTCATGGTTGGGACTACACTGTGTGCAGACTCGCATGAACCATTTCCTCCGTAATTTCCGCGGCAGCTGCACTATGGATTAGCCTTCTGTGTAAGGTATAGTTGTCGTCATGGTTGGGACTACATTGTGTGCAGACTCACATGAACCATTTCCTCCGTAATTTCCGCGGCAGCTGCACTATGGATTAGCCTTCTGTGTAAGGTATAGTTGTCGTCATGGTTGGGACTACACTGTGTGCAGACTCGCATGATCCATTTCCTCCGTAATTTCCGCGGCAGCTGCACTATGGATTAGCCTTCTGTGTAAGGTATAGTTGTCGTCATGGTTGGGACTACACTGTGTGCAGACCCGCATGAACCATTTCCTCCGTAATTTCCGCGGCAGCTGCTCTATGGATTAGCCTTCTGTGTAAAGTATAGTTGTCATGGTTGGGACTACACTGTGTGCAGACTCGCATGAACCATTTCCTGCGTAATTTCCGCCGCAATTACAAGCCGTGTGGCAGCTGCACTATGGATTAGCCTTCCGGGGTATAGTATAGTTGTCGTCATGGTTGGGACTACACTGTGTGCAGACTCGCATGAACCATTTCCTCCGTAATTTCCGCCGCAATTACAAGCCCTGTGGCAGCTGCACTATGGATTAGCCTTCTGTGTAAAGCATAGTTGTCGTCATGGTTGGGACTACACTGTGTGCAGACTCGCATGAACCATTTCTTCCATAATTTCCACCGTAATTACAAGCCCTGTGGCAGCTGCACTATGGATTAGCCTTCCGGGGTATAGTATAGTTGTCGTCATGGTTGGGACTACACTGTGTGCAGACTCGCATGAATCATTTCTTCCGTAATTTCCACCGCAATTACAAGCTCTGTGGAAGCTGCACTATGGATTAGCCTTCTGTGTAAAGCATAGTTGTCGTCATGGTTGGGACTACACTGTGTGCAGACTCGCATGAACCATTTCTTCCATAATTTCCACCGTAATTACAAGCCGTGTGGCAGCTGCACTATGGATTAGCCTTCCGGGGTATAGTATAGTTGTCGTCATGGTTGGGACTACACTGTGTGCAGACTCGCATGAACCATTTCCTCCGTAATTTCCGCCGCAATTACAAGCCCTGTGGCAGCTACACTGTGGATTAGCCTTCTGTGTAAAGTATAGTTGTCGTCATGGTTGGGACTACACTGTGTGCAGACTCGCGTGAACCATTTCCTCCGTAATTTCCACCGCAATTACAAGCCCTGTGGCAGCTACACTATGGATTAGCACACTTGTGGGGTCTCCGTAGAGTATAGTTGCCGTCTTGGTTTAATTGCGGCGTGTGGGCGTTTACTAGATGGAATAGCAGCACGAGATTCCATCTAAATAACATTCGATCGATTTCGTCTGCATGGCAGAAAACATACCACTTCGCTGTTTGGTGCACTGTCGTTCGGCGTTTCGAATACTCGATTGCTCGAATTCGACTCAGTAACTCGAAATGTTGCCTTTTTAAAGCGAGTATTCAAGGTGTCAGGTGTGGATTTCATTCAGTGTCGCATTTTGACGTTGTTTACAAACAAACCGCAGACGACAATACATATTCCCGTTCTCCGTAACGGTGTCGTCTGTTTAGTCTTTTAATATTTAATGAAATTATCTAGAACGGATGCTATGTGACGATATTGTTATCTGAACGTGGTCTTCTAAACAGGATACGGCGTCGGTGACCCCTGTTTTCCAAAATCATTTGAATGCGTCAGGATTCGACCGTCGTAGCATTCAGTAGCATCTGTCGACGCTAATATCATGCGCGTTCGTGTAGTCCGACCAGCATTTACACTTGATATACGAATCAAGCAACACCTTTTTCTATGATATAGAAGCGGCGCTAAATTGCGTTTTACGCAGAGTGAAATCGCAGCGGCAATATGCGAAAAGTCGATCCGCGACGTTCGTAGAATAAATGCTCAATGGTTGAGAAAAGTTAACTCACGACGTATGCGCCCATCATAGACCCAGATCAGCCTGCATGGTGTCTGATCAGCCCAGGTGTCTGATCTGAGCCCATACTTTTCGCTATTCAGTCGCTCAGGTGTGCTTATTGTCGTCAGAAAATGCATTTAACCAACATGAACCGGATACGTTTACAGATTTTAGAAAGAAAAGTACTTATTAGTTACGAACCGTCCTTTAATCTTTAATAGCTTAACCCTTTCAACACCACAATTCACATGCATGCACATATATAGCAGTGTTTGCAAACAGTGAAGATCCAGATGAGCCGGCTCGTAGCGAGCCGTCTCATCAGGATCTGCACTTTTTGCAAGTAATTTTTATATGTTTTAGGACAAATAAACACGCTGGACTAGTCTGAAAATCTTTTTTGTGTTGATTTGTTTGGTCTGAAATTTAACATATCACAATCCAGTCCAGTTATTTAGTGTTCAAAGGGTTACTACTGTAACATAGCATACATTGTAAAGCTAGCCTGCTGGCCCCTATGCTACAACCCTGCTGCAGCCGTTTCACTAAACTTCGTACGACTAAAATGTTCGTAAGTGAAAAATTATGATAGTCTGTAAATTTCACATTCAGAACGTTTTCTTGTAAACAATTATTGGATTTACATTCATTGAGCGTATGCAGCAAATGTTCAATAAATGTCAATCCTTCAATTGAAATTTTCGAGACTATCCTAAATTTGCACATACGAACATTTTAGTCGTACGAAGTTTAGTGAAACTGCCTCCAGGATCTGTATTTTTCACTTTTCATATGCCCGCTTTTTCGAACATGCGAGTTGTACTTATGTATGTATGTCGTCTCTAGATAGAATGGTACATGTGAAACGTATTGGTATTACGTAATATCAGTAATATCGTACTTGTTAATATGTACACTTATGATGAGACATTTAATAAAAACATATTTCATTTAAGCTATGCTTATTGAAAACATGTAAAATACAATTATAGAAATAGCGGTAATGCTTATGTGGCTCGAGACTATTGTGTTGCTCTAATATTGTGTGGCTCGAGAATATTGTTCACTTGATCCCAACTATAATGGCGACAGCTCAAGTACAGCTCGACCGAACCGCAGGGGACGTAGACTTTTTTTATAAATTCGTTCCCATTGTTATATGTCGTGGAAACGAATTGTTAATTCGCGGGAACGAATTGTTAAAATGAGGGAACGAATTGTCATTTCGTGGGAACGAATTGTTTATTCGAGGGAACGAATTGTTATATCGTGGGAACGAATTGTTAATTCGAGGGAACTAATTGTTAAATTGAGGGAACGAACTGTTATTTCGTTGGAACGAATTAATAAAATAAATCCATGTCCCCTGCGGGGCTCCGTAGGACTCGGTTTACATTAGCCGGCACTCCAATAATAGCCTGCTACAGAATAATAGTATACTATTGCATACACTTGGATTGTATAGTGAACAGTTACTTGGATTGTATAGTGTACTAACAGTTACTTGGATTGTATAGTGTACTAACAGTTTATTACAAATAATAATACACTAGTGTAACAATAATTAAGTGAAACCACTGAGCTTATGCAATAAGTATATCTACTGATGTTTAGTAAATCCACTGACGGATCTCATTAGAAACACGGCATTCAGGTTGAACATGATTTATTTGTATGGATGCTTGCCCCCCTACTATAAGATTCCCTATGCTCAAAATATATGGGTTAGTGTGTTGTTTCCATCTTCAATGTATGACGTTGTGCTTATTATAGGAATGAATGGCCTTTTTGTGGAATTTATCGGGTATAAACTTGGAAAAGTCGCGGGAATACTGGACGAAGGCCTTCCTTCGTCCAGTATTCCCGCGACTTTTCCAAGTTTATACCCCCGATGAATTCCACAAAAAAAGCCATTCATTCCTTATAATTCCAGCATTTGAAATAAATTCATCAAGAAAATGTGTTTATTTTGACAGACGGCAGCCATTTGTTTACATTGACAGCACTGACAGCGCACCTGCGCATCACGGTTACGGAAAGTAGTTCGGCGTGGGAGTTTACTGGGATATAAATTTTGGACAGAGACTTTTTTGTGCGGAAATTATAGAATTAATATAATCTAACATTTATGTTCATTTAATAGTTTATTTATTAAATTCATTGACCGGCTGCCTAAGAAGCTCGGTACAGACTCGTTTCAAGATAAATCAAGATATCAATATCGTAACTGGCTGCAATTGTTCTCCAGTCACAGCCACACGCCATCACTCATGTGAGCTCATCTATGTTCAAAAGCCATGGAGGAGTGTATTTATCACCATCTTCAATGTATGAGTGTGTGCTTATACAATGTATACAATTTAATATTTGTGTTAATTTAATATTTTATTAATTTTACTAACCTCGTTTACTGATTTCATAAGAAACTCGGCTATAAGTCAGCAAACACATTTTATAAATTCGTCACACATGTTCGTCTAAAATAAAAATCATGGTATATATGGACAACAATCGCTGAGGAGTGACCAAATGTGTAATGTTGGACGGTTCCGAAAAAGAGGGGTGCGGATAGAAAATAAAACAGTTATGTATTGACATGTTACCTACAAAAACATAAACTAATTACAAAAAAAAACTAATAAAAACACAAATGTATTGAATCTTTATATATATAAAAAAAAAAGTTTCTGTCAGATGGGATGCTCGAACTCGCAACCTTTCGGTTAACGCCGCGCGTGTCATTGTATGGTATCTCTCCCTAAACTTGGACTCTCCCGTCCCGTGGCGATCTTTGAACATTCATGCTGTGTTGTCCATTTATATTGTGTTTATCTTCCATCTCAGGAAAATGTCATGTTCTCACAGACTGCCTATATATGTGACATTTAATTCACAGAACGCCCCCACACTTGATTGCTTCGAGCGCTAAATCAGTAACGCCCCCACTAACTAAATGTGTCATATTGTGCCTATCTCTTCTGGACATGTTGTGCTCGATCTTGGAAGGTTTTGCCGTTAGTCTTAATTTCTTCACCTTTCACATTGTGTAGCCAATTTGCGAGATAATTTGATGCCTGTCTCGTGGCATTTCTATATATCAACTAGAGTGAAGTCGATTGCGCGCTATGTAAGACCGCATAGGGCTCCCGCGAGCTCAATGTGTCGAAGGTACACATCAACTTTAAAGTGGGTCGTTTTCCTTGACACATAGAGCTCCCCACTTCCGATAATGCAAGGTTTGTGACGGACGGGAGGACGGGACAGGACGGGGTGGACGGACAAGGGTATCACTAAATGTGCACCTCCACTATCGCGACGGGGCATAACAATAGTCAGTACTTTATGTGGTAGTAGTTAATGGCACTGAATGCGAGACGATCGGGCATATTGACTCATTGAGCTCCTCGGAAGCTCTATGGGACAGAAGCTCAGAGAGCTCCTCGGTGAGCTCTATGCGTAAGGAGCCGACGTATAATATGGTGTACGAACGGGGTCAAAATTAACTTACAGATGCAGCTATAAAAATATACAGGTGCAGTTGTAAATATACAGGTGCAGCTGTAAAAAATACAGCTGAACCTGTAAATGTATAGCTGCAGCTGTATTTTTATAGCTGCAGCTATAAACGTATTTTACAGGTGCAGCTATACATTTAAAGGTGCAGCTGTAAAAAAAAAATCCAGGTGCACCTGTATATTTTATAGCTGCACCTGTACGTTTAGTTTTAACCCCGTTCGTACATATGGTGTACGAACGGGGTCAAAACTAAATTGTCTGTTTACAGGTGCAGCTGTATTTTTATAGGTGCAGCTGTATTTTTTACAGCTGTACCTGTATATTTACAGCTGCACCTGCACCTGTATATTTGTATAGCTGCACCTGTAAATTTAGTTTTGACCCCGTTCGTACACCCACAGACCTAGAATATATAGATTCGCTACTCCGGTCTAATACAACGAGATTCCGTATGTTCTCGTGTCGCCGAGACTTTCGTGTGAGTTCATAGAGCACCTGTTGCGCGCTTGGCGATAACGTAAACAATATGGCGGCTAGGTTAATAATCGATAATCAGCTGGTACAAATCCGATACGATAAACTGTCGCTGTTTGTCAACAAAGCGATTGTAAAACAAACACCCAACAGGTAATTAGCTTAGTTTATCTGTTCTTTGGAAATGAATTGTTCCAGCAAAGTCTCGTCTCGCATATAGGACAACACCAGAGGCAAATGCGTTGTGTCCTTGAGCAAGACACTTTACACACACTGCCTCAGTCAGTTCAGGTGTAAATTGGATCCGGCCAATTAAAGGGAAAGGTCAATTGTATTTTATTGTATGTATATATGAATAAAATAGTGATCTCATCATCCTCATCATCATGTATATACTGCATTAACGCAAATCGGACTGACGGACAGACCGCGCTATATCATACAGGCGCATCGGAAGGCAGATGACATTGGGGCCGCAAGGCCTCCTCGTAAAAAAGGGTTAATGACGCGCGAAGCGCATCGTAGGGCGAGGGGTTTGGGAGTCCTAAATATATATCAAAGGACTGAACGTCCTGAAATCCTTCGCAGTTGCGACAAAAAGTATTCTCTCAAAGAGTCGTCACAGACTGGAATGCACTCCCTAGTGATTGTGTAAATTCGAACACACTAAATAGTTTCAAAAGTTCACTCAACTCCGCCTGGAAGAAGAGACCCAGCAAATTCAACACGTGAAAATATTGTACAGACATTTTAACCATGATTTAGTTGCGCTCTCCCCCCAGTTTCAAAGACAATTATCCAATTTGACGTTGCTAAAATAGGCCAGTACAAGCCTAGCTTACAAGAAACGGCCTTCAACCAAGGTTGAACCAAGGTAGGTAGAAAATAAAAAAAAGTACTTGCCCAGGTCAAAAAGTTACTCGCCCAGTTTTTTTTAAAAATAAATTGCTATTTCCAGTTTTTGTAATGTTGCATCTTATTTATTAAAAAAAAGCATTTACATATGATCATTACCAAAACGTATGAGACATATTCACTATTATTGTTATTTATATTTTAAGTATTAAATGAACATAAACAAACAAATAGCAGCGAATTTGCTCAGAGGCTTGCACACTTCTTATTTTCTATAAGCGTTGAGTGACATAGATTTAGTTTAATTTATAGTGGCTATGTTTGCATGCGCTGCGTGCTGCCTTAATTACTAAATTCAATGGTTTCGGACCCGGCGCCGACCGTTTCGTCCCAAGCCGTTATGTTCGGCGTCTGAAATGCGCGTTAACCCCCCAACTGTATACGAGACGATATATGTGGCCGCGTATACACTAGTCTATACTCGCAGTCCTATTATTTGTTAGCCGGCCGCGTAAAGCCGACAAATAATCCGTGAATTAAACTTGCCCGATATGGACCGTGTTCAAAATCGCTAGAGATTCTACCCGTAACCGTGTACATAGACACTGCTTGAATCTTACTTCCCGCAAATTGACGTAAACTGTAAACAACAAATGGTCGCTGAATTAATACCATTTGTTGGCCGTTATCGATGGAATTAATTGGCAATTTCTTCCAAAAAAAAAAATCCTGACCTAATCTTTCACTCGCCAAACTGGGCGAGTGCCTGTAGAAAGTACTCGACCGCCACAAAAAGCACTCGCCATGGCGAGCTGGGCGAGTGAAATTTCAACCCCTGATTATTGTATCGGTTCAGGTGCGCGAAATGACCTTGTCAATTTGCATAAACTGAAGCCATCACAGGCGCTCGGATTGTTCAACAAAAATAATGGAGAGTCGCATTTCATCACACTATCGGATTATTTAATGATTAGGATGCATGTTTTGTTGAACGGGTATATAATAAATAGGTTTTTGGATTTGTACGGAAATATATTTCGGCGTACTCGTTCGTTCGGCGGAACCTAAAATTATTCAAACTCTAAGACAATGTTCCTTTGTGAAGTGTATCGTACTGCATTTTCTGTATAACGTCATTATAGATTAGTTGATGTTTTAAGTAAAATGGACACTGATTAATAATATCGATGGCTCAAGATGATTATTTAAAGCATGCGGTATGTAACTGTCAAAAAACAATGTTTCTGTTTTAAATCATCATCATTTCGCTGTCCAATGTTGGATTTTATCGAGCCATTGACCTATGACTATGTAAACGATTCTGTAATTTGTCGGCATAAAATGGCGGAAACTACTTTTCATGAGACACGAGGTTAATTGTATCAGTGCGCGTGAAAAATAATATACTCAAATTAATACATGTCAGTTTATATTATATTATAAATGTCGTACAGAAAAATTAACAACACATGTATTACACTACACAATATAATGTTAGCTCACTATCAGAACCATTTGTCATGGCGTATAACTACGTATAAATTACATGTGGAGCGGTCGATCATTGCGCTAAATATAACCTTCCTAACAAAATATTTATTATGAAACACGACAGTTAATATTTTATAAAATCACAAACTGTTTTTAAAAATATAACTGTAGCTGAAAAAAAATGTAGCTGGCCAAAAATGTGAGTGACACGTTCATAATGCACCGCTCGCTTTGGCGTAGCTAGAATCATGAAGCATGAAGTACGTTCGTTGGTCGACAATTACTCATTTGCATAAATCATGTGAGGTCTCAAAAACCGTATAAGGACTATATCCAAGCAAATATGCTTGGATAATAACAGCACCAATAAGTTATAAAACGAATAAGCTAACATTTTTAAACTCCATCTTATAACACAAAAAGTACTTTACGATGTTTGTAACCAGCAGTCACAAACCAGCCGGACCAGGGCCTACGCCATTCCATATCCAGTTACTGGTTGGTTTTAAACATCCCAGCAACAGCTAAGGTCATATAGAGACGGGACCACAGTATTAAAGAAGTCTCATCAGACTAGTGGGATGGAAATAGTATGCAAGTATTGTTCACGCCTATGACGAGGACTGAACTCACAACCTCTGGTGTCCAATACCAGATCTCCTACTACGGCATGGCCCATCCCCATTCAGTGACTGAAGTAATTGTGCTGTCATTAGCAAAACGGCTAGACCAGAAGTGCAATGTTGCAGCGTACAAGACGATCAGGATCTAAAATTGCTGCCAATGTCTTCCCGTTCATTTGATCAGTGGGTGTCCCATCTGGATCTCTGTGTACATGAACGTCTATGTGCAGATGCACAGGCGGGATAACACAACAGCTTTCAGTTGAACAAAGTATTGTTTTGTATATTAAATTAGTATATTCAACACAATTAGGTAGTAACTACAGTATACACAACCTTTTATACACCGGTCACATACGGTATTTCCACTTCTCATCATATTTTAAATGTACATACTTACCTTGATATATGAAGATTATACTTATCAACACATTAATTTGATTTAGTGGTGTTAACGACCTGCCAACAGCTAAGGTCATTTTAGTTGGGTTTGATTCCATATTTCACCTGTTGTAGTGGTGCCAGGTCCTCACCACATTATAGTCACTTAGCCCCAACCCTAAAAGTAGTATGAGTAGTACTTATCTTACTACTTTTATAATGGGCACATCAATATTCAAATCTCAAGTTACAAGGAAGCCAGAAATGTACCAGGGATGTCCTGATTCTCAGGATGAAACTCATCGTTGAATTTACACATCGCATGCTCCCAACCAACCGCCATCCCTGAACGACTCCATTCTGGTGATTTATTACCATATGTAATTCAGCTGCATATCTGTGCTATATCACATCACGTTTTTTTTTAGCTTTTTGTACAGATCAAGTAAGTGATGTTTCAACTTAATTCCCTATATTATATCAGAAAAATATGTGAAAAGTAACAGTTATAGTTCACATATTGAATTTTTAATAAATTAATTTCGAGCGAGCTCAGAGAGTTAAGAAATCAGTTTATTAAAAATTAAATCAATATGTGAACTACCGTATAACTATCTTATTGTTAGCATCAGCCTCTTCGCGTGAACATCAAGCATTGCCCATAAACGTGCTTTCGAATGGCAATACTACTACGCGATTGACGATTTGACACTGAATCGATCGAGTCCACGCAGTAAAATGGTTAGCGACACAGGAAATTATGTCAACAAGGTCGTGTTCTAAATATAGCTATCCGTGTATTGAAACATTTAATGATTAATTGAGATGAAATGCTGTGCTTTCATTGGTCAAGAAACTAGGGCAAACAATAAATTGACCGATTCATTTGCAAAATAAAATATGCATCAAACTTGAAATCAGTGGGTATATAGACATACAGCTTATCTGGATCACTAATGATTTACACCAACCAAAGTGCACAATGAAGTAAATTCAAAGAAAACAACACAAGCATTGTTTTAACATGATGTTATCAAACTGGGGCCCCGTTTCACTAAATGTCATATGATAGCATTAATAAGCCACATTGATGAGTCAAATTATAAAATATTGGTACGGACATATGATATCGTACAAAGTTAAGTGAAATGGGCCCCAGAAAGATAATGTACAACGATCAGAAGTAAGGTAATTGTAGAGGTAAGAAAATCCAATAATCGAAGGTGGTGAAAATCTGTGAGGTCTGTATCATTGCGGGAAACTCTGCGCACCACACACTCTACGTCACTGTAAGCGATGGATAAAGAAGTCCTCTTCATGGTGCTCCTGGAAACGAAAAGAATTGACACGGTTTTAACCAGTTCACCCCTAAATAAGTGGCGTATAATTGCTTTTGCTAAAGAATTGGACTACGGTAATAATCCGAAATACTTGGGACACAATTTATTCTAGGAGACACTAATACATATCTGGTTTCCCAAAATAAAGAGTGTCCCAATGCTTAGCGATGTAGTTCATTAATATCGTAAGGAGGGGGATCAGGGGTGGGGCGCGAAATTAAAATATTATACGGATGATGAAAAACAGGCACATGCCGTTTAAACGGAATCACTCATATGGCAAAGTTGTAGCAGAATGAATCTTACTGAATCGAAATGTAAAATCTACTCTACGGGAAATTTCAATGTTATTTTTTACCTTGACACATTGAAATCATGTAAAAAGTGGATAAATGGTGTGCATGACATATAAAGTCTCTGGTCATAACAGTAACAAAGAATAGAAAAACTACTACCATTATAACATGCTTTACACAAAAAAAAACATTAATAAAATGAAACAAAATTTTGCGCGCTACAGTATTGCAATAGCCGATTCAGATTCACATTGAAATCGCGTGAAAAGTGGATACATAGCATGAAATATAAAGTCTCTGGATAGCAGAGCAACATAGAATTACAATGGCAATACTGTTTACTGCACAATGCTACCATTATAATGTGATTTGCCAAAAAAAGCAACAACATAATAAAATGAAACAAAGGTTTTGCGCACTACAGTATTGCAATAGCCGATTCAGATTCACATTGAAATCACATGAAAAGTGGATAAATAGCATGAAATATAAAGTCTCTGGATAGCAGAGAAACAGAAGATTACAAATGGCAATACTGTTTACTGCACAATACTACCATTATAATATGCTTTGCCAAAAAAAAATTTCAACAACTTAAATAAAATGAAACAAAAGTTTTGCGCACTACAGTATTGCAATAGCCGATTCAGGTTCACATCGAAATCACGTGAAAAGTGGATAAATAGCATGAAATATAAATTCTCTGGATAGCAGAGCAACAGAGAATTACAAATGGCAATACTGTTTAATGCACAATACTACCATAATAATATGCTTTGCCAAAAGAATCAACAACTTTAATAAAATGAAACAAAAGTTTTGCGCACTACAGTATTGCAATAGCCGATTCAGATTCACATTGAAATCGCGTGAAAAGTGGATAAATAGCATGAAATATAAAGTCTGGACATACTTAAGGGTAACAGAGAATTACAAATGGTAATAATGTTTATCGCACAATACTACCATTATAATCAACTTTGCAAAAAACAAAAACAACTTCAATAAAATGAAAGTTTTGCGTGCTACAAAATTGCAATGGCAGATTCTGATTCACATAGAAATTACGTGAAAAGTGGACAAATAGAATGAAATAAAATATAAAGTCCAACTAAACAGATACACAGAATTGGGAGGATAATACAATTATAATTTATAAATAGCTGTATGCACTATTCGATGCGTGTCATGCATATATTAATTGTACCGCATCATAACATTATTGAACATTTTCTGCCGACTACTGGTACAGTCGGATAATGGGTTCAAACCTGTATATATTGTAAACAAATGAGCCGACTTTGTATTGTGTTACGCGGTGTCATAATCTCATACAGATGCCAATTAACATGATACATGTAATTAGTTGTTTGTGTTGTCTTACAAGTCTATATTAAATAATTTCGATGGGAAATCATCGACCAGGCGGAAATTCAGCGTTGTTTAAGCAGATATTTGCTGGCGTAAACAAGCGTAAACAAAACACTATTTGTACAATGTGAAAACCACATTGCCGCGTTATATTTGGGAGTATTGGGAAAATAGAATGTTTGTAGGCCCTTCTATGTAAAATAATAAGCAGTCCGTAAACTGGTACAAATAAGT
Source organism: Conchocele bisecta (assembly GCA_029237695.1). Taxonomy (NCBI): domain Eukaryota; kingdom Metazoa; phylum Mollusca; class Bivalvia; order Lucinida; family Thyasiridae; genus Conchocele; species Conchocele bisecta. The sequence goes on along the minus strand of CM055267.1, from coordinate 80,851,910 downwards.
ACTCACCAGTTCGATTAAATATAATTTTTCTTTCTCAAACATACGGCTGTATCGTAAATCGCGCGAAATCTCGCGGCGTCACGAGATATCATCACAATTCTGTCTATGCGCACGGAGTAGCGAATCTATTTATTCTAGGTCTGTGGTACACCATAGTATAAAGCATCTGGGAGCCCAATGCGTTAGGAGCTCTATGCGGCGCTACAGCGCCATCTATATACCCACTGTTTCCCTTTGTTTAAAGGTACATGCCCACGCAGTAGGCACAAAATGTTCTTTATAGGAATTAAATAAGTGTATAATTATGTCACTATTCCACCAGTTCTAAAAATTACGAGTGCCCGCTATACAAATATAATCATTTATTAATTATCAATTTACTGTTAGCGACGCGCGGCGGTAACAGTCTATTTTGATAATGTGCGGGGACGACGACTTTCACAACACGGCTTGCGGTGCGCATGCGCAGTATATTACGCGCGCCAGTAGGCTTCCCAATATGTAAACAAGAATATCAACATGTCGAAACGACCAGGACGGAAATTGTATGAAACGGCGTCGGCCAAAAAAAAGGCGAAATGTCTGAGGGACAGGCAGTACAGAGAGAGAGTGGTTAATATTGGCGACCAGATCATCAAATGAAAAGAGTTACGTGGAGATTTAGATTTGGACTCGAACAGAATTTTTCTTCCGATACTTCACTGCGCATGTCAAAGATGTGATATGATTGACCGTGTCACGTGACGCGTGTTGGTAAAAATAGCACGAGGTCGGAAAATACCCTTTCTATTCGCGGTCTATAAAATGAGATTTAACACCAATTAACACGCGCCGTAATTAAAAATAACTCGTTAGTGGGTAGACAAATGGCTAATACAAGGCATGACAGAAAGTGAAAAGTAGTAGTACAGTGTAACCTGCTACGTGGGCATGTACCTTTAAGTCCGAAACGGGGAGTCAAATAAAATAAAAGTACTGAAAGTACTGAACTATGTTATCTCCACATATACTGATCGGTGTGTGGGGTAGGTTAACTTTGTAAAACACACTGGTGTAACTTGCAGGGTTAGTACTGATATATATTGAAAATTGGCCACCCCATTTACTGTTAGCTCCGTACTGTCCCGTGATACCTAAATATAATAGCTGCTGTATGCATACGCACGAAATGTCTTGATTTGTATCTTCCAGAATTTAACTGATAAACTGAGCACAAAACTGTGAAAACTATAGAGAATAGTATATTTAGAGTTTTAGATACAACGCAAGCCAGACCAAAACGCCATAGGATAAGTTGGCACAGGGCACTATTTTCTTGGTCGTACTCGCCATTTAGGCGTAGCACGACAATGGCTGCCCCCATAGAAATGTGCGTGACACAATATGCTATCTCAAGGGAGATAACATATACAATCGAAATTCACTTCTACAAACCATACGGAATACCAAATATAAAGTTTTCAGCTATTAAGGTTTAAACGTTTTACATGGCAACATTACGATATTACAAGTCCAAGAGGGGGAGAAAAATCATGACCTACATCCGCCACGTACGAAGTCATAGAGTAATAATGGGGCTTTGCGACCAGTGTAGATTCAGATCAGCCTGTGCATCCGCACAGTCTGATCAGGATCTGCACTGTTCACCGTTTCATCAATGAAACACCCGTCATGCCTCTAACAAGCAATATAGATCGTTATCAGGCTACAGATGTGTGCTATTTGATCAGGAGCTACACTGGTCACAAACCCCATAAGCCAAATTTCTCCAGTTACAGCCATATTTGTGTCGCATTTTTCACAAACAACTACTACCCTATGTTACACCTGATACAATGGAACCTCCCTAAACCGGACACCCTGGGAGGTCCCCAGGGTGTCCGGTTTAGAAAAGATCCACTGTAATTAATCACTCCATGAACAGATTTTGTCATGTTTATGATTAAACTAAATAAACTAAACATAAAATAAATTATGGTGAAACCCATCTAATTTAAACACAATTGGGTCGCCAGGGTGTCCGGTTTAGAGAGGTTTCACTGTACGACAAACAGGATTCGTGTTTCTAGTACTCGACAGCCTAGTTTATACTGTAGTACATATTCTCACTCACTGTGAATAGCGTGAATACAGTCATATGAAAGATATACATTGGAAACACTTCCAAAACTCGCACATGTTTGTATTGAATTTATGAAACAAATCGCGAAGTATGTACAAGGTGCATGATCACGTAGTTACAACAACAACAAATTCGCCCACTCCAAAGTAAGTATTATTTTATATTTTCCTTAATATGCAACGGATTTTGATTAAATATTGCGCAGCAAACGGGTCTTCATGAGCTGCATTTGGTGGTCCAGGGAGTTTGGCACAGATTTATGTCGTTTTTGCGAAGAATCGATTTCCGTGTCGGAGACACGGAAATCGATTCTTCGCAAACACGACAGAAGTTTGGGCGAAAATACAGAGACCACCAAATGCAGCTTAACAAGACGCGTTTGATACGCCATATTTCATCAAAATCCGTTGTATTTTAAGGAAAATATCAAATAATACTTACTTTGGAGTGGGCGAATTTGTTGTTGTTGTAACCACGTGATCATGCACCTTGATGTAGATCTACATGGGTTTCAAAAAAATAGTTAGTACTCCGCTATAATGCACATTCCGTACACGTTGATATCGTGTTGCATATTGACGTCATTGTTGACATTTTTGACGGTTTTACAATGTAAGCCACTCAAACAATTTGCAACAGAATAACTGCCAGCGCATAGCTGGCATCAAACAGACAGCACGTGCCAGCAAACAATGCCAATTAAGTTCCGATCACAAACTGTGCAGGATAAAACAGACGTTTTGGCATTAAGAGCCGTGTTCTGGTTGAATGAAGCGCGAATTGCCGCCGGGTGAGAAAAGCTGGCTTGCGTAATTTTTAACAATTATAGTTCCTGATCATCTTGCACAACCACACATTGTTTCGCCGGCGAGAATAGGGCTACTTGAATGACCGAGCGGCGGTCAGAATAGCCCCAAATCAGACTGTGATGCGCCGTCTGACCTGGGGGCTATGCTGATCGCAAACGGCGTAACGTACACATATAGTTTTCACTGGAGAAATACTGGATTGTGATCAGTCTGTAGCCGATTTCACCAAAATTGCTACTTATCTTGGTAGTAAACTCTGAGGGAGAACTTTTCAATTTAAGGATAAATTTATGATTTTTTATTATACTGAATTTATTACATTATCACAGCCATTTTGACTGTGATAATGTAATACATTCAGTATAATAATTATGCATACTTTTAATCATCAAATATATGCAGTCGTTAATTCTATATGAAATAATGCATTTCTGGAAAAATAAATGATTACTCCGTCAACGTGTGATAATGTAATACAGTCAGTATAATAAAAATTAATAAACTTATCCTTAAATTGAAAATGTCTCCCTCAAAGTATACTTTGCTAGAAAAGTATACTTTGCAATGTTGGTGAAATAGGCTACTGTTCAGTTCATTTTATTACACTCAATCCATTTACATGGCATGAAATCATTAGGTATAAGTAAAAACAGTGTAATATTGAATAGATATATTTAATATATATTATATATATACATTGTATACTATATATCGGAAATTAGTATATAAAAGTATGCATGACTCATCGTGAGAAACATTGATCTTAGCCTAGGTTACCAGTGGAATCCCAGATCAGTCGGCGCATTAGCTCAATCTGATCGTGGAATCCACTGTTCAACACTCAGCACGACGTTCAGTGTAGACTCGTATCATATGGTCTAGTAACATAAGGTCGTAAGTGCTATGCTTTAGCATAGCAGTTACGACCTTATGTTACTAGACCATCGATATCGCGCATTTGCGCAATTTGAGCAGGGTATTCACTGTACGCCGTTTAGACTCCTAGGTTGCCAGATCCGCTATAAGTTGCGAAGTTTTGTTTCCCATGCAGGTTCACGCATACCAATATACATAGCACATATTATGAATTATACATTTCATATTTCCAGCAAAGGGTCATGTGTTGTTGTATACAGATATATCAATTAAGGAGTTAAGTGTAAAGTGGCACATGCGTCAGCGTTCATATGGTTAAAAATGTCCTCATTATGTTTATAAACCCGCAGAAAGTTAAATAAAATTGACATGAAAACAGAAATTTCCTATAAAGTCCTGGGGCCCGTTTCACTAAAATGTTCGTAAGTGCAAATTATGATTTCACATTTCAATGTTTTCTTGTAACCAATTATTGGATTTACATTTATTGAGCATAGGCTGCATATGCAGCCTATGCTCAATAAATGTAAATCCATCAATTGAAATTTACAGACGTACCTAAATTTGCACTTACGAACATTTTAGTCGTACGAAGTTTAGTGAAACGGGCCCCAGCACTGGTGCGCGGGGTGATATTATCTACTACAGAGTAATATATAGTTTTTCTTTGAGATAAATAAACGGCCCCTATTGTTTGGGGATGGGCATGAATTTGTCCCCTGGTGACATGATAGCTTAATCTCAATATGACGTGACATCCGTTTCTCAAGGCGAGACATGCCCGGAAACGCACGTACTATATATATATGTATAGGGCACACCTTATATGAGACACGCCATGTGATTTTGTACTTACGAACATCTGCGATTTGTCCTGAAATATAGAAACGAAAAGGTGATGTTTTCTGTAAATGACGTCGAATGGTGATATTTTGATATGATGCAATATGACACAATAGAATTCCACATTTACTATGAAAATTTCGTCAACTTTCGACGGCATTTACGGATACTATCTTCAATTTTGTAGATAATTTTCATGAAATATTTAACATGTTCTAAGGTACAAAATCACATACGACTAAAATGTTCGTAAGTGCAAAATTAAGATAGTCTGTAAATTTCATATTAACGCTGTTTTCTTGTAAACAATTATTGGATTTACATTTATTGAGCATAGGCTGCATATGCAGCCTATGCTCAATAAATGTAAATCCATCAATTGAAATTTCCAGACGATCCTAAATTTGCACTTACGAACATTTTAGTCGTACGAAGTTTAGTGAAACGGGCCCCAGTAACCCAATCAGTGTGACTTGTGGCTAAGGTGAATATGTATTCTCAATAAAATAAATGTACAGACATAGCAAGAAACACGAGTGTTACGTACTTAATTAATACATGTACACAAATCTAACATGTTCGCACGTCATTCCTTAAACATTCCTTAAAATACTGTATAAATAAAATAAATAAATATAAACTATGAGACCGTAGGTGAACGTCACGCATACAAAACTTTTGAATATTGATACTATTTGATTATATTACGCACATATACATTGTATTTGTACATAATGCTGATGTGCCAGGAAAAATAGGGCTTATGGGTTTTGTGATCATTGTAGCATCCGCACAGTCTGATCAGGATCTGCATTGTTCGCCATTCCATCATGAAACAGCCGTGATGCTTGTAACAAGTCATATAGATCGTTTTATCAGGCTACAGAAGTGTACTACGTGATCAGGGGCTACACAGGTCACACATCCCATAAGCCCCATTTCTCCAGTCACACCCACATATAATACGGTACACGTATACAATTGTATCAGTATTCAACACTGTATTGTTGTTGCATTTCTTTACTAGGCAAATAAATAAATATCGTTTTATCACGAAATGCGATTTTGAAGCCGATACTACGAAAGTGACACCGTGTGAAACCTATATAAGGAACGATTATTTATGTAATGATAATGTTCCCTTAGGCACCGCTATAAATCACAACAGAGCGGAGAGTGTAATAAATTCCAGTTTAGAAATCAATATCGGTGTATTACAGAGCCGCGATAAGGTAGATAATCACAGTCTGCAGCTTCTTTGGCGTCACCGGGGGACCGCTTCGTACGACTAAAATGTTCGTAAGTGCAAAATTATGATAGTCTGCAAATGTCACATTAACAATGTTTTCTTGTAAACAGTTATTGGATTTAAATTTATTGAGCATAGGCTGCATATGCAGCCTATGCTCAATAAATATAAATCCATTAATTGAGATTTCCAGACGATCCTAAATTTGCGCTTACGAACATTTTAGTCGTAAGAAGTTTAGTGAAACGGGCCCCAGATGGGGTTCAACGGGGATAATTAAAAAAGAGTCACCCCCCCCCCCCCCCCCCCCCCCCCCCCCCCCCCATCACTGTCAGTAGTTTGATGACACGGATCAACAGTAGAGCCAGTGTTCAAGATCTACAATGTTCGCCATTACATCAATGAAACACATGTCATACTTAATAATCAATATGTATCGTTACACACAGGAGTGTGCTATTTGATCATGATATACACTGATCACAAATCGTCACACCACCCACCCCTCCACGCTTGTGTGAACTGGTTATGCCCGCGGTCATTATCACCGGTGTTGCACTCCGCGCCGGGGTACAATGTTTCACGTCGAAATCGGTGACTAATTCCTGACGAACTCCCATTCAGCTACATGCAGCATATAGTTACATAAACACATTTTCGTCTAGTAACCGGCGTAAATGTCTTGCGCCGGTTACTAGACGAAACATGCGGTTATGTGATATCTGCAAGTAGAACTGATTAACATCTCGTTAGGAAACCAGTGTATTGTCGACGTGAAACTTATTTCACTCCGGCGCGGAATGATTATAGAGGTAAACAGCGGTGCACAACACTCCTTTATCTTGTATCGCTTACGTCATTGGTTCCTTATATAGACCGCCTGCGATAATAAAAGAATAGGACAACAGACTATGTTTCTGTGGACCATCGTTAATACAAACTCGATATTCCCGTATAACCTTATCAGCCCGTGAGCGGAATAAAGGCGCACTTTATTTCAGTATATTTGGCGTTTCATGAGAATATTGTACCAATGGCAGTATTTAGTTTAGTTTAAACTGATGTGGCATTGTAGTACTACGGTGTATTAAAATTTTAATGCACTAGTCTAATAAATTATGTGAACTGAAGTGATTTGTAGTCAGTGCAGCTTTATTTGATGATGATATGTGGCTGTGACTGGAGAAATGCGACGTATAGGTTTTGCGGCCAGTGTATATCCAGATCAGCATGTGCTTTCATGTGTTATGTATTAACATAGCTGTTTGCGGATTTCATACGAAACGAAGCGATTCCGAGTTTCGTTTGATATCAATAAACACAGTCAATAAATATCATATTAAGTCAACATAAATGATAGAGTCTGTTTATTCAGTTGCATATTCACAACATCATAAACTGAAGTTGTAGTGAGCACCTAAAGTTTTGTCTATGGCAGCCTCGTTTACATATGTATTACATTAATATGAGTTCAATACGTAATCTAACACATTTCAATATGTGAACTATAACTTACTTATTGTTTGCCACGCTCCATCGCGTGCACACGTTAAGTTTGAGCGGATCGCCACCCCATACACGCTTTCAGTTCACGATACTATTACGTGATTGACGGTCTTACAACGAATCGACCATGGTCACGCGGTGACATGGTTCGCATCACATGAAATTACGTCAACAAAGCGGGACATCTGTTTATAAATATAATAGTTCACGCATTGCTATATTTAATAATTAATCTAATACATATTGACGAAAGCGTCGCAATACGCAGTTAATTGAGACGAAATGCTGTGCTTTCATTGGTCGAAAAACGAGGGCAAACAATAAATTGTGTTATTACACCGGAAAAGCTCATTTTACAAACAGATAGCCGAAGGGTCCACTTCCACCATCGATTTTGCCTATATAAACTGGCAAATGACCACACATTTTGCTATTCTCTGCTATTCTCTGCTATTCTCTGGATGTTGCGGGACCTATTTTTCCATAACCTGCACCCATTCTGCTCTGGATATTCACTGATTAAATTGTGAAATTGAAACCGCCTCACATGACAAACATGTTCCGACTTACACAATAAGCCCAAAGTACATACTTGAAACTGATGTAAATGATACATTAGCATGCCTGTGAAGTAGATTAGTACACCAATTGATCGGTTTCTGAATGCAAAGAGTGTCTATGGCATAACAAATCAGGATTATTTTGTTTAACGTACTACTTTTGATACACAGCACATGAATATCTGATGATTTAGTGTGGTTAAACCTGAACGGGCCAGGAACGTTTGGCAAAAATGAATGCATCTGTATGTGTTCTGACTGTAATTGTCCTGCGTGACAGCCGACAAACTCATGTTTCTGCGCGTGCCATATGTTATGTGGCTGACACTTGCAGTTGCACGTGCTGTCTGTTTATTATGGAAAGCGACATGACGTGCATCAAAATGGAAATTATATTATGACAACTCTGGGCTTCATGCATTTGCGACCAGTGTTTGCGAGCACGCAGTTTGATTGTGTCTTCACTGTTCGTCATATGTGGGTTATGTAACAATATACGCCACACCTGGAACTACAAATGAAAATGGCCGAACACGACTACCAAGTATCTTGCAGTTTCGTTTCGAGGTACATATCAGGGGCGGATCCAGCATTTTGGGAACGGGGGCTGGGGGGTGTCTAGTTGCGAAGGTAACTCTTGCAATCTACTCCCGTACCGTCCATAGCTAGTAATTGCAAGAGTTACCGTTTGAAACTAGGGGGTTGTCCTATTTTCGAGCTCTTCGAAATGCACTTTCCTGTGTTTGCAACCCCGGACCCCCCCCCCCCCCCCCCCACCCCCCCCCTCTCCAGATCCGCCCCTGCATATAGTTGCCACCCTGTCCGGCTGTTCATCCGGGGAGCTGTTTCACTAAACTTCATACAACTATAAAATGTTCGTCTGGAAATTTCAATTGATGAATTTACATTTATTTAGCATAGGCTGCATATGCAGCATATGCTCAATAAATATAAATCCAATAATTGGCTACAATAAAACATTGTTAATGTGAAATTTACAGACTATTATAATTTTGCACTTACCAATATTTCAGTCGTACGAAGTTTATTGAAACGGGCCCCAGTTCGTCTGTCTGTCCGAGATTTGATTTAATGTTTTCGGCTACCTACTATATATGTTATCGTAAGTCGGATTGGCTTGAAACGTCATATACTTATTTGTCATCATCAATATTTTCATTATATAGTCTACGCATGCCACTTCTGTCTTCAGGGTACATCCGTCGGTGTTACCGATTTCTTGTTTTGTTCAGTGCTTCAACTAATGTGAAATATCAGCACGATCAATTTTCAAGATTTAACATTTTCACCCCTAAAGCGGCCCTCACATATCGGTCGCGGCGCCCGCGCGACTCCTAAAACGGGGCAAAAAGGGCATTTTCGCGAGGCGTCCGACCGGACGCTGCCAGATTTCTACGGGCGCCGCTGCGATTTTTAGAGGTCGCACGAACGCCGCGGGCGTGAAAACCTGACTCCCAAATCTGCGATTTTCCAAGCGCGATTTTAGGTCGTGGCAAGCCCGTAGACACGTCGCTAGGGCCCCGCCCGGCGACCTGCCGGAAACCGACCAGTGATCTGGCGGCCGCATGAAGATATTGACGAAATCTATCGGAAAATAATCCGCCGGGCGCCGTGTGATTTTCACGGGCCCTTCACGGCCACCCTACGATAGCCTCACGACCCCCTCACGGATTCCGCCAGGACGCCTACCGATCTATTTGATCAGCCTGCGCCCGCCAGATTATCTAGCGGCGTCCGGCCGACGCCCTAGCGGGCGCACTGTCTCCACTACGATACAATGTTCAAAGGGCACCGCCCTGGCCCCATCTAATATGTGAGGGCACACGTCGTAGACATGCAATTCGCCCGATTCATCCACGGGCTCTCAATCTCCCAGTGACTCCTGCGATTAGAAAAATCGCGCGGACGCCGGCTGATATGTGAGGGCCGTTTAAGCAACTGGAATGGATTTTGATATGTTAATTTTGCAAGAAATACAACAGTCGCAAAATGTTTTTAAGACTAGTCCATTTATGAAAATGGGGTATCTTTGTTCTCAAAAATATGAAAATGACTTTCCGGCAAAAAGTGCAGATCCTGATGAGACGGCTCGTCACGAGCCGGCTCATCTGGATCTGCACTGTTTGCATAAACCGCTACAGCGGGCTTTCGGATTCAAGGGGTTAATGCTCGTGTGCACCAGGGCCTCCACTGGTCACAAATGTCATAAGCCCCGTTTTGTCCGCCAATGTCATGAATAAGCCTGGTTTTCTGGGATCGTGGCCCGTGGGTATATCAGTTGGTGTGTCACATGTCGCCATGACCTGTCAATTGCATAAGGTTTTCAAAGGTTAACTAGTCCATTTAACACGAAAACCTGAAAACGTGTACCAAGTTCCATTGATTGACTATAATCTTCAATTATACGAGACACGCCATGTGATTTTGCCATGTGACAGGTCGAAAGATGACGAAATTTGTATAGCAAATGCGGAATATAATCCCACATTTGTTATGAAAATTTCGGAATTACGGAAAATATCGTAAATCTTGTAAATAATTTTCATGAGATATCGCACATGTTCGTAACTACAAATTCATTCAGTTTAGTATATATAGAGAAGGGAAGTGACGTCAACTGGTGGGTGGTGGTGGTGGTGGTGTGCTACTGGTGGGCTAGGGTTGATTGGGGGGGGGGCGTGGGATCAGACGATTGTATTTTTTACCAGACGATTGTAGTGTGCTTGCCACTCAGGTACGACGTCGATCAAAATACAATAACATGTAGCCCTGTTTTTGTCATGAACATACACAACTGTCAGCTACTTAGTATGTTAAATATTAACGACATGCTAATTTGAACACCGATATATTATTATTTTCCCAACAACATGTTAGTATTTGGAGGTGTGAAGTGTGCTGTACACGCCGTGTAAACCGGAAGTGATCCGTCAAATCGTGATCAATTTGTCGTCTGCTATAGATCTCACGGCAATACACGTTCGTTCATTCAAACCCGCCCGCGCCTGTGGGATTATATAACGTGTCGTATGTCACCAGTTTAGAACCAACCATATATATTATTCTATTATCTCACAAAAATCAAATTTCACTTGTTGCTATTGGTAACGTCACAATCAGCGCTTGCCAACGACCAGCCTTCACGTGAAGTGAGAAATCTACACTGGTTGCTATTGTCGTAAAATGGCATTACAACATGCTGTAAACCAACAAGTTGTGTATATTCTCGTCTGCTTGCCAAATTATATTGACTGCGCTCTGGAATTATCGACCTTATCACAGCACCGTAATTTACCGATATTGGATCCGTATATCTGCCATAGTTATCGTAAATGACGTCACAAGTTGGCAACTATTCCATAGCCAATGCGGAATATAATTCTGCATTGGCTGTGCAATATTTACCAATTTGTGACGTCATATCCGCAAGATATCGTGAAATTTCGACCTCAATATCGGCGACAATGCGTGTTCTCTCATAATCACGTTCATATCTCGTCTGCGCTCGCGAAGGGACGTCACTTACTGTATCAGATAGGAGATAACGCTCGTAGATTGTGTGTCCTAATTTACCAGCTGACTACACGCTGTAGTAGGATTGTTACGTTCACGGTAAGTGTCTCTACTTTATTTACTTCGCCATACGATCGTACGGCGATGGTATGTTTTGACATGGATCCTTTTGACGGAGCTTGGTCATTTGCATTTCTTGGAAATATGAATCAACTAATGTAAATATGGGAGGCACTTTGGAATCAGGCAGCAAATTTCGAGACACAATTATCTAAGGAAGGAAATGCCCAATATCCGTCATAGACAATATCAACCCAATCATATGTATCATTTACATGTACATGAGATATGGCCTCGTATGAGGTCGACGTGTACTACTAGATTTACTGTCTTAACGGGGAGTTTTATAGCTTAGAAAATCTCAGCTCTACGGATGTGTTTTACTATTGCATGTCTTTTATATTTTCTGTATCCGTGAGAGCTGAGACCCTTATTAGTCACAATAACAGCCCAAATTGTCCTGGAGTTTTGCTACACAGTCTGACGAGTGAGAAGTTTAACATTTCACAGTCGTGTTAAAACATTCCAGGTCCGTAGCCAGGGGGGTCGGGGCTGTCGGACGACCCCCCCCCCCCACCCCCCCCCCCCCCCACCCCGCCCAGCCTCGAGGTACACTTTTTTAGCAAAACAAAGCATGCCCCAGGACCCCATAGATACCTCAGGCCCCTTGGGCCTTCGAAACGACCCCCCCCCCCCCATCCAAACAGGTCTTGCTACGGGCCTGCATTCATATACCAATAATACACATGTAGGTATACATAGTTTGACATTGGTTATCCTTTTATTCCCAATTCTAAGCTATGTATGTTCATGATTGTAGAGCACACGAGTAAGTCCTGGACTATGCATGTACATTATAATGGGACCTGTCTAAACCGGACACCATGGGGACCTTCCAAGGATGTTCATTACACATATGTTGGGAATCCGTTTGGAGAGTGGCGTCTATCTGGGTCATAAGAAAAGGAAGCACAGTCTGGTCTGGGTGCATATTGTTTGCAAGTACAATTGAATAGTCCGAAATTTGTCATAATCAGCGTTGTATATGGCCGTCATTCGAACCCGCTTTGTGGAGGCAATTGACGACTCCTTTGATTACCCTTGTTAATTAACGTCATTTCAGATGCGCAAATACAGCGGAACATCTCTAAACTGGACACCCTGGGAGGTCCCCCAGGGTATCCAATTTAGAGAGGTTCCATTGTAAATCAAGCATTTCGAGTACTCCAATACAGGGCTCCAGATAAGGAATTAATAATTGAGTATTGTCACTTTCAAAATTGTAATTGGGTAAAATAAAATCACACTACTGTTTACACATCAACAGACAGCAATTATTGAATAGTTTGCTTCGAAATGAAAGCACATCTTGGTATTTCTTTAGAATTGTCTCCTTGGAGACAATTCTAATGAAATACCAAGATGTGTTTTCATGGCAAATAAGAAATATATGCTATATTTGTGGTCTGTTTATTGTTTTCTGCATCATGATAAAGGTACCACAAAATTTGTATTGCTTTTTGATACTCGCTACTTCTGATTCCAATTGGGTTTTTGGCAATTTTAATTGGGTATTTAAGCAAATACGCAGCTTATCTGGAGCTTTGCCAATACATCAACTATCATCGGATTTAATTTCTTTCCATGGGTGTCCAGTTTAGAGAGGTTCCACTGCAATTCAAGCATTTTGAGCTATCCAAGTCAACATGTAATTCAAACATTTCGAGCTCTCCAAGATAAACGCGTATATGCTTTGCGATCATGAACCTACCATCAGATTCATTCCCAGGGTGTCCAGTTTAGAGAAGTCCCACTGTAAATCAAGCATTTCGAGCTCTCCACGACAATGCGTATATGTTTTGTGATCATGAACCTACCAACGAACATAATTACACATAAATTCGTAAGGAGACATCGAACGGTTAATAAAACACTGACAGATCGATTAATTAAACAACGTATAACACCGGCATATTTTATTACGCGGATCAATCAATTACTCGATATGTCAATCAATCAATGTGCGCCAACTTTCAACATCATTGTATATCCACTTTAATTGTCCTGCGATAATTTTTACATCGGTGCAATCATGTGTTATCGACCAACATGTGACTGGTACCTCGTGTGTGTGCTGTACATTGATTACTATCAATTCATTCATTATCAACTACTTCACCTACATGACTCGTGATCGCCACAGGGAAACTGGGATTACTTGAAGTTCAGGCTTACTTGAAGTTCAGTTCAATCAATTACTTGATATGTCAATCAATCAAGTAGGTATATTTGGTCTCAGCTAGAAGGATACAAATACAATGTACTATAAAAGACAGATGAAATAGTAAAAGCATCCGTATAGCTGAGATTATCTTAGCTTGTGCATCAGGGGGCCGTTTCATAAACTGTGTACGTCTAAAATGTTCGTATGTGCAAAATTATGATAGTCTGTAAATTTCACATTAATATTGTTTTCTTGTAAATAATTATTGGATTTACATTTATTGAGCATAGGCTGCATATGCAGCCTATGCTCAATAAATGTAAATCCATAAATTGAAATTTACAGACGATCTTAAATTTGCACTTACGAACATTTTAGTCGTACGAAGTTTAGTGAAACGGGCCCCAGGTACTTTACTGTTCGCTATTTAATCCGAGACTGAACAATGACTGATATGTATCATGAATAACAACGTATGGTAAGGGTACCTGCGACTAAATCAGAATACAGTCAAACCTGTGTATAAAGACCAGCAGTGGGAAGTGACAAATCTGACCTTTGTTCACAATTGGTCTTTGTACGCAGGTTCGCCTATGTAGTTGTGGTGGTTGGTTGGGAGCATGCGATGGGTAATTTAACATCGGGATTTATACATAGAGGAATCCCACCGGATACCTGGTTTGGCCCTCAGGTACGTCTTTGGCTCTCTTGTATGTGAGAGTGGAATCTGGTTATGGCAGAATATTTTTTTTCTATGTAAATATTCCGTTTTGGTTTTGGGACCACCCCCCCCCCCCCCCCCAACAAATTTTTTTTAAAAATGATGAGGCCTTTAAACACAAATACATGCACTCATGCTCATGGCTGTGGGTGCTATATACATTTCTTCATCTCATTTCCACTTATAAGAACTTACCATACATACGTCACATTGACGAGCATGAGCGTACAGTATGGCATCTCTCTTGTTCTGCCGGAATTTTTTCTGAAAGTATATCTCTCTAGAACCATTTTCATGTGTATAATTATAATTATACATAACTCGGCAGGCGTCAACAAGTGTTTACGAGAACAAAATATACACTAGTGTGGTAAATTTTATATTTCGAAAGTCGCCCTGCGTGGCAGCCATAACATTCGGGTTGAATCTATATATAACATTTGTATACATGTACATGTACTATGATACTGGGAACGAATGCAGCAGCTGCGGACGATTGATCAGTGATCGTGTTGATGCCTGCAGACGCTTGTCGACTCGTCTGGGCAATACGGATTATATTAGACAGTTGACTGCACTCTGTCCACAGTCATCATTCCGCGTTTTATGGCGTCGAAAATAAAATGGCGTCGATGATGACATTATTCTCGATTTACGGAATGGTGCGTGGGGTTCCGAGTGAGTTGACTGCTGTTTCCCACTCACACGAAAAGCGCACCTGAATGAACATGGAATGCAGTTACGAGTGGTGTAGACCTTGATTATTTCTCTAAATAATATACGAACATTTACACATAATCGTGGTATACTAGACATTACTAATGTCTGTTCCACGTTTTGCTGCTGACGAACTTTTGGCTATTAAACACATTAAATCTAAAAAATATTTAAAAGTGAGTACTTTTTTATCAATAACAAAACAGTCACCCTCCCCAAAAAAAATTATTTTATGATTTTATTGCGAAAAAAAGATTTTCCTATGGGAATTTAACATGGGGGCTAAAAAAATAGATTTTTTTAATATATTTTTTTTTATTTGTGGACCGATTTTCAAAATCTAACTTTTGTTTTCTTAATTACATCATTTTCTAGCTATCTCGCCAGGTTTCTGAGTCAATTGGGATCAAAAAACGAAAAAAAAATGGAAATTGACTCCCCATGTTAAATTCCCATAGGAAAATCGTTTTCTCGCAATAAAATCATCAAATAATTATTTTTGGGGAGGGTGACTGCAGGCAATATTTGATGGAATTTCATGAAACAAATTTTTTTGGGGAGGGTGACTTTTTTGTTATTGATGAAAAAGTACTTACTTTTAAATATTTTTTAGATTTAATGTGTTTAATAACCAAAAGTTCGTCGGCAGAAAAACGTGGAACAGACAGTAGGCATATTGAAGTGACTGAGTCGTGTCTGTTTGATGTTCTGTCTATCTCTTTATACTGCTTCATACCATCACGAGTAATTGCGATCAGGTATTTTATTTCATATATACATGTACATACAATTTCAAATACAACCGAGATTCCCGGTAATTAGCCGGCACCCATTTACAGCCGAGTGGACTGAAGCAGTGTGAATAATGTGTCTTGCTCACGGACACAATGCATGCCTCCGTTGAGGCTCGAACCCACGATCGTTGGATCAGCAGTCCGACGCGGCGCCCACCACTTGTCTAGTGCGGTCCACTGTTGGCAGTAGCACTAACTGAACTGAAAAATGAAAACACGAACAGCATAACCCCTGATCAGCCTGCGCTGCTGGCGCAGGCTGATCAGAGTTTATGCTGGTCGTTAAACTCATAAATCACATTTTCTCATCCTGCATCTCAATTACTGTAGTCAGGAGACATTTCTATATCAAGATAGCATGTGAACTTATTAAACTGCCGCTATGGCAACCGAGATGACCACATATCAGCCTATATATGTATAGATAGCCTCCCCAATCTGTGTATACATTATTTCATTGCATTATATCGGTGTCCGTTCTAAACTATATAGTAACATTCTCTGTCTGTAACGGATTCCGGTTACTTCTGTAGGAGCTCAAGCGTGTTATGCCGCTATGATAAATTAATCTGATTTAGGTCTACAACGGGCGAACATAATTCAAGATGGCGCTGTTTCCCATGCGGCGTACTTAATTTGAATTACCATAACTCACTATAGTGTAAATGGCCGGTCACGAAATACGTAAAGTCTAATTGCTCGACCCAGATAGCAGTTTAGTTGTTGTTCGTATGTAGTTCAAGTGCATAAAGAAAATGGTCTATGGTAGAATGAATGAACTCACAAGGATTCAGTTAGTCCCCGTCAAGAAAACTGTTAATTATTGCATAAAATATACTTGCATAGTGTAGTAACACGGTGTAATAAAAAACATAATACACTAGTGTAATAAATATGCCATTAATGCTTGTACAGACAACACGCTATGTAATCATTACAGCTTCAACGCATTGTGATGTTCTCATGCAATAAATACAATCTAACGTTTGTGTTGATTTGATATGAGATTTATCAAACTCGTTGACTGATTTCATAAGAAACCCGGCACAGCCTCGTTTCTTATGAAATCAGTAAACTCGTTTAATACTGTATATTAAATCATCACTCGTGTAAGATCCGTTATATATGTTATGTTTACATACATACATCTCTGAAATATAACTAATTGGGCATAGTGTGTGGCCAATTGTCAGTGGCACGTGGTATTTATATATAGTGGCATTGTTTCTGATTGTCTTGGATTATGAACAAAGATAGGTACAAACATTAACTCACAACTAGAACAAAGACAGACAACTAACACAGTCGTATCACACTAATGAATGGTGGTCCTTAATGTGAGAGGAAACCGGAGTACCCAATTGTCAGATCTGGCTGTTAAAATTCTATACTTGGAGCATATTATTAAGTAATATGGAGATATATTTTACTGACATTGCGTACCACAAAGCCATAAGCAGCTAACCCCGATATGTTTTTCATGCGCATGATAGGTTGTGACCGAGAGGTTAGAGTGTTGGACTTCTATATCCAAGGTTTTGCGTTCAAACCTCGCCTTAGTCATCAAACTTCTTTCTTAGTATTTCCATCGCAATGGTATGTTGGATGATACTGGAAACAGAGGTCCCGTCCCTAAACTACCTTAGCCGTTACTGGGACGTTAAACCCGTTCACTTTCTTTTTTCAAGCGACTCGTACATATAATTGAGTTAAATAATACGATACAAATTTAAAACTAATCTTTGCTAATCGGTTTCATCATTTCCTGTCAATATCTGATGTGCCGCAGTAGTGCATTTAATACCATTTACATTGAACCCTCCAAACATGGCTTTTTCCGTGGGCGTATGTTTTGCAACCGACATTTCTGAATAACGATCCAACGTGTATGGCACGGGTCCTGGCAATACGATATTTATTGCGGTCGCGACCAATGTAGACCCGGATCAGACTGCGCGAATTCGCGCAGTCTGATCCGGGTATTCATTGTTCGTAAATTCGTACTGAACCATGGATGGTGTGTATTAGAGGCAATAAACAGGCATAATTTGCCGTGTGTAATCTGCTACAAGGGATTTGCGGTGGAGATGTGGGGCTAGAACGAAAATCTGTTCTGCTATTATTCGTTGGAATATGTTGGGTTGACGGTCAAGGTTTACGGGTCAACAATGGTCAATAACTGAATGCTGGTTCTCCCATGGGTATTAGATATGTGGTACAAATGGTTGCCAATAATGCCATATTCATTAGTTGTCATAACAGTGCAGTTCCGTCTAACAGGCGTCTTCAGCCTGCTCATACATGCATTGATTGTTTATAATTTTACCCGTAACTATATAGCATTTTGGAATATTTCGTTAATAAAAAGTTGCATTGTTTCAAGATCTTGAAAACAATGGCAAACACTGCAGATCCTGATGAGACGGCTCGTTACGAACCGGCTCATCTGGACCTACAGTGTTACAAATGTTGGCTTTGTGGTCGCTATGGTGAGGTTAAAAGAAATATTTCATTGAGTAAATGGCGAACACTTTATTAGCCTAAACTGGCTAGCAAGCGATAGACGCTGGTTTATCTTCATATGTAACATAATCATATAACCTTCAAGCTGTTACAGTGAAATATGTGACATATAACATAATATGGCAATGTACATGTGCATGCGAGTGTGGTTCAGTAACCGTAGATCCAAATCCGAACCCAACCAAACCAATGTAGAATTTCCTATTCATAAAACATGAACTTGCAAAACTACGGAGACCCGCAGGGGACATGGATTATTTTTATTAATTCGTTCCCACGAAATAACGATTCGTTCCCTCAACTTAAAAATTCGTTCCCTCGAATTAACAATTCGTTCCCACGATATAACAATTCGTTCCATCGAATTAATAATTCGTTCCCACGAAATGACAATTCGTTCCCTCAATTTAACAATTTGTTCTCTCGAATTGACAATTTAATTGTTATTTCGTGGGAACGAATTGTTAAATTGGGGAAGGAATTGTTAATTCGCGGAAACGAATTGTTAAATTGAGGGAACGAATTGTTAAATTGAGGGAACGAATTGTTATTTCGTGGTAACGAATTAATAAAAAAAAAAGACTATAGTGTTGCATTTATCAGAAAAGGTTGGGGTTCTTCAAGATAACTTACGTTTGGACGTAGAATTGTAATTCGTAAACGTTTAAACCATAATACAAGGTGTATGATTACGTGGTACTAACAACAACAACAAGTACTGAAACTTCCAGAATCCAACCGATTCAAAGTATGTTTTCTTTTATATTGTCCTTGTTACGTAACGGATTTTGATGAAACGTCTCTTGCTAAGCTGCATTTGGTGTGCCGAACTCCCTGGACGACCAAATGCAGCTCATGAAGACGCGTTTGCTGCGCATTATTTCATGAAAATCCGTTTCATATTAAAGAAAATATCAAATAATACTTACTTTGGAGTGGGCAAGATTTCAACACTTTCAGCCACTGTTGTTGTTGTTGTTATAACCACGTGATCATGCACCTCGTAATAGTGGGAGGCTTGATACGTGCTATGCAGCTTCGTTATCCAGTGTTGATGCGCAAAGTGACTTTCCATTTTGATTCGACATTGGGCCATCTATATCTACCCCTTGTAGACTTAGAATATTTCTAATTTTGCCTAGTTTACTGTAAAGCGGTAGGTGGAGAATCCGTGTTCTATAAACACTGTTTCTATTTTAACTTTCGATACATACGCTAGCCCCACGTGACATCGTGCGACGTTGTTAAAGTTTGTTTGACGCCATGTTATCCGCGACGTTGTCAATGACGACACGCGTTTGACAGACAACGTCGCTGTTCCATGAATGGCGGGAAAATTGGCTGTTGCGTTAACTGTGGTAAGCAAAATAGTTGGTCAGTTTAAAGTGCCAGGTTTTTGGGTTGTTAAGTATATGCTATCAGAAACTGTGATCAGCAGAGGAGATAGTTTGGTTTATAATACTTTGGCAGTTTCGCTGTACACGTGCCAGTAAGGAAAGTTTGCATAATATGCTATACCATAGTTTAGAAAGAAGTTTCCATTATAGGAATGAATGGCCTTTTTGTGGAATTTATCGGGGTATAAACTTGGAAAAGTCGCGGGAATACTGGACGAAGCGATAAAAAATTACAATTTTCGAAAAAAAATCAAAAACAAAAAAATATATATTTTTTTTTTTTTCGAAAATTGTAATTTTTTAAGGCCTCGTCCAGTATTCCCGCGACTTTTCTTAAGAATTATTTTAACTGCGCCTCACGGTTACGAAAATTAGTTCGGCGTAGGAGTTTACTGGGATATAAATTCTGGACAGAGACTTGCTACGGGCCAATCAAATGTTATGGAATTGTGTAAATATTTTTGTGCTGGAATTATTATAGATTAGTCTCTCCAGGTTATGGATTTTCCTGCTTCATTAATGTGCCACCATGTTGAAACGGACCTTATTATGACTGTGACCGGAGAAATGGGGCTTATGGTGTTTGCGACCAGTGTAGATCCTGATCAGACTGTGCGGATGCTCTGTTCGCAATTCCATCAATGAAACACCCGTCGTGTCTCTATCAAGCAAAGTAGATCGTTATCCGGCCACATGGGTGTGCTACATTTATTTGATCAAGAGCTACACTAGTCACAAATCACACTAGTCATAAGCTCAATTCCTCCAGGCACAGCAATCACATGTAAACGCAATACTGAACTTAGTAATCATCTATTGCAACGCTAGTTATGTTCAGTATACATGTAGTATACACATTTATTATATACCTACCCATGAAATACATAGTTATACATGTAAATAAAAGTCATATGTTCTCATCGATGAAATAAACAACTTCCGGTGATCTATACGACTACTTCCGCTACCTATATTCATAACGCGCATCTGCAGTGCCGGACTGCAAATTTGCTGCAAATACACAATCATTACCGTATACAGTCTAAAAAATGCTAATTTCCATGGAGCTGTATATAATAAATAGAATATTCATATTTGTGCAACGAATATGACATATATGTTCATCTCGTGGTGTGAAATGTCCATATTTCACGAGTGCCTAACGGCACTCGTGAAATATGGACATTTCACACCACACCTCCTCTATTTCTTTTTGCCAATCCCCGATTTCTTCCAATACAGATCAACAATTGGATTGAAATACGTTTGTGTATAAATTAATCTGTTTCATCAATTTCTGGGCATATTTGAGACGTAGCCCGTTTAGTTTTGGGGAACAATTTCCAGTGGGAATGGTTTGGTTGGTTTGCGATTACCGATTAAAGAAACAACATCATTGACCTTTCTCATATGCTGTAAGCTATACGTCATATCTGAGAGTATATGATGGGACAAATAATTGGAGAAAATAGAGTGATTGATTTTAGTATGACAAGCTGACGTGTTTTGTTCGCTTACAGTATTGTAGTCCTATAGTTCGTCGCTTAGTATACCAAATTTAGGTGTATGTTTACCTGATTGTTTACAGTGGGGTCAGCGTGTAAGTGCACACAGGAACGAACACGACAGGTTGGTTCCAACCTGTCGTGTTCGTTCGTGTGTGCACTTACACGCTGACCCCACTGTATACCTCCACATAAGTGGCTTATAGACGGATGTACAGTGAAACCTCTCCAAAACGGGCATCACATTGACTCATATATGTTTCATTTGGATGTATCCTCATCTGACACAATCCAACAGCTTGATCGGCCTCATTTCATTTACCTTACCCACCCACCACCACACACATACACATTTTTCGGCTGGCAGCCACATATACCTATCTACGGTTTCCAGTGGTTTTCCATAGAGAAGACGTAACGGTGCGTTTGGGGTTTCGGGCTTGGAGGCTTTAATCCCCCTCGCCCCACCCTCCCCATGTAGTGTTCTGCTGTCCAATTCTCATATGTTCCCGCCGCGCATGCAGTGGAGGCAGACATCTTTATTAGTTGCGAACGGTAACTCTTGCAATATATTCCCGTACCATTTGTAGTCTGCCTACGCACGATACGGGGGTAGATTGCAAGAGGTATCGTTCGCAACTAACATCCGTATGTGCATTATTTACATCGATGCATAGTTATGTAGATTCAAACGTAATTTTGTAGTTATGATAATTCCACCGCGGCCATGGGTGATCTCACCATTCGTTCCGTTTAACTCGCATCCCCAAGTCAATGCAACAGTTGCGTGCCGATTTATCGAACTAGGCCCGCCGTAACTGGCGGGCTATCGGGAACGCCGCCGTATTGTGGAGTCGGCAGAATTTATGTGTCGTTTGTGGCGAACCACTCAAAGCTGTTCCAAATCGATAGCAAATGACATTTTCTTTCAATCTCCGCTATTTAAACCTCCCTACAAGGAAACTACATTTTATTTCGTGACGCCGTGTGTCTGTTAGAGCAGATTGAGGAAGCGTCTCTATGTGGTTTCCCCGGATGTTGTTGTGAGGAATACGTGGTTTTCTTCAAGGTAACTACCAACATGTAAGATTTGCTCCATTTCTTTAATCAGATGACGCTGCCGTGACAAAATACAGTTTATTCAACTGCAGTTTGTTAGCGTGACTTTCATTATGGTTTTGACAAATATCAAGAGAATTAAATACCGTATTTTAAAATCCAGGTTGTCTAAAGAGGACACATTGCTTGTTAAACCAGTTTTGGTGCGGATCAACCTGCATACGCAAACGGTAGCCGAGTTCACCAACATTGTTAAGTACACTTTGAGGGAGAAATTTTCAGTTTAAAGATAAATTAAATAATTTGTATTTAATGAAATATACTATTTTCTGACTAAATTATTATACTGAATTTATTACAGTATCACAGCCGTTTTGATAATGTAATACATTCAGTAAATAATTCTGCATACTTTCAACCATCAAATATACGCAGTCGTTAGTTTATATGAAATAATGCATTTCGAGAAAAATAAATTGTTACTCCCTCAAAGTACACTTAGCTAGATAAGTATGCTAACCGATTTAAGTGGAATCGGCTACAGATCGATATTACTATTAACATGATTAATCCAAAATGTTTTATCTGGATTTAATACGTGTGGATCGAATTGCGGACTGTGAAAAAAATGTTTAAACTGCTCATCGTTGATGCGCGGGTATATCTGGTTATACCCTGGTCGCGAATTTCAACGCTGTTAATAAATCTATGCCAGTATGCTCATAAGTCTGATATAGATATACATACATATACAATGGTTGGAAAATGACAATGGCTTCTATTCTGAGAACGGATTTATTTTCCTATGAGACAATGTACAAGATGTATTGTATTAAGTTTACACGGCTGTATCTGGTTTGTGTCATTGGGAAATATCACTCATATGTGGCTGTGCCTGGAGAAGTGGAGCGTGTGGCGAATGCGACAAGTGTAGACCCGGATCAGACTGCGCATCCGCGACAAGTGCATCCGCGCAGTCTGATCAGGGTCTGCACTGTTCGACTGCTGAGCACGTACTTAAAATTTGTACTCGAAACCAGGCAATTGGCCGAGACTGAGCTCAGCATAGCTGACATTTTCACGATGTCTTTATATTTCATTTGTACGTGTATATGTCATTCTATTTCATCTGCATCATTTGGATTGTATTGGCTCGGGATTGGGACGGAACATGTGTATATCAACGGTGAATCCATATTTACAACGCCAGCTGGTGCCACGTAATATGATGGTCAGGGATCCTGGTACAATATCAGGATAATGTGGTTTCAGTGGCGGAAGGATATTAAAATGTGTGGATGTGACTGCAAAACAAATAGGGATTGCGTGTTTTATGTTTTGGGGCTGATCTGAATCTACACTGATCGCAAAACGTATACGCCCCATCTTTCAGTCACAGCCACATTTCAGTTCTGAATCCCATCTCCCATCCGAATCAGCAAGACGTATGTTTCATCAATACTAGTACATGTATTTAAGATTCAGTAGACGCCGCAATTTTTGCACTTTTCCGCCAGCTGTTTCGTTCAATAATACATGCATGTTAAATATTCATAACCTGTGGGTGGAAAGTGTGTGTGGGCCGCGATGGCAAACACGTGGGATTATTATTACTTGGACGAGTATATATGCTATCGATCAGCTGTTGAAACTAGCACACTTTCATTTAGCCTGCTACGGGTGATAACTAAAGTAGAACCTCTCTAAACCGGACATCCCTAGGACCCCCCATTGTGTTAATCTAGATGGGTTTCACTGCAATTTATTTCATTGTCGTGTCTGTTATTGAAAACAACAAAGTGTTCATTGAGTGCTTAATTACAGTGGAACCTATCTAAACCGGACACCCTGGGAGGTCCCCAGGGTGTCCAGTTTAGAGAAGTTCCACTGTAGTATAGTTACAGAGTAACATACTAGACACTGAAGTGTGTAAGTTCCAAGATGCATGATCACGTGGTTACAACAACATCAACGTCGCCCACTCCAAAGTAAGTATTATTTGATATTTTCCTTAATATGCAACGGATTTTGATGAAATATGGCGCAGCAAACGCGTCTTCATGAGCTGCATTTGGTGGTCTAGGGAGTTTGGCACAGACTTATGTCGTTTTTGCGAAGAATCGAATTCCGTGTCGGAGACACGGAAATCGATTTTTCGCAAAAACGACAGAAGTTTGGGCGAAAATACAGAGACCACCAAATGCAGACGCGTTTGATGCGCCATATTTCATAAAAATCCGTTACGTAATAAGGACACTATGAAAGAATACATACTTTGAATCGGTACTTGTTGTTAGTACCACGTGATCGTATACCTTGAGTTCGACCAGACTGTATTGATAATCTGGTTGATTCTAAGCTGAAATTGTATGCAGTAATTAACAGTTTTTCATTTGTAACTAATGTGTGACCGTGACATTGGTTTATCACACTTGCTGCCAGTGTAGGCCCAGCCCAGACCGCGCATCTGTACAGTATGATCTGGGTCTACCCTGCCCGCTTGTAATTCAGTGAAACACACAGTATGTTTATAGTATATCAAACAGTGCCAGATCCATATCGGGCTGACGGATTGAGCTAGCAGATGAGTATAACCACTATTGCGTTGCTCTTGAGGTTCCGTACGTCCTTCTGTCCGTTCGTCCGTCCGTGTACATGTACGTCGAAAAGTTTATGAGTATTTCTCCAGTTAGTTAGAGTTCAGTATGCCACGGGGACATATCCATGATTTACAAACATAATGTCTTGTTTAATTTAGATTGACCATAACTGTCATAAGTCCCGTTTCTCGAGTGACAGCCGCCTCTTATTACATGTTCGTACTGTTTCTACATCTACAGCTACAACCACAAGTGACATCTACATTTATCTGGTTTCACAATATTCATCTTGTGTTTACGAAGTAAAAAGTAGTACGTTACAAAAGTAGTACGTTAACAAATATAAGCCAGATTTGTTATGCCACTCTTTTTTAGACACTCTTTGCAGAAACCAGTCAATTGATGCACTAATCTACTTCACAGGCATGTTAATCTATCATTTACATCAGTTTCAAGCATATTGTGAGTCTGATAATGTTTGTCATGTGAGGCGGTTTCAATTCCAGCCGCTGACCTTTTGCGCCACCACCAGGGTGGTCAGTCACAGGAGATTGAATGTATCTTTCGTAACAATAATTAAACCTATATTTTAATTAGTGAATATCCAGAGCAGAATGGCTTGATGTTATGGGACAATATGAAACATCCATACGTAAAATGAATAGCAAAATGTGTGGTCATTGGTTTGTTTATATAGGAGAAATATTTGGTGGTGGTGGACCTACTAGCAATAGTTGCTGTGAAATATGCAAGTATTAACCCTTTTTTTGTCGTCTGCTGTTTATTTTCTATTTTCCATTTTATCACCAAAAACATGCTTTGCCAGCACTTTAGAATAATTTACAACATGCTTTGACAGCACTTCAATCATTTCCATTGGAAATGATGCTGAAGTGCTGTCAAAGCATGTTTTTATTGAGAAATAATACCAGATATAGAAGCAACAGCAGACGACAATTGGTGTGAGTAGCGGTCTAAGGGTTAACCCTTTAAATCATACAGACCAGAAAGCCAACAGTATTCAAACACTGTAGATCCAGATGAGCCGGCTCGTTACGAGCCGTCTCATCAGGATCTGCAGCGTTTGTCAGTATTTTTCAGATTTATTTTTAAAATTTTACATTACATGTATGTAATTAATGTATTTGACCAAACAGTATCTGGAATATGTCTACAACTAATAGAAAGGGGTACAGTTAAAACCGCATTGGCTCTGATATATGTACCTAACCTGTGCATTCTCACTCATGTCTGAAATTATGATTTTCGAAATCAATATCGGGCGGTGACAATGTGGGGTATACACTAGCGGGCCCACATGTGACCGGGCACAGCTGGCGAGGGAATTAATTCTCAATTCACAACTTGGCTGTCGCTGGAGAAACGCGGCTTATGGGATTTGTGACCAGTGTGGCTCATGATCAAATAACACACTCATCTAGCCTGGTAGCACAGACCGATCTGGATCTACATTGGTCGTAAAACCCATAAGCCCAAACATTCTGCACTCACAACCACAGGCGTTGCTGTCACTGAGGAAATTGGGATTATGGCATATATGGCCAGTTTATCTCCTGGGGGCCGTTTCACTAAACTTCGTACGACTAAAATGTTCGTAAGTGCAAATTTAGGATCGTCTGGAAATTTCAATTGATGGATTTACATTTATTGAGCATAGCCTATGCTCAATAAATCTAAATCCAATAATCGTTTACAACAAGAAAACATTGTTAATGTAAAATTTACAGACTATCATAATTTTGCACTTACGAACATTGTAGTCGTACGAAGTTTAGTGAAAAGGGTCCCTGATCTTCATCCCTGTGGCATGATAAGAATTGATACTGTTTTAAAAGCAAGACATATGCTTCATTGACTGAATGGCGAACGGTGCAGATCCTGATCAGACTGAGCGGATGCTCAGTCTCATCAGGATCAACACTGGCCGCAAATGCCATAAGCCCCGTTTCTCCAGTCACAGCCATCACTCACATTCACTGCTGCCGTATATACAGCTTAGTCAGCATATTCATGTTTATGAACCTTTAAAGGGAAAACTTGCACGTACAAAACAAATTTTATTGCGTGCTTAAATGTGCAAATAAGCCAAAGTATTGCACAGCGTGTCTAAATGTAAAAACAACAGTTTATACGTTGAATGTAATGTGATGTCTCCGTAGTACTGGGAAGTACATAATTATATATATACATGTATAGTGTTTCGACTGTGTGTCCGTCCGTCCGTGTGTCTGTGGGTCCGGTGAAGGAGTTTGCCGGAGTTTGTCAAATGTCTGCCGACAGTCCACATTTTCTCGTTACATTTTAATAATATTTGGCCACAATGTACGTCTGGTGATGGTGTTTTGTTTCACATACACCCCATATCTGAACACCCAATGTCAATGTCACTGAGCATATATGTTCATTTATTAACACTGCTGCCAGCGAGGGGATTAGCTTAGTGATAACGAGCCCTTGTTTAAATATTGACAGTTGCATATATATACATTCTGCTACTTAACCCATAGTTTACTGAATACAAATTATTCTGGTTGTTAAGATGGTTGGTGAGCTCTGGTTGTCCCTTTGAGTCCCGCAGGGGACGTCGAATTCTTTCTTTGTTTTATTAATTCGAGGGAACGAAATAACAATTCGTTCCCTCAATTTAACAATTCGTTCCCACGAAAAAAAATTCGTTCCCACGGGAACGAATTGTTAATTCGTGGGAACGAATTGTTAATTCGAGGGAACGAATTGTTAAATTGAAGGAACGAATTGTCATTTCGTGAGAACGAATTGTTAATTCGAGGGAACGAATTGTTATATCGTGGGAACGAATTGTTAATTCGAGGGAACGAATTGTTCAATTGAGGGAACGAATTGTTATTTCGTGGGAAGGAATTAATAAAAAAATCCATGTCCCCTGCGGGGCCCCGTAATATACTATACCGGCATCACCATGTGTGTGTACAATCGAAGCTGTATACGGGCTATGCGAACTTGATATTCCGTCAGAATGATTGGATCCCGCGTTTTATGGCATCCTCCATAAACATCGATGCAATCCAACTATTATCGAATTGTCTCCCGTGAAAGATTGCCGTGGTAACATGTGGCTGTCACTGGAGAAATGGGGCTTATGGGATGGATTTGTGACCTGTGTAACTCCTGATCAAATAGCACTCGTGTTTAGCCTGATAGCGATCTACATTGTCTGTTAGAAGCATGACGAATGCTCATTGATGGAATGCTGACCGGTGCAGATCCTGACCAGACTGCGCGGATGCGCAGGCTGATCTGGATCTACACTGATCGCAAACTCATAAGTCCAATTTCACCAGCCACACATAGTAAGTGCCTAACAGTGTAGACACAGCTCTGATTTGGTGATATTCTTGGTACAAGAGAAAATGCTGACTTTATTGTTTCGCAGCACGCTTGAGATTGTGAAAGATCTCACGGAGAATCTTCCAAAACACGATTTTAGCATTTGTGATCAATGAAGACCAGACTCATTTAAAGGTCAAGCCGAAAATAATATTGATTAAAATCAGAATACGTGGATGTATATGTTGGTCAGGAACTATGTTTGTCAAAATTAAAATGAGGCTTATTTTGTTATGGAGGGCAGCTGGGAAAATGGACTTTACGATGTTTGCAACCAGCGGAGCCCTAGATCAACCAGCGCAACCGCCTATACTGTCGTCATTATGAAAATGTAACATTGCTATATCTGTTTGTATAACTACACATGATGATCGGAACCATACTGGCCTACAATGGCCGCTCTACCAGCCCTATTAGTCCATTGGTCCCTCTAATGTTGGCCGGTATGTTAACCCATTACAGACGGGATACACTTTTAGTAGTATGAACCTTTTGGGAGAAAAATATCCCTATTTTCTTTATATCCTTTCCAAAGTATATACGAGACGGTTCAAATGAGTGGTAACAACATATACCTTTATCGATGAATGAACAAAATAATGAGATTTTTTCAACAAAAATCATAGTATCCTTAGGCTGAAATGGGTTAACTACCTACAGCTGTCTATAGAGTTAGCCCCTTTTCTAATGTTTATCCTATGAGAGCAAATCCAGTAGCCTATTTCATCAACATTGCAAAGTATACTTTAGTAGCAAAGTATACTTTGAGGGAGAAATTTTCAATTTTATGATAAATTTATTAATTTTTATTATACTGAATTTATTACATTATCACAGCCAATTTGGCTGTGATAATGTAATAAATTCAGTATAATAATTCTGCATACTTTTAATCATGAAATACATGCATTTGTTAGTTCTATATGAAATAATGCATTTCAGGAAAAATCAATGATTACTCCCTCAAAGCATACTTTGCTAGTAAAGTATACTTTGCAATGTTGATGAAATAGGCTACAGTGGACTGCCGGACATGTAAATGTAAATGTTTTGATTTAACGACGGCACTGGTTCGATGACCTTGCATGTCGGGACCGACTATTTAAGTCCCCATCCGATAGGACTAGGCTATCACGAAGGTGTCTTGCCCATGGACACGCCGAATCGGCCAGTGTGCCGGACATGCAGTCGGTCTGGTGATATGGCACCGATAAAGCACTGCCTCTGACACGCCTCCAGCCCCTAATTACTAATGAGCTGCAGACCTGCCAGGGTCACTACAGGGTCACTACAGTATGTATGTTAACTATAGTACATATATAGTATAATACATATGTACAGCTCATTTCTTGTCAGATGGCAATCCAATTGAAAGTGGTTAGTGGAAGAATGTGTCTAACTCCACTAGGGCACCCCTTATTCCATGGCAATTATCCCTTTCAGCGTCAGTCAGTCTGTGTGTCAATCATGTACATTTGTCTATGGCACAGAATGACCAAATGCCTGATCTTCAGTGAAACCTCTCTAAGCCGGACACCCTGGGAACTCCCAGGGTGTCCGGTTTAGAGAGGTTTCACTGTGCAACTGTCGATGGTGTCTGGCCACCAGAATCGTGAGAGTCGACAATCTCCCTGACACATGAACTATATATATAGTTATATACACACATTGTTACATGATGTACTTGCTATTTTCATTATGAGCGTCATGTTACGAGTTGTAAGCATGAACACATGAGACTTAGTCTGCAGAAATACGCACAATGACCATGGGCGGATTCAGGGGGGAGGGGGGGGGGCGGGGGGGGGGGGGGGTGGGGGGGGGGGGGGCGGACCCGCCACAGTGATCGACAATAAAACATGAATGATTACGTGAGTTTCCATGTCAATTCAGTTTCAATTCAATTTATTACACTCGATGTCAAAGCACGCATATAAACGATATAAGGCATAAAATATCACAACCAGTGTATACGCGCAGTCTGATCATGATAACTATGCACTTTGCGCTTTGAAGTCGTCAGGTCGTTCAAAGTGTACACTTTTCAGTCCAGTTTACAAACTGTTGACTATGTGTACTCCTATGTGGCTGTGACTGGATATATGGGGCCTATTGGTTTTGCGACCAGTGTAGCACGTGGATCCGTACAGTCTGATTAGGATCTGTACCGTTCGACATTCCATCAATAAAATACACGTCATGCTTCTAACAAACAAAATGAAAAGTCATGCAGAGCATGATGTTATTAGCCGATCAAATCAGGGTAAAGTGCATCGAACATATGTAGGTGTCTCTGGTAACATTGTCAATGGTAAACTATTTTCGACCACAGTTCTGTACCCAGCGTTGACATTTTTCTCGATTTTGTGCAGGTTTTGGAAACCCGTTCCCAAATCCATCCAATAGCAGCAATGCCATAGCAGCAATGTTTTGTTGTCACCATTATGTTGCGAAATATTCCAGCGTAACACCTGTACTGTATGCTCTATTTATCTACAAATTACACTCCGCAATACACAAAGTTGTAGTCACTGTGTGTTTGTCCGAATTCTGTGGCAGCACGCGAGTGGGTGGAGCTACCAGGGCTATATATATCTAGCGGTTACAGTGTCATCTAAAAATAGACGCAAGCTCCTGCGTATTCAGGCACATGCCCAGATTGGCCTAATGTGCCCCATCCGTGATTTTTTGCGCGATGTCGGGCGCAAGACAATCAATAATTTGCGGCATTGACAATAATTAAGGGGGATTGCCGCAATCGCGCGTGCTGGATGCATCCCTGCCATCCCTGCATGATACGTAAACAAATCAAAGTTGGCTATGAAGGGCAATTCTTCGTTTTGATTGGTGGAAAATTTTGTGAATATTAACTAGCGTCAAATGACGCGCATACGCGATCAAATGGGATAAACCCGAGATGCTGGGATAAACCCGAAAATGCTGGGGTTGCTAGTAAGGAGATTTTGAGCAGAGGTCGATTATAAATTAGCCGAATAAAACACATTTTACGCGCTTATACGTGGCTGAAACTTGTTCTGTTTAATAAATAAAAGCTTTAAATTAGCCCAATAATCGGCGTATGTTGGCGTATATGGCCATTGGAGCCAACTATGGACTTCAACAACAATAACTTCGGGTTAAATCTCTTCCGGCGTTCAGCTCATTACGTATTCAAAATTGTGTTATTTGGCTATAAGTAAAGTTTTAAACGGAGATAATTGCCAAAAATGCAAACTTTATCGGTTGATGCAATTTGGAAGTGATACAGAAAAATTCGCGTTCGTAGATTACCGAATAGCGGAGAAAAGGGTTGCTACAAACTTTTTCAGAATTCGATGGATAACCAATATATTAGCCGATCTATAAATAGATCGGCTAATAACAATCGAAATCCGGTTACAGGCGTGTGCTATTTGATGAGAAGCTACACTAGTCACAAAACCGATAAGATCAATTTCATAGCCATTTGTGAGCCAAATCTAGGCTAGAAACTTCTATAAAATGCAGGGATTCCGCTGGCGATCAACACTTTCGCAATTGGCGATAAAAATAAACAATTGGTGATAAAAAATTACAATTTTCGAAAAAAAAATAAAACAAAAACGAAAATTGTAATTTTTTATCGCCAATTTTTTTAAGTGGCGATTTTTTTATTTTCCCCAGCGGAATACCTGAAAATGGGTTATAATAATAACCTCTCCAACTCATTGTGACTGTGTTAGCCTTGCTCCTCCACCCGAGCCACCCTTCATAATGCCGTATATCGTTTAAGTGCAACAGCTCATATAGAAATTAAAGTACTGAAAGTACTGAAATATGTTATCTCCACAAAAAACTGATCACTTGCGGAACTATAGACTGAACGTTGCACATTTTCTCAATCATCGTCCAGAGGCAAATGTACTGTGATGGTGCAAACCCATTCCCATACGTGTTCTCTAGAATAAATTACTCCCAGAACTCCCAGAAAAAAGTGTACGAAACTGGCGGTTAACTGGTCACTTCTACCTCACTGTGAGATCTAAAGATAATAGCTTCCGTATTCATACGCACGAAATGTCTTGATTCGTATTGTCCAGAATTTAACTGATAAACTGAGCCAAAAACTGTGAACACTATAGAGAATAGTATATATAGAGTTTTAGATACAAAGCAAGACGGACCAAAACGCCATAGGATAAGTTGACACAGGGCACTATTGTCTTGGTCATACTCGCCGTTTATGTGTAGCACGACAATATGGCTGCCCCCATAGAAATTTGCGTGACATATGCTATCTCAAGGGATATAACATATACAAATCAATGGTACTGGCCCACCTTAACCCTTACAATACGGACTTAAATTTTGTCATCTGCTTTTTATTTTACAGTTTCCTGTGTTCTCATCAAAACATGGTTTAGAATCATTTCCAATTATAAAATGCTGTCAAACCACGTTTTTTCTTCAGAAAAAGAGAAAATATAACACAACAGCAGACGACAATTTTCTATTCCCGCCGTTTAACGGTTAAATATCAAATCTAAACTCGTTAACACTCGATTTGTTTAGTATCTATGGTAATGACAGGCAGTCGATCGGAGCTTAAGTCGTTTGACGTCACAATCTGGCGGTGACAGATGCTGCTGTATTCAGCTTTATATTTACTTGTAGCCCACCATCATTCATGGTTATAATCAGTAAGCGCGGATATTGTCTCTCACGGCACTGGGAGTGCTCGCTGATATTAATATGGATACGTATTGCTATTAATTAGTGGAATACTGTCTGGCCTAGGTCGTGTGAGTATTTTTCTACTTTTGTAGATTTGAGAAATAGAGGATGAGTGATTATTCAATAATTCTGGCCTAGGTCGTGTGAGTATTTTTCTACTTTTGTAGATTTGAGAAATAGAGGATGAGTGATTATTCAATAATTATTGTATTTGTTAAAGGTACATGCCCACTCAGTAGGCACAAAGTGTTCTTTATAGGAATTAAATAAGTGTATAATTGTGTCACTGTTCTACCAGTTCTAAATATTACGAGTGCCCGCTATACAGATATAATCATTTAGTAATATATATTGTACTGATAGTGACGCGCGGTGGTATCAGGCTAATTTGATATGCAAATGAGGCATGATATGTTTTAATTATTTATACTAATTAAATGCGTCACCTGAAAAAATAATAGTTTCGACAGATTATAAAGTATGATCATCGCACATCAACGAATAAATACAGAGAATAAATAGTAATGTCCGTTAACATTTTAAGGAAACACGGTTATCGCCCCTGATATCAGTGTGGAACTTTACGTCTCGTATAAAATGTATAATAATGCCAATCAATACGTGGTGTAATGGTGAATGAATGTTTATTTTGCCAGAAAATGTCTCAGATGATGTCTCTGATATAAAGAACAGTTTGTGCCTACTGAGTGGGCATGTACCTTTAAACGAGATAACTGATTCGGAAATCGGAAAACTCGTATAACAAATATCATATTAAACCAACACAAACGTTAATTATTGCATACGCACAGCGTCATACTTTGAAGATGTACTGTTCACACAATGCGTTACGGTAGCGATCCCATTTGCATATGTATTCTGATACTTAATGAACTATGAAAGCTCATTTTACGCAATGAATCAGAATTACTTTTTTGCTACTTGACATTTCGAAAAATGTGCTTATGTTTGCATGTTTAACCCTTAGAATGCGGAAATAGTCGTCTGCTGTTTTGTTATATTTGTCTTTTTTTTCTGACTAAAACATGTTTTGACAGCACTTTTAGAATCATTTCCATTGGAAATGATTCTAAAGTGTTGGCAGAGCATGTTTTTGATTAGCAAAATGGAAGATCAAAATAAACAGCAGACGACATTCAGGTTGTACTAAATACGTTTCAGCAAATGAATGATGATTACATAACATTACGACATTGTGAAATGTTTACTATCATAATAAGTGTGTAACTGTCCACAGTTACAGTACACAGTCATAGGCATAAATAATAGATTGACAGAATGGCGACCAGCGTGGCCCCATATCAGACTGCGCGATTGCGCAGTCTGATCTGGGGCCACGCTGGTCGCACACGTCGTAAGGTACCTTTACGCAGACGATAGCTGGATATGAGAAACCCCATGTGATTTTGTTCCCGTCCCTATATGACCTTAGCTGTTGCTGGGACGTTAAACCCCATTCATTTCGTTTTAATTTTCCTAAGAAGATGTGCGATTTCTATTCCGTCAATTTTCGACGTCATTTGCGCAAAACATCGTAAATTTTGTAAATATTTTCCTGAAATATCGTACATCTTCTTGGGTTCAAAATCACATGACATGAAATGTGATATGTCATGTGAAAAGGAACAAAATGCGACCACTGTGTCCCCATATCACCCGGATTAGTCTACACGTCTGTGAACCGTTGCTGATGCGTCTAACCAGGGATTTAGGTCATGTATAATCCACAGGTGGAAGACTCGGACGTAGGACTCAATAAATGGCTCATTTGAAAAACGTTACCCCACCCACCCATTTCCTTACAATGTACTGTATAGCCTTTCAAGGTGGGCAAGAGCTTGGGAAAATGCCATAGACAGGCTTAGTTTCGGGCTCGCTCAAACACCGCACGTTTCAAATTTTCTGCTGACTTACGCCTCTGGCAAATAATAGATGCCTTAGGTCCCCAAATATATTCACTTTAAACATCTGTGTTTAGTAGATTGTTAATTACACACGTTTTATCTACCAACGTTACAGAGAAATATCTCTTTCAGAAAGAATCCCACACACACATCGCCACCTGATTGGCTGTAGTATTTGTAACTCTCCAGTTTAGGTTTTCCCGTGACGTCATTATTGATCATTCTGCGAATATAACAAAGGAAATCCGAAAGTAAAGTTCACGGAAGGTTATGTCGAAATGTTGGAACGCAAATCAAAATAAACGCACGTTTTAGATTATTCAAGGTTAGTGAATGACACTTATTAGTCACACATTTTAACATCGGATTTACTGATGTTTATTTCAGTGATTCACGTCAATATGTTGAGACTAATGGGATTTCAGCCAGATTTTACACGTAATGTATGCTTCTTTGCCCGTAACTAACGAAATGCTTAAAGCAGATCATTGAAGTGAATATATTTGAAGGCCTAAGACATTTATCGATTACCAAAGACATCAGTCAGCAGAAAAATCGAAATGTGTGGTGTTTGAGCGAGTCCGAAACTACGACATTTTCCCAAGCTCTTTCCTACCTTGAAAACGCTATAGTGTCTATTGTACGGACATTGGTGGGTGGGATAACGGTTTACAAATGAACCATTTATCAGGTCATAGGTCCGAGTCTTCCACCTGTGGTATAAACGTGATCGATTACTATTTTATATAGCGAGTTTCACATCTCTCTTCATTACGTCTCTGATCTAACGAATACGTCGGTCTACGTGCATGCAGCTCTCTGCTCGAAGATCAATATCTGTACTGGAAAAAGCAAAATATATCTATGTCTGCAATGACATGTAATATCACAGGGTGAAGTAACGGACCGAGGTTTATAAATACATTAAATATGCCTAAAAGCATAAATAAATGAATAAAAAAAATTATTTTTTTTTACCCCTTCCATCTAACCATTATAGGAAAGGGGTCTAACTTTTTAATAGGCCGAACCCGCACGGGCTCGAGACAACGGACTTTCACGAAACGTCAACCGAGTTATATCATTTTCGCCTATTGCAGAAGTTGGGAGAATGTTAGTATTCCGCAACGATATATTCCCCGATGCGCTATGTCAACGCGTTTTCGAGCTATCGATCGTTTTGTTGTAAAAAAAGTATCATCATTGCTAGGTCGGGAAAGAACGGACACATTTCCGAGGCCGATATTGCTATGTGACGGAGTAAACATCGGGTTCAAAATACACTTTTACGTCGTCCCGGCCCGTAAAGAAACATTTTGCATAGAGAAAACATTGTTTCCAATCGAACATTTGATCAAACCTACATTTATACCCGTCCTGTGCGTCACGACAGACAATTTAATCGCACAGACATTTCTACTCGGGTTTCTCGGGAAGCCATTTTGTATAAACATCGTGGGACATGTTTATTCGCCGGAACTCGTGCACTTACTATGTGGTAAAAAAACGGAACTTTTATAAACGGTTATAATTCATATTTTATAATCCTATGTTGATGGTAAAAGTATCAAGTTAAAGGTATGTCTCTCTACTCCGATTTCAAGTTTTGTCAAAATATATTTTTTTCTAATAAACATGTTTTGGCAGCATATGAGAATTGTCCGTGGGGTCAAATTTTATTTTTGACCGAATATGGTCATGTTATATATCAAATCGAAGGTATCAACGAGGCGATCACTCTGGTGCATTTTTTTGTCGAAATCGGATGGCTATGTCATCCAAGATGGCCGCCGAAATGTCAAAAGGTCGTTCTTTTATTAGAGATTTCAAAATTCTTCTTCACATGAACCGCGTGGCCCATGGTGGCCAAACTTCAAAGTGATGGTCCATGGGTGAAGCCTTTTCAGATTTGTTAAAACGGAGGTTATCGCTAATCCAAGATGAAAATAGCATAAATTCTTAAAAAAAAAATTCTTCTCATGAACCGCTAGCCGGATTTCGACGAAACTTGGTAAGAATGATCGATGTACAATGCTCTTTCAAAGTTGTTAAAATGGTGACTCCGGGGTCAAAAATAGGCGTTGCCCGTGGGGTAAAATTGGGGTAAATTTTTATTTCTGACCGAATATGGTCATGTCTATATCAAATCGAAGGTATCAAAGAGGCAATCGCTCTGATACATTTGTTGTCGGAATTGGATGGTCATGTCATCCACGATGGCCGCCGAAAGGTCAAACGGTCGTTCTTTTATTAGAGATTTCAAAATTCTTCTTCACACGCACCGCGTGGCCCAAGGTGGCCAAACTTCACAGTTATGGTCCATGGGTGAAGCTTTTTCAGATTTGTCAAAACGGAGGTCGTCGCTAATCAAAAATCTTCTTTATCATGAACCGCCAGCTACGCCCATTTTTTACCCCTGGGTCACCATTTTAACAACTTTGAAAGAGCATTGTACATCGATCATTCCTACCAAGTTTCGCCGAAATCCGGCTGGCGGTTCATGAGAAGAATTAAGAATTTATGCTATTTTTAGACGGCGGCCATCTCGCCTTCCGCTTTTGCTGTAATCTGAATTATAAAACGCAGGTAACGCAGGGCGACTTTCCCCGTGTTACAGACAGAAAATTCGGGTTAGTTTTGCTCATGCGTGTTGATGAGATCATGAAGCAAAAATGCGCGATCTTCCATCTCTGGGGGAGAATGATCGATGTAAAAATCTTGCTTTTTCGTAACCTGTCCCCCAGAGATGGAAGATCGCGCATTTTCGGGTTGCGAAAAAGCAAGATTGGATAGGATAGAATCTCGTATTTTCGTCTCGCAATCTCGTGATCATACTTCACATTTTCGCGATCAATATATGCTCAATATCGCGAGAACGCGAGATTGTAAAATGTTTGGCCCCGGGTCTGGCTTCACCCATGGACCATCACTTTGAAGTTTGGCCACCATGGGCCACGCGGTTCATGTGAAGAAGAATTTTGAAATCTCTAATAAAAGAACGACCTTTTGACATTTCGGCGGCCATCTTGGATGACATAGCCATCCGATTTCGACAAAAAAATGCACCAGAGTGATCGCCTCGTTGATACCTTCGATTTGATATATAACATGACCATATTCGGTCAAAAATAAAATTTGACCCCACGGACAATTCTCATATGCTGCCAAAACATGTTTATTAGAAAAACATATATTTTGACAAAACTTGAAATCGGAGTAGAGAGACATACCTTTAACTTGATACTTTTACCATCAACATAGGTATTATAAAATATGAATTATAACCGTTTATAAAAGTTCCGTTTTTTTAATACATAGTAAGTGCACGAGTTCCGGCGAATAAACCTGTCCCACGATGTTTATACAAAATGGCTTCCCGAGAAATGATAGAAATGTCTGTGCGATTAAATTGTCTGTCGTGACGCACAGGACGGGTATAAATGTAGGTTTGATCAAATGTTCGATTGGAAACAATGTTTTCTCTATGCAAAATGTTTCTTTACGGGCCGGGACGACGTAAAAGTGTATTTTGAACCCGATGTTTACTCCTTCATATAGCAATATCGGCCTCGGAAATGTGTCCGTTCTTTCCCGACCTAGCAATGATGATAATTGTTTTACAACAAAACGATCGATAGCTCGAAAACGCGTTGACATAGCGCATCGGGGAATATATCGTTGCGGAATACTAACATTCTCCCAACTTCTGCAATAGGCGACAATGATCTAACTCGGTTGACGTTTCGTGAAAGTCCGTTGTCTCGAGCCCGTGCGGGTTCGGCCTATTAAAAAGTTAGACCCCTTTCCTATAATGGTTAGATGGAAGGGGTAAAAAAAAAATATTTTGTTTCTTCATTTATTTATGCGTTTAGGCATATTTAATGTATTTATAGACCTCGGTCCGTTACTTCACCCTGTGTGTAATATGTGTGACCCCGGCTGAGTAAATGTACCTTGCGGCGTTTGCGACCAGCGTTGCAACATCCGTGCAGTCTGATCAGGACCTGCGCTGTTCACCATTCAGTCACTGCAGTATGCTTACTGATACAT
Source organism: Conchocele bisecta (assembly GCA_029237695.1). Taxonomy (NCBI): domain Eukaryota; kingdom Metazoa; phylum Mollusca; class Bivalvia; order Lucinida; family Thyasiridae; genus Conchocele; species Conchocele bisecta. The sequence goes on along the minus strand of CM055267.1, from coordinate 80,812,736 downwards.
GTATATGGATGTGACTGGAGAAATGGGGCTTATGAGTTTTGCGACCAGTGTATATCCAGATCAGCCTGTGCATCCGCACAGTCTGATCAGGATCTGCACCACTGTTCGCCATTCCACCACTGAAACACCTATCATGCTTCTAGCTAGCAATACATATATTTACCAGGCTATACGAGTGTGCTATTTGATCAGGAGCTACACTGTCCACAAATCCCATAAGTCCGATTTCTCCAGTCACGGCAACATGTAAGGAACAAAATATAGTTGATAATCTCACCGTGTGGGTGCAGAAGGTCCAACGTCTCAGACTGTCGTGTGTATTTTCCCTGCTGGCGGTCCACATATAATGGCCATCATACTCCGTCAACAAATGTAGACATAATAGACAGAAATTGACAATCGAGCGTTTCTGCGACTTTCTCGGAATTCTGAAGCCCATTATAGCTAATGCATTCACGCCGTGTTTGGCTTCCTAGTCACGAACTGGCGTGACAGGCTGTGATATATCAGATATATGACTGTCACATGGTATCGCAGAAATGGTTTTATTTTGCATAAAACCCATGGACGTCGACGTAGTAATAACACAATGTATTAACACGTATATTGGATCAGTGTAGTAAGAAGGCATTAACCGAGTAATCGTGTCATTATATACATCACATACGGGAACGTGAATATTAACTGCTGTATATTCAAAGTTTGATTCTGTAGTTTTGCAATAAATAGAATATATCAGTTAGTTGATTTGAAATATTTATTAAACTCATTGACTGAATATTATAAGAAACTCTACATGGCATCGTTTAATAATTCCAGCACAAAAATATTTACACAATTCCCTAACATTTGATTGGCCCGTAGCAAGTCTCTGTCCAAAATTTATATCCCAGTAAACTCCCACGCGAACTACTTTCCGTAACCATGAGGCGAAGTTAAAACAATTCTTAAGAAAACGGAAAATAAACACATTTTCTTGATTAATTTATTTCAAATGCTGGAATTATAAGGAATGAATGGCCTTTTTGTGGAATTTATCGGGTATATAAACTTGGAAAAATCGCGGGAATACTGGACGAGGCCTTACGGCCTTCGTCCAGTATTCCCGCGACTTTTCCAAGTTTATACCCCGATAAATTCCACAAAAAGGCCATTCATTCCTATAATAAATATCGCGTTAAATCGTCACACATGTAAGTTTTTCTACATGAACATTTGCTGACACGACACGGAATAAACTGAGAGTATGTCATATGTACTGGGATAGACACGATAAAGTACAAGCCCAATGATTAACCCTGTCACCCCTAAGTTACTGGAATGGATTTTGATATGTTAATTTTGCAGCCAATCCAATCGTCACAAAATTATTTTCAGACAAGTCCATTTATGAAATGGGGTGTTTTTGTTCTCAAAAATATGAAAATTACTTGCAAAACGTGCAGATTCTGATGAGACGACTCGTCACGAGCCGGCTCATCTGGATCTACACTTTTTGCCAATACCCCTATATAGGCATGTGGTGTTGAAATGGTTCAATCGTAGCGGCTAATTACAGGAGCATTAGCAAACTGATGTGGGATCTATGTGAACAAACTCACTGTTTCTCTGGTCTGACACGCGATATTATATATCCATGTATTTACAGTGTAACCTCTCTCAATTGTACGTGCATACACTTGTAAATAATAAGGTACATCTGTAACTAGGACCACATTGCATCTGTTCAAAATAATGGCATACATGTGTCAATAATGAGGTCCGTTTACAACGAGGACCGTATCTGTTGACAATAAATTCCTATACTTGCAAACAATAAGGTCCGTTCGTAATTAGTACCGTATTACATCTGTTGACAATAAGTTCGACACATGCTAATAATGAGGTCTATTTCGTTCGGGACCGTACCACAATACGTGGATGTTGACAATAGGGCCGTTCCCTGACCACAACATCAACAATAAGGTCCGTTTAGATCTAGGACCGTATTACATCTGTTGCATACGCAATGTCACCATGTTGAAACGGACCTTATTTGTAGCTGTGACTGGAGAAAATGGGGCTTATGGGTTTTGTGATCCGTGTAGCTCCTGGTCACATAGCAAATTCCTGTAGCCTGATAACGATATATCAGGCTTGTTAGAAGCATGCTGAGAATTCCATTGATTTAATGGCGAACGGTGCAGATCCTGATCAGACTGTGTTGATGCACATGCTGATCTGGATATACACTGGTCGCAAAACCCATAAGCCCCATTTCTCCTGTCACATCCACGAATAAGGTCCGTTTCAACATGGTGGCACATTAATGAAGCAGGAAAATCCATAACCTGGAGAGACTAATGATCGTGTGGTTCAAACCCTGATATAACGGACCCTACGACACGTGTGCCCAGTGTTGATCGTAATTATTATAATTAATACTTCATCTCCGGAGATTCGTGGCTTACCTTGTTCGCTTGTGAGTGTTGTATTGCCACGACTGAATGGCGACCAGTGTATGCCCTAATCAGATACGCAGTCTAATCAAGGACTACACTGGTCGCAAACGTCGTGATGTGCTTATTGTCACATGCATAATAATGCAAATCAGCATACAGACCGGCTGTCGTTGTCAATATGTAGGTTATCACCAGAAAACCGGTACATAAATCCCCACGACCAGTGCCGACCATATCTGCTTGAATAGACTATGGTGTGATCTAACATAAATAATTATCCACCAGTTCGTTCGCTTCCTTCCAAAGCATCAGTGTCTTCGCCGCCTAGGACAGTCACTCCGACGTCGCAGGTTCAATCCCCAATCTCGGCGCTGTTGTTTATGAAATACCAACGACATTCCCCGCTCTGCCAGCTGATACAACCAGTGGTGCATATGGGGAAATCCATGTGATTTTGTACCTAAGGGCACGTGCGATTTTTCATGAAAAAAATATTTACAACATTTATGATACTTCCGTAAATGACGTCGTAAGTGACGTCGAACATAGAAATCCGCATTTGCTGTTATGAACATTTCGTCTGCTCTCGACGTCATGTGGTCCAATAGCACGAGTAAGATCGGCTGTCTGTATATGTGGCTGAGACTAGGTAAATGAGGCTTATTGGATCTGTGACCAGTGTAGCTCCTAATCAAAGAGCACACTCATGTAGCATGAAAAAGATATATACAGTGGGGTCAGCGTGTAAGTGCACACACGAACGAACACGACAGGTTGGTTCCAACCTGTCATGTTCGTTCGTGTGTGCACTTACACGCTGACCCCACTGTAAGTACTTGTTAGAAGCACGACTGGTGTTTCATTGATTTAATGGTGAACAGGCTGATCTGGATCTACATTGGTCGCAAAACCCTTAAGCCCCATTTCTCCAGTCACAGCCACATATCAAACTCGTGTGAAACGGACGTAAAACAACACTCCATCAATCAACCAACCACTGAGCGGTGATATATTGTCTATGTGTACGTGTAATTACTGTTCCACTCGAGAGGAGTCGAATCCGCTTGCGGAAAGTAGATCTTTACATAGCGATCACAATGACGTCCATATGTCCGTCCGTCCGGGCACTACAGCCGTTCCGGGTCTTAGATGGTTGGAGATTTGGCCGAGGACAACAGATTACAATGCAATTTATTTCGTAACCACTTAAGTTTGTTGATTCCTAGGTTGTGATTCCTTAGGTTGAACACAATAAATGGACCACCTAAGTAGTGTAATTAACGTAGGAGTGTTCGTCCGTCCGTCCGAAATATGCGTGATTCTTTTTCTTTCATCTGTCAGCGCATCGGTGTACCTGTTTTTTCATGAACAATGTTAAGATATTAGTTTCACCACTTCGTGCGTTTGACACATACAGCAAATAATATGACATTACATTAGACAAAACTATGTCAGTTTTCTGGACAGGTTTGTGCCTGTGTTTTAACAACATGAACCACCATTATAAATATCCTCATACACAGAAAATCGCACAATGTATCACCTTTACCTTTTACCTTTAACACAAACTACATGTACTATATATACCCACTACTGTACTCTGTTATTAGCTATCAAATCCAGTGACGTGTAAGCAGTTACCCGAGTGCATTGTCTCTGGTGTCGACTCGCCTACTATGCGAGTGCATATGTCTTTACCTATGTATTAGCTATCACATCCAGTGACATGTAGGCAGTTACCTGAGTGCATTATCCCTTGTGTCTACTCACCTACTATGCGAGTAAATATGGCTTTACCTATGTATTATCTATCCAATCCAGTGACATTAGGCAGTTACCTGAGTATATTGTCCCTGGTGTCTACTCACCTTCTATGCGAGTAAATATGGCTTTACCTATGTATTAGCTATTAAATCCAGTGACATGTAGGCAGTTACCTGAGTGTATTGTCCCTGGTGTCTGCTCACCCACTATGCGAGTAATTATGGCTTCACCCATGGGTAACGTGTACACTAACATAGGCTGTGAATCAGATTGAAAAGTTCACACATCAAAATTTATTTTGAGATTGATGGGAGAAATGCTCAGATATATAACCTTTTGTACAGTTTGCTGGCATAATATTTATAGCTTGCCGTTGTCTTATCTGTCTATTATGTATTGCACCAAATTGTATTTGGTTAACTGTCATATTAGTTGCTGTATGTGTCAAACGCACGAAGTGGTGAAACTGTACGATGGCTTGTACATACGAAGATGGCGGAGACAGCAACTCAATGCTCCATATAGTGTACAGTAACACGACAATATTCACAGATGTTATATTCATATTTCACGTCACTCGTATGAAGCAATTATCATTGAAGTCAAGTGTATCTATATATGACCTACTACCTTAAATACCATGTGCTCGTACTTGTGTATGCCTGATAAAGGTAGATACGTGGCTATACACAATCTTTCAACACGCACGAACTACTACATGCATAATTATATCACACAAAATGCTCGAGGTAATCGCCAAACCATTTAAATGTTCAACTCTGACATTCAAACGATGTATTGTCTATTAGATATACATGACTTGTTTTGCCCGCATCGTGATATGTCATTGGAGAAAATGAGTTGTATGGCCAATGCGACCGGTGTTGACACAGACCAGCCTGCATGCGCACAGTCTGGTCTGGATCTGCACTGGTCGCCATTCAGTCGGCGAAGCACCCGTCATGCTTGTAATAAACAGCATAGACTACAGGAGGCTACAAGGAGAGCGCGAGAAGTTCAGCAGCTAGACTGGCCACAAATGCTATAAGCCAATTGTATTCAATCACATTTCCAGTTCCGGTCGACATACCAGACTGATTGCATATCCCGGCCATTGCCCGAGGCCGCTTACAGCATTCGAACGTGCTAAAATAAAATAAAATTGTACGTAAACCCGTCACTGCACAAGACCGCTTACGTCGTTCGTGCTTGTAAAATCGACATAAAACTGTCTGCATGTTCCTGTACACGGCTTATTTGTGGCTGTGACTGGAGAAACGGGGCTTATGTGTTTTGCGACCAGTGTAGATCCGTATCAGTTTTTCCATCCTTATCAGGATCCGCACTTTTTGCCATTCCATCAATGAAACACCCCTCATGCTTCAAACAAGCGATACATATCGCTGTCAAACTGCAAATGGGTGTTATTTTATCAGAAGCTAGACTGGCCAAAAATCCCATAATTCCCATTTCTCCAGCCAGTTTATTATGGCGCACGCTTGTGGTCTTTCCACATTATGTAGTGAATGGAACTCTATATTTAGCTGTTGTGCCGGAGGATAATTACTGGTCAATGAAAGCCATTTTTAAGCGCTTTGGAAAAAAAATGGGGTGTATTTTGAGTTGGCGCTTTCCGTCTGTTCGCCAGTTTATTAACACGTTACAACATGCGTCCCAGTATGTTTCTTAGCTAATAACACCGCCAATATTGAACACAACAATTATCTCGTGCCATGGTATATGTCAGAAACGGGTGTCTACCATTTCACTTTTATCCATGACCTTGACCTACGTTCTTTGTTTCACTGACCGATATTGAGCTCACTTTAATCAAGATTCGAGTATATCAATCAATATTAAGCTACCGAATCATATATATGAATCAATTAAATCAATCAATTCGGTTCATGTCAGTCGGTCGATTGATCAATCGATCAACAGTTGAAGGAGTGGCTGGCAGGTAGCTCATCAAGTTGCTCCTTGTCATAGGCGTAGGAGCGTTTCAATTATTGGGGGGGGGGCCAAGTTGGTAAAAAGTTGGTAAAAGCGAATTTATTATTGACAAAAAAAACAAACGTTCTTCATCTTAATATGGGGGGGGGGGCCTGGCCCCCCCCACTTACTTTTAACAATATTGTGGGGGGGGGGCCAGCCCCCCCCCCCCCACATGTCCAACAATATTGTTATATCATCAATATTCGGGGTGGTGGGGGGCAGGCCTCCCACTTATTATCCCGATTGGATCGGGGCCCCAACTTACTTGTGCGCAATGCACAACATTTCAGAGCCAAATCTCCAAAACCAGGTGTGCGAAGGTGGTCGTTCTTGTGCGTGACACACATTTGAGTTGATATGTATGCAAGGGTGAAGTTTTGTTAAAATATTCCATATGGTTGCAACTATTTATTGTGTGGATACATCAACGTTTACTGATGGATGAACGGGGCGGTTTTAGCCCCCACAGTTTCAACTGATTACTTACAACATGCGGCTGGCTATCTTCAGACTTGTTCTTGTAGAAACAAATCGCGGCCACCAAACTTATTGTTGTTGTTGTTGTATTCCAAAGTTCCACCGCTTATTTTTCGGCGCACCCCTTCAAGCCACAAGACAGGAAGGGTGACTTGACATTTTATAAGTTCTGTCTGTATTAACGAACATGATTGAAAGCGGTGAAGCCGGGATAAAACTCGTATAATTGATGAACAAAAAGAATAAGGTCTACACAGGAAATTTCATCCACCAATTATTGGGGGGGCCAAAGCATATTCTGGCCCCCCCCCCCCCCACTCCAAATATTGGCCCCCCTGCCCCCCCCCCCCCCCCCCCCCCCCCCCCCGGCTCCTACGCCACTGCTTGTATACTGTTACGAAGTTTATTTGTTTATTTTCATTTTGAAACTACATGTATCAGAAAAAGAAGTGTAAATATAAGTAATAAAAAACATGGGCTGTCGCGTTAACTGTGATATGAATAACATTTGTTCTGTTTAAAGTGCGTGGAGTCGGACCAAATGCTTCGAACTCCACACACGTGAAACAGACCAACTGTTATTCACCACAGGAAACGCAACAGTCCATGGTTTTATTCCTTAACCCTTTGAACCCGACAGCCCGATATAGCGGTTTATGCAAACAGTGCACATCCAGATGAGCCGGCTCATCAGGATCTGCATTTTTTGCAAGTAGTTTTCATATTTCTTAGAACAAAAACACCCCATTTTCATAAATGGACGAATCTGAAAATCATTTTGTGACCATTGGATTGGTCGGAACATTAGCATATCACAGTCCATTCCAGTTCCTTAGGATTAAATCGATATTATTTTTGTATTTTTTCTGTAGCATATTTCCTTTACATATGTATTACACTAGTGTACTGTACTCATTTTACGAGTTTCAGGCTCAAGCACTTGTGCTGAACCAATATATTTCTATCGATCACGTTTCTCTCGTTTCAGATGTAAACCGTATTGACTGACGGGATTTAATTGCTGGCAGCCCTAACTCCATTAAGTGACATTATACCACAGGAAACAAGTGGGTGATACAGCGGAGGCGGACCATTACACAATTGAGTTACCAGCGGCCTGTGTAGGAGATACGCTACTGGCTTCGGCAGATGTTATTCAAAGTTCAATAGTCGGATATTTATAGTATATATAGTGTCAGTAAATAAGATTGTGCGGACAGAGGACAATTCATAAACATGCATGTGGAGATATCAGTGGCGGTGAATTTTGTGATCTCCTACCTGTACAACAAGCTGCCGCGGCGGCGGGTGAGCCTGCTAGGGGCGGAGCTGGAGAAAGGCCTCAAGAAAAAGTTTGAAGGTCACTGGTATCCCGATAAACCGTTCAAAGGATCCGGTTTCCGATGTGTGCCAGTTACCGGAGAGAAAATCGACCCCGTTGTGCTGGTCGCAACGCGCGCTGTGGGGGTAGGTCTTGAAGAGCTGAATAACACATTGCCAAACGAACTTACCCTTTGGATAGATCCAAACGAAGTCTCTTACAGAATCGGCGAGAAGGGCCAAATAAAACTACTATACAGTGACAGGAGCGCCGAAGACGAGATTAATGAAACCGTCGACACTGAGGTTCAGAATACAAACCGTGGATTTAATCCGGACGCTCAAAGTTTCAGCCCAGACGGACAGTCGTTTATACCGATCGATGGTTTCGCGGCATCTCTCGACAACGCAGACGTTCTGTCGCCATCACTTGTCCCCTCGGATGGCCTTTCGGTATCCCTCGTGACCACCGACAGCCTTTCGCCATCTGTCGGCACTGCCGACAGCCTCTCAGCGTCTCTCGGAAGCCTGTCGTTGACTCCAACAACTGGTGGCATGTCTCCATCTTCTCCCATCTCCTCGTCATCATGGGCTGGAAGTCAATCGGCATCGCCATCTGGCGGCGCGCCTTTTCCGTCAGCTTTCTCGGGACCGTCCGGAAATGGCGGAACTCAGTCGACTTTACAGGCGTACCTTCAAAAGACTGGTCATGGAAACAACATGCCAATGTTCACGACGGCGACATTCGCGCAGACGAAATTCGGATCAACAAAATTGAAGACAAGCGCCAAAAGGCCGACCCGTTTGTCTCCCACGGAATTCGGTAACTATTTCCGGGAAAAGAGCGTCGTCATGCAGAACGCGGATGTTCTGAATTCCCAGCGATCTCGCTCCCTCTCGCCACGTGACCCGCGAGTGGAGTTTCTCATTGATCAACAAACCCGTCTGCTTCACAGTCAACAACAACAACAACTGCAGCAACAGCTACAGCAGCAGCTGCAGTTCCAACAACAACAACAACAAAGTCAGCCGCTGAATTATCCAGTCCAGCAGCCATTTTTCCCAGGTCTGCAGCATCACCATCAACAACAACAACAACAACAACAACAACAACAACAACAACATCCACAACAACAACAACAACATAACCGGCTAAGTATTCCAGCTGACCCCCGTAGAATGGCTGTCCATAACCAGCACGGGGTGGGGGCCCTCCATGACATGTTCTCCGGGCCGTCGCCGCTCCAGTCGCCCGGCCAGTCCCCAGGCCACACTCCCGCCATGGGCCAGTCACCCATGGGCTCCCCAATGCATTCGCCAATGAATTCCATGGAGGTTTCTCCCGAGGCCCAGAAACAGTTTATTGACGGGCTGAACGTCAACAAGGTCCCGTATTCCAGTCAGTATCACCATTTACTCGTGGCAAACTAACTCACCCCTGCGTGTACAGTATAACCTCGCTAAACCGGACGCAAGTTACCTTTGTTAGCTTCAGTTTCATTGTTTTCTTTCTCGTACCAGATGGTAATGACACACACACACACGCACGCACGCACGCACGCACGCACGCACGCACGCACGCACACACACACACACGTGTCCTCTTCGCTGACATGGTTTCAATGAAACATACCTAAACTGTTATCACTTACCCCTGTTGGCTTACGTTTCATGGGTTTCTTGTCTTCTCCGATGATAAAGACTTTTCATGATCGCCAGTCACGCATACATCTCTTCTTCGCTGACATGATTTAGAGGAACATCTCCAAATTGGACGTCATTTACCTCTCTTGTCTTAAGTTTCATGGGTTTCTTGCCATCTCCGATGATAATGCATTATCATCATCTCCAATCACACACACATGTTCTGTACGCTGACATGATTTTAGTGGAACATCTCTAAACGATGGTTACCTCTGTTTGCTTAAGTTTCATTGGTTCTGCCATATCCAATGATAATGACTTTTCATGATCGCAAATCACACATCCTGGAGTAGTCATATGCATGATATATAATGGAACATCTCTAAACTGGACACCTTTTGGGGACCTCCATCTTATTTGTATTTAACCCTTAGAATGTGGGAGACGTAACGTGTCGTTTGCTGTTGTTTTATATGACGTCTCCTTCTAAATGAAAACATGGTTTGACGACACTTTAGGATCATTTCCATTGGAAATGATTCTAAAGTGCTGTAAAACCATGTTTTTATGACAAAAGAACAACAAAAACACAGCAGACGACCGAATTTAATTTAGCACAGTAAGAGTTAATGCAAAGACAAGTGTAGCTAACCCTAAATCCTTGTGTTAAAGGTACATGCCCACTCAGTAGGCTCAAACAGTTCTTTATAGGAATTAAATAAGCGTATGATTGTGTCACTATTCCACCAGTTTTAAAACATACGAGTGCCCGCTATACATATATAATCATTTAGTAATATTTGTTTTACTGATAGTGACGCGCGGTGGTATCGGGTTATTTTCATATGCACATGAGGCATGATTTTTTTAATTATTTATACTAATAAAATGCGTCAACAAATTATATTTTCGACAGATTATAAAGTGATCATTGCACATCAAAAAATAAATGCGGAGAATAAATAGTATGTCCATTAACATTTTAATGAAACGGTTATTGCCCATGATATCAGTGTGGAAATTTGAGCTTAATATAAAATGTATAATAATTCCAATCAATATGTGGGGTAATGGTGAATGAATGTTTATTTTGCCAGACAATGTCTCAGGTGATGTCTCTGATATAAAGAACAGTTTGTGCCTACTGAGTGGGCATGTACCTATGGACATATGGACATGCTGTTACACGTACATACACCACTTATACTGGGCTTTCGCCTAATAAACTGGGCATTCTGAAATATGTGATCAGTATAGATAGCGGTGATATATGGTCCTCCGGCTGCGAAAAGGTACACTAAGACACGTGCGACCAGCGTAGACCTAGATCGGCCTGATATGTGGCCGATTTCACCAAAATTGCAAAGTATACTTATCTTTGAGGGAGAAATTTTCAATTTCAGGATAAATTTATACATTTTTAGCTCGACTATTCGAAGAATAAGTAGAGCTTATGTTGTCACCCCGGCGTCGGCGTCGGCGTCACGCCTTGGTTAAGGTTTTTAGTCAAGCTTGTATATGGAATACTACTGGCCCTACACCCACCATACTTGGACAACTTCATCTCCTAGTGATGTACATCAATAACCCCTGATCTATATTTGACCTTGACCTACATTTCCTCTTGAATTACTTGGTTAATTCCCCTTGGTTAATGTTTTTAGTCAACCTTGGTTAAGGTTTTTAGTAAAGTTTGTATATGCAATACTACTGGCCCTACACCCACCATACTTGGACAACTTCATCTCCTAGTGATGCACATCAATAACCCCTGATCTATATTTGACCTTGACCTACATTTCCTCTTGAATTACTTACTTAATTCCCCTTGGTTAAGGTTTTTAGTCAACCTTGGTTAAGGTTTTTTTTCAAGCTTGTACATTGAATACTATTGTGCATCCAGACACCATACTTCGACAACCTTTTCTCATAGGTATGTACATCAATAACCCCTGATCTATATTTGACCTTCACCTACATTTCCTCTTCAATTACTTACTTAATTCCTTTTGGTTAAGGTTTTTAGTCAACCTTCTATATGGAATACTACTGGCCCTACACCCACCATACTTGGACAACTTCATCTCCTAGTGATTTACATCAACAACCCCTGATCTATATTTGACCTTGACCTACATTTCCTCTTTAATTACTTAATTCCCCTTGGTTAACGTTTTTAGTCAAGCTTGTATATGGAATACTCCTGGCCCTACACCAACCATACTTGGACAACTTCATCTCCTAGTGATGTACATCAACAACCCCTGACCTATATTTGACCTTGACCTACATTTAACCTTGAATTACTTACTTAATTCCCCTTGGTTAAGGTTTTTACTCGACCTTGGTTAAGCGTTTTACTCAAGCTTGTACATGGAATACTATTGTGCATACAGACACCATAATTGGACAACCTTTTCTCATAGTGATGTACATCAATAACCCCTGATCTATATTTGACATTGACCTACATTTCCTCTTGAATTACTTACTTAATTCTCTTTGGTTAAGGTTTTTTAGTCAAGCTTGTAGATGGAATACTCATGGCCCTACACCAACCATACTTGGACAACTTCATCTCCTAGTGATGTACATCAACAACCCCTGACCTATATTTGACCTTGACCTACATTTAACCTTAAATTACTTACTTAATTCCCCTTGGTTAAGGTTTTTACTCAACCTTGGTTAAGGTTTTTAGTCAAGCTTGTAGATGGAATACTATTGTGCATACAGACACCATACTTGGATAACTTTTTCTCATAGGGATGTACATCAATAACCCCTGACCTTTATTTTACCTTCACCTACATTTAACCTTCAATTACTTGGTTAATGTTTATAGTCAAGCTTGTATATGGAATACTTCTGGGCCTACATCAACCATACTTGGACAACTTCATCTCCTAGTGATGTACATCAATAATCCCTGACCTATATTTGACCTTGACCTACTTTTATTATCCTTGGATTACTTAGTTATCTCCCATTGGTTACGTTTTTTACTCAAGCTTGTATATGGAATACTCCTGGGCCTACAGCAACCATACTTGGAAAACCACGCATCTACGTCCAAGGTCAAGGTCACTGTTGAAGGTCAAAGGTCAAACCTATTGAAATTCCGTTCTTCTCTATGTCTTCTACACCGATGCATGGATTATCAAATGGCTTGGCACAAATGTTTCTCATGATGAGAAGATGTGTCCCGATCAATAACCACGCACCTACGTCCAAGGTCAAGGTCACAGTTGAAGGTCAAAGGTCAAACCTATTGAAATTCCCTTCCGCTCTATATCTTCTACACTGATGCATGGATTATCAAATTGCTAACCACGCACCTACGTCCAAGGTCACAGTTGAAGGTCAAAGGTCAAACCTATTGAAATTCCCGTCCGCTCTATATCTTCTACACCGATGCATGGATTATCAAATGGCTTGGCACAAATGTTTCTCATGATGAGAAGGTGTGTCGCAATCAATAACCACGCACCTACGTCCAAGGTCAAGGTCACAGTTGAAGGTCAAAGGTCAAACCTATTGAAATTCCCTTCCGCTCTATATCTTCTACACCGATGCATGGATTATCAAATGCCTTGGCACAAATGTTTCTCAGGATGAGAAGGTGTGTCTCGATCAATAACCACGCACCTACGTCCAAGGTCAAGGTCATAGTTGAAGGTCAAAGGTCAAACCTATTGAAATTCCCTTCCGCTCTATAGCTTCTACACTGATGCATGGATTATCAAATTGCTAACCACGCACCTACGTCCAAGGTCACAGTTGAAGGTCAAAGGTCAAACCTATTGAAATTCCCTTCCGCTCTATATCTTCTACACCGATGCATGGATTATCAAATGCCTTGGCACAAATGTTTCTCAGAATGAGAAGGTGTGTCTCGATCAATAACCACGCACCTACATCCAAGGTCAAGGTCACAGTTGATGGTCAAAGGTCAAACCTATTGAAATTCCCTTCCGCTCTATATCTTCTACACCGATGCATGGATTATCACACTATGCCCAGGGTCAAGGTCACAGACTTGATGCGTTTGAAACCTTAACGCTCGGCTAAATGGCTTATGATCAAAAATGCCTCGTTTTCTTTGGCTGCCAGTGGGGGTATTCGTGTGCCGACAGGCCACATTTCTAGTTTCCCTTGCTTAATGTTTTTAGTCAACCTTTGTTAAGGTTTTTATGTAGGCCGCAGCCACCTTCTTTGTCAAGCTATGTGTACATCGACAACCCTCGTAGTCGAGCTATGCTGTTCTCCTACAGCTCTTGTTAATATACTGAATTTATTACATTATCACAGCCAAAATGGCTGTGATAATGTAATACATTCACTATAATAATGCTGCATGCTTTTAATCATGAAATATGTGCAGTGGTTAGTTCTATATGAAATAATGCATTTCGGGAAAAATAAATTATTACTCCCTCAAAGTACACTTTGTTAGATAAGTATGCTTTGCAACTTTGGTGAAATCGGCTACTGGACATACGCTAGTCGCCATTGAGTTTCTGAAATATCATTGATTTCATCATCAAAAGTATGTGTTCATTCTCCGACTGTATGAATGTGCAAGCGGATCAATAATATAAACTTGTTGGCTGCAAATGTCATAATCAGTCCCCCAGCTGGCGCAATTATTACCACCATACAGCTGAAGAGCCATCAACACTGCAGTAGAACGCATTAAATTTGAAGGGGGCAGTTGAAGAAGGGAGCTAACTCCATCAGAGACTTAGCCCCCCTCCCATATTCCACTTGCCCTTCAATTCAATGAATGACGAGCAACATAGCCGTGATCTGGCTTCGCGCATTCGCAGACCGACCTGGTGCTTCGTTGGTCGCTAATTTCGTTATGTACTCTTTGTCAGAAGGCGGCCCGTTTTATGTTCGTGACATTGTTATATATTTATATGAAATCCAAGTTTATAGGGCACTGTACTGTATTCGTAATAATTAATATGTCCAGCCATGGGGAAATGTACCTAAATAAAAGCAATTGACCAGTATTGTCAATAACATACACCGCTGACATGCCAGCAATCGGAGCATTGTCCACTGTATTAGTTAATATATCGATGGTCTAGTAACATAAGGTCGTAAGTGCTATGCTAAAGCATAGCAATTACGACCTTATGTTACTAGACCATCGATATACCAACTGTAGTAGGTCTTTTGTAATAGTTCATGCTAGCAATCCGAGTATATAATTATTGCTGTTTTAAATGGATAACAGTGTAGGACTTTATTGAACTTTTCATTCGTCAAGTTTAATAGTAATGCTAAGTAATGTATTAGTTCAGTAACTAATATAGATGACAAATACATACAAGTCTTTATTGACCTTTTCGTTTCATTGGGTTTTCTTTTTGGGGTTTTCGCAAAATGTAATATAAATTCAAAATTGCTCTAGCAATTGCTGACACATTAGGAAAACGTAGATATAAGCTACACGGCTACAACTACGGTGAGGCGTCGTTAGCAAATGATACGACGGTAGTATAAAGTAGAACCTCTATAAACCGGACACACAGGCAATTTCCATATCCTTCATTGTATTGATTAAATTGTCATCTATCTATGATGATAATGTCTGTTCAAGTTCGCACAGCACAACCGTATGCCTTAATAGTCATAAGCCTCATTTGCAATGGGACATCTCTAAACCGGAAAACATGGGGACCTCCCAGGGTGTCCGGTTTATAGAGGTACCACTGTACCATCTCTGTGTACATGAGCTTTATCTCATCACAAGTGCTCCTGTAGTTGCTGATATATTGCGGAAAACGTAGGTTGAAGAGGACATGAATAGCACATGCCTGTGACCTACTTGACACACCGTGGTAAGGACTAAAACATCGTGTGATGCGGGCAACGCGACCCTGCCTCGTGATATACTGTCGACTCTACCTATTTTAGACGTTTCTTCCAATCCGGAGAGTGTGGGTTCACACCTCGCCTAGGGATGTCAGCCGCAATAGCTCAGTGGTAGAGCATCGGACTACGGATCGAAAGGTCCTGTGTTCCAATCCCGACACTGGCCGATTCGGCGTGTCCTTGGGCAAGACACCTTCGTGATAGCCTAGTCCTATCGGATGGGGACTTAAATAGTCGGTCCCGACATGCAAGGTCATCGAACCAGTGCCGTCGTTAAATCAAAACATTTACATTTACATTTCCTCGCCTAGGGCATTACAAATACTTTCATATTATTTCCATCCCACTGGGGGTTGTTTCACTAAACTTCCTACCACTAAAATGTTCGTAAGTGCAAAATTATGATAGTCTGTAAATTTCACATTAACACTGTTTTCTTGTAAATAATTGTTGGATTTACATTTATTGAGCATAGGCTTCATATACAGCCTATGCTCAATAAATGTAAATCCATCAATTGAAATTTACAGACAATCCTAAATTTGCACTTACGAACATTTTAGTCGTACGAAGGTTAGTGAAACGGGTCCCTGGTCTGTATGATGAGACCTTAAACTGTTGTCCCGCCTCTGTATGACTTGCTGGGACGTTAAACCTATTAACTTTCACGAAAAAATACCTTTCCTACCATATTCTCGACTGTTGTCCGCAACACATCTATTTTAGGTCCAATGCACATGTGTATTATTTCATGATTGGCTATTAATAGCTGGACATTATGGCTGGGCAGAGACTCGGTCTAGAATTCAATTTCGAAGATTAAATCAAATCAATACGCCGTTTGTCTCCACATGTTTTCATCTCTGTGATCGCGATAATGGTATAAATGAATAGAGAAGTTAAGGACCTGACAGTATAATGTATTATCTTGCATTCTTTAACAGTACAATCAATTCTGTGCAGATTTTCGTCTCAGCGACGGTGTCTCAGGAGTATTGTTGTCTTTCTTACTAGGTCAAGAAAATGAAATAAACTAATTATTCCAGAGCTAGTAAAACAAGGTGCATGATCACGTGGTTACAAGAACAACAACAACGTCGCCCACTCCAAAGTAAGTATTATTTGATAGTTTCCTTAATATGAAACGATTTTGATGAAATATGGCGCAGCAAACACGTCTTCATGAGCTGCATTTGGTGGTCTATAGAGTTTGGCACAGACTTATGTCGGAGACACGGAAATCGATTATTCGCAAAAACGGCAGAATTTTGTGCGAAAATATACAGAGACCACCAAATGCAGCTTAACAAGACGCGTTTGATCAAAATCCGTTAAGTAATAAGGACACTATAAAGGAATACTTACTTTGAATCGGTACTTGTTGTTGTTGTTAGTACCACGTGATTATACACCTTGTAAAATATACTGCTGTTTTCGTACATTATGTAATTTTAACACATTACGTTCGTAATACATGTACACCTTTACGGGTATGAAATATTTAATATTTTATTTTTATATTTGTTATTTCTCAATAAAAGTATATGTTGTGACCACTCATTTGAACCGTCTCGATGAGACGGTTCAAATGGTGGTCACAATATATACTTCTAAGCACAAATAAAGAAGATATTTAAGATTTTCCACAAACAAAATGGTATACCCGTAGCATGAAATGGGTTAATGTTTTTGTTTCCAGTTCATGTACACCGAATACATGCATTCTATATTTAAACAGTATTTCTTACAAAATGTGTTGCTTTTTATATAATTGGCAATCTGATAAGGGCCAACATCATTCGAAATTGGTATGGGGAACATTCTCAATGCGTCTAACAAAAAACACAGATGAGTATCACACTGCAGAGAGTAACAAACTTGCGGTAGTTATAAGTACGAAAACTACTGATAAACACGGTAGACGCTGATGAGACGGCGCGTCGACAATGTATGTGTGTGACCTTATGGTCTGCATGGTTGCATGTAGTTTGTTATCCGTTGATCTTAAAATTGCGTTCAATTGATTGACTAGTGAACAGTGTATACAAAACAATGGTTAGATCAGACTGTGCCAATATATAGCCTAATCTGGGGCAACACTTTCCTCAAACATATTTGGTACAATTTTCCCATGGCTGGATGTATGTTGAGGTCACGACTGATGAGAAATTAATCTCTGAGTAAATACCATTGCACATGATCAGATAAATCTGCCCTCATCTCACATCGCGCGTGGTGCGAACATAACGCATATAACTTGCAATAGAACGAGATGAAGTGGGGCGTCTTAATGAAACTCGGGACTCTGCGGTGTCGCGGATGCAACATCACGGTCTTGGGCTATGTTTGTGGTAATTGTTTAATGATAAAAAGCCTAATCATGATTTTAACACAGTTGTGGCTGTCACTGGAAAATGGGGCTTATGGGATTTGTGGTCAGTGTAGCTCCTGATCGAATAGCACACTCATGTAGCCTGATAATGATATATATTGCTTGTTACATTCGTGACGGGTGTTTTATTGATGGAATGGCGAACAGTGCAGATCCTGATCAGACTGTGCGGACGCACAGGCTGATCAGGATCTACACTGGTCGCAATAAGCCCAATGTATCCATGATACTCACAAGTATACATGCCTATATAACCGTACTAGCTTAAGTATTGTTACACTGCATATGTAAATATATTTTTCTACAATCATTGTTTGATCATCAGTGTATGTATAATTTATTTGGAATCACATGGGAATACACATTGAGGTACGAACATACACTATCACGTGCGTTAACATCGCTTGCCAGTTTTGGCCAATGTTTGTAAAACATGCTCAACTGTTGGCCAACGTTTGTTTAAAACGTTTTGAGACTGTAAGTGTACTCAAAAGCAAGTAACATGATTGGTCGATCTTGAACTGCTATGCTCACGCTCAGCCAATTAGAATACAGTATTTGATAGGGAACTTATATTTCAAGTAGATCCTCAGACCGTTTCATAATTGAAGGGTTCATTGGAAGAAGGGAGCTAAATCCCATATGGACTTAGCCCCCTTCTTCCACTGGTGCCTTCAATTGCGAAGCCTTCGCTACTTTCACGCAGTCGGTAGTGTAGTCGTTACCCGATTATCAGGGATATGCTTAACCATTTGAACCCGAAATCCCGCTATATCGGTTTATGCAAAAAGTGCAGATCCAGATGAGCCGGTTCGTAACGAGCCGTCTCAACAGGATCTGCACTTTTTGAAAGTAATTTTAATATTTTTGAGAACAAAAACACCCCGTTTTCATAAATGGACGAATCTGAAAATCATTTTGTCACCATTGGATTGGTCGGAACATTAGCATATCACAGTCCATTCCAGTTCCTTAGGGTTGAAAGGGTTAAGGTGACACACGCGTGACACGTACATTGTCATACATAGGATAACGCAGCAGAACTTCTCTAAACCAGACACGCTGAAAACCTAGGCGTGACGTCATTATTTTTGATGGTGTGCCCTGACATGTATCTGTAATGATAATGTATGTTCATGATTGAAAAGGACACAAATATGTCTGGGAGTTCTCATATGCATGAGCTGCAGCGGTACCTCTCTAAACCGGACACCCTGGGAATATTTCAGGGTGTCCAGTCTTGAGATGTTCCGCTGTAATTATTAGCGATTAGAATGACACGTTTCTGTATTTTCATGACTGGGCAACACAAACATGTCTTTGAGTTCTCATGTACTTGAACTACATCGAAATATCTCAAAACTGGACACCCTGGGAACCTCACAGCGTGTCCAGTTTTGAGAAGTTTCGTTGTAATTACTAATAATTACAATGGCCAGTACTTGCACGTTTAGTGGTTGTATTTAAAGGTATAATGACGTCATGAATGACTTCACAATCACAGATTTTGTTTTTTAAGTTCATGAGTAAATGAATTGCAATATTTATTAGTTGAATGCTTCACAGATGCACAGTATTTAGTAGAATTGTATATATTATCATATATGCGCTACATATTGTGTCCATGTATATCACATTACTTTTCATATTTAGTTACTTTTGCACATACATATGCATATACTTAGATTAGCCCATGTATGATAAAACCTCTCTTATCGCATGTCTGTTTAGTATATGTTATTCTACAAACGATAAAGACCTGGGGGCCGTTTCACTAAACTTCGTACGACTAAAATGTTTATAAGTGCAAATTTAGGATCGTCTGGAAATTCCAATTGATGGATTTACAAAAAAACATTGTTAATGTGAAATTTACAGACTATCATAATTTTCCACATACGAACATTTTAGTCGTACGAAGTTTAGTGAAACGGCCCCATGGTTGATAAATTAAGAGATACGTTCGTTAAAGTGACGCCGGTGTTTTCGTCGCCGGGGTCATTTTTGACAATACATGTAATCAAGAAATGTCATAAGTTAATATGTTAGTATTATGATTAACTATATTAGTTTATTAGCATTAACTACGCAACATTTCCATCATTCAGTCTACTCAGCTATGCCTTATTTGCCTTATTCAATCCACGTTCATTTGAAAGGATGTAATATTTATTGTCTATCCTTTCTCAAGTTTTGCTAAAAAGAAATACGATGACGAGTGAACATGGTAACATGTGGAGAGATGATGGATATAGTGATAGTGAGATGCAATTCCCGAACATGGGAACATGTTGAGAAATGATGACTATTATAGGAATGACATTTCCAAAATGACACAATTATTAAAAAGGGCAGCAGACTAAGTTTCGACGATAGTCCGTAATGGTATTGCTACAAAAGCGAAATAAAAGTTTATTATAGGAATGAATGGCCCTTTTGTGGAATTTATCGGGGTATACACTTGGAAAAGTCGCGGGAATACTGGACGAAGGCCTGAAGGCCTCGTCCAGTATTCTCGCGACTTTTCCAAGTTTATATCCCCGATAAATTCCACAAAAATGCCATTCATTCCTTATAATTCCAGCATTTGAAATAAATTCATCAAGAAAATGTGTTTATTTTGACAGACGGCAGCCATTTGTTTACATTGACAGCACTGACAGCGCACCTGTAGAAAGTAGTTCGGCATGGGAGTTTACTGGGATATACATTTTGGACAGAGACTAGCTACGGGCCAATCAAATGTTAGGGAATTGTGTAAATATGTTTGTGCTGGAATTATAGCGATAGTGAGGTGAAACTCCCGAACATAGGTAGCACCTATACTGCGTAGTAACATGTTACTGCCAACTATTACATATTTATTTCATTTGTCATGTATGACATATATCCACGCATATGTCAATTGTGTCATAGAAGCACGAGCATTTTGGCATGTACTGAACGACAATGAATAGTCGTATGATTTGTTGTAGAGCTACTGCTCCATACCAATGATTTAATCAGTAACCGCACGTGACTTTTCGTTCTGAGTACCATCATAGCAGTTGGCCAATAAGACCACTTCGCGCTATTAACCAACCAATAATATATTTACATCGACTATTGTCCGATATTAACTAGCCAATCACATATTGACATGGACTACCGCATGCTAATAACCAACCAATCACATGTTGACATGAATTACATAACAATATATGATTGGTTGGTTATTAGTGGGCACTGATGTTATTGGTCAACTGTCATTTATCAGGAAAGCTAAATGCATCTATTATGATTTGTGATTGGGTAGCGTGAACAATTAACGATTTGACAGAGACTTGATTGGTCGAGACTGTTATAAATTGAGTTCTCAGGAATGTTGTTCTGTGATGTGATTGGTCAGGAATGGTACATGCATTATTTTCTCTAGACAGCATAGTTCACGATAAAGCCGGATACTAAAAGTACAATGCTACTCAGTAGGCACAACCTGTTCATGTCAGGTTATAATATGGGGAGACAGATAGTTTTGTATATTCTGTAGATATGACATTTTCTAGCAAAGTAAACGTTCGTTCACCATTACCCCACGTATCATAAAAGTCTCTAACAGTCAAACCGTTTAGTAAGGCTGAGCGTATAGAGGATACAAGGATAGTGGCTTTTGATATAAAGTTTATCAGGCAATTATTGGAAGCGCTTAAGAATTACGCGGTCCAGCTTGAACAGCGTAGACCACGATCACACTGCGAGGATGTGCATCCTGATCTGGAGTTGCCCTGATAGGCAAGGCGATACAGTGGCATGTATGGCCAATGATGAACAACCACGCATGTGGCAATACAAGGGTGTGTATCTACCAGCCCATCTGGAGGAAAGGAATTATTTTATTATCATTATTTTTTATATTTGTACGTTTTTGTTTCAAGCAATTTCCTGATCCAAGTCTAAATATAGATCTCATCGGACGTAGTTCCGGCAAGCGGTGAATAACCAAGAATATGATATTGTTTCACTGTCGCTACATGATGTGTTCATGCGCAATTACCCAATAATAGGAGTTTCAGCATTCAGAACATAAATGGGTAGTTGGTTGATTTGTACGGAGCCCCGCAGGGGACATGGATTTTTTTTATTAATTCGTTCCCACGAAATAACAATTCGTTCCCTCAATTTAAAAATTCGTTCCCACGATATAACAATTCGTTCCCGCGAATTAACAATTCGTTCCCACGAAATGACAATTCGTTCCCTCAAATTAACAATTCGTTCCCGTGGGAACAAATTGTTATTTCGTAGGAACGAATTGTTAGATTGAGTGAACGAATTGTTATTTCGTGGGAACGAATTAATAAAAAAGAAGTCTACGTCCCCTGCGGGGCTCCGTAGATTAGAACGTGCATGACACATGTGTTACCAGTGTAGAACTGTGCCGAATACCCCTCCGACTGTATATTCAATATAGACCGCACAGTCTTGTGTTTTAACCCTTTCCCTGATAGAGACGACTTTTCACGCCTCTGAAGAAGATGTCTTTTGAAAACATTGTGGGAAAAGGAGAAATTGCTTGTAACAAGCAATTTCTCCTTTTCCCACAATGTTTTCTACTCTATCAGATAATTTAACCATCATTTGACCCAGCATTTGATTCTTTTATTCAGATGTTTTTGATTTGGAAGAGTCGAAATATCGCAAAACAGGGAAAGGGTTAATACACCTTCTAACCACAGGTGAAAGACTCTGATCGATGACCCGTAAAAAAATGAAATTGATAATCGTATTACCCCACCACAAAAAAGCACACATTCATGATCGTGTCCAGATTCATGAATTACAGTGAACCCTCTCTAAACAAATCGGTCGTTAAACACCATTACATCTACAACGTATTTAATTTTAGCCTGGAAATCCATTACCTATTTTTTTAAACGTAGTATTGTCATTATTCAGATGCAAACATATCAATACAATAATTAATTGATTTCACACATGTGCTTGACTAGAATTAGTCATTACGTATATAACATATTGTCGAGTAGGCCTAGTGTATTTTATATATAGAAATATGTATCATTCGCCTTGATTGTTAATAGTTGACCACTGTCTCACGTATATATGACCAGCCATGACAAGGTGGTCATCTGGGGCCCGTTTCACTAAACTTCGTACGACTAAAATGTTCGTAAGTGCAAAATTATGATAGTCTGTAAATTTCATATTAACAATGTGTTCTTGTAAATAATTATTGGATTTACATTTATTGAGCATAGGCTGCATATGCAGCCTATGCTCAATAAATGTAAATCCATCAATTGAAATTTCCAGACGATCCTAAATTTGCACTTACGAACATTTTAGTCGTAAGTAGTTTAGTGAAAAAGGCCCCTGTGGTATTGACCAGTGTAGCCTCTGATCAGTTGGTAAACTCATGCGTACTGAAGAGAAAGCGCATATGAGACACGCCATGTGATGTTGTACCTTTGGACATCTACGTAATTTCATTAAAAAATGTTTACAAAATTTACAATATTTTTCATAAATAAAGTCAAAAGTTGACAACGTTTTCCGAGTATATGTTCATGCGGAAAATATAGTACATTTTGTAAACGTATTTCATGAAATTACGCAGATGTCCGAAGGTACAAAATCATTGGCGTGTCTTCCGTTTTCTAAATGGCGAACCGTGAAGACGTGGATCGGACTACGCGGATGCGCAGTCCGATCCACGTCTTCACGGTTCGCCACGAAACCCTGGGGCTAATCTAGTATCATTCGCTGTTGAGACCAAATTCGTTTCATGGCTTATCATATAGAACTCATGTACTGCCAGTAGTCAGTTTAAATGCTGTTAGTAAGTAGATTTTTTGTACATACACTTGAAGAGTAATATATATTCATATTTTATATACCACTTGGTGTGATTGTATTATTGTTACGTGTTGTGGGATATGGTGAATTTTCTTATTATATATATTCTATATTTGTGCACGTTTGGTGTATTTTGTACATGTATTAATTAAGCTTATTTACTGAGCCAATCACGGAGTGGGAATATTGTGATCGGCTGGGTAGCTAAATATGCGGAGTTGTTTTTGTTTTTTATAGTGCGGATATTTTCCTTGTGACAATCCAACGTTTTATAGTATGTTTTTGAAGGAAGCATGTCTGGGAATTGGTAGTAAGTTATTGCCCTTTGATTCTGTTTATAGAAATACGGTTAATATGTGTATTTGTGACTGTAATTGGAGAACTGTGTTTATGACCTTATGATAAGTCTAGATCAATACCAGCCTGCACATCCACGCAGTCTGATACGCGTCTACATTATTCGCCATACAGTGAGTGAAGCATCAGTCGTACGTGTAATAAATTGTATTGCTCATAAGACTGCACTCAAGTAATAAGGTGACGTCTTCATGTCGCATATCTTGAAACAGACCATTGGAACGCGTCTCTGTATTATATGGACGGTACAAAGGGACATAGCTCATTACCATCTCCCATTATTATGAGACACGCCATGGCCAAAACGGACTTATCTTCAGGCTCTGAGCACTGTAGCTCCGGAACATTGTAAAGAAATCATTGTAACCTACCACTTCGCTTATATATACGGATAACCTTCATTCAATTTGTTTACATGCTGGTTTGAAATATGTTGTAAGATTCCAGTACATACTCACGTGATGAAGTAACAACCATTTCAATTATTTATGTTAAGAGATATATATGCTACCGGCTGGCAAACGTGATCTTACGTTTGCGATCAGCGTAGCCCCAGATCAGCCTGCGCATCCGCGCAGTCTGATCAGGGTCTACGCTGTTCGCTTTGCCATCACTGACGTAGACAAGCTGTCAGCATCACAACTATTACATTATAATTCTACTGGATGAATGTACAAGCGGAGAGATATATTCAATGGTTGCAAATGTCATTTCTCAGTCGGGTAATACGATTATTCCTAATCCTATTACTTTTAGGGGACGGGGCCAAGTGACTTTGGTGTGGTATGGACCTGGCTCCAGGTTAGATTATTCTATTTTCAGGGCTGAATATATATCTTTCTTCGATGTAAATATTCCGTTCTGATTTTGGGATTTCCCCCTAATGTAATATAGCAGGTTATATACGGGATCGAACCCGTTGGCCCGGCCTTAAATGACCTTAGCTGTTAATAGGCCGTTAAACACCAATAAATAAATCAATCAATTTTCTCAGCCGGTGGACCATACGTATAAGCTGGTCTAGGTCTACACTTGCCGTGAAGACAATAGGTCGCGTTTTGCCATGTCGCGTCGGATTTAGTTAACGAACAGACTCAAATACAGTATTGTAAACATGTTATGTGCAATTCCATGCGTCTAATTAATACTAGTTGTATACTAGCAGCATAATTATTAACTCTTTGCATGCTGGGACATTTGTGGGCTATAAATAGTTCAAAAACAGTAGACGACAATTCATTGCATTTTCATTTATCTTTCCCTATAAATGTCATGAATATGTCTTGGAATTTCATTAGAATCGAGTCTGGAGGACACAATTCTACTGAAATTCCAAGACATATTTACAGAGGAAATAAGAAACGTAATTTGTTGGATGTTATTTTCACCGCTAGCATGCAAAGAATTAACCATGAGATTGCTGGGAACGACATGTGTCGTCTGCTGTTGTTTTATACGTTGCCTTCCTTCTAACTAAAAGCATGGTTTGACAGCACTTTAGAATCATTTCCAATGGAAATGATTCTAACGTGCTGTCTAAGCACGTTTTTGACGAGAACAATGGAAAATGGAAAATAAACAGCAGACGACAAAATTTACTTCAGCAGTGTGAGGGTTAGATTGAAACGTTTTCAGGCATGTGTCTCTGATTCAACTACATGTGTGGGTGGTTGGTCGGGCGAACGCGACGGCGTAAATTACCGGTAGGGGTTCCTTCTTATAGGAATCACGATTTGTCTAGTTTGGCCCTCAGGTACGTTTTTATCTTTGGCTCTTTTGTTACCTGGGAGTTGAATTGTGTTATTGCCCATTATAAATGTAGTAAGATTATTACTGATCCTACTACGATTGGGAGGGTGGGGGGGGGTGGGGCAAGTGATTCTGGTGTGGCGAGGACCTGGATTCGGATCATGATTATTCTGATTTCAGGGCTGAATATATAGATTTTGTATTGTAAATATTCAGTTCTGATTTTGGGAACCCCTCTCCCCATTTGTACAGGTAAATATATGGGATTTAGTACTACAGTGGGGTCAGCGTGTAAGTGCACACACGAACGAATACAACAGGTTGGAACCAACCTGTCGTGTTCGTTCGTGTGTGCACTTACACGCTGACCCCACTGTAAACCCATTGAACCGGCCTAAAAATCTACTACATGTACAGCTACAATTTGGGCCGCTGTCCGATAAAAGGACAAATCACATTGTAGATTCATTCGCCAGTCAACATTCACGCGGTTTCATCATGACCAAACTGTTTGCTTGTATCAAGGATATTGTCTCTTTGACTGAATGGCGAACACTGTGTGACCTGAGCACACTGCGCGAATGAACATGCTGATATATAGATACGATTGTCGCATTAAGGTCAGGTATATTTTAAGTCATTTGAGACACGCCATATAATGTTGTACCTTCGGACATACTGCGTAATTTCATGAAATACGTTTACAAAATTTACAATATTTGCCGTAAATTGCGTCAACAGTTGACAATGTTTTCAGATTACATGCGGAATTATATTATTCCGCATGTACTCTGCAAATTTTGTCAACTTTTGACTTTATTTATGAAAAATATTGTAAATTGTGTAAACATATTTAATGAAATTACGCAGATGTCCGAAGGTACAAAATCGCATGGCGTGTCTCATTTGTGATACCGTGTGACAAAACGACGTTTACGGCCTGTGTAGATCCAGACCAGAATGCGCAATTTCTGCACTGGTCGTTATTCAGTCCGTGAAACAACTGTGATGTTTCTAGTAAACAATACGGACGCTGATCAGATTGAGTGTGCTAGCAGGGAGGGACTGAGTCTGTCCCGTATGTACAGCTTCATAGAAAATAGGTCAGCCCTCGCGACGCCGAATTAAATTGTGTCGTCTGCTGTCTGATTGACTTTTCTTTAGACGAAAACATGTTGTGACAGCGCACGAGAATCGTCTCCATTGGAGACGATTCTTACGTGCTGGCATAACATGTTTTTGTTAAGAAATAAGTTCAAAAATAAAAACACCAGACGACAATAATAGTTTCCCGCCTTTTAAAATGTAATGCTATTATCACAGGTTATGGTCCATTGTCACAATGCTTTCAATTAACATCGCCATGTGTACTGTATCTGTTTAGTTTCCGTGTAAACAAATGGTTGCATAGCAACGGGTTTCACCGTTCCATTGCGAACCCAATTTAACGTAGTTGTCAATGACGATGTAATATAGTCATTGTTTTCAGTGACGAAAATGACCCATCTGTCTCACTGTGTATTAAACCGTTGTTCGTCCATCAGACGGGAGGTGTACGCGCATGCGTAACTTAACTGTGAATTCATTCTTAAGAAATCACGAGGCATACCTTAGCGGTGAATCTGAGTGACTATTCACACCTGAGGCCAAGTGATCCCGTGTAATAATGGTTCCTGACACCAGATCAAGATGCTGTCTTTCAGTGCGGATAGTTTTTTTATTGTAATTTCAGTGCTGGTTGTATGGTATACCCGCACCTGCCATGTATGCTATTGCTGAACGGACGTAAAACCCCAATCAATTAATCAATCAATCCCCGGGTTTTTTTCACACTTGTATCCTTCCGTCTGTATATTGTTCCGATACGCCGTGCAATAACCAAGGTGCATGGTCACGTGGTTATAACAACAACAACAGTGGCTGAAAGTGTTGAAATCTTGAAAGTGTTATTTGATATTTTCCTTAATATGAAACGGATTTTGATGAAATATGGCGCAGCAAACGCGTCTTCATGAGCTGCCTTTGGTGGTTCATGGAGTTTGTCACAGACTTACGTCGTTTCAAAAAGGAAATCGATTATTCGCAAAAACGACAGAAGTTTGGGCGAAAATACAGAGACCACCGATAATAAGACGCGTTTGATGCGCCATATTTCATCAAAATCCGTTACGTAATAAGGACATTATAAAAGAATACGTACTTTGAATCAGATGGATTCTGGACATTTTAGTACGTGTTGTTGTTGTTAGTACCACGTGATCATACACCTTGATAACGTTAGTGGTCTAGTCAGGATGGAAAAATATACGGTGAATGTTCGTCACCAAACGGTGAATGTGGCTGTGACTGGAGAAACGGTGGTTATTTTATTTATGGCCAGTGTCGCTCCTGATTTGCTAGCACAGTTCTGCAGAATGACAAGGGTGTATACCGTTGGTTGCAAGCATGTCGGGTGTGTCACTGACTGAATGGCCAACAGTGTAAACCCTGATCACACTGCGCAAGTACAGATCTGGTCCTCCAGTAATCGCATTTATGGAATGCCAAATCTACGTAAACTCAAATAATTAATGCTTGCTCTAAATAATTAGAGCTAGTATTCACTATTTAGAGCTAGCTCCAAATCATTTGAAGAGCTCTCTAAATCATCTGGAGATAGCTCTAAATATTTAATGCTAGCTCTAAGTAGCAATAATTATTTGAGTTTATGTAGATTTGGCGTTCCATGAACTCCAACTCTACATAAACTCAAATAATTAATGCTAGCTCTAAATATTTAACGCTATCTCTAATCATTTAGAGCTAGCAATACTTATTGGAGTTCATGTATATTTGGCGTTCCATGAACACCAATAGCTAGCAATACTTAGTTGAGTTTACGTCGATTTGGCGTTCCAGGAACGCCAAATCTACATAAACTCAACTAATTAATGCTAGCTCTAAATAGTTAATGCTATCTCTAATTATTTAGAGCTAACAATACTTATTTCAGTTTATGGCGTTCCATACGCACTTCATGTCGTAAACGCCATTGTCCAGTCCAGTCCCCGTCACAGTCACATAGCTACTAGATGTAGATGTATTTCACAATGTGTAATTGTGGTCTCTCACAGTAATATTGTATTGAGAAAGAAAATCGCAATCATGAATGAACTTTCACAACAATGCAATGAAATACGCATTATTTTCTCGTTGTTTGCCCCGAGTCTCAAATATGCGCACACAGTGATGAAAAAAAGCGATTCTATTTTAGATTTGTACTGGTTTTTTTTCGATGCCATGTGATTTGCAGTCCGCAACAACAACATCCAGAGTGATATCTGAAACATCATCTGTGACACAGTGCATTTAAAGGGAAACTAATTGGTTACCTAAAATACTTATGCTACGTACAGGGCCTAGTTTGATCTCAACCGTCCGATTTTCTAGAAATACAGCCTTCCATAACATAGTATGAATCGAATTGTATACGATCTAGACAGGTTTTATTCATATTTTCACGATTGAAAACAATATGCCGTCTACATGTATGTGATATAGCTCTCGTGTTTGTTGTAGATACACAGGGCTCCAGATAAGAAATTAGTAATTGAGTATTGTCACTCCATCATTTCTGAAGCAATTGGGTATTTCAAAATTTAATTTGGTAAAATAAAATCACACTACTGTTTACACATCAACAGACAGCAATTATTGAATACTTTGCTTCGAAATGAAAACACATCTTGGCAAATACCAAGATGTGCTTTCATGGAAAATAAGAAATATATGCTTTATTTGTGGTCTGTTTATTGTTTTCTGCAGCATGATAAAGGAAGGTACCACAACATTTGTATCGCTTTTTGATACTCGCTACTTTTGATTCCAATTGGGGTTTTGGCAATTTAATTGGGAATTTAAGCAAATGCGCAGCTTATCTGGAGCTCTGGATACAGTCTTATACTGGCACGATACGATCTTTGACTCAACTGAACAAGTGAGAACTAAAACAAGTATTGCAATCTATATTTTATGGTATATTCTGGTAGTCTTGTTCGACGATTGTTGAACATACATGTACGGAGACCCGCAGGGACATGGATTTTTTTTTATTAATTCGTTCCCACGAAATTACAATTTAACAAGTCGTTCCCTCGAATTAACAATTCGTTCCCACGATATAACAATTCGTTCCCACGGATTAACAATTCGTTCCCGTGGGAACGAATTGTTATTTCGTGGGAACGAGTTGTTAAATTGAGGGAGAGAGTTGTTAATTCGTGGGAACGAATTGTTAAATCGAGGGAACGAATTGTTAATTCGTGGGAACGAATTGTTATATCGAGGGAACGAATTAATAAAAAAAAAAAAATCTACGTCCCCTGCTGGGCTCCGTATACATGAACATTAGAATCCTCCGAAAATAAAGGTTGTCTTGAAAGTTGATGTAAGTATATATAGACAGCATTTATTCTTTCTCATCTTGAAAATAGCAATATGTCTCCCGTATAATTATGTTGAATCACTTGTAAAATGGTATCTGGTTGTAGGCTGGCGGCCCAAAAGGCCACCCACCACGACACAATGGGGTTATTATGTGATTTATTATGGACATTGGTGTTGATTTTCAAGTAGATGGACCAGACCTGCTTACCCAACTCAATCGCCAACAGTGTAGATCCTGATCAGACTGCGCGGATGCGCAGGCTGATCTGGATATACACTGCTCGCCAATTAAATACACACCATTTTATCGCGAGTTACGTATCTTTTGGTAAACCCCTCAGTTATTATCAGTGGTTACAGTTAGTGATACATTGTGTGAAAAGGTTGTTCCAAATCATTAATGATGTTGTCATCGTTTATACCGTTACATATTTCTAAGTTTGTAATAAAATGGTTATATATTTATTTAGCTATTTATATTGTTTGTCTTACTTCAAGTGTAAATCCCTTTTCCTTGTATTATCCTCTGTACGTACATTATACCACAGGTAAAATACTCTGACAAAGGACCCGGAAAACGTCTCCTGAAAGTCACAACACTCACTTCTATATGATACTGTATAACATAGGACAAGCCATGTGATTTTGTACCTTCGGAAATCTGCGTAATTTCATTAAATACGTTTACAAAGTGTATATATTTTTTATAAATAAAGTCAAAAGTTGACAACATTTTCAGAGTAATATAATGTAGTCTGAAACTTTTGTCAACTTTTGACGTCATTTGCGGTAAAAAAAACACAACTATACATGTATTATATTAAATCACGCAGATGTCCAAAGGTACAAAATCACATGGCGTGTCTCATATGTGTCCGTGGCTGGAGAAATGGAGCTTATGGGAGCTGTGACCATTGTAACTATTCATCAAATAACGCACTCCTGTAGCTTGATAACGATCTGTGTAGCTTGTGAGATGCACCAAGGGTGTTCAATAATGGAATGCCGAACATCACATATTCTGGTCAGACTGTGCGCTAGTCGCAAAACACATAAGCGCCAATTCTCCACGGATGGGCTGTGGACTAGGGGATATGGCATTGGACTTCAATACTCGACGATGTGAGTTCAATCCTCATCATACGCGTGAACAATACTTTCATGGTATCGCATCCCACTGGTAGTTTCAGGCTCGCTCAAACACCACACTGTACGCTAACCGACAGCGCCAGCTAACGTAATGCATCCTAATCCAGCAGCGTGACCGGATCTACGATGGTTGGAAATGCACTATGATCCTGTGTGTTTGTCAGCCTCCCTTGTGTTTAGTCGGCAATCAGTTTCACTAAACTGTAGTATGGCCTCTGCGAAGAATGTAGTCCCAGACCAGCCTGTGCATCCCACAGTCTGGTCTGGGACTACATTGTTCGCCATTGAGTCGGTGAAGCACCCATCATGTTTCGAGCAAACACCTTACTTCCCTATTTATACCCCCCGCAACGAGTTGTGGGGGGGGGGTATACTGGAGTCAGGTTGTCCGTCCGTCCGTCCGTCCGTCCGTCCGGGCATGCGTGCGTGCGTGGATCGTGCGTGCGTCCGTGCGTCCGTGCGTCCGTAAACTTAACATCAGACAAATATTGTTATAACTTATATTTCCTTCATCTAAAATGCTCAATATTTCACACATGTATTCCTGTAAGGCTCTACTACCATGCTGTGCCAAATCCACGACTGTCCAACCCCCGCTGCTCCCCAAGGTCAATGTCAAATACTTAGTCTCTTTACAAAACTTAACATCAGAGAAATATTGTTATAACTTCTCTTTCATTCATCTAAGATGCGTAATATTTCACACATGCATTCCTGTAAGGCTCTACTACCATGCTGTGCCAAATTCACGACCGTCCAACCCACGCTGCTCCTAAGGTCAAGATCAAATACTTAGACTCTTTACAAAACTTAACATCAGAGAAACAGTGTTATAACTTCTATTTCCTCCATCTAAAATGCTTAATATTCACACTATTTCACCCACATACATTCCTGTAAGGCTCTACTACCATGCTGTGCAAAATCCACGACCGTCCAATCCCCGCTGATCCCAAGGTCAAGGTCAAATAATTAGTCTCTTTACAAAACTTAACATCAGAGAAATATTTTTATAACTTCTGTTTCCTTCATCTAAAATGCTCAATATTTCACACATGCATTCCTGTAAGGCTCTACTACCATGCTGTGCAAAATCCACGACCGTCCAATCCCCGCTGATCCCAAGGTCAAGGTCAAATAATTAGTCTCTTTACAAAACTTAACATCAGAGAAATATTGTTATAACTTCTGTTTCCTTCATCTAAAATACTCAATATTTCACACATGCATTCCTGTAAGGCTCTACTACCATGCTGTGCCAAATCCACGACCGTCCAAACCCCGCTGATCCCAAGGTCAATGTCAAATACTTAGTCTCTTCACAAAAGTTAACATCAGAGAAATATTGTTTTAACTTCTATTTCCTTCATCTAAAATGCTTAATATTTCACACATGCATTCCTACCATGCTGTGCCAAATCCACGACCGTCCAACCCCCGCTGATCCCAAGGTCAAGGTCAAATACTTAGTCTCTTTACAAAACTTAACCTCAGAGAAAATTGTTATAACTTCGATTTCCTTCATCTAAAATGCTTAATATTTCACACATGCATTCCTGTAAGGCTCTACTACCATGCTGGGCCAAATCCACGACCGTCCAACCCCCGCTGATCCCAAGGTCAATGTCAAATACTTAGTATCTTTACAAAACTTAACATCAGAGAAATATGTTATAACTTCTATTTCTTTCATCGAAAATTCTTAATATTTCATGCATGCATTCCTCTAAGGCTCTACTATCATGCTGTGACAAATTCCCGCTGATCTCGAGGTCAAGCTCACATACTTAGTCGTCATCAGAGAAATCGGTTATAACTTCTATTTCCTTGCTCGGATCTGCTTCACATTTCACACACGCATTGCTCCAATGGACCTCTACAACCCTGTAACAAATTCACGTTCATGAACTCCCGCTAAGCCCAGAGTCAAGGTCATAAGCCCACACACTTGGAAATTTTTACATATTTTAGGGGTACCTGGGCCCACACGGGGGTATTCCGTAAGCCTCGCTTACTGGCCAATCTAGTTGGCTACAGGAGGGCGCATGCCGAGCAAAAGCTACACTGTTCACAAATGTCATAAGCCCCATGTATCCACTAAGTTACAATTCAAAACATGGGCCATCATTGATGCATACTGAGCAAAAAAAGAAACTTTACTGTATCTAGTTTGTTCATATCTAGGTCCTTTCAAGAGATACATCAATGATGTTGATATGTATATGTCAAGTGACCATTTGGCAACACATCTGCATTTCTGTTGGAAATCTAAAAGTTGATCGCATACTCGAAATATTATGATTAAGGGAACATGGTGCAAAACTGAAAAACACAAGTTTCCATTGCATTTGCATTTCTGGTTGATGTTATCGATGAGAAAATGTTTTATGTTAGGTCGAAATTGAACTGTTATCTGTTTAATATATGTTGTGTCCACCACGGGCGTTTATTAGTCCTTTGACGTTTCGTCGCATGGAATTGACGTAATTTTGGACCATGGCGTTGTGAATAGCGTTCCATTCCCTGAGTACTGCATTGGCCAGCTCGTTAACATTGTTCGGCACATGCCGTTGTCGCACACGTCTCCCCAGCTCATGCCATATGTGTTCTATGAGACTCAAGTCTGGGGAGACAGCTGGCCACGGCAAAACGTTGATGTTGCTAGCGGCCAAATGGTTTCGAGTGGCGAGAGCCGTATGCGGACGCGCAGTGTCCTGTTGGAATGTTCCTGTGCCGTGTCTCTGCAGAAAATGGATCGCCTTTGCAGTAAGAATTTCGTTTATGTAGCGAGCGGCATTCATGTTTGCAAGAATGACAATGAGTCTTGTTTTACGCCCTCCCATCATCCCTCCCCAGACCATTACGCCACCACCCCCAAACCTGTCTCTCTCTCTCTCTCTCGTACGCACATTTGTGCGTAGCGTTCACCTTTACGGCGATACACTCGCTGCCGGCCGTCGGCGTGGCTGAGATTGAAGCGCGACTCGTCGCTGAACAGTACGGTATCCCAGTCACGTCGACGCCAATGACGGTGACGCCTCGCCCATTGCAGTCTGGCACGGCGGTGACGATTAGTTGAAATACTGCCAGTGTATGGCCTGTACGCCCTTACATGTCGTTCCTGACGTTTTAGACGAGTACGTATCGTTTGCCTGGACAAGCGATATTGTCGTGCCGTAACGGTTGCCGGCTGGAACCTATCGCGCAAATGCGTCAGTCGGATTGCCCGATATTGACGCAGCGTTGTAACACGCGGTCGCCCTGCCCTAGGACAATCAGCCACATCCCCAGTTTGCTGCATACGCGTAATCAAATTGAAAATGGTTATGCTGCTGCAACCAAACACTCTACTGACGGCAACGGGAGCAACGCCAGCTCGAAACATCCCAATTGCCTGATTTCTCTGCGCTTGTGATAAACGCGGCATATCTGTCAAACAAATTTGTGTATGTTTTGGACTTTGTCTCAAGTAGGCCAACCCGAATTTTCCATTCATGAGCACGAGCACGTGCAAATTGGCTCGAAACAACTTTCTGACGATTCGATCATTACACATTGTCCGATGATAACAAATCAGATACATACAAGGTAGGGACACTCTTGACTGACATTTTTACACAGGTAGCGT
Organism: Conchocele bisecta; assembly: GCA_029237695.1. NCBI lineage: Eukaryota > Metazoa > Mollusca > Bivalvia > Lucinida > Thyasiridae > Conchocele > Conchocele bisecta. The sequence continues at coordinate 80,777,656 of CM055267.1, read as the reverse complement.
GTATATACACGTCGAAATAAAAAAGTTATTACACATCAATGACAGTAAGGTTTCTTTTTTGCTTAGTATAGTTCTGAGTACATAACTCTAATTACACTGCATTACATAAGAAGAAAAAGCGGAAAACGTGCAGCTATCATTGATGGTAAGTCGGACTATTACATTGATTTTCATGTACATATAATATAGTCGTTTAGTTTAGTAAAACTGATCTGGGTACCCTTCAGTGCCAGGTAAACCATCCGACTGCATATACCATATTTTAATGAAATATGGCGCATCAAACTCGCCTTGTTAAGCTGCGTTTAGTGGTCTCGGTACTTTGGCACAACCTTCTGTCGTTTTTGCGAAGAATCGATTTCCGTGTTTACTGTCAATACTGACACGGAAATCGAATCTCCGCAAAAACGACATAAGTATGTGCCGAAGTACCGAGACCTCGAAATGCAGGTCATGAAGACGCGTTTGCTGCGCCATATGTCATCAAAATCCGTTGCATATTTAGGAAAATATCAAATAATATTTAGTTTGGAGTGTGTGCGCTTTCAACACTTTCAGACATTGTTGTTGTTGTGGTAACCACGTGATCATGAACCTTGTATACGGGGCTAGTCCAGCATCACATAATATAATTGCTCGCCATAATGCTACACGAAAAGGGGGAGATAATCCATGTCCCGGGGGTCAAATCAAAAATCGAAATTCACATCTACACACTATAAGGAAGGCACATACCAAGTTTCAAGTCACTACCTGTTACGGTTAAAAAGTTGTTCTTCTTACATGGTTCGAATATACAACTTTAGAGATCCACCACCACCAAATAGTTTTCCTATATAAACTAACCAATGACCACACATTTTGCTATTCTCTGCTACTTTCATTTTTCGTATAGATGTTGTGGGACCTATTTTCCCATAACCTGCAGCCATTCTGCTCTGGATTTTCACTAATTAAAATATAGGTAAATTCAATCTCCTGTGACCACCCTGGTCGTGGCGCAAAAAGTCAGCGGCTGGAACTGAAACCGCCTCGCATGACAAACATGATGCGACTTACAAAATAATCCCAAAGCATATGCTTGAAACTGATGTAAATGATACATTAACATGCCTGTGAAGTAGATTAGTGCATCAATTGACTGGTTTATGCAAGCAAAGAGTGTCTATGGCATAACAAATGTGGCTTATTTTTTAACGTAATACTACGCGCATGAATATCTGATGATTTAGTGTGGTTAAACCTAAACATCCCTGGGAAGGGTCAACGACGGTGCTGCTTATGTGTGTAGATATAGAGAATAGTAGGTTAGTGTCGTGAATGGGAAAAAATATATGGCAAGGCTCAGGAAACGGGATGGGCGAGGCTCTGCCGAGCACATCCCGTTTCCGTGCCGCGCCAGATATTTTTTCCGATTCACGGCATTAACCTACTATTCTATGTATCACGTCAACACCTACAAATGGCTGTTAAATGCAAAAATTGTATTGACTGGATATAAAAAATGTTTCACGGCATCGTGTTTCACGGCACATACGCACTGTGTTGACGGGATAAAAACGTTCAATACCTTCACATGGGTTAAGTTAACTATTTGGTTGGCATAAGCATCTGACACCACATAAAACTGCCAATGTAGGTATACAATTCCTGTGTTAAGCAAATCAATGTAGACAAATGCCCATCTTCCAAATTATAAATGAGTAAAAGACGCATAACACATATTTACAGTTTGTTGACTATCAATTTCATCATGCACAAAGGGTGCCCTGAAACTACATGTATACCACTAATTGCTACATGTATATTCGTTATATGATTTTATGACAAGTCTGAATGGTCTGCTAAGGGCTGTATGTTTGGAGCATGTGCATGGTAATTTAACGATGTTTTTCATCCGGAATCGCAATGTCGCTGGCTTTAGTGGCTCTCATATACGTATTTGGCTTTCTTGTATACCCATTATAAATGTAGTAGGATTAGTACTAATCCTATTATGTTTAGGGGTTTGGAGCTAAGTGACTGGGATGGCGAGGACCTGGCACCAGCTCAGATTATTCTAATTTCAGGGTTGAAAATAAAAATATTTTCCTGTAAATATTAAGTTCTGTAGCCGATTTCATGAAAATTGCAAAGTATACTTATCTAGCAAAGTATACTCTGAGTGAGTAATCATTTATTTTTCCTGAAATGCATTATTTCACATATAACTAACCACTGCATGTATTTGATGATTAAAAGTATGCAGCATTATTATACTGAATGTATTACATTATCACATCCAAAATGGCTGAAATCATGTAATAAATTCAGCATAATAAAAATTAATAAATTTATCCTAAAATTGAAAATTTCACCCTCAAAGTATATTTTGCTAGAAAAGTATACTTTGTAATGTTGGTGAAATAGGCTACAGGTTTTGGGACACCTCCATCTGTATAGATGGAATATAGGATTTGATTCCATTAACCCAGCCTACAATGACCTTAGCTGTTGACAGGCCGCAGATACTATTACATAAATTAATATTCTGCTAATTTACTCAATGCTTAAGAAAATCGAATAGCTTCATATTTAAAATACGTGTACGTTGTTGGTGATACTTTTGATAACGTCAAAACGTCGTCAATCCCGGCTAAAATCGACGTACAAACGTCAGCGTCGTGTTTTGCATTGGATGGTTTTTCTAGCGTAAAAAATACAAGTATGTACATAATACAATGGTCGTCTGCATTATGATTATTATAGGAATGAATGGCCTTTTTGTGGAATTTATCGGGGTATAAACTTGGAAAAGTCGCGGGAATACTGGACGAAGGCCAAGTTTATATCCCCGATAAATTCCACAAAAAGGCCATTCATTCCGTATAATTCCAGCATTTGAAATAAATTCATCAAGAAAATGTGTATATTTTCCGTTTTCTTAAGACTTATTTTAACTGTGTCTCACGGTTACGGAAAGTAGTTCGGCGTGGAAGTTTACTGGGATATAAATTTTGGACAGAGACTTGCTACGGGCCAATCAAATGTTAGGGAATTGTGTTAATATGTTTGTGCTGGAATTATTAGTAAATGTAATGCAAGTACTACGTGAGTGTGTTTTCTGTTATGTTCATATGCGACCGCTACAATAGGCACACCAACAGAAAGAAGACATTATCGTACAAAATAAATGGGCATATCCTTCATACTACACAATCTACAGAAGCTGTTAAAATGTACAATAGCGACGTAATTTGCGGCGTGTAACGTTTTCACTAGACATTTTAAAGTGCGTAGATCTTTATTATGTTTATGTGCGACCGCCACAAAAAGTACTCTACTAGAAAGAAGATAAAATTAACATTTTGTAATTACAATATAATTCTTTTATAACAAATTCTGGCATATATTCCATACCTGACACACTACGTTAACGCATAAAAGAGTGTAAAATAGTGACGTAATTAGCAATATGTGTAATTTCCACTAGACATTTTGAAGTATGTATTATTTTATTAAAGTTATGGGTCACTACCATGAAACTTACGTTACTAGAAAGAAGATAAAATGCACATTGCACATTTCGTAATTACAATAGTATTCGCGTACAAGAATGTTAGACATAAATGTCTTACCACATAAACTACAGCAACGTTTTAAATGTGTAAGGTGTGACATTTCCACTAGACATTTAAAAGTGCGTAGTTTTTTATGACGTTTATGTGCGATCGCCAGAAAAAGTACACGACTAGAAGATGTTACACATTTCGTGGTCACAATATAATTACCGTGCACTCGCGACGTAATTTGTAAAGTGTGATATTTTCACTGGACATTTTGAAATGCGCAGTTTTACTTCATTTTCTGCACAAATTGTATTTCACAAGAAAGACTACAAAACACATATTGTGTAAGTTTAATATTATTTAGTTAATCGAATGCTTGACATGAATTTTCTTCGATTGACTTTTGTAATAATTAAAATAAACTGCGCATTTACGACGTTGTGACAAAATGTGACACCTACTGTAGCATAGCATGAAATATAAATACATGTGCATGTATATCTATAACTACATGTGCATGTATATCTATAACTACATGTGCATGTATATCATGTGCATGTATATCTATAACTACATGTGCATGTATATCTATAACTACATGTGCATGTATATCTATAACGTGTTCAGACTTCCAACATCAAATATAAATACATGTGCATGTATATCTATAACGTGTTCACATTTCCAACATCAAATATATATATGTGCATTGTATATCTATAACGTGTTCAGACTTCCAACATCAAATATAAATACATGTGCATGTATATCTATAACGTGTTCACATTTCCAACATCAAATATAAATACATGTGCATGTATATCTATAACGTGTTCACATTTCCAACATCAAATATAAATACATGTGCATGTATATCTATCTATAACGTGTTCACATTTTCAACATCAAATATAAATGCATGTGCATGTATATCTATACGTGCACATCACATTTCCAAATAAATATACATGTGCATGATATATCATTCCCAACGTTTGTCTAACATTTCCAACATCAAATATAAATATGTGCAATGTTTATTTCCAATCGATACGTTGTTCACATTTCACATCAAATATAAATACATGTGATGTATATCGATAAGTGTTCTACATCCAAATCATCAAATATTTTAAATCAAATGTGCATGTATAATCGATACTCGTGTTACATTTCCAACATCAAATATAAATACATGTGCATGTTATATCTATGAACGTGTTCACATTTCCAACATCAAATATTAACTTACATGTGCATTTGTATATCTATAACGTGTTCACATTTTTCCAAACATCAAAATATAAATTACATTGTGCATTATATCTATAAACGTGTTCAAGATTTCCATCAAATATAAATACATGTGCATGTATATAACGATAAAGTGTTCACATTTCCAACATAAATTTTATAAAATACATGTGCATGTATATCGATAAACGTGTTCACATTTACAACATCAAATATAATACATGTGCATGTATATAACGTATAACGTGTCAGATTTCCAACATCAAATATAAATAAACATGCATGTATATCGATAAACGTGTTCAGATTTTCCAACATCAAATATATATACATGTGCATTTATATCGATAACGTGTTCAGACTTCCAACATCAAATATAAATACGTGTGCATGTATATCGATAACGTGTTCAGACTTCCAACATCAAATATAAATACATGTGCATTTATATATATAACGTGTTCAGATTTCCAACATCAAATATAAATACATGTGCATGTATATCGATAACGTGTTCAGATTTCCAACATCAAATATAAATACATGTGCATGTATATCGATAACGTGTTCAGACTTCCAACAAAATATAAATACATGTGCATGTATATCGATAACGTGTTCAGACTTCCAACATCAAATATAAATACATGTGCATGTATATCGATAACGTGTTCAGACTTCCAATATCAAATATAAATACATATGCATTTATATCGATAACGTGTTCAGATTTCCAACATCAAATATAAATACATGTGCATGTATATCGATAACGTGTTCAGACTTCCAACATCAAATATAAATACATGTGCATGTATATCTATAACGTGTTCAGATTTCCAACATCAAATATAAATACATGTGCATGTATATCTATAACGTGTTCACATTTCCAGCATCAAATATAAATACATGTGCATGTATATCGATAACGTGTTCAGATTTCCAACATGAAATATAAATACATGTGCATGTATATCGATAACGTGTTCAGATTTCCAACTGAATTTTATAACACAACATATTTATACCCTAGTGAAAAGTGTGCATCTAAACAATATGCATAATGAATATCTGAAGTAGTTGTTTAGTAACCTCGCTTTGATAAAGAAAGTAGGTTCCTGCTAACGTTTATCATTTGTGGCATAATTCCCCAAATTAGAAATTCGTCTCTTATGTATTGATTTTGCGACGAAATGACAAATCATTTACAATTTGACAACTTAACACAACAATAATAGTTATGTATGACAAACTGGCATTGGATTCTTAAGATATTTGAGTATTTTGCGACGAAATGACAAACCATTTATAATTTGACAACTTAACACAACAATAATAGTTATGTATGACAAACTGGCCTTGAAATCTTAAGATATTTTGAGTATCAATATATCTTAACTTCAGGTGTCCAGTTATGCAATGTTTATACATACTAATACGGTCGAAAACGGCATTATCACCAACATCGTATTCAATAAAATCAGCATTTATGAACATGCTAACTATTTGCCATATAATGCCATATTAGGTAGATTCTATATGTTTTCTGTAATTTTCACTATGGTACTGTGACTGCAATAAATAACACAAGGGAATTTATAAAATGGTGACATTTTTGGGGCCATATTGGATTTCTTACTTGTTTATTGAATAAAATCGCGCAAGGCTTATCTTATTTATAGTAGTAATGGTATGTAATTCACGTTTCATGCATGAACCCAACGAGGCTATGTATGTAATGATGAGTACCAAAAATATTTGGCAGCAGATATATATGTGGTAAATATTGGCAGCCATATTGGATTTCTACTATCTGTAGCCATTTCTGCCGGTCTATATTATAGTATATATATATTTATAAATATATATAATTCACTGATGACACCTATAGATGCACTTGTAACATCATGTTGATGTTGTTTCAAGTGCAAAATTTGAACATGCAGTAACACTAAATAATGACTTGTTTATATGGCGGCCATTTTGAATTATTTAAGGCATTCCAAATTGAACATGTGTGTTACTTAGTAATATAGTTCATATATAATAATTATAATAACATAAACAGTGTTTGTACTGGTAGTCATATACAAGTATGTATCATTTAAGGAAATGAAACACAGAATTCTTAAATAAGTACCAAACTATACATATTTTGGCGGTCATGTTTACATACTATAAGATCATGTTTAAGCTCTACTCATTGCTGAAGGAGTAAAACCATGGGCTGTTACGTTTACTGGCCTGTACAATACATTTGTTCTGTTTAAAGTGCGTGGAGTCCGAAGGACTCCTCTTAAACTTTAAACAGACCAAATGTAGTCTGCACCCCAGTAAACGCAACAGCCCATGGTTGTGTTACTTATATTTACACTTCATTCTCTGACGGTCAATAGCGTGCAGTTATTGACAACCTCGTGGAAACTAATGACGTCAAACGAACTGCAACCAATCAACAACATCGCGCGACGTCACGTGGGTATAATGTATTGTATTGGGATGTAAACGCAGTACGTCGAATGGGCGTTTTCATTATGAAGTTGTAGAAGGTGTAAATATTTGCGTTTGTATCCAGTGGACTGGTGTTGAAAGATTAGTTCTATGTCATTTTGGATTGGGTGGCCATTTTGAAATCCGAGATGGCGGCCCTCTATGAATTGGAAAACATAGGAAAACATATTTCTGATGTCTCTTTCCATAGACTATCCAAAATGTATAATTGACAAATATAAACACAATTGTAACAAAATTATCCCACACCTATGCAGCATTATTGACAATAATGGTGGCCATTTTGAATTCAAGATGGCGGCCAAGATAGTGATGGACAAAAATTGTACCAATTAGTTTTTTTATTTACTGTGTATCAGAATAAAAATAAACACAACATTCATTGTCTTCCTCTGGGATGGTACTTAAGCCACTTCTGTCCGACACGATTATATCTGTAGCCGATTTCATCAAAATTGCAAAGTATACTTTTCTAGCAAAGTATAATTTGAGGGAGTAATCATTTATTTTTCGTGAAATGCATTATTTCATATAGAACTAACGACTGCATATATTTGATGATTAAAAGTATGCAGAATTATTATACTGAATTTATTACATTATCACAGCCAAAATGGCTGTGATAATGTAATACATTCAGTATAATAAAAATTAATAAATTTATCCTAAAATTGAAAATTTCTCCCTCAAAGTATACTTTGCTAGAAAAGTATACTTTGCAATGTTGGTGAAATCGGCTACTGATGGCGATGACGAAATGATCTAATTCGAGAATGATTCGAAAATATCATTGACTGTCACTAGGTTCCTGCATGTGTCCACTTCTAAATGTGAACAACTTTCATCAGGGAATAATTCAAGCTCAACAATATTTACACAATTTCCTAACATTTGATTGGCCCGTAACAAGTCTCTGTCCAAAATTTATATCCCAGTAAACTCCCACGCCGAACTATTTTCCGTAACCGTGAGGCGCAGCTAAAATAATTCTTAAGAAAACGGAAAATAAACACATTTTCTTGATGAATTTATTTCAAATGCTGGAATTATAAGGAATGAATGGCCTTTTTGTGGAATTTATCGGGGATATAAACTTGGAAAAGTCGCGGGAATACTGGACGAGGCCTTCCGGCCTTCGTCCAGTATTCCCGCGACTTTTCCAAGTTTATACCCTGATAAATTCCACAACAATGCCATTCATTCCTATAATGATACAGCGGAACCTCTGTAAACCGGACACCAATGCAACAACTGTGATCTTATTTTTGATGGGTACCTTGATCATTTATCTCAGATATTAATGTATGTTCATGATTGAAAAACACTCAAACACATATCAGAATGGTCATATGCCTGATTTACAGTGGAACCTCTCTAAACCGGACACCCTGGGGATCTCCCAGGGTGTCCGGTTTAGAGAGGTACATGTATATGAAGTGGACGGCTGTGATCATTTACAGTCTGATGATCAGATCCTGTGGTATATTCGCTGTCAGGATGGGTACTACTAGTGTGTGCGGGATAGGCCCACATCTTTTGATTACAAATTTGAAGCGGCGATATTGGAGACATGTCAATCGTGTTTTCTCTTGGAATGGACATTGGGATCCGGACTTTAGACAGCGGTGATAGCGAAGGTTGTTTGTCGAACGATCTGAGTTCGACTCAATGACGTCCGTGGCATCTGATGAAGACGGTGATAAAACTTTATCGCGGATGTCGGTATCACATTCCGTGTTGTAAGTAGGGCCTCTGAACACATCTGTAAATTGAAATGCTACAATGAGGGATAGTAGTCAGATATTTCCCTTTGGAAATCTATTTATAGAGATCCGGTCTTGTGTTGTATTTTAGCGTTTATTCCTTACTGAATGGTACTAAACTTGAGATTTCGAACACAGTAGACCCATATCAGACTGCACATATGTGCAGTCTGATCTGTGTCTACACTGTTTGCAATGAAATTAATAATATATGGCGCAGGTATGTAGGATGATCTAGATAAACGCTAATCGAAAACACTACAATCGCTCATTTTCACAACAAAATAAGCTACTGTCGCCCTTTTTACAAGCAATAATTCCATAATATATACAAGCTGATATGATTTCTATAAATAAATTCAAAGGTAGATAACTAGCTACGATCCCTCATTGGGTCGGTAGATGACAAAATAGTATTCACGACGTTTGTAGCAAGTTTAGAGATTAATCCTACAGAGCCCCGCAGGGGACGTAGAATTCATTTTTTTTTATTAATTCGTTCCCACAAAATAACAATTCGATCCCTCAATTTAACAATTCGTTCCCTCGAATTAACAATTCGTTCCCACGAAATAACAATTCGTTCCCTCAATTTAATAATTCGTTCCCTCAATTTAGCAATTCGTTCCCACGAATTAACAATTCGTTCCAGTGGGAACGAATTGTTATTTCGTGTGAACGAACTAATAAAAAAAAATCCATGTCCAGTGGCACCTCTCTAAACCGGACACCCTGTAAATCAGGCATTTTATCATTCTGATACTTATTTGGATACTATTGGAATGAATGGCCTTTTTCCTGAATTTATCGGGGTATAAACTTGGAAAAGTCGCGGGAATACTGGACGAAGGCCGGAAGGCCTCGTCCAGTATTCCCGCGACTTTTCCAAGTTTATATCCCCGATAAATTCAACAAAAAGGCCAATCATTCCTTATAATTCCAGCATTTGAAATAAATTCATCAATACAATGTGTTTATTTTCCGTTTTCTTAAGAATTATTTTAACTGCGCCTCACGGTTACGGAAAGTAGTTCGGCGTGGGAGTTTACTGGGATATAAATTTTGGACAGAGACTTGCTACGGGCCAATCAAATGTTAGGGAATTGTTTTTGTGCTGGAATTATTAAGCAATAAATCGTGAATATACATTATCATCCGGGATAAATGACAAAGAAACCATCAATAATATTACGTTATCTTGATATCCATGTCTTATTTGTGTTGGAGCAGCGATATCTAATAATAATAATAATAATAATCTCTCGCTTATGGTAGCTTGTATTGTCTAATTCCCGCGTCCGGGAAATGTTCGTGTCTATCACCTCGCGAGTGACCGCCATTCTTGGACATGGGTCATATACATCGTATATCTGGCTGTGAATGGAGAAATGGGGCTTATTGGATGTGTGACCGGTCTAGCTCCCGATCAAAACAACACTCCGGTAGCCTGATAATAATCTATATTTCGTGTTAGCATGACGGGTGTTTCATTGATGGAATGGCGAACAGTGTATATCCTGATCAGACTGTGCGGATGCACAGGCTGATCTGGATATACACTGGTCACAAAACTCATAAGCCCCATTTCTCTAGTCACAGCCACATACTGCCATGTCTTCCACTCCCGGGGGAGCGACTGCCAACTCTACGGGAACTAGACACACCCTGGAATTGATCGTCTAATTCCCTATGCTCTCAATTAATGTCTGTGGCGACTTCAGAAATGTATGATTGTCGTTTTCCCACAGAGAGTACAATGTGTTGGATTGTTTCTAGGCGTCTAATACAGTGGAACCAATCTAAACCGGACACCAAGAAACCACCTGTGAACTTTGTTTTTGTCATTTATCTCAGGCGATAGTGCCTGTTCGTGATCGCATAGCACACAACTATGGCTCAGAATTATCAAATGCCTGACAATTCTAAGATTGTCGGCAGTACTCACGTGTATATTTCACATAAGAAAATGGGTCACATATATACTTGTAAAGTGGTCAAACAAGTAAATAACAAAATATGTAACTGTTTATATAGTTGTTAAACCCAAGTGCGCCGATAAGTAACCTGCAGAAACAGAAGAATTTGCTAAAATTGTTTATAATATTGCAAAATAACTAACGTTCCGAAAGCTCGATTACGTGCTGTTAATTTCATTTACAAAAACTAGAATGGAAACTTGTTTCTAAATGTGGCATAGCATGATCGTTTCCTAACAGAAGCAATAATTAAATAATGACACAATTCCAGGAGTGGGGATATTAATTGTGGCTGTAATTGGAGAAATGGGGCTCATGCGTTTTGCGACCAGTGTAGATCCAGATCAGCCTGTGCATCCGCACAGTCTGATCAGGATCTGCACTGTTCGCCATTTCGCCACGCAACATCCTTTAAGCAATCTGGATCGTTATCAGGCTATATGAGTACGCTATATGATCAAGGTCTACACTAGTCACACATTTCATAAGCTCAATGTCTTCCATCACAGACACAGTCACACAAATAAGTGAAACACGCCAAGTGATTTTGTACCTTCGGACATCTGCGTAATTTCATTAAATACGTTTACAAAATTTACAATATTTTTCATAAATAAAGTCAAAAGTTGACAACATTTTCAGAGTACATGCGGTATGTACTCTGAAGATTTTTGTTAACTTTTGACGCCATTTACGGAAAATATAAGCAAGTATGCAGATATCCGAACGTCCGCTTCACTAAACTTCGTACGACTAAAATCTTCGTAAGTGCAAATTTAGGATCGTCTGGAAATTTCAATTGATGGATTTACATTTATTGAGCATGCAACCTATGTTCAATAAATGTAAATCCAATAATTGTTTACAAGAAAACATTGTTAATGTGACATTTACAGACTATCATAATTTTGCATTTACGAACATTTTAGTCGTAAGCAGTTTAGTGAAACGGCCCCAGAACCGCCCGCTCTGTCTGAAAACGTTACTCACACCTATGCAAATTAACACATGATTTATTCCACGAACCGGAGATTTGACAGTCGATTATATATTTGGGCCTTACCCTGGTAATGCCCGCCCTTATCGCGAGTATTGCATCGCTGTCGTCCATCCATATTGAAAGAAAATGCTATATGTTCCGTTAATGACAGTGAAAGTTGACAGAAGGTTCAGAGCTCATGCTTGAATTACGCATCAATTCTGATTTTTTCTGTAAATTTTCGAACACGCTAGATTAAGTGATGATTAACGAGCCGGCTCATCAGGATCTGCAATGTTTGTTTGGGTTTTTTTGTTGTTGTTTTTTCAGATTGAAAATTCTGTATCTGGTTTTTCGAATGGTTAAAAAGTTAACATGGACAAATCTTCTTGGTTATATATTTAGTGTAAAATGGTTGGCGTCCGTCTTACCGCGCCAGGCTATGTTGTCAAAGAAATTGCGAACGACGGCGTCCGCGTCTCCGTATACCAGGACGGGCAGCGGACAGCAAACACCGTGACAGAACTTGCCGGTGACACCGACAGCTCGGAGCTTCATCGCCCCACGTGACAGCAGACACCACTGGCGTGGGTAGACAACCGTGGGCTGAAATAAATTACGCATCACTCAATGTGTGTTCCATATTTGAAGGAGTCAGTAGAAGAAGGGGTCTAAGTCTCCTATGGACTTAGCCCCCTTCTTCCACTAGCACCTTCATGTATGTGCCAATGACTGTGGCTTCTGAAACATAGTCATGTATACGTTTTCCACATCCGTGAAAAGCAGACAGTACGTATTGGGATATACAATCGTGCGCTGAAATAAAACATGGAGCATCCACTGTTCCATGTGTTATGAGCCGCTGACGTTGGAACAACAAACATGGGCATTTTATACCGTGGAACCTCTCTTACAGTGTAACCTCTCTAAACCGGACACCCTGTGAGGTCCCCAGCAGGCCTCGACAAATCCACTCGTCCGCTCGTAATGACGAGTGAATTTTCGATCTGGACGAGTGAAAATTTAATGCAACGATGTGGGAAACATACAAAAATATTAGGGTCTGCCTAATTTTCTGCTCGTCCAGAATGGATTTCAACTCGTAACGAGTTGAAATTCTATCTGGACGAGAGGAAAATTAAAGATTTGCCGAGGCCTGTCCCCAGGGTGTACGGTTTAGAGAGGTTCCAATGTAAAACAGACATATGACTACTTCAAGACACGCGTGAGTGATTTGTGATCATGAACAGACATTAACATCGGAGATAAAGGGCAATGAAACCAGTTGACCATTCTGAGTCATAGTACTGTGCTATCCGATTACGAACAGACATTATCACCTAACATAAATGACCAGGAAACACATAAAAAATAAGATCACATGTGTTTTCTTAGTGTCCGGTTTAGAGGGGTTCCACTGTATGCCGCCGGCTTTGGGATAACAAACATAGTCATATGTACCAACTGGGTGGAAAGCAACATCCACGCTTTGTTCCATATGTGTGGCTGTGACTGGAGAAATGGAGCTTATGGGTTCTGCGACCAGTGTAGACCCAGATCAGCCTGCGCATCCGCGCAGTCTGATCAGGCGCTACACTGATGAAAATAATATGTCCTGCTTATAAAAAACAGTAAATATACCATTGATATACAGTTGAACCTCTATGAACCGGACACCGAGAAAACACATGTGATCTTATTGTTGACGAGTTTCTTGGTCATGTATCTCAGGTGATAATGTCTGTTCGTGATCGCATATCACACAACTATGGCTCACATCGATCAAATGCCTGATTTACAGGTTCACCTCCCAGGGTGTCCGGTTTAGAGAGGTTTCACTGTACAATATCAGACCGCAAGAATGTGCCAGAAGATCAAGAGATAAACTGAACAGAAATGCTATACTATTACGTGCATAGCTAGCTGATAAAGGATCAACTGAAACGTGAAAGGTTGCAGACATACACTGTTCTCAAGCACTATGGCATATTAACGAAATATTTACAAACGTTGGTTATTTCAAAGTTATTGGGCCTTCATGTTGGCATGTAGGTCACATGACTGAATCATATGAAGTTTCATGGCGGTCCTAGTTGCTATTCCAGAGATAGTATGTCTTTGAAAGCATTAACACAATTTACAAACGGACGGACAGATAGACGCGCACACGGACGAACGGGCAAAAATACGAATGTATACACCCGGATATAGATGCCCAACGTGAAGTGCATGTATGCTTATTGTTTTATAATAGTGGAACCTCTCAAAATTAATAATTAGACGTTTAAACCAACTAAACATAGTTTTCTAATTATAAAAACGAAAACGGTGTCAAAACGATGTGTAAACTATAGGCAATCGTTCATTTGTGGAACCAGGAAACATCCAGGGCATTTTCACTAAACTTCGTACGACTAAAATGTTCGTAAGTGCAACTTCTGATAATCTGTAACACATTAACACTGTTTTCTTGTAAACAATTACTGAATTTACCTTTATTTAGCATATACAGCCTATGTTCAATAAATGTAAATCCATCAATTAACATTTTCAGACGATCTTAATTTTGCACTTTCGAACATGTTAGTCTAGTGAAACGGCCCCGGCCTATACTGACACACGGTCATCATTGTAATCAGTATGGCGAGATGGTCGAAGCTTAGTGACCCCCCCCCCCCCCACACACACACACACACACACACACACACACACACACACACACCCCACTGTAGACATGATACTTAAACTCACCTGTGGATTCATTTCCATATCATCGATGCATTCGGCGTCAAGTTTACATTTTATTCAATTAGGAAATAATATCTGCATAGAGAAATACTTCAATGCCGTTTGGGCAACGTCTTTGAAATACAAAGCGCGCTTTACGTCGCTATGCATCCATAGTGACGTCAAAACGTCACGTGACTAACAGCTTGACTTTCATTGGTCGTTGATTGTTGCGTAGACTGAACGCCGTTTCATACGGATACGCTCATTTATATTCCATTGGGGGATGGGTATCAAGATGTATGATCACGTGGTTACAACAACAACAACAAGTACTGAAACTTCCAGAAGCCCTCCGATTCAAAGTACGTATTCGTTTATTGTGTCCATATTATGTAACGGATTTTGATGTAATATGGAGCACCAAATGCGTCTTGTTAAGCTGCATTTGGAGGTCTTGGTACTTTGGCCCAAACTTCTGTCTACAGACACGGAAATTGATTCTTCGCAAAAACGACATAAGTACATGTATGTGTCGAACTCCCAGGACCACCAAATGCAGCTCATGAAGACTCGTTTGCTGCGCCATATTTCATCAAAATCCGTTACATAATAAGGACAAAATAAACGAATACGTGCTTTGAAAAATATCACATAATACTTACTTTGGAGTGGGCGCGCTTTCAACACTTTCAGCCCTTGTCGTTGCTGCTGTAACCACATAACAATGCACCTTGGGTATGGTTTTCACATAGGGTAAACCTATTTATTGGGATCGCCTCCGACAGTTAGCCACGCCCCCGACCCCCTCGATGCGATGGTCCGTAGTGATATCTTGGAGTAACTATAAAAACAAAATGCATTGTGTTACTCAACGTTTAACTGTCATACGCAACCGCTAATTGAAAATAATATTATGAAAAACTACTTGCACTGCACAATATCAACAACGGATGTTCTACGTACAAAAATACATCGGATTATTTTGTTGCGCGTCATTTGTCCCCATTTGCGGCACAAATCGTGCGGTCATCGCTAAATTTAGTAACAGGCTATATTTTTCGGCAGAGTTAACTCCCTCCGAATACTCTCTGAACACACAAACGATATCAAGTTTGACCTTCCGACAGTCTATTTTTAAACTCACCCGACACATGTGCGAAACAAAACTCGCACGTGTGAGTCTAACTGATGTTAATCCTCATTCTATCGATGGATTTACAACGGATTTTAGTGACATTCCCGAATTCGGCCTGATTGACATTTGTCTATGGTGGCGAATACACGCCAAAATGAGTGTCAATTCTACGTTCAGGGAAGGGGATCAATAAGTCAGTATTTAAAGTGATAAATTACAGTCAGGGAACAAATTAATGACAGTATAACACATCCAGCGTAGATTAATACCCATATTAATGCAAGTACTGAAAATACGACACAAAACAAATTCTAACAAGTTTGGGCTTCCATACATTGAAAATTTTGTCAGCGGTTTCCCCAATGACGTCATTTGTATGCTTTAATATACTCGATCCGTATGGAACGCCAAATCTACATAAACTCAAATATATATTGCTAGCAACAAATATTTGGAGCTAGCAATAAATATTTGGAGAGCTCTCGAAATCATTTGCAGAGCTCTCGAAATCAATTAATGATATCTCGAAATCATTTGGAGAGCTCTCGAAATCATTTGGAGCGAGCATTATATAACATTTGATTTGGAGAGCTCTCTAAATCATTTGGAGAGCTCTCGAAATCAATTAATGATATCTCGAAATCATTTAAAGAGCTCTCGAAATCATTTGTAGCGAGCATTATATAACTTTGATTTGGAGAGCTCTCTAAATCATTTGCAGCTATCTCGAAATCATTTGGAGAGCTCTCGAAATCATTTGGAGCTATCTCTAAATCATTTGGAGAGCTCTCGAAATCATTTGGAGAGCTCTCGAAATCAATTAATGATATCTCGAAATCATTTAGAGAGCTCTCGAAATCATTTGTAGCGAGTATTATATAACTTGATTTGGAGAGCTCTCTAAATGATTTGGAGCTATCTCTAAATGATTTGGAGAGCTCTCGAAATCATTTGGAGAGCTCTCGAAATCAATTAATGATATCTCGAAATCATTTAGAGAGCTCTCAAAATCATTTGTAGCGAGCATTATATAGCTTTGATTTGGAGAGCTCTCGAAATCAAGTTATATAATGCTCGCTACAAATGATTTCGAGAGCTCTCTAAATGATTTCGAGATATCATTAATTGATTTCGAGAGCTCTCCAAATGATTTCGAGAGCTCTCCAAATGATTTAGAGATAGCTCCAAATGATTTAGAGAGCTCTCCAAATCAAATGTTCAGTATATTGCTCGCTCCAAATGATTTCGAGAGCTCTCCAAATGATTTCGAGATATCATTAATTGATTTCGAGAGCTCTCCAAATATTTATTGCTAGCTCCAAATATTTGTTGCTGGCAATATATATTTGAGTTTATGTAGATTTGGCGTTCCATAGATCCGGGGCCAACTATTTCATTCACAAAACAGAAGTAAACATGGCGATGTACCGACAAGGCATTTTCAGGCGCGACACCGCTTCCGTAGCGGAATTCTTGTAACTATTGCTCTTCAATCGGTTTTCAATATATCTATAATGATCATAGATATGTGGAATCTGTATTTATACTTGAATTGATGATGTCTTGTATATGTGTTACCGTATGTTTCTCATATTGCTATGCATAATCTGTAATGTTGTTGAATGTTTTGGTACATACTGTAGCAGTGCATACTGTACTTGTGTCATATCAATAGCTTACCCCTTAACCATTAAAACGCTGAAAAAGAAAATTGCCGTCTGCTCATTTTGTATATTTTAATCTCTTTAAAAACCTGTTTTGGCAGCGCATTAGAATCGTCTCAATGTGTTTTTGAGGAGAAAATATAAAAATATGTTAAACAGCAGACGACAATTGTCGTTTCCAGCGCTTTAAAGGTACATGTCCACTCAGTAAGCCCAACATGTCATTTATAAGAATTAAATAAGTGTATAATTGTGTGACTATTCCACCAGTTCTAAACGTTACAAGTGCCCACTATACAGATATAATAATTTAGTAATATTTATTTTACTGATAGTGACGCGCGGTGGTAACAGGCTATTTTCATATGCAAATGAGGCATGATATTTTTTAATTATTTATACTAAAGAAATGCGTCACCTGAAAAAATAATATTTTCGACAGATTTTAAAGTATGATCATTGCACATCATACAATTAAATACAGAGATTAAATAGTAATGTCCGTTAACATTTTAAGCAAACACGGTTATCGCCCCTGATATCAGTGTGTAAATTTACGTCTGATATAAAATGTATAATAATGGCAATCAGTACGTGGGATAATGGCGCATGAATGTTTATTTTGCCAGGAAATGTCTCAGATGATGTCTCTGATGTAAAGAACAGTTTGTACCTACTGAGTGGGCATGTACCTTTAAGGGTTAATGAAACTGCAACACAAACAATCAATCAATCAATCTAGTTTAATCTTGCAGTACCCTACATGTTCAGTACTTTCAGTACTTTGATATTACAATGTGGCTGTGACGCGAGAATGGGATTTGTGACGAATGTAGTCCGTGATCAAATAACACACTCCGGTAGCCGGGTAGCGATCTATATTCCGTGTTTGATGCATGACGGGTGTTTCATTGACGAAACAGTGTAGATACTGTTCAGACTGTGCGGGTGCACAGGCTGATCTGGATATACACTGGTTGCAAAACCAATAAGCCCCATTTCTCCATTCACAGCAACAATTCAAGAATGTCCCGTCATTGCACCTTACAAAGAAGGGGAACATAATTACTCCGTGGCATTGACCTTGGGCGCTCGGATGTGTGTGTTATGCAAAACAAAGCACCATCCCTAGACACACACGGTGGCCAAATATTATCAAAATCGGTGAAGTGGTTCATAAGCTATCGGCGAGGGGATAACAACACTTTATTTTACTTTTGCTCTGTCAAAAGCATAAATGGGTCATTATTATGTCATTTGGGACCACATGTGAATAACGCGTGCAAGGCATGGTCAAATAGTTAAACAATTTTAATTATGTTTAGAAACCAGGTAAACAGCGAAGTGAACCTACCAAGAAAACGTAAAATTGCACATAAAGCAGGGACGTCGAAACAGGTCTGGCCACTGCCGGATCAATAATGTTGACATAGTCATGTACATTGTACATAAAAAACGTAATGAAAATATGTTTCTGCAATTTTTTTCATTTCTCATCAAAAGTGGAAATAACATACACTTTTGGTGGGTAGCTGGGGCAACCAGTAGGTTCGCCGGACCAATCTTATGATGTTTCCGGCGCCCCTGTAAAGGCATACTCTAATAAACTACTGTCTGTTTCACGAAAGCTGCCCAAATTTTACGGCCATATAAACAATTCAAAAACAAGATTTCTTTTGATAATATTAAATTAAAGGAAAAGTTAAGAATGAGCCTTCTTTTTATTTCGTGAAATTCGGTCAAATATTGATTTTATTACGAAAAATTGATTTGTCTATGGGAATTTAACATAGGGGAAAAAGTGGTAAGGAAGTGTGGGAGACGCGAAAGCCTGTGGTACTGACAACATTTTAAACGAATACATTAAAACCACACAAACTATATTGCTACCCGTATATGTATCACTTTTTAATATCGTGCTTTCAACAGGTATACTGCCAGAGTTATGGCTAATCGGGAAAATTAAACCTATTTTCAAAAACAAAGGTGATGTTGAAAATCCTGCAAATTACAGGCCAATCACAATCCTTAGTTGTCTGGGTAAATTGTTTACTGCGCTACTAAACAAACGTTTAACGAAATTTGTCGATTATAACGAATATTTGTCAAATAATCAAGCTGGTTTTAGGAAAGGATACTCAACAACTGACCATATTTTTGTGTTACATTTATTAATAGAACTAAGAGGAAACAGAAAAAGAAGTTATTCTGTTCATTTATTGATTTTTCCCAAGCCTTCGATTTTGTCTGGAGGATAGGACTATGGCGAAAATTGCTGAGTACCAACGTAAATGGTTTATTTTTCAGAGTTATATATAATATGTACGACGGTATTAAATCGTGTGTTTCAAACAATAACGAAACTTCCCAATTATTTACAAGCTTTTGTGGAGTCAGACAGGGAGAAAACTTGTCACCAATATTGTTTTCACTATTTTTGAATGACCTTGAAATGTCACTATCGGTCAACAATAATGACGGTATCAAAATTCACCACCGAACGATAGACTCATCCTTTTTCATAAAAATAATAGTTCTGTTGTACGCAGACGATACCATAATTACTGCCGAAGACGAAAACAGTTTTCAAAGGTGTCTAACGATTTCCAGCTATATTGCAATGAATGGAAGCTAAAGATAAATATAAGCAATACTAAAGTCATAGTATTTGGTACTAACAATAATAAAAAATATAATTTTTGTATCGGTAATGAAATAATAGAGATAGTTAATGAGTACAAATACCTTGGTGTATACTTTTCAAGGAGCGGAAGTTTTCTTAATGCCCGAAAACATATAGCACAACAAGCAAAAAAGGCAACATTTTTACTATATACACGTATTAACAACTTGGATCTACCAATTGATCTGCAACTAAAATTATTCGACCATACAATTCTACCAATTCTGACATATGGGTGTGAAGTTTGGGGCTACGAAAATCTAGATATCCTGGAGCGAATACATACCGACTTTTTAAGACGAATAACAAAAAGTCGTAAATCCACACCGTTATACATGTTATATGCCGAGCTCGGTAGACATCCAATATCGATTACTATTAAAACCAGGATGTTAGGTTTTTGGAATAGAATAGTAAATGGCAACCAGACTAAATTATCATATCTGATGTTAGAATATATTTCGAACCTTGAAAACACTAATTTTAAATGGTTGCAGTTCATAAAACATATAGTAAATGAAACGGGGAATAATCTAGACTATAATATGCAGGAACTAAGTAAAAATAAAATTAAACGTACTCTAATGGATCAATTTATCCAAAACTGGCATTCACGTGTCTCGGAATCTAACAAAGGTAAGATGTATAATTTATTTAAAGATAACACAAATATAGAAGGATACTTCACATGTTTACCACAATCATTGTACTATAATCTTGTAAGATTTAGAACAGGTAATCATAAACTCCCAATCGAGACAGGTAGATGGATACCCCATTCTGAACGTAAGTGTACCATATGTAATAAAAATGATTTGGGTGACGAATTTCATTATCTGCTAGTCTGTCCACATTTCTCGGATAAACGAAAATTGTATCTCAAACGTTACTATTATCGGTATCCAAATG
The DNA here is from genome assembly GCA_029237695.1 of Conchocele bisecta. Taxonomy (NCBI): domain Eukaryota; kingdom Metazoa; phylum Mollusca; class Bivalvia; order Lucinida; family Thyasiridae; genus Conchocele; species Conchocele bisecta. The sequence continues at coordinate 80,756,501 of CM055267.1, read as the reverse complement.
TTATAAAATTCAAAGAACTTCTCAATTGCAAGTCAGAAATACAGTTACGACGGTTGAGCATCTTTATTGCTGAGATTATGCGTTTTTTCCAATAACTATTGACTTAAATGTACCTCCTAGATTATAAAGTAATTCACATGTTCATAATTTTGTTATTTATGACTTTTGTATTATAGTTCAATAGTAATCATACATCACAGTCATTCACAAGTGGTGCAGATCCTGTTGGGATGGCTTACTTTGAGCAATCTCATCCGGGGCTACACTAATTGTAGATATTATACTACTGACAATTATGAGTAAACACAACATACTGTTGTTCAGTCACATACTAGTAAATCAAGATGTACATTGTTCACACCTATCAATATTCATGAAGGATTGATATGATATTTGCATGGTAAATAACGACACGATATGCATGCTATTGGAGGGTGAAGGCCGCATACACAAATATATGAGTTGTCGTTGTGCGTGCGGTCCGCATCCAACCAATACAGGCACACCCATACTACGATGTCTAACTTACGAGAAACTGTATAATAACTTATGTATTAAGTGGCATACATACTCTCACCAACTTTCGATTTTCGCTATCTGATGAGAGTGTGTCCCACTACAATTCACCATGTATTCATCCTGACATGCCCTGTCTCGTTCTCCATATTCCTGGAGACTGAGACACACAGGGATGTGCGGGTCTTTTTTGCAATCGAATATACTTGCAACCCGTTTTCTATATGCTTGTATGTTTAATTGTAAAATGTTTGACGTAGCATTAAATTTTACCAAATCTAACTCCTATAAACTCGTAGATGAGTTTCTAGGAATTGGAATTATTGTCAAACTATGTTTAAACAAATTGTTCTGATTCGGATCCAAGCTTACTGACCACGTTCCTTTACATATAATACTTGATGAATTTCTCCCAGTCAATACTCGCTACTGATAAATACCATCAAGCCGAATCATTGCAAAATATATAGATGTTGACTATTTAACTAAATTTGCCTGCAAACAAGTTCGCTGATAAATTAGACCGAGTACAGTACTTCCACATAACTCTCGCCATGCTGTTGTTGTTGTTCATAATAAATTATGCTTGTACATGTATGCACTCATATACCACTAAGTGGTCTGAGATCATTGCCAAATAAAGGATATGTTCTGTTCTGTTCTGTTCTGTTCTGTTCTGTTCTGTTCTGAGAAGTCAAAAAACGAAAAAATTTGGAAATTGACTCCGAAACCTGAGTAGATAGCTTGGATATGATCTAACTAAGAAAACAAAAGTTAAATTTTAAAAATCGGTCCAGTATTTCTAAAATGAAAAGAAGGCTCATTCTTAAATTATCCTTTAATTTAATATTATTGAAAAAAATATGGTTTTTGAATTGTTTATATGGCCGTAAAATTTTGGAAGCTTTCGTGAAACAGACAGTAGAGGTAACTTTTCGTTAGGATCCTCTAATAGACTTTAGAGGTAACAATTTGTTTTCATGGCACAGTTTAGTTCTACTGGTTTCTAAACAAAAGTATGATATACATTTTTTAAAATGTTACCATCACTGCCATGCTTTATTTGCCTGTGTAGAACCTCGCCATCGCAGCTGTATTATGGTCCATTAGCGGTAAGACGGCTGGCCACCTCCCAGGCTGTACCAAAACAATATGATACAAGTCATGTAAGTTTGTACTTCATGGAAACTATTTATATGCACTGTTCGCCATTTCATCAATGAAACACGTGACCCGTCATGCCTCTCTAACAATCAATATATACTATCGGAAAAAGTAACTGTGTATGGTTATCATGTTGATAAAAGCATAATTTCAAGACATAAAACGATAATATTATCAGATAGCATTGTTTATTAGGCAATTCTGCAAAACTTCAATTCATTTAAAATGTCACAGCATCCGTCAGTTCATTGGTATTGGTGATGAAAGACACGGGGGTCACAAACCAGTTCATAAAGTTAATAGCGCGTGTGGCCACTGTTTGCGTCGATGCAGGCCTGGCACCGTCGCCTCATAGAGCCTACCAAATTGTTGAAGAATGCCTGGGGAATGCCATGCCAGATCTGGACTAACGTCTAACCCAACACTGCCAACGTCACGGGCTGGTTATGCAGCGCACGTACACGACGTTGCATCTCATTCCAGACGTGCTCGATTGGTGCAAGATCGGCTGAGTCTGCAGGCCACTGCGACACATCGATGTTCTGCTGCGCTAGAAAATCCCTTACCACCCGGGCGACGTCAGGTACTCTAGTGTTGTCCTGCTGAAGCGTGATGTGACGTTGCTGTCCTTGCACAAATGGGATGACGTGAGCCTGGATAATATCGTCACGGTAGCGTACGGCGTTCGAATTCCCATCGATGACCACAAGAGCTGTTCGTTCAGTTGACGTGATGCCACCCCAAACCATGACATTGCCTCCGCCAAATGTACGTCGCTCCACAACACAGGCATCACTAAAACGTTATCCAACACGACAATAGACTCTTGAACGGCCGTTGATGTTGTCTAAGTGAAACCTGGACTCGTCCGTAAACAGAATACCAGCCCAGTCTCGGCGATTAAAGCGCACGTGTCTTCTACGCCAAGCCAGACGTGCTACACGATGGCGTATTAGCAAAACTGGACGGACAGCCGGACGTCGCGGACGGGTAGGCCGTTCACGTAATTGATTCCGTACAGTTCTGGGGCTGATGGCACGCAATACATGAATGGTCCGCGCTGGAAGCGATTCCTGAGGTGCACGAGTCGGATATGGTTGTCCTGCTGTCGTGACGTCACGCGTACGACCTGCGCGTGGTCGGTCTCTGACATTACCAAATTGTTGAAAACGTCTCCACAAAGCCTGAATAGCGTTTATGTGGACACCAAATTGGGTAGCAACAACGCGATGAAGCATACCAGCCTGGATCATACCAATTGCAATTGCGCGAAGGCGGTCATTTTCATTTAGCCTGGGCATTGCTCCTCTACGACCACTTTCAACCGCAAAAAAAACTGCTTTTCTGTTCCCCCTGTTGCCAAACAATGACCCGACAGTAGCAAAGTCGACAAAAGCTGGCGCACTAAAATGTTGGGCGAAAAAAACGTGAAAAACAGACCCATGTCCAAGAAGCGAAACGGCACGTGCAAATACGGCATTTACCCAGCGTATGTGTGGCGGTGCGGTCACTGGTCAACTGTCCAAAACACCAGGCTAAAATATTGAGCGGTGTTAATTTTATCCGATTTTTTAGGCGACACTGTTACTTTTTCCGCATGTAGATCAGTATCAGGGGGCAGTTTCAATAAACTTCGTACGACTAAAATGTTTGTAAGTGCAAAATTATGATAGTCTGTAAATGTCACATTAAAAAGTTTTCTTGTAAACAAGTATGTATTCGATTTACATTTATTGAGCATAGGCTGCATATGCCATCAATTGAAATTGACAGACGATCCTAAATTTGCACTTACGAACATTTTAGTCGTACGAAGTTTAGTGAAACTGCCCCCAGGCTACCAGCCATGTGAAATTGGACCAGGAGCTAAACTGGTCACCAATACCATAAACCCCATTTCTCCAGTCACATTTCATGGAAACTATTTACAAAATTTACGACATGTAAATAGAGAATAGTAGGTTAGTGCCGTGAATGGGAAAAAATATCTGGCAAGGCTCAGGAAACGGTATGGGCAAGGCTCTGCCGGGCACATCCCGTTTCCGTGACGCGACATATATGTTTTCCAATTCACGGCACTAACCTACTATTTTATTTATCCAGTCAACACCTACAAATGGCTGTAAAATGCAATCAAAGTACTGAAAGTACTGAACATAGGGTACTACAAGATTAAACTAGATTGATTGATTGATTGAGTGTTGGTGTTGCAGTTTCATTAACCCTTAAAGGTACATGCCCACTCAGTAGGTACAAAATGTTCTTTACATCAGAGACATCATCTGAGACATTTCCTGGCAAAATAAACATTCATGCGCCATTGCCCCACGTACTGATTGGCATTATTATACATTTTATATCAGACGTAAATTTACACACTGATATCAGGGGCGATAACCGTGTTTGCTTAAAATGTTAACGGACATTGCTATTTAATCTCTGTATTTAGTTTATGATGTGCAATGATCATACTTTAAAATCTGTCGAAAATATTATTTGTTCAGGTGACGCATTTCTTTAGTATAAATAATTAAAAAATATCATGCCTCATTTGCGTATGAAAATAACCTGATACCACCTAGCGTCACTATCAGTTATACACTTATTTAATTACTATAAATGACATTTTGGGCTTACCGAGTGGGCTTGTACCTTTAAAGCGCTGGAAACGACAATTGTCGTCTGCTGTTTTAAATATTTTTATATTTTCTCCTCAAAAACATACTGAGACGATTCTACTGCGCTGCCACAACAGGTTTTTAAAGAGATTAAAATATACAAAATGAGCAGACGGCAATTTTATTTTTCAGCGTTTTAATGGTTAAGGGGTAAACTATTGATATGGCACAACTTGAAGCCTACAGTATGCACTGCTACAGTATGTACCAAAACATTCAACAACATTACAGATTATGCATAGCAATATCAGAAAGATACGGTAACACATATACAAGACATCATCAATTCAAGTATACAGATTCCAGATATCTATGATCATTATAGATATATTGAAAACTGATTGAAGAGCATTAGTTACAATAATTCCACCACGGAAGCGGTGTCGCGTCTGAAAATGCCTTATCGGTACATCGCCAAGTTTACTTCTGTTTTGTGAATGAAATAGTTAGCCCCGGATCGAGTATATTAAAACATACAAATGACGTCATTGGGGAAACCGCTGCCAAAATGTTCAATGTATGGAAGCCCAAACTTGTTAGATTTGTTGTTGTCGTATTTCAGTACTTGCATTAATATGGGTATTAATATACGCTGGATGTGTTATACTGTCATTAATTTGTTCCCTCACTGTAAGTTATCACCTTAAATACTGACTTATTGACCCCCTTCCCTGAACGTAGAATTGACACTAATGTTGGCGTGTATTGGCCACCATAGACAAATGTCAATCAGGCCGAATTCGGGAATGTCACTAAAATCCGCTGTAAATCATCGATAGAGAGAGAGAATGAGGATTAAACATCAGTTAGACCTACACGTGCGAGTTTTGTTTCGCACAAGTGTCGGGTGAGTTTAAAAATAGGCTGTCGGAAGGTCAAACTTGATGTAGTTTGTGTGTTAAACGCGAGAGTATTCGGAGGGGAGTTAACTCTGTTACTAAATTTAGCGATGACCGCAAATGGGGGAAAATCACGCGCAACAAAATAATCCGATGTATTTTTGTACGTAGAACATCCGTTGTTGATATTGTGCAGTGCAAGTAGTTTTTCATAATATTATTTTCAATTAGCGGTTGCGTAAACGTTGAGTAACACAATGCATTTTGTTGTTATGGTTACTCCAAGATATCACTACCTACCACCGCATCGAGGGGGGTCTGGGGCGTGGCTAACTTTCGGAGGCGATCCCTATACCCTATGTAAAAATTGTATTGACTGGATATCAAAAATGTTTCACGGCACCGTGTTTCACGGCACATATGCACTGTGTTGACGGGATAACGTCGAAATGTTCCTAGCAAATGCGGAATGCAAACAAAATTGCTATGAAAATTCCGTCAACTTTCGACGTGTTTACAGAAAATATCACAGTTTCTGTAAAATCTTTTCATGAAAAATACACACATTTTCTGAGGTACAAAATATCATGGCTCATCCGTACTGTTCACAACGGAAATGTGCAAACACAGCAGATCCATATGAGCCGGCCAACAGCAAGTCGTCCAATCGAGAACTGCAGAGTTTGTCAATAATAGTTCACGTATTGCTTTTCTAACAATTCCCTATCAGAACAACGAAACGTTTCCACAAAATATTACAAAAGTATCAATGTCCAATATTTAGGGACAAAAGGGTCAATTTGCATACCTGATGTTATTGTTTAACACCTCGGTATCTTGTATACTATAATATCTAGACATGAACGTTGTAGTCAATTTATATTAACGTGTACCTCATGATGCCATTTTGTTTGGACTGAGTGAATAAAGAGTTTTGTACATGTACTTGATTTGCGACTGAGGAAATGGTACTTATGGATTTTGCGATTAGTGCAGATCCAGATCAGCCTGTGCATCCGCACAGTCTGACCAGGATCTGCACTGTTCGCTATTATATTAACGAAACACCCACCATGCTTCTAATAAGCAATATATATAGATCGTTATCAGGCTACAGGGGTTTGCTATTGGATCAGGATCTAGACTGGCCACCAATGCCATAATTCCCATTTCTCCAGTCTATTTACAATATTTACGATATGTTCCGTAAATGACGTCGATAGTTGACGAAATGCATTTGCTATGAAAATTCCATCAACTTTCGACGTCATTTACAGAAGATTTCTGTAAATACTTTTTATGAAAAATCGCACATATTCTATGGTACAAAATCACCTAGCTTGTCTCATATGTAGCTGTGACAGGACAATGGGGATTATGGATTTTGCGACCAGTGAAGATCCAGATCAGCCTGTGCATCCGCACAGTCTGATCAGGATCTGCACTGTTCGCTATTCTATTGACGAAACAGCCGTCATGTTTCTAACAAGCAATATACATCGTTATCAGGCAACATGAGTGTGCTATTGATCAACACCTACACGGGTCACATTTCCCATAAGCCCCATTTCTCCAGTCACGACCACATTGCATTGATCAGACCAGAGGCTAGACTGGGGCTAGATTGGTTGAAATTGTGATAAAGCCCATATTGTCGATCGGAGCCCAATGAGACAATGACCTTAACCCTAAGACCGCTACACACAACAATTGTCGTCTGCTGTTTCTTTTATATATTGCCCTATTTCTCAATAAAAACATGTTTTGACAGCACTTCAGAATCATTTCCAATGAAAATGATTCTACAGTACTGTCAAAGCATATTATACATTATTCTAAATTGTTGTCAAAGAATATGTTTGATGATAAAAACATGGTTTGACAGCACTTCAGAATCATTTCCAATGAAACCTAGAACTATCACAGGAGTGACCATAATACCCCCACAAAGAGTTGGACTTACAAATAGCTTAACATTAGAAGAGTGTTATAGGTTTGAATAAGAATGTCATGATCATTATTTAATGCTGGCCTTAGAGATGTGTGACATTGACCTTTTACCTGCGTACGTGGTCAATGAAAATGAGATAATCTGAAAACATTTGAAAATTCATTCATCAGTTATAGAGGATCTTACACGAGTAATGGATTAATATGATTTTGATTAAAAACTCTGTGCCGAGTTTGTCAAGAACGCAATGAATCAATTTAATAAAAATAGAAGAAATGGCTAAGTTAAAAGGATGATATTTTTGTAAAAAAAATGTTTGTTCGGCATAAAAAGTGTGTATAGTTTCAGATCAATCCACTGAACGGTTTCAGAGGAGTTGTGTACACAAACTATGCAGTTTATCTGTCTGCCGTCTGCAATAGGTTTGACCTTTGACCTTCAACTGTGACCTTGACCTTGGACGTAGGTGCGTGGTTATTGATCGTGACACACCTTCTCATCCTGAGAAACAGTTGTGCCAAGGCATTTGATAATCCATGCATCGGTGTAGAAGATATAGAGCGGAAGGGAATTTCAATAGGTTTGACCTTTGACCTTCAACTGTGACCTTGACCTTGGACGTAGGTGCGTGGTTATTGATCGCGACACACCTCATCATGAGAAATATTTGTGCCAAGCCATTTGATAATCCATGCATCGGTGTAGAAGATATAGAGCGGAAGGGAATTTCAATAGGTTTGACCTTTGACCTTCAACTGTGACCTTGACATTGGACGTAGGTGCGTGGTTATTGATCGCGACACACCTTCTCATCATGAGAAACATTTGTGCCAAGCCATTTGATAATCCATGCATCGGTGTAGAAGATATAGAGGAAGGGAATTTCGATAGGTTTGACCTTTGACCTTCAACTGTGACCTTGACCTTGGACGTATGTGCGTGGTTATTGATCGCGACACACCTTCTCATCATGAGAAACATTTGTGCCAAGCCATTTGATAATCCATGCATCGGTGTAGAAGATATAGAGCGGAAGGGAATTTCGATAGGTTTGACCTTTGACCTTCAACTGTGACCTTGACCTTGGACGTAGGTGCGTGGTTATTGATCGCGACACATCTTCTCATCATGAGAAACATTTGTGCCAAGCCATTTGATAATCCATGCATGGGTGTAGAAGATATAGAGCGGAAGGGAATTTCCAACAGACCGACCAGATCGACCGACAAGCTGACTCCTATATACCCCCTCAAACTTTGTTTGTGGGGGTATAATGATTCTACAGTACTGTCAAAGCATGTTATAAATTATTCTAAATTGCTGTCAAAGAATATGTTCGATGATAAAAATGGAAAATAGAAAATAAACAGCAGACGACAAAAGATTAAGATAGCGGTGTAAGGTGTAATAGCCAAATGTTTCTTGGGCAGCAACACATGCAACAGACAGCAAATGACATGTTTTCAAGTTGGTATTATCTGTCAAATGATGTGGGTGATTGGTCGGGCGAACGCTACGGCGTAAATTAACGGTAGGGGTTCCTCCTTGTAGGAATCATGATTTGCCTGGTTTTGGCCCTCAGGTACGTTTTTATCTCTTTTGTACGATAGGGGTGTAAGGTTATTCTGTCGTGGTCCCAAATGTAGCACTAACAAACACATAAATCGTGTAATACAAGAGTTTCTTCTTATGTACGATTGTTACCACCGATAATGGAATCGACAATATTGTATTGGACGAAGAGCAAATAATCATTAGTTTTCAATTTAACCCGTACACCGCTATCTTAATTTGGCTTAAAACTCGTAGGAACGAGGTGTTATCTCGTGGGATTGAGATAGCTATCTCATGAGAACGAGGTGCTCTGCCATGCGAACGAGATATATACACAATTTGGGCATGTCCCTTGTAAGCTGCCATACAAGTCGAATCAATCGATTGGTATTACGCAACAGATTGTCACATGACATCTTGGCACTTACGTTACACTGTCATCAAAGGTACACCTCTGAAGTTATCACGCACAATGGTTTGATTTAATGGTGTTTAACGGCCGGGTTAACGGGATAGAATCCCATATGTTAGTAACCTGTTGTGATGGAGGGGGATCCAAAATCAGAACTGAATATTTACAGAATAAAATATATACATGTATTCAGCCCTGAAATTAGAACCTGACCTCACTTAGCCTCACTCTCCAAAAGTCATAGGATTAGCAATTATAGTATTACTTGAATAATGGGTATAACCTAATTCAACTCACGTACCAGATAGCCAGAAATGTACTTAAGGGTCAAACAAGGGATATCGGAATTAACCCATCGTTAAATATACCATTCGCATGTTCCCAACCAACTGCACAAAATCACGCACAGTGACAGCAGAGCGTGATGATTAGAGAGAAATGGCGAACATGATAATGGGGACTTCGCACATGGAACTGCTATAAACAGGATCAGAAAACAGAGACCCCACAAGTTCACTTACTGACAGCGAGTCATATGTGGCTGAGACTGGAGAAATGGGGCTTGTGGGTTTTGCGACCAGGGTAGACGCAGATCAGTCTGTGCATCCGCACAGTCTGATCAGGATCTGCAGATACAGGAGTGTGCTACTTGATCACTAGCTTATACTGGTCACAAATCCCATAAGCCCCATTTCTCCAGTTACAGTCACATTTGTGGGCCCGTATCTGGAACTATCCACATTACCGCATTGTTTGTTGTTTTTGGCCGATATTGATTTTGAACAAATACAATACAATGGAACCTCGCTAAACCGGACACGCAGGCAGTCGCTGTATCCTTAGTTTTATGGGTTTCATTGTCACCTATCACTGATGATACTGCATGCTCCAGCTCGCAGAGCACGGCAGCAATTTTGGAATAGTCGTATGTATGGGCCCGGTTGCTCAAAACATCCGTTAGCTTAACGGACTGTTAAATCCTTAACTGAATGGTTTAAAATCTCTGTTTTAACAGAGATTTTAACCATTCAGTTAAGGATTTAACAGTCCGTTAAGCTAACTGATGTTTTGAACAACCGGGCCTTGATTTACAGTGGAACATCTCTAAACCGGACACTGGGGAAATCCCAAGGTGTCCGGTTTAGCGAGGTCCCACTGTAGTTTCCTTAAATGACGGAGACAAGCTGACACCAAAGTGAGAACTCGTGCACAAGCTCCAACAAAACGAGCTTATTTCCGACCAATAGCTATCCTATTCAGCCTGCAATATCATGTATCCTGGTATGTGTCTGTGGCTGGAGATATGGGGCTTATGGGTTTTACGACCAGTGTAGATCCAGATCAGCCTGTGCATCCGCACAATCTGATCAGGATCTGCACTGTTCGCCTTTCCATCAATGAAACACCAGTTTCTAACAAGGAATATAAATCGTTATCAGGCTACAAGAGTGTGCTATTTGATCAGAAGCTACACTAGTCACAAATCTCATAAACTCCATTTCTCAAGTGACAGCCACATATGTGCCCGTATTTGTTAGAACCATGACGGTCTTTCATTGATGGAACAGCGAATAGAGAGTGACCTTTGAACAATGCTAATACAAACTTTATTATATGAGTTTACTAGTTTTATCTCACATTGCAGAATTTTCTCTCAATGACAATATAGCGAAGTATGAACGTGAACGCCTGCAGATTATTGTTATAGTTTTGTGCGCGAAATGGAAACGTTATTCCGTAAATGTATACCGTTAACTGTGGTGTAGCGATATAATATAAGAATGAATGGCCTTTTTGTGGAATTTATCGGGGTATAAACTTGAAAAAGTCGCGGGAATACTGGACGAAGGCCGGAAGGCCTCGTCCAGTATTCCCGTGACTTTTCCAAGTTTATATCCCTGATAAATTCCACAAAAAGGCCATTCATTCCTTATAATTCCAGCATTTGAAATAAATTCATCAAGAAAATGTGTTTATTTTCCGTTTTCTTAAGAATTATTTTAAACTGCGCCTCACGGTTACGGAAAGTAGTTCGGTGTGGGAGTTTACTGGGATATAAATTTTGGACAGAGACTTGCTACGGGCCAATCAAATGTTAGGGAATTGTGTAAATAGTTTTGTGCTGGAATTATAACACCGTGAAACCTCTCTAAACCGGACACCCTGGGAGGTCCCTAGGGTGTCCGGGTTAGAGAAGTTTCACTGTAAATCAGGCATATGACCACCCTGATACGTATTTGTGTGCTTCGCAATCATGAACATACATTAACATCTGAGATAAATGGCCAAGAAACCCATCAAAAATAAGATCAGACGTTATATTGGTGTTCAGTTTAGAGAGATTCCACTGTAGTGCTACCTATTGCCTTTAAAAACGGAAAACGTGCAGCTAAGACATGCAAGGCATCATGCCCACCTTGTTAGCATGTAGCGGCCATAATAAGCCAGTTTTTTGTCACACCTTAGTTACAGTGGAACCTCTCTAAACCGGACACAAAGAAAACACGTGTAGCTGATTTCATCAACATTGCAAAGTATACATATCTAGCAAAGTATACTTTGAGGGAGTAATCATTTATTTTTCCCGAAATGCATTATTTCATATAGAACTAACCACTGCATAATTATATTTGATGATTAAAAATATGCATGATTATTACACTGAATTTATTACATTATCACAGCCAAAATGGCTGTGATAATGTAATAAATTCAGTATAATAACAAGAAACGAGGCAAAGCCACGAAGGCCAGGTTTTTTCCAAGCATGGACAATTTGATAACATAATTATACCAACTTTTTGTAGACTAGATGGCCGTGGCCTGCATGTCGCGCCTTGGGGCGAGGCATGGACACTAAAAAAATAGATATAGTAGATGGAAAAACTTTAAGAAAAAAAATAATTTAACAGGACATACGGACGTACGGACGGACGGACGGACATATGCCAAAATGCCGACGATATCGCGCTTTCCGCAAGCGGGTGCGACAATGATGATAAACACACATGTGAAGTATCAAGGTAATGGATGAAGCAGTTGCAGAGATATAGTACACGAAAAAAGTACGGATGGATGGACGGACATATGCCAAAATGCCGACGATATCGCGATTTCCGCAAGCGGGTGCGACAATGATGATAAACACCCATGTGAAGTATCAAGGTAATGGGTGAAGCAGTTGCAGAGATATAGTACACGAAAAAACTTTAACAAAAAAATCAAAGTAATTTGACCTTGACATTGGCCACAGGGGCCGCACGGTTGGGGGTTAGAATCAAAATATGGATGATGATAAACACCCATGTGAAGTTTCAAGGTAATGGGCGAAGCAGTTGCAGAGATATAGTATAACGAAAAACTTTTAACCAAAAAACTTTAACCAGACGTACGTTAAAATGTTAACGTTGAAAATGGCTAAGTCAATTACGTAGAAATAATAGGTCAAGGTAAAACAAATGGTCACATGTTGGATAGTTGTATGTGGTAGGCACCCCTTGGTTATGAAGCTGTGAAAGTTTGGTGGTCCTAGGTGGTTCAGTACCAAAGAAATGGACTTAAACACGAAAACTTAACATTGTAAACGCGAAAACTTAACATTGAAAATGGCTAAGTCGACTGCGCGGAAAAAATGGGTGAAGTTAAAAAAAAAGTAACATGTTGGATAGTGATATGTGGTGGGCACCCCTTGATTACGAAGCTGTGAAAGTTTGGTGGTCCTAGGTGGTACAGTACCAAAGAAATGGCCTTAAACACGAAAACTTAACATTGTAAACGCGAAAACTTAACATTGAAAATGGCTAAGTTGACTGCGCGGAAAAAATGGGTCAAGTTAAAAAAAAAGTAACATGTTGGATAGTGATATGTGGTGGGCACCCCTTGATTATGAAGCTGTGTAAGTTTGGTGGTCCTAGGTGGTACAGTAACAAAGAAATGGACTCAAACACGAAAACTTAACATTGAAAATGGCTAAGTCGACTGCGCTGAAAAAATGGGTCAAGTTAAAAAAAAAGTAACATGTTGGATAGTGATATGTGGTGGGCACCCCTTGATTATGAAACTGTGAAAGTTTGATGGTCCCAAATGTAGCACTAACAAACACATAAATCGTGTAATACAAGAGTTTCTTCTTATGTACGATTGTTACCACCGATAATGGAATCGACAATATTGTATTGGACGAAGAGCAAATAATCATTAGTTTTCAATTTAACCCGTACACCGCTATCTTAATTTGGCTTAAAACTCGTAGGAACGAGGTGTTATCTCGTGGGATTGAGATAGCTATCATGAGAACGAGGTGCTCTGCCATGCGAACGAGATATATACACAATTTGGGCATGTCCCTTGTAAGCTGCCATACAAGTCGAATCAATCGATTGGTATTACGCAACAGATTGTCACATGACATCTTGGCACTTACGTTACACTGTCATCAAAGGTACACCTCTGAAGTTATCACGCACAATGGTTTGATTTAATGGTGTTTAACGGCCGGGTTAACGGGATAGAATCCCATATGTTAGTAACCTGTTGTGATGGAGGGGGATCCAAAATCAGAACTGAATATTTACAGAATAAAATATATACATGTATTCAGCCCTGAAATTAGAACCTGACCTCACTTAGCCTCACTCTCCAAAAGTCATAGGATTAGCAATTATAGTATTACTTGAATAATGGGTATAACCGTATTCAACTCTCACGTACCAGATAGCCAGAAATGTACTTAAGGGTCAAACAAGGGATATCGGAATTAACCCATCGTTAAATATACCATTCGCATGTTCCCAACCAACTGCACAAAATCACGCACAGTGACAGCAGAGCGTGATGATTAGAGAGAAATGGCGAACATGATAATGGGGACTTCGCACATGGAACTGCTATAAACAGGATCAGAAAACAGAGACCCCACAAGTTCACTTACTGACAGCGAGTCATATGTGGCTGAGACTGGAGAAATGGGGCTTGTGGGTTTTGCGACACGAAAACTTAACATTGAAAATGGCTAAGTCGACTGCGCTGAAAAAATGGGTCAAGTTAAAAAAAAAAGTAACATGTTGGATAGTGATATGTGGTGGGCACCCCTTGATTATGAAACTGTGAAAGTTTGATGGTCCTAGGTGGTACAGTAACAAAGAAATGGACTCAAACACGAAAATTTAACATTGATTGTGGACGCCGGCCGCCGCCGCCCGCCCGCCCGCCCGCCGCCCGCCCGGCTTTCGCCAATCCAATAGCCTGGATTTTTTTTCAAAAAACCTGGCTAAAAATTAATATATTTATCCTAAAATTTAAAATTTCTCCCTCAAAGTATACTTTGCTAGATAAGTATACTTTGCAATGTTGATGAAATAGGCTACAGTAACCTTATTTTTTATGAGAATCTTTGTAATTTATCTCAGGTGCTAATGTCTGTCCGTGATTGCATAGCACACAACTATGACTACGAATGATATAATGTCTGTTTGTGATCGCATAGCACACAACTATGGCTCAGAATGATCAAATGTCTAATTTACAGTCAAACCTCTCTAAACCGGACACAAAGAACACACCTGTGACCTTACTTTTGAGGAGTGTCTTTGTCATTTATATCAGGTGATAATGTCTGTTTGTGATCGCATAGCTCAGAATGATCTAATGTCACTAATAAACAACACACAACTGGTGTAAATGACGCATTTCGTAAAGCAACTTGCAGATGCAATTAACCCTTAGACCGCTACACACAACAAGTGTCGTCTGCTGTTGCTTTTATATCTTGCCTTATTTCTCAATAAAAACATGGTTTGACAGCACTTCCTTCAGAATCATTTACAATGGAAATGATTCTGAAGTGCTGTCAAAGCATGTTGTAAATTATTCTAAAGTGTTGTCAAAGCATGTTTTTGATGATAAAACAGGAAAATAGAAAATAAACAGCAGACGACAAAAAAAATAAGATAGCGGTGTAAGGGTTAATACCATTTCCAAAGTAGTCCATAGAAACATCAGAAAGTACAGTTGGTCTGTGGAAAAATTATCCATTAATTACAAGGTCATTCGACAGCAAGGTCATATGTAGATGCGACTCGAAAACTGGGGCTAATTGGTTTTGTGACCAATGTAGCTCCTGATCACATCGCACACTCCTGTAGCCTGATAACGATCTATAGGGCTTGTTGAAAGCATGGCGGGTGTTCATCGATGGCGCTCTGTGCAGATCCTGATCAGACTGTGTGGATGCACAGGCTGATCTGGATCTACTCTGGTCGCATAAGCCCATAAGCCCATTTCTCCAGTTACAGCCAGATATAAGATTGCTTCCTTTTCAACAAAAGCCGTGTTATGTTTGCCCATTCTGCAGCATTAAACGCTACCTGATAAATAGAATACCATATTTGTGTCTTTTGATATAAAGTTTTTCAGGCTCGCCTAGGAAACTAGAAATTCCTAGGCAAGCCTCAGTACTCCTACGCGTTTATATCGAATATTTACCAAAACTAGAAATGGGGCCTGTCCGCACACGAATGCCCCTCTGGCAGCCAAAGAAAACGTGGCACATTTGAAAACGCGGAAGCCCAGAGAATTTGTCACAGCATGGACGCAGACCATTAGAGCAATGGATGTGTGAAATATCAAGCAGATCCATGCAAGGAAACAAACATTATAAAACACTTACCCGAGTTTCCAAAGTATGTCAATGTGACCTTGGGACGATCGTGAATGGGACGCAGGGTGGTAGAGGACCATGAGCAATGCGTGGGTGAAATATCAAGCAGATCCGTGGAAGGAAATTACAAGCCATTTACCCAAACGTTAAGGTGTCCGGATGTATGCACGGATGGACGTACATGTAGGACGGACGGGACGGACGGACGCCGGTAACACTATATGCCCCCCCCCCCCCACACACACACACCCCACCCCTCACCATTCGGTGGCGTGGGGGGGGGCATAAAAATATATTCAGCCCTGAAATTAGAATAACCTGACCTGGTGTCAGATCCTCCCCACACCAGTCACATAGACCCACCCCCTAGAAGTAATATGAGTAGTACTAATAGTACTACTTTTATAATGGGTATAACCGGATTCCACTCTCACGTACCAGAAAGCCAAAGAATGTGCCTTAGGGTCAAAGCAGGGGCATCGGTATTCCGGATAGGATAAAACTCATCATTAAATTAAAGTTACCCTTCGCATGCTCCCAACCATCAGTCCACACAAATAAAACAAGGGCATTGTTATACTAAGCTAATCCCCTTGTAGCCTTGATAATAAAAAAAAGAAAAAAAAAGTGTTTGCCTTACAAACAAGGTGAACATAATAAGTCCTCAGTGACCCTGACCTTGAGCAGTCGGACGTGGGTGTATGCAGAACAAAGCACCATCCTTAGACACACATGAAGCGGATCATACATTATTGAAAAATTAAAGTTGTTACTAAGAACGCACATACGAACATGGACTAAGCTATATCCCCTCTCGACTATTGGTGTTTTAGCAGTTTAATAGAACAGGTTAACCCTTACGCTGCTAAATTAATTTTGTTGTCAGCTGTTTACTTTTTTATTTTCCATTTTTTCTCATTAAAAACATGGTTTGACAACACTTTAGAATCATTTCCAATGGAAATGATTCTAAAGTGCTGCCAAACCATGTTGTTACTGAATAATAAAAATAACTGCTGATAAAGTTTGTTTCCTTCATTATAACTGCTTATGACTCAGGCTGCCTATAAGAGCACAGCATGAATCTTTACAAAATTGAATGTGACCCATCACAAACTTTTGAAGAATACATGTATCATCTAAGAATACAAATTGGATACATGTACTAGTAATTCTGGCCTGGGGACATATGACAAGGTAATTCATACACAATAGCTCTGAGTATCATGTTTTATTATTTCGCAATAATAATAATAATAATATATAGTCTTTATCATTAACGATAGAACATAAACATGTGCATGCATACATCATAATCCATGTTCACAGTAAATTTCTCCTACAGCGAATTTCAACTGGGCATGGAATTGTGTCAAATCTGTAGCATGTTTGAAAGTGACCTGACTTAGTGAAAGATCCGGGCAAATCAGTTTGTTTATTGGTGTTTAATGGCCTATCAACAACAGATGTCATGTAAGGCCGGGCAAACGTGTTCGTTCCCGTTTTAACCTGCTGCATTGGGTCATTTTAAAAAATGGCCATTGGTCACTTGGCCCCTTCCCCTAAAATAGGATTACGAATAATCGTAATACTCACAATAGGGGTATAACCAGATTCAACTGTCACATACAAAATGCCAAAGACGCATGTGAGGGCCAAACCAGGTCTCCAGTCGGAATTCCGATAAGGATGAATCCCGATCGTTAAATTACCCATCGCATACTCCCACCTACCACCCACGGCAAATCGACTGTATAATCAATGTTCACAGTTAATTCACTTATATTGCATTGAAAATGATGTTCAAAATATGAGCGGGTCCGTGGGATTAGTTGCCTCTACATTGTTGCCCATGTTTGGTGTTATCTAGGCTGTGAGCTGGCAAAAGGGAGCCTACGACATCTCGAATCATTATCAGTCATAGATATAGAGAATAGTAGGTTAGTGCTGTGAACGGGAAAAAATATCCGGCAAACTCAAGAATTTCTTTATTTCTCATCAGAAGTATATGTTGTGACCACTCATTTGAACTGTCTCGCCGAGACGGTTCAAATGAGTGGTCACAACATATACTTTGGTTCAGAAATAAGGAAAATAGATAGAGAATAGTAGATTAGTGCCGTGAATGGGAAAAAATATCTGGCAAGGCTCAGGAAACGGGATGGGCAAGGTTCTGCCGAGCACATCCCATTTCCGTGCCGCGCCAGATATTTTTTCCCATTCATGGCACTAACCTACTATTCTATTTATCCCGTCAACACCTACAAATGGCTGTAAAATTCACGGCACATACGCACTGTGTTGACGGGATAAAACCCTTACCATGCTTACTACGCTGAATTATTTTTGGTCGTCTGCCGGAAATGTTTTATTTTCAATATTTCTCAAGAAAAACCTGTATTGACAGCGCATGAGAATTCTCATGTGCTGTCAAAACAGGTTTTTTGTTAAGAATTAAGGCAAACATGAAAAACAGCAGAAGACATTTTCCGTCTCCAGTGTAGTAAGGGTTAATGTTAGGCATGTGCGAGACACCAAAACAAAACAGGGCTTATTTTGCTTGTAGTGACAAGTGTAGCTCCAGATCAGGCTGCAAATCCATGTAGTATGATCAGGGAATACATATATTCCCATGAACATGGCTGTGACTGGAGGAATGGGGCTTATCGCATGTGCAACCAGATGTCAGTAGATGGCAGTACGGTGACGGCAGATAAGAAGTGACAGCGATGTAAATGCCATAAGCCCAAAGCCCACACAGTCAACTGTCTGTTTTAGAGTGGAACCTCTCTAAACCGGACACCCTGGGAGATCCCAGGGAGTCTGGTTTAGAGAGGTTTCACAGTATTATATACTGAACAAGTTAAAAACGCAAAAATGAGCCAGACATGTTATTGGACATCCCTTGAGATTATCCATCTGACCGCAATGTATCATGTGACTTTGATGCATTGATTCTATCGATTGTAATCACTTCTTTGATACGTTTTCGAGTATTGTTTCTGAATTTACACAGCACATGGGCAATGTATGGACATGAGGATGTGGTAACACAGTTAGATGACGTTCGTCAGCATGTACAATCGATAATCGATTATCTCCTCGTACATGCGGACGAACCGTGATCTAACTGTGGCAACAAAGACGAGCGACCATATAAGAAATCACACAGAATTTGACATTACAACCAGCCTATTCAAGTAATAGGCTCATCTGGGATATGGTTATTACACATCTTACTAGCTGGGCCACAATCTAACAAAACCAGGCTTATGTCATTTCTCACCAATACATGTTTCACTAAACTTCGTAGTTCGTAAGTGCAAATTTAGGATGGTCTGCAAATTTCAATTGATGGATTTACATTTATTGAGCATAGGCTGCATATGCAGCCTATGCTCAATAAATGTAAATCCAATAATTGATTTTAAGAAAACATTGTTAATGTGAAATTTCATTAATCTTAATTTTGCACTTACAAACATTTTAGTGAAGTTTAGTGAAATGGCCCCCAGGATGTTTAATGTATTTTTTTTCTGGACCGAATAGTGGATGCGCAGTCTGATCTGGGTCTACACTGGTTGCAAAGACAAGAAGCCTCGTTTTGACCATGATCAGACTGCAGAAGCACAGACTGATCTTGGTATACACTGTCCGCAAAGACA
The DNA here is from genome assembly GCA_029237695.1 of Conchocele bisecta. Lineage (NCBI taxonomy): Eukaryota > Metazoa > Mollusca > Bivalvia > Lucinida > Thyasiridae > Conchocele > Conchocele bisecta. The sequence continues at coordinate 80,737,064 of CM055267.1, read as the reverse complement.
AGACGCCTGGATTTGTCAGACTGTTCCATTTGTTTTCTGGTAGCCCAATAATCATAAAACTATATTTTATTAACAATCATGCATTGATATGCTGAATATAATGCTGCATTCTACTTAAGGATGGTTTTGATCTTGACCTTTGAACTTGGGTCACCTGTGGCTATTAATTTGATTTGATTTATAGGTGTTTAACGGCCTATCAACAGCTATGGTCATTTATGGCTGGGCCAACAGATTCAATTCCGTATTTAACCAGTTGCATTGGGGGGAGGGGGGAATCCTAAACTCAGAATGGAATATTTACAAATCGAAAAAATATATATATTCAGTCCTGAAATTAGAACTACATGTATGTCTTACCTGACATAGTGCCAGGTCCATATTACACCAACGTCACTTGGCCCCTTCCCCTAAAAGTAATAGGAGTATGCATAATCATATTACTCATATAAGGGATATAACCAGATTCAACTTTCACATACATGCAATGTTGATTCGTGTCCATAATGACATAGCACTGAATCATATTGAACAACACACATTCTCCAAATTCATACTTTAAATCATGCAGTGGGATTGGATGAGACACAGCATAGCCAATTAAACACCTTGATTTCAATGTTACGTTGTTTTAGACTGGAATATAAGCTCATAATGATTCACATGGTCATATGTGGCCGTGACTGGAGAAATGGGGGCTATGGGATTTTGACCAGTGTAGATCCAGATCAGCCTGTGCATCCGCACAGTCTGATCTGGATCTGCACTGTTCGCCATTCCATCAATGGAACACCAGTCATGCTCCTAACAAATAATATAGATCTATATCACGACCAGGCTACATGTGTGTGCTATTTGATCAGGAGCTACACTGGTCACACACCCCATAAGCCCCATTTCTCCAGTCACAGCCACATATGATGATGTGGAACATTATGATGAAGTTCAGACAGCTAATTCATTTTTCAAACCAAACCAGAATTATTTCAAAATAAACTATAAAACTAAAGTATCTTTATATTGCACAGGTAACCTTGACATTTGACCCGTAACTAACCGATTCAATTTCTGTATGAGCCCATCCAAATAGTATTATCACATGGATGATGCATTGTACATGTATTTCCCACAGGTGATGGGAACAACTTATCTGATAGTCTGTTCATAATTGTATAAATAATATACATACTATATACGGTCATGTGATTTTTTCCGTCACCTGTGGTATTTCCTAAACTAAAGCACAATAAAATTATAGCAATTTTAACCAGTACAACTGATGAACTGAATTCCTACTTAACCCTTTCACCCCTGGAATTAATTTTGATTATATTCAGACTAGCCCATTTATGAAAAGGGGGTGTTTTTGTTCTCAAAAATATGAAAATTACTTGCAAAAGTGCAGATCCTGATGAGACGGCTCGTGACGAGCCGTCTCATCTGGATCTACACTGTTTGCCACTACACTGTTTATCACTATGCAGGTCTAGTGTTGAACGGGTTAACTGTAAAAAAAAAACACACATTTCAAGATGGACTAAATGCATAATTTAAGTGTAATTACAGTCGAACGGCTCATACGAGGTGTCACTGTACATCTGGTATACATGTACATGCATATGCACAGCCAACAATGTGGGTTTTATAATGAAGCCCAATTTAACTAACTATCGTCTGGTTTCGAGACATATTACACTGTATAACACACATTACAAACATAATGAATAGTTGCCATGCGAGCCTGTAATTATTCCATTAAAGAATATTTACTCAAAGCATATAACATTCCGGCTCAAGAGATTATGGTATCATACCTCAATATTTTACCTATATTTATATTTAACCCTTACTACGCTGAATTAAATGTTGTCGTCTGCTGGAAATGTTTTATTTTCAATATTTCTCGACAAAAACCTGGTTTTGACAGCACATGAGAATCGTCTCCAGTGGAGACGATTCTCATGTGCTGTCAAAACCATTTTTTTGTTAAGAATTAAAGCAAAAATTAAAAACAGCAGACGGCAATTTCCGTCAACAGCATAGGAAGGGTTAAACTTGGACATATTTGAAAGTAAAAATGTGTTCAGAAATTTTTGTCATCTTTGGATGTTATTTATGATGCTATTTATACAGAAAATATTGGTATAGTAAATTTTCTATTTAATTAACTATTGACAAAATGTGGAGGTATGATAAAGTTGATAGTCACACAGCTGGGCTGACAACAAACACTTGCGAACGCAGTTACATAACGTTTCACATCAATTATGGTGCTCAACAAAAACATCAGTCTACATTGCCTGTTCCCGATTCCTCAACAGGCGCATTAAGAAGCAGTCGATTGATTTATTGGGGATTAATGGCCTATCAACAGCTAAGGTCATTTAAAGCTGGGCCAACGGGTTTGATCCAGCATGTAACCTGCTAAATGGGGAGTTTGTTTATTTGTTTATTAGTGTTTAACGGCCTATCAACAGCTAAGGTCATGTAAGGCCAGGCAAACGGATTCGATCCCGTTTTAACCTGCTGCATTGGGGGGAAAATCCCAAAATCAGAACGGAATATAAATGGGGAGAAAATCCCAAAATCAGAACGGAATATAAATGGGGAGAAAATCCCAAAATAAGAACAAAATATTAACATCAAAATAAATATATATTCAGGCCTGAAATAAGAATAACCTGACCTGGTGCCAGGTCCATCTCACATCAAAGTCACTTGGCCCCTTCCCCTAAAAGTAATAGGATTAGGAATAATTAGGAATAACCATATTACTCATACAAGGGGTATAACCAGATTAAACCCACACATATAAGAATGCCAAACGTAGCCAAGGGCCAAACCAGGTCTCCGTTCGGGATACCGGTAAGGATGAATCGCGATCATTAAATTAATCATCACATGCTTCCACAAGAAGCAAGCAGTCAAATAAAACACCAACATTTCCACAACTGACAATGTTTTAACACAATCTAGTGAATCTACTTGTGCGGCTATGCTAGCAAATTACTCTACTGTGAGATGATGTAAAATATTATGTTTCCAGGTTCTCAATCAATTTGGTCACACACTCGGAACAAATATAACATATGAAGGTATCGGAGTAAAAATGTTTTCTCTCGTTTTGAGTTAGCTCCATTCATACTGCATTGCTATCTTCAGTAATCTCACAGATACTGGATAAATGGGGGCCATGGCATTTGTGTCTTGTATAGCTCCTGGCCTCTTGTTCAATGATAAGGATATATACATACATAACAAACAGTATGGATGAGTATGTCGATTACGGGTGTTCATGAATCACAAACGCTCCATATCATGATAATAGCAAAATTATTATAGTGACAACTTTGCCACAACATAGCTTTCAGACTTCTTATCAGAATGATAAGAAGTCTGAAAGCTATGTTGCGGCATTGTTAGTTCAAAATGGAATGAGAAACGGAATGTTTGAACGTCAGCTGGTTTTATAATAACTCGAGTAAGCATTTGTAAAACAGACATGATGGCGAGACACGCCAATATGTGGCTCGCCACAACAAAATGGGGCTTATCGAGTTTTTGACTAGCATAGCTCTTGCTCAACTAACACACTTTTCCAAAGTGTGTTAGTTGAACATGAGCTGTGCTTGTGAAAGTCTCAATGACTGATACAGTGCTACTGTCCTTGTTAGATGCGGAAGGAGTGAGAGAGTGAGTGAATAGGGTTTAATGTCCGCTTTTCTGACATAGAGGTACAAGCCTCAGGGAGTCTACATGCAGACGGGTCAACGGGGTCGTGTCCCGTATCCACCTGTCCGAGGGGGGTAAATCCCAACTTCAGAACTCAATATTTACAATCAAAATATATATTCAGTCCTGAAATTAGAACAACCTGATCTGGTGCCAGGCCCTCGCCACATCAGCATCATTTATCCCATCCCCTAAAAGTAATAGGATTAGCGCTAATCTTACTTTTATATATGGGGCATAGCCTGACTCAACTCTCACATACAAGAAAGCCAAAAATGTACATGAGGGCCAAATCCGGTATAGTGGGTTCCGGAAAGTATGAACCCAATCGTTAAGCCAGTTTAGTCGCCTTTTACGACAAGCAATGGCTACTGCAGCACTATTCTCAGGATCAGTTGATCCCGCCCCGGTGCCTGCACGGGGCCGATGCGGAAGGAATAATTCTTCAAGTCAACAGTGAATGGCGTATGCCCTGTTCAGACTGTACAGCTAATCTGGGGATATACTGGCTGCAAACTCAACAAGCCCTTTTTGAGATGGCGAGTCACATAGTATAATCACAATGAGCAATAAACTAGCAACACATATACAATCAAATAACAATATTCTCAAATCAAACGTACAATAATCAAATATAACCACAGATATAGGACGTGGTGCTGGTGTAAATTTTAACACAAAACAGGGAATCTTTGACTACGTTGCACAAGATGATCAGGGCTATGTCAGTTCTATGTTGTTTGCCAGCCATTCCACTGAAACTATCTTACTGCCATCAGCAAACGTTAATCCAATTGTGTAAATAAGCAGGAGGATCAATGAGTGAGCGAGTAATTGGGTTTACCATCCCATCAACAGACATGTCGTGTGGATTATATGGACAATTGTTGCAAACATCAAACAGGTTGCTATCACCTGCTGATGGTCCACATGTTAACCCTTTCAACCATAGATACATAAATATGCGATTGTTACAATCGAAAAATTACTTGCAAAAAGTGCAGATCCTGATGAGATGGCTCATTACGAGCCATCTCATCTGGATCTACACTGTTTGCAAACACTGCTAAAGATGTACGTAGCATTGAAAGGGTTAACTCCCCATTATCCCCATTGTAAACAAACTATTGACAATTGTTTGGAAATGGAGAGTAAGCTTCGAGTGCCTGTGAACGGCTATGTTTTACAGTAACATGTCATAATTATAGCACACATGTGTATATTTCAATAACAACACATTCATGGTTGTCCTGGAGAAATGGAGCTTATGGATTTTACGACCAGTGTAGATCCTGATCAGTATGTGCATCTGCACAGTCTGATCAGGATCTGCATTGTTTGGCATTCCGTCAATAAAACACACATCCTACTTCCAAAATGCAACATAGATCAGGCTACATGAGTGTGCTATTTGACCACAAACAAGACTGGTCACAAATATCTCATAAGCCCAATTTCTACAGTCACAACCATATTTAACCATGTTTGTGACTGTGACTGGAGAAATGGGGCTATGGCATTTGTGACAAGTCTAGCTTCAGTAGCCGATTTCACCAACATTGCAAAGTATAGTTTTCTATCAAAGTATACTTTGAGGGAGTAAATATTTATTTTTCCTGAAATGCATTATTTCATATAGAACAAACGACTGTATATATTTGATGATTAAAAGTATGCAGAATTATTATACTGAATGTATTACATTATCATAGCCAAAATGGCTGTGATAATGTAATAAATTCAGTATAATAACAAGAAACGAGGCAAAGCCACGAAGGCCAGGTTTTTTCCAAGCATAGACACTGGGATAACATAATTATACCCACTTTTTGTAGACTAGATGGCCGTGGCCTGCATGTCGCACCTTAGGGCGAGGCATGGACACTAAAAAAATAGATATAGTAGATGGAAAAACTTTAAAGAAAAAAAAAATTTAACCGGACACACGGACGGACGGACATATGCCAAAATGCCGACGATATCGCGCTTTCCGCAAGCGGGTGCGACAATGATGATAAACACCCATGTGAAGTATCAAGGTAATGGGTGAAGCAGTTGCAGAGATATAGTACACGAAAAAACTTTAACAAAAAAATCAAAGTAATTTGACCTTGACATTGTGTACAGGGGCCGCACGGTTGGGGGTTAGAATGAAAATATGGATGATGATAAACACCCATGTGAAGTTTCAAGGTAATGGGCGAAGCAGTTGCAGAGATATAGTATAACAAAAAACTTTTAACCAAAAATCTTTAACCAGACGTACGTTAAAAAGTTAACGTTGAAAATGGCTAAGTCAATTACGTAGAAATAATAGGTGAAGGTAAAAAAAATGGTCACATGTTGGATAGTTGTATGTGGTAGGCACCCCTTGGTTATGAAGCTGTGAAAGTTTGGTGGTCCTAGGTGGTACAGTACCAAAGAAATGGACTTAAACACGAAAACTTAACATTGTAAACGCGAAAACTTAACATTGAAAATGGCTTAAGTCGACTGCGCGGAAAAAAAAAAAAATGGGTGAAGTTAAAAAAAAAGTAACATGGTAGTGATATGTGGTGGGCACCCCTTGATTACGAAGCTGTGAAAGTTTGGTGGTCCTAGGTGGTACAGTACCAAAGAAATGGACTTAAACACGAAAACTTAACATTGTAAACGCGAAAACTTAACATTGAAAATGGCCTGTAAGTTGACTGCGCGGAAAAAATGGGTCAAGTTAAAAAAAAAGTAACATGTTGGATAGTGATATGTGGTGGGCGCCCCTTGATTATGAAGCTGTGAAAGTTTGGTGGTCCTAGGTGGTACAGTAACAAAGAAATGGACTCAAACACGAAAACTTAACATTGAAAATGGCTAAGTCGACTGCGCGGAAAAAATGGGTCAAGTTAAAAAAAAAAGTAACATGTTGGATAGTGATATGTGGTGGGCACCCCTTGATTATGAAGCTGTGAAAGTTTGATGGTCCTAGGTGGTACAGTAACAAAGAAATGGACTCAAACACGAAAATTTAACATTGATTGTGGACGCCGCCCGCCCGCCGCCCGCCGCCCACCCGCCCGCCCGGCTTTCGCCAATCCAATAGCCTGGATTTTTTTTCAAAAAACCTGGCTAAAAATTAATATATTTATCCTAAAATTTAAAAATTTCTCCCTCAAAGTATACTTTGCTAGAAAAGTATACTTTGCAATGTTGGTAAAATAGGCTACTGATGTAGCAGGACATGCGTTTCACCGACTGATTGGCCACCAGTATAGTCCCTGATCAGACTGTGCGACTGCACAGGCTGATCTGTGACTTCACTGGTCGAAAATACACACAAGCCCCATACCACTTCTCCAGTTACAGCCACAGTTATACATTTGTTATTTGATTTGTGAACCACAAAAAATACAAGTTTTGTGAATAGAAAACATGGAATGTAGTGATAACTTTTATAGCAGAAATGTGTCAAGAGAAACAAGTCATGTCAAGATTGGCAGCAATAAATAACATACGAGACACACCATGCAATTTTGTACCTGATGGCCCGCCGATGTAATGGTGAACAGTGAAGACCCTGATCAGACTGTGAAGAAGTGCATACTTTACTGGGTCTTGTCTGGGTCTTCACTGGTTGCAAACGCATTCAGACCAGTTTTGTTACATCGCCATAGAATGTTTTAACTACAGTCTACACTAGCTACCTCAAACGCTCGTAAATCGAACTACTGATACTCAAAGTCAAATTCCTGGTCCCAAGTACATATTGTCCTATATACGGTAATAACTCTCGTTAACTCAAAGTATTGCTAACTCAAAGTATTTTCCACAGCCATTGAGTAAACGAGTGTAGATTGTATGTGCATGATCATAGTCACATACACTTATCACATATACACTCTGGTCCCGTTTGTCAAGAGGTCGCACATATAATAACACTAAATTCTGCCCAATAATGTCATATCACAATAGCGTACTAAACACATGTGCACAGTTATTTTATCTAACGATTAAATATAACAATATATGGTTAATTGAGAGTGACATCTAGCTAAATTAACACGCAAAGCAGGAGTTTTGTACGAGATCAATGCAGCGTCATATATTGTGACTAGGTGCAAGTTTATATGTGACAATGGTGACAGAAATGGGGGCTTATGATATTTTTGACCACTCTAGCTCCTGGCATGCTTGCACACTGTGCCAGCCTGATAAAGATTTATACTGTTTGTGAGAAGCACGACATGTGTTTCAACTAGAAAATGTGGTGATTTGAGAAACTCTTACAAAAACTTCCAAAAAATAAACGGATGGACGGACAGACAGACAAACAGACAGATAGGGCGAAACCATAATCTCGGCTGGGCCCTAATTAAAGCGAACAGTGCAGGCTGATCTGGGTCTACACTGGTCGCAGACACCATAAGCCCCATTTCTCCATCCCCACGTGATCAACCATGACAAAAACTGGCTTTAATTGAGATTGTGTGAGTTCCCAATAGGCTAGAACCACTCCTGTGATATAAGAATTGGGTAGTTAGAAGTAACATATTTAGAAATAACAGGAAACAGTCTCCGACTAAATATGTCTATGACTTAAGAAATGGGGCTTATGGCATTTGCGACCAGTGTATATCCAGATCAGCCTGCACATCTGTGCAGGCTGATCAGGGTCTACACTGTTCGCTATATATATATATGTCGCATTCGCATAGCCTGATCAGGCTCATAACTGTTCGCCATTCATTTAGTGAATTGACCTATAATGCTTCTAACAATCAGCAGAACTAGGGCTACAGGAGAGCGCTAGTGCAGCAGGAGCTGGACTGTTCACAAATTCCATAAGCCCAATTTCTCCAGACACAGTCATGTTAATGTGACTCGACATGACTGAAAGAAGCGCAATGAAGTTTTGACCAGAGTAGCTCTGAAAGGTGTCATTCATTTGAGACCGCAACTGCAAACTAGAATTCCGCCACGGACAGCAGTGTCGCACCTGCCGAGGCATTTGACCGTAACATGATCATGGGCATGTGCTAGTAAGCATCACAAAAAGTGTACAGAAGTGCATGTTTAAAATACGAAAAGGGTCACGGTTGAAGAAACTTTTTGACATAAAAAATGGCTAAGTGTTTCCACAACCATGTGAAGTTTAAAATGGTCAAGGTCATGTTAATGGCAGCATGAGTGTGTTCCAAATGCTTACATGTATCAAGTGTCCAAATATTGAAGCAATCCATCAAGAAATATTAATGTTATACGATGATGAAGAAACTTGTACAAACTTTTTGACGCAAACAAATGGCTAAGTGTTTCCGCAAAAATATTGAGGTGAAAAAGGTCAAGGTCATGTTAATGGTAGCATGAGTGTGTTCCAAATGCTCACAGGTATCAAGTGTCCAACTATTGTAGCAATCCTTCAAGTAATATTAAAGTTATCCCATGATGAAGAAGCTTGTACAAACTTTTTGACAAACATTTGAATGTAAAAAAGGTCAAGGTCATGTGAATGGCGGCATTGCGGTATGTTCCTAATGCTTACATGTATCAAGTGTCCAAATATTGAAGCAATCCGTAAAGTAATATTAAAGTTATAGCATGATGACGAAGCTTGTACAAAGTTTTTGAAATTTCGGACACGACGACTACGGAAATAGCGACGACTAGTCGAGCTTTCTGCTAAAGCAGGCGCAACAAAAATTGAGATTACAACATTTGTAACTTGTTCTGCTAGGTCTCTCCCCTGCAGCCCAATATGGGTCTATACTGTTTGCCAGAAAAATGACTGGTATCACTGATTGAATGGTGAACAGTGCAGACCCTGATCATACTGCATACATTCACAGACTGATCTGAGTCTACACTGGTCGTATTAGCCACAATCCTCCAGTCACAGTGACATTCGGTGATTCCCAGAGCTCCAGTTAAGGTGTGTAATTTGGAGGTAAATTTCTTATTTCTCCATCAAAAATGGCAAGTTGGGAGTGCTTTAGAATCATCTCAATGAGACGATTCTAAAGGCCTCCCAACTTGCCATTTGTGATCAAGAAATAACAATATTTCACCCCAAGTTGGTCAAATTACGCACCTTAACTGGAGCTCTGATTCCTGTTTCTAAGCAGCTGGTATATATACTCATATATACTCATATATACTCATATATACTCATAATACTCATATATACTCATATATACTCATATATACTCATATATACTCATATAGCCTCAACTATAGCAACGTTTCCCCAACGCAATAGCAAACACTGTAGACGAAAACTAAACAAACCGTTTTTGTTACGTTGGGTCATGATTATAGAGCAGTGTAGACCCTGATCAGACTGTGTGAATGCACATGCTTACACACCAGTTACAAAAGCAATTTAATAGCCAATTTGCCGTGGCAGATCACATAATAAATATAATTTATCACAAGAAAAGACAGTAGTTTATATTGAAAATTCTCATTACCCTATATTGGTACAAAACGCAGTGTTTGCCAAAATATATTTTTAATGCACACGTTTAGTGTGTTTCATACATCTGAAATATTGTCCAGTGTTTGATGCTGTTTGGACAATATTACAATATTCGGACACAATTGATTCTGGAAACACACATATGAGTATATGGTTACTCACAACGAAAAGTATCTCAATATAAAGGGTCAGTATATGGTTGTACTGGTTTATCACAATAATAATGTCTTTGGATACAATTTGTTATGGGAAACCCCTAGTTTGGTATATCGGTGTACTCTTCATTGTGGGTAACCACATATTCATATGTGTTTCTCCAGAACCATAATATTCGGACACCATTTATTCCCAAAATAAATGGTGTCCGAATATTAGGGTCATTATGGTTTTGAATGTCTGATACATCATCTGAAACACAGAGCCTTTATCATAAAAATATAAAGAACTGACCACTTAACAACATAACAGCAAAATATTGACCTATATAATAAAGAAATGAAAACTTTTTATCATGATAAGATATAAACACGAATAAGTGACCTCTATGATGTAGAAAACTGACACTATAATACAGAAATGCAATTAACTGAACACTACAACATAACCAGATGGCTGAGGCCCACATGTCAAGTCTGTCAAGATAATTAATAGTCCGCGAGTATATTGGTGGTCCCAATTTCATTGAAAACAATCTGATTATCCATAAAAATATACTAGTACCGGTATATGGTTGACGAGACAGTTCAAATGAACTCAACTCAGTTATGCTCAGGCTTGCATGAGTAATATGTGCTCTGGGAAGTTTTATCACCTCAAGTATGGGTCCTTGAACATAAACACAGAAAACAAAATGTGCAAAAAAAAACATACATTCCAGGGTGGTCCAAGTTGAGCATTGATCCGAGCTGAGTATTCAGAAAGGTTTTAATAACATCAAGACAAAAACATAAACAACAGATGCCTATAAAAGTAACATATCCATCTTGCAACATCAACCCAGAAATAAATTGTTCCCATTATTAAACAAGAACATACACAGTATTACGTTAAGGATGAATACATGAAAAAAAAAGAGAATATTTCTTTCTTCAATTGCCACATGATACAACATTAATATAAAACTATATGGCTGTGGTCTGTATGTCATGCCAGCCGAGGCTTGATAGTATACCGAAAAGCTTTTACCAAAAACTTTAACCAAAAGCGGGCTTAACAAAAAGCGGACTTAACATAAAGAGTGGTCCTTATGAAACATAATAACGACTAACCTCTGATATAAATATAAAGTAATTTGACCTTGACATTGGGCACAGGGGCCGCACGGTTGGGGGGTAGAATGAAAATATGGATGATGATAAACACCCATGTGAAGTTTCAAGGTAATGGGCAAAGCAGTTGCAGAGATATAGTATAACGAAAAACTTTAACCAAAAAACTTTAACCAGACGTACGTTAAAAAGTTAATGTTGAAAATGGCTAAGTCAATTACGTAGAAATAATAGGTCAAGGTAAAAAAAATGGTCACATGTTGGATAGTTGTATGTGGCGGGCACCCCTTGGTTATGAAGCTGTGAAAGTTTGGTGGTCCTAGGTGGTACAGTACCAAATAAATGGACTTAAACACGAAAACTTAACATTGTAAACGCGAAAAGTTAACATTGAAAATGGCTAAGTCGACTGCGGGGAAACAATGGGTTAAGTTCAAAAAAAGGTAACATGTTGGATAGTGATATGTGGTGGGCACCCCTTGGTTATGAAGCTGTGAAAGTTTGTTGGTCCTATGTGGTACAGTAACAAAGAAATGGACTCAAACTTAACATTGATTGTGGACGCCGCCCGCAGCCCACTGCCCTGCCCGCCCGCCCGGCTTTCGCCAATCCAATAGCCTGGATTTTTTTCTCCAAAAAAACCTGGCTAAAAAAGAAGAAAAAAGAAAACAAAGGAAAAAAATCAACAAAAAAAAATCGTCGGACGTCGTAGTCATCATGTAATTAGTTGATTCGTGATTTCATTAAGTTTATTCAAACAACGACATTCAAAGTCCATGAAAGGATTATTATTAGTATGTTAGCAAATGTAATACCTTTCCAAATTCCAAATCCGAGATGCGATTACACCCGACACATATTACACAGACGAGATTTGTGTGTTGCTTTGTGCAAAAAAATTGATAACACCCAGCCGTGTCAACTAACAGGTGTTTATCGTACGACACCATTCAGTACGAGGCTGTAAACTGTGTGACCTTTAGGCTATGTTTTGAAATGTTACTGATTGGTCAACACGCCTTCTGATGTGCCGCAGACGTCGCGAACATGGTACTTTCATCATCGCATCATGGGGCAATCATGCAGTAACCCATTTCATGCTGAGGATACGCTTATGTTTGCGGAAAAATATTTTCCTTCTATGCACTCATAAGTATATGCCGCGACCACCATTTAAACCGTCTCATCGAGACGGTTCAAATGAGTGGTCACAACATATACTTTCATTGAGAAATAATAAAAATAAAAATAAATTTCATACCCGTAAATGTGTATTCCGAAAGGAATGGATTAAAAAAAAAAACACTGGATTATACGCAGATCTGTTGCCATATTTCGCCGATATTGATTTCGAAAATATTTTCCGTAAATGGTGTTGAAAAGTTGACACAAAATTCAGAGTTCATGCGGAATTGTCGGTGGCTTTAGATATGAAAGGAATGTTGGGTCATGGAGTAATCGGCTGATGATATGTGTGTTCTGGTTTCTGGTTTCTGGCAGACTTCAAAAGAAAATCGGACCTTGTAGTATTGTTTGATGTTACTGTGATATTTTCTGTAAATGACGTTGGAAGATGAGGAAATGCGGAATTGTACTAATGTACGTACATGCAAGTACTACCTTTATTTCTTAACTTCAAACACACAGAGGTAATACATACCGCAATCAATAGTTAACAATATAATACCACTTTCGGCAGCAATATGATCGCAAATATAACAGGATTTCTGACAAATAGTCTGTTACAAATTTAACACAATTTTTATATACAAATAGGCAAAAAAATCAGGAGCCAAGGCACAACCGTGTACTAACCGAAACCGTGTTATAGTGAAGCGTGTACTACCGGGGTCGCACTGTAATTACTTTAACTTCTGTTCAAATGACATGATTTTATATGGGTCCATTGCTAATGGAATTGCCGCAATAGTTGGTAACCGAAATGCGGATGATACCAGTACCCGTGCATATCCCGAAATTTTATAACGCGATCGGATTCGATCGTGATTTGAAATCTTGGACTCCGACCATCTTGTTATAATGGAGCTGCAGTGTATATAAGAATTTCTGCAAAGACAGGTTAACAATGCCATGTAGTTGCAGCCGGTAACTCTGTGACCCTCCCGTACCGTACGTACCAGGGGGGGCGTTTCACTAAACTTCTTACGACAAAAATGTTTGTATGTGCAAAATTATGATACTCTGTAAATTTCACATTAACTTTTTTTCTTGTAAACAATTATTGGATTTATATTTATTGAGCATAGGCTGCATATGCAGCCTATGCTCAATAAATGTAAATCCATCAATTGAAATTTCCAGACGATCATAAATTTACACTTACGAACATTTTAGTCGTACGTAGTTTAGTGAAATAGGCCCCTGAGTTACAATTCCTCCAATAGCATCCCCCTGCAGAGTGGCGAGATCTGATTCGCACTTTAGATAGTAATCAAGACATTTTTAAAATATCTTTCAATTGAAAAATGTGTTAGAATTAGGAAACTGATATAAACTAATACTTCTAAAGTAGTTTTTATCCTTGCAGAATATCCAGGGAATCAAATTTTGTCTACTTTGAAACTCATGTGAGTTTTGGCTGGTACTGATTGGGTCTCTAGTGGATTCTAGCTTAAATTTACTTACTAGGTCTTGTGCATTGGTAAATTTATGAAATAATTAATGTAATATGCTAGTTTCATAATACTGACATTTACTTCACATCAAAAATACACAAAATTGTTTATAATTAACATTTGAAGTGAGAATCAGATCTGATTCGCTACTCTGCAGGGGAATGCTATGGGAGGAACTGTAGCTATGGTACGTACGGTACGGGAGGGTCACAGAGTTACAGGCTACAACTAAATGCCATGTTAAATACCACCTTTATTTTAGAACCCAATTGGAGTATGGTTTAATAGACGAAGAAATGAAAATATAAATAAATAGTATTTGATGTAAAAAAAATGTATATGTTTTAACTGCTTTAAGTAAGTGATTAAAACATATACCTTTTTTCAATAAAACTGTTGATACTTTTCTATCAGCAATGAGGTGGATTCTAGGCAATTGGTTATCACCAAAGTATACTGATTTCACCAAAATTGCAAAGTACATGTATACTTATATTGCTAAGTACACTTTGAGAGAGAAATTTTCAATTTAAGAATAAATTTAATATTTTTTATTATATTGAATTTATTACATTATCACAGCCATTTTGGCTGTGATAATGTAATAAATTCAATATAATAATTCTGCATACTTTTAATCATGCAAATTATGCAGTCGTTAGTTCTATATGAAATAATGCATGTCGGGAAAAATAAAAGATTACTCCCTCAAAGTATACTTTAATAGCTCGATAAGTATGCTTAGCAATTTTGGTGAAATCGGCTACAAAGATACTGATTCCCTCTATTTAGCACCCACCTCATTGTTTACCCCCACTTTCCCGAATGGACCATTCTTATCCCTTCGTGTTTTTGGAATGGAACTGAATGATGCTTAATGGTCCATCGACACACAAGAGTATCATTTAGGGCCACTCACCTGTTTGGGCAACGAAGATTTGACATTTACTGTCATGCCCAAAATGTGTGTCCAAATGGAAATCCAATGGAAAGCTACTTTTACTAGTTATCTCTTTTTCTCTTCGGACACCAATTAAAGCCAGTGGATGACCCTGCACATGTATTTGTGTCCAAATCCCACAAGAATCCACTTCTATTCTTTTTTATTCTGGCACACTGCTTGCATCAGAATTGACAGCACCGCCGCAACTGATGTGTCAATGTTTGCATCCCACAAGAGATCACTCCTGTCCTTTATTCTGGCTGACGGCTTACATCAGTGTTGACTGCTTGCATCCCACAAACTTCAATCCTTTTATTCTGGCTGAACGCTTACATCAGTGTTGACTTTTTGCATCCCACAAATGGTCCCTTCTATCCTTTTATTCTGGCTCACCACTTACAATAGCGTTAACTACAAACGCTTCCATCAACGTGCCAAATTTTGTATGAATGACGAGACAGTATTGCTATACAGAGATGCCGTTCTTAAGGCTGGAGGTCAAAGGTGACATCAGTGTCGGTGATGTTGGGCTTGCAGGTTGCTTCCCCTGAATTTCTGACACTATTGGCAGTATTAATGTCCATATTTGGCTCAACTGAAACAGTGGAAACACGATAGTATAATGTAACAAAGAAATTGAAGGTGTCTGTGGAATGGAATGGTGTGTAACAGCCCAGCAACACAGAAGAGCATCACTTAAGGCTAAAAGTGAAAGATAATATGAAGTGAAATAGGGGGGCTAACTCCCTTCAAGTATGAAAGTGTTGACACCCGCGATGACGGCTACGCTGGATTTGTGATCATTATGTCTCAGTTTTCACTACTGTGGGTGAGACAATCATACTGACAATTACATACAGTCCCACCCATATGCCACGCACAACTAGATGTGTGGAAAATCAAGGGCTTACAGAATACCCTGTGTGTGCCCAGACATCAAATTGTATAAGGTGGTGACCTTGATAGGTGTGAAATATCAAGAATTGCCATGAAAGCAAACAGAAATTATTGAGACATTTACTTTGGTGGTAAATTTATGGGTTTTACACAGTATGTTAGAGAACATGCCGAAGAAAGCATGTGTGAAATATAAGAAGTTATGAAAACTTTATCCCCAATGTTAAGCTTTGAGAATGCTGTTACCATGACCTTGGGAACAGCTGTGGTCCAAGGTCGTGGATTTGTCAGCTTAGATGAATGCATGAGTGAAATATAAAAATATCATAAATTGTCATGGCCAAACGACTGTATTACCTCTGCATGTGATCGTGATTGCACCTGTGCCATGTTGGCGAGAACGTCGTAGAGAATCTCCAGGTTAGCGTGCACCAACTGTGTCTCCATCTGTAGGCAGTGTAGGCTGTAGTAGTTTCGATTCTCCATGTTTGCTATCTGGCTCTCTTGCTGAAATGAGACCTGCCATGTGATTTTGTACCTATTAAGAACATGTGCAATTTGTCATGAAGTATATTTACAGAAACTGTGATATTTTCTGTAAATGATGTCAAAAGATGACAAATTTTCATAGCAAATGCAGAATATAATTCAAATTTCGATGGTAATTTAAGGAAAATATCGTAAATTTTGTAACTATTTTTCATGAGATATTGCACATGTTCTTAGGTACAAAATCACATGGCATGTCTCAAATTAGTGGGTACAGTGATATGTTTAACAGTCCATCAGCACACAGGAGTGCAATTTGGGCCAATTAGATACTCATCTACATCACTACAGTCAAAATATTGCACAAGTCACGTCAAGATAAATTACGGTCTTTTTGAGTATACGGGCCGTATAGGTAGGCTATAGGATGCAAATATTGATGATGACATTGAAACATACACAGTTTCAAGCCAAATCTGACTTGTTGTGGAGATATCGTGTTTAAAAACTCATTTGGATTTCACCAATTTAGGCAAAACCACAATTACCTCTAAAATTTTCTTCTCTAGTTGATCCACATGGTCAACCTGTAATGAAAAATATTCAATAAAGTTTGTTCTGCTAAACCAAACATATTTGGAAAATGATATGATTATTTTCACATGAATTCGCCTTCCAAAGACCAGTAGCCGATTTCACCAACATTGCAAAGTATACTTTTCTAGCAAAGTATACTTTGAGGGAGTAATCATTTATTTTTCCTGAAATGCATTATTTCATATAGAACTAACAACTGCATATATTTGATGATTAAAAGTATGCAGAATTATTATACTGAAATTATTACATTATCACAGCCAAATTGGCTGTGATAATGTAATAAATTCAGTATAATAAAAAATAATAAATTTATCCTAAAATTGAACATTTCTCCCTCAAAGTATACTTTGTTAGAAAAGTATACTTTGCAATGTTGGTGAAATAGGCTACTGAAAATGTGGGAGATGTCCAACACATTTCAGTGAGCAAACAAACATGGACTATTTACGGATGTAGATGAAAAGATCTACAGTGGAACCTCTCTAAACCAGACACCAAAAAACACCTGTGATCTTCTTTTTTATGAGTTTATCTCGGGTGATATTGTCTGTTCGTGATCACATTGCACACAACTATGGCTCAGAATGATAAAATGCCTGATTTACATTAAAACCTCTCTAAGCCGGACACCATGGGTGTCACCCGGGTTTCACCCGAAAGCCGACAATGTCAGGAGGCTACTACTGATGATATTTGGTAAAGAAAAAAGTAAAAAATTGCGACGACGCCAGAATTCTGACCACTATGTGTCGCATTCCAACTAATTTATGCTAGATGAAAACCAGCTTCTGTATCGCTCTATAAGAGTGTCTTACTGCAAGCTCCAACAATCATGCAGCCATTCATACCTCGGAGCTCTGGACGGTGGCTGACATCCGTTTCTTCTTATACTGACCCATCTTCTGGACGGCGCGCTGATGATCCTGTAGGACCCCTTTTTCATGTCTATCACCGAGGTCCTGTCACGGAGAAATTTATCTGGTAATTAGATGTGCATTGACCTGCAGACAATTTCACCGAAATTGTAAAGCATACTTATCTTGCCAATTACACTTTGAGTGAGAAATTTCAATTTAAGGTTAAATTTATTAATTTTTATTATACTGAATTTTTACATTATCACAGCCATTTTGGCTGTGTTAATGTAATAAATTCAGTATAATAAGTCATCAAATATATGTAGTCATTAGTTCTATATGAAATAACACATTTCGGGAAAGATAAATGATTACTCCTTCAAAGTATGCTCAGCAATTTTGGTGAAATCGGCTACTGATACAGAATGACAGGCAAGAAACTATTGCTACAGGCAGTGATGTCAATACAACAAATTGGACTTACGGACTTTGAGACCAGTGTAGATCCAGATTAGCGTGTGCGTCCAGTCTGATCAGGATCTGCACCGTTAGCCATTCCATCAATGAAACGCCTGCCATGCCTCAAACAAGCAATATAGACTGTTATCAGACTACAGGGGTGTGCTATTTGATCAGGAGCTACACTGGTAACAAATCCCATACGCCCTATTTCTCCAGTGACAGCCATGTTTCTGTTGGGACTTTCCGTTTCCATCACTAGGCCAATGATATGATGATTATTTGCTGTTCCATTTCATGATATATGAAATGGTAGCTGCATTGACACTTGGATGTGCTAGTGTCCAAGTGAGATGTTGTTTGGGAGAATTAGCTAATATGTGTATACACTATGTTGTTAACTTGCAATCTGATCAGTAGTAGATCCAGATCAGAAGCCTATTTCACCGACATTGCAAAGTATACTTATCTAGCAAAGTATACTTTGAGGGAGAAATTTTCAATTTAAGGAAAAATTTATTAATTTTTATTATACTGAATTTATTACATTATCACAGCCATTTTGGCTGTGATAATGTAATAAATTCAGTATAATAATTCTGCATACTTTTAATCATCAAATATATGCAGTCGTTAGTTCTATGTGAAATAATGCATTTCGGGAAAAATAAATGATTACTCCCTCAAATTATAGTTTGCTAGACAAGTATACTTTGCAATTTTGATGAAATCGGTTACAGGTCTCCGTTGTGCTGAGTGTGTTATGATCAGATTTCAAGTGCACACTGTGATTCCTACATAAAGGAGGCAGGAGACTTACCCTGTAGGCTATTATCAAGTCAAGGAGTTGAGATATTTTATCTACCACCATTTCATCCTCGTCCGCTGCCTGAAACACACAGTGAACTAGGATAATAGACAATGGTGTGGAACTTTCATGGAGAGGCAGGTAAACATGGGAAAACTACAATTGTAGACATCAAGAGTTTCACAAATTGCGCACACCGAAACATGGTCAGTAAAATGAAGAATCGGCTCATTAAGTGTTTTTGTTGTTCATTTTCCTTTTTAAATATTATAGTTTCTATTAGATCTATTGTTAATGTTGTTATTATTGTTTTATTATTTTCTATACTAGTGTTGTCTAGAAAAACAACAACATGAAATTTAAAATTTATCACATAGAAACAAAAAGGTTGAAAGGTACATGCCCACTCAAAATTATATCGGAGACATCATCTGTCAGAGCCTTTTTCTGGCCAAATAAACATTCATTCACCATTACCCCACGTATTGACTGGCATTATTATACATTTTATTACAGACGTAACTTTCCACACTAATATCAGGGGCAATAACCGTGTTTCCTTAAAATGTTAATGCACATTACTATTTATACTCTGTATTTATTTTTTGATGTGCAAGTATCTGTCGAAAATATTATTTTTTCAGGTGACGCATTTAATTAGTATAAATAATTTAAAAAAATACCACGCCTCATTTGCATATGAAAATAGTCTGATACCAACGTGCGTCACTATCAGTAAAATAAACATCACTAAATGACAATATCTGTATAGCGGGCACTGGTAATGTTTAGAACTGGTGGAATAGTGACACAATTATACACTTATTTAATTCATATAAAGAACATTTAGTGCCTACTGAGTGGGCATGTACAGTTGTTTCTGTCAAAATGTTCCGGGTTTGTACAAAGTGTTGTGCGTTGCGTATCCGTGGAGTTTCCGTTAGCTGCGTTTCAAACCGTGTGTCGTCTACGTGCAATACGTTTTCGGCCATGCGTTGCGTTTCCCCACTCTTGCGCATGCGCGAAAGTCGAACAAACCGTGTTCAACGCATTGAGTTTCAAAAGCGTGTAATCCGTGTACAACGGTTGTAAACGTATACAACGATTGTAAACAACGCATTGAGTTTCAATAGCGTGTAATCCGTGTACAACGGTTGTAAACGTATACAACGGTTGTAAACGTATACAATGCTAAGGTAAACCATTTAAACGATTTAACGCTTTCTTTGACGAACGGTTACACGCTTCTACATGTACACAGCACCGTACAGATTAAACCGTGTTATACGTATAACACGTTTCCACGGGTTTTAACGCATTACACGTTTTGGTATGCCAACCGTGTATCGCGTAGAATGCGCATGTTCAGATCGTTCTTCGTGTGTGTATATATACTTCTAGACTCATTGCAGGGCTTCTAAAATTTTCAGTTTTCCGGTTCTGGACCGATTTTTGAACTCTCAGACCGATTGAGATTTGAAAACTAGTCTTAAAAATCGGTCCGAGAAAAATTGCCAGTCGGCTGCTATTTCGCTATAAACCTTGTAAATTTACCGGTTTTGACCACCAAGTAATTTATGACACATATCCGCGGGCCATATCCGTGTTAAACCAGTGTGCAGCTCGCTGTGTATTCAGTTTCTCCAAATATCGATTAATCTTAACACACGCGTGGGACAGGTGTATAGCGGATTAGTGACTGAAATAGACTGGCTTCAGCGTAAAGATACGAGAGTTCCTAGACTCGCCATTTCTGATGATGTTAAAATTAAATAAAGAAACCATGCATTGTGTTTATCTGTGTTCGTAATATTTAACCCCAAGTAACTGACACGGACTATCGGCCCGGGCTATTCCATATTAAGTTAGGAACTGTTACATTACGCTGTATTAGGGGTCATTTTTGTGTATATAAAATGTACATAAGAATGCCGCAGATCCTGATGAGCTGGCTCACGTGATCTACAATCCGCAAACATTTTGATAAACGACAAGGTACATCTGTCGTGTTAAAAGCGTGACTCATTAGGCATCAGGGATTAGGGATCAATTGAGTCGAATTGAAGTCTAAATCACACCGCCGATGTACTTTGAACTCAATCTGAGGGTATGTATTCGCGATATTTTAAAAGGGACGAAACAAGGACGCCTCGAAGCGATCGGGGCCGAACAGGTATTTGCGTTAAAACGTGTAACCGTTGTACACGTTTCAACGCTTTCATATAGCTACACGCTTCCAGGTAAAGCGTTGTACACGTTTCAACTCTTTCACCTCGCTACATATGTATACGCCAAAGCGTGTTATACGCCTTGAAGCTAAACGTATTACACGCTTTAAAACTAAACGGTTTGACAATGTGTATTACACGTGTACGAACCGTATTATACGTTTAAACAACGTATACAACGCTTTTAAACAAAACGGTTTGACAATGTGTATTACACGTGTACGAACCGTATTATACGTTTAAACAACGTATACAACGCTTTTAAACAAAACGGTTTGACAATGTGTATTACACGTGTACGAACCGTATTATACGTTTAAACAATGTATACAACGCTACAGCAAACCGTTGCGTTCACGTTGCGTTCGCGTTGAGTTTGCAAGTGTTGTCTGTGGAACAAAAACGGAGACTGCACTGTACCTTAAAAGGGAACTAATTTGGCTCCATATTCGACCTTAACATGAAATTTGATGAAGTCCTATGTACTATAATACAATATATCCTTTATACTGATATCTCATAAAATGTAAGAATATCCTTATAATGTATTTCATGAAATCAAACCCATGACATTGTCCCCTGGCATCCGTGTCCTAGCACAGATGATTAGATTTCCTTCATCCCACCATTAGACGACCAACTGCCGTACCAGTATTATTGCATTACCGGTAGTATAGTTTCACTAAACTTCTTACGACTAAAATGTTTGTAAGTGCAAATTAGGATCGTCTGGAAATATCAATTGATGGAGTTACATGTATTGAGCATAGGCTGCATGTGCAGCCTATGCTCAATAAATGTAAATCCAATAATTGTCTACAAGAAAAAATTGTTAATGTGAAATTTACAGACTATCATAATTTTGCACTTACAAACATTTTAGTCATACGAAGTTTAGTGAAACGGCCCCCAGTCTAGTGGCTAAATGGGTAATCAAGTTCAATCACTCGTGATCCACAGTACAAGGTGTGTACTGTACTGCAACTGACCTCCTGTGATGCTTTATCTCCGAGGGCCGCATACTCGACAGATAAATGCTTGAAGCCTTTCTTCAGAGAGGACCATGTATCATTGGACCCCATGGCCCAGGAGGAAACCGGAGTACTGTCATTACCCATTGCACTGTAGGATAAATCGGCTGTCAGCTGACAAATGAGGCTGTGACTGGAGAACTGGGGCTTATGGGATGTGTGACCAGTGTAGCTCCGGATCTACTGGAACATTCCTGTAGCTTGATGTTTGCTTCTTAGAAGCATGACGGGTGTTTCATTGATGGAATGGCGAACAGTGTAGATCCTGATCAGACTGTGCACATGCTGATCTGGACATACGCTGGTCACTCTGGGTAGATTTGTGAATACAACACAAACTATTTGAAATGTTATCAAATATAATTGTCATTAGGCTGATCTGGATCTGCACTGGTCGCAAAACCCATCCATTATAAGCCTCAGTTCTCCAGTCCTCACCACACATATGATATTGCAACATTTGCAATCAGTGTAGACCCAGATCAGCCTGCGCATTTGCGCAGTCTGATCAGGGCCTACACTGATCGCCATACAGTCACTAAAGTAGTTGTAAGCAGCATATTTAGAACTTAAGACGCACTAGGAACATACATGACGATAAGGATCTACCTTGTTCCAAATGTGGCAAGGTTCCTTTTGTCAGTCAGCAACGCACACATGTGTGGAAACTGCATGCATTCCATGACTTGCAAAATACACACAAATATCTGAGATAAATGATGCATAATGTAACTATATGGAGTAAAATTCCTAGTACATGCTCGTCAAGTTTTATAATTACAGGCCCAGGTCAAATCACAAAATTTGGGAAATTATTAACAATGACAAATGTTAATCAAAGTTACTACCGGACCTTAATTCGCTACCAATAATGCAGTGGATCCACTGTACCCAGGATGTCCGATTTAGAGAGGTTTCACTGTACACAGGGTGTCTGATTTAGAGAGGTTCCACTGTACACAGGGTGTCTGATTTAGAGAGGTTTCACTGTACACAGGGTGTCTGATTTAGAGAGGTTTCACTGTACACAGGGTGTCTGATTTAGAGAGGTTTCACTGTACACAGGGTGTCTGATTTAGAGAGGTTTCACTGTACACAGGGTGTCTGGCTAAGAGAGGTTCCACCGTACCTTAACTCCCTGCCAAATTGCAGCATGTCACTGGCATAGCCGGTGGACCGTAGCACCAATCTCTCGGTTATATCTTTTAACTTGGAGATGCTGTTATACAGCATGTGGATGTGTTGCCGACTGTTGCTGATCTGTGTCTGCGTATCCATGGGAACCAAATCCTGAAATCATATGCAATTAATCACACTTTGGCAGTAATAGAGCACAAATAAGGAAATATTACAAAACAACCTTGGTAATTCAGTTATGGCGTGCACTGAAGCTAGTACAACAACTGCTATATGGTTGTGACTGGAGACAGAGCTCCAGATAAGTTTTATATCTAAAGAGTATTATACCCCCAGATTTCAAATTCAATGCATATTTTACTTTTACAACTTTATTATTGCTTTTCTTCCTTATTAAACAGGGAAACAAGAAACGAGGCAAAGCCACGAAGGCCGGGTTTTTCACGGCATAGATACTTGGGTAACAGATAATACAATGGCACAAACATGACAAAATACTAATATTGTTTTTGGCATCCGATGATTTAATTTGCATGTTGTGTTTGGGCAACTTCTTGAAGGAAAAAAAATAGACGGGAAAATTTAACCCTGTAGTTATGAAGCAGTCGGGTATGGTGGTTCCAGGTTGCACAGAAACATAGAAATGGACTTAAACACAAAAACTTACCATTGTAAACAGAAAAACTTAACATTGAAAATGGCTACGTCGTTCACGTGAAAAAAATAGGTGAAGGTAAAATAAAAGGTAATATGTTAGATAGTGGTATGTGGTGGGCACCCCTTGCTTATGAAGCTGTCAACGTTTGGTGGTCCTAGGTTGTACAGTAACAGAGAAATGGACATTTAACAGAAAACTTAACATTGATTGTGGACGCCGTCCGCCACACGCTGCCCGCCGCCCAACCGGCTTTCGCCAATCCAATAGCCGGGATTTTTTGCAGCTCAACTAAGTAAATTTTCAACTTTATTACAGTATTTTCGCTACTGAATGTGTATTTTCACATTGCTTCGAGTATTTTGTACTCCTACTTTTGATAATCAATGCGTATTCTGCCAATGTGTATTCTGCCAATACACACGCACCTTATCTGGAGCTCTGACTGCAGAAATGGGGCTTATAGATTTTATAACCAGTGTAGATCCATATCAGCCTGTGCATCCGCACAGTCCGATCAGGATCTGGACTGTTCGCCATTGCATCACCCGCCATGTTTCTAACAAGCAATATAGATCATTATCAAGGATACAGGAGCGTGCTATTTGATCAGGAGCTACACCATTTTTCCAGTCACAGCTACATATATGAGGGTGACTGGAGAAATGTGCCTTAGTAATTAATGACCAGTCCTGATTTCCTGGGGAACTTCTACAAGGATCTATATTAAACATGATGGGCATATCACTGAGTATATCACTGACTGAACAGTGATCAGCGCACATCCAGATCACAACTGGAAGTGCAGTCTGATCTGGGTTTACACTCGTCGCACAGGCCACATGCCTCATTTCTATGGAGCCCCGCAGGGGATATGGATTTTTTTTTATTAATTCATTCCCACGAAATAACAATTCACTCCCTCAAATTGACAATTCGTTCCCACTAATCAACAATTCGTTAATTCAAGGGAACTAATTGTTATATCGTGGGAACAAATTATTATTTTGTAGGAATGAATTGTTAAATTGAGGGAACAAATTGTTAATTTGTGGGAACGAATTGTTAAATTGAGGGAACAAATTGTTATTTCTTGGGAACGAATTAATAAAAAGAAATTCTACGTCCCTGCGCGGCTCCGTACATTTCCAATCACGCATTAATAGAACCCATTTGTGGTGAAATGGGGCCTATGGCTTGTGCTACCAGCATAGAGCCAGATCATCGTGTACATTAGAACAGTCTGTACAGCTGATTGCCATTTAGTTGCGAACCGTGTAAAGTGAAACGGTTTATAGTCCCAGCAACCAATGAGTCACGACTCATCCGAAAGATCAGTGTGATGGAAATACATGTGCAATGAAAGAATGTTTACATGTTTAGGGTGCGGAATGGAGCGACAACTTCCAATATTGAAGTTCAATGCCCTACCACTAGACTATCAAGCCATCCCTATTCGGTCAGTGAAACATCTGTTGTGCTTAGCAGTGATCCCTATCAAGACTGTTGGAATGTGCTAGTTGATCAGGAACTCTGATGATCACAAATACCAACAAATACCCCATTTTGCCACTGTCGGACAAACATAGATACTGGTCAGACTAGACGGACTGGAAAAACAGTAGGTCATTAATAATGACTGTTCGGCTATTCAGTAGAACCTCTCTAAACCAGACACCTGAAAACCACAGTATATTTATGTTAGATGTGTTTCACTGTCATTTGTGTCTGTGACTGGAAAAATGAGGCTTATGTGATTTGTGACCAGTGTAGATCCAGATCCGCCTGTGCATCCGCACAGTCTGATCAGAATCTGCACTGTTCACCATTTCATCAATGAAACACCCATCATACTTTCAACAAGCAACCTTGATCATTATCAGGAACTACATGGGTTAAGCCATAAGCCCCATTTCTCCAGTCACAGCCAGATTTATCTCTGTTGATAATGCCTGACTAATACGTTTGGAGTGTTATTGTGCCGACAGTGGAACCTCTCTAGGCACCTCTCTAAACCTGACAGCGAAAAACCGTCAATGTCTTTAATTTGACGTATTTCACTGTAATTTAATTCTAATTTCTGTTATTGGTTTTAAAGTGGATAAACAAGTATTGGCTTGGTAACATACCTGAGAATTACAGTAGAACCTCTCTAAACCAGACACCGTGGGGACTTCTCAGGGTGTCTGGTTTACAGAGGCTCCACTGCCTGGGAACCTCCCAGGGTGTCTGGTTTAGAGAGGTTCCACTGACTGGGAACCTCCCAGGGTGTCTGGTTTAGAGAGGTTCCACTGACTGGGAACCTCCCAGGGAGTCTGGTTTAGAGAGGACTCCACTGACTGACTGGAACCTCCCAGGGTTCTGGTTTAGAGCTACACTGGGTAGGGCGGACATCAGGGTGTCTGGTTTAGAGAGGCTCCACTGTACTGGGAACCTCCCAGGTTGTCTGGTTTAGAGAGACTCCACTGTACTGGGGACATCCCAGGGTATCTGGTTTAGAGAGGCTCCACTGTACTGGGAACCTCCCAGGTTGTCTGGTTTAGAGAGACTCCACTGTACTGGGAACCTCCCAGGTTGTCTGGTTTAGAGAGACTCCACTGTACTGGGAACCTCCCAGGTTGTCTGGTTTAGAGAGACTACACTGTACTGGGAACCTCCCAGGTTGTCTGGTTTAGAGAGACTCCACTGACTGGGAACCTCCCAGGGTGTCTGGTTTAGAGAGGCTCCACTGCCTGGGGACTTCCCAGGGTGTCTGCTTTAGAGAGACTCCACTGTACTGGGAACCTCCCAGGGTGTCTGGTTTAGAGAGGCTCCTCTGACTGGGGACCTCCCAGGGTGTCTGGTTTAGAGAGGTTCCACTGACTGGGAACCTCCCAGGGTGTCTGGTTTAGGGAGACGGCTCCCACTGTAATGGGGAACCTCCCCGGGTGTCTGGTTTTGAGAGGCTCCCTGTAATGGGAAAACACTCCCCAGTGGGGTGGGTTGGTTTCGGAGGAGACTCCACTGTCTGGGGAACCTTCCCAGGGTTGTCTGGTTTAGAGAGGCTCCAATGCCTGGGAACCTCCACCAAGGGTGTCTGGTTTAGAGGCTCCACTCTGACTGGGACCTCCCAGGGTGTCTGGTTTAGAGAGGTTCCACTGACTGGGAACCTCCCAGGGTGTCTGGTTTAGAGAGGCTCCACTGCACTGGGGACCTCCCAGGGTGTCTGGTTTAGAGAGGCTCCACTGTACTGGGAACCTCCCAGTGTGTCTGGTTTAGAGAGACTCCACTGTCTGGGAACCTCCCAGGGTGTCTGGTTTAGAGAGGCTCCACTGCCTGGGAACCTCCCAGGGTGTCTGGTTTAGAGAGGCTCCACTGTACTGGGAACCTCCCAGTGTGTCTGGTTTAGAGAGACTCCACTGTCTGGGAACCTCCCAGGATGTCTGGTTTAGAGAGACTCCACTGACTGGGAACCTCCCAGGGTGTCTGGTTTAGAGAGGCTCCACTGACTGGGAACTTCCACTGTACTGGGAACCTCCCAGGGTGTCTGGTTTAGAGAGACTTCACTGACTGGGAACATCCCAGGGTGTCTGCTTTAGAGAGACTCCACTGTACTGGGAACCTCCCAGGGTGTCTGCTTTAGAGAGACTCCACTGTACTGGGAACCTCCCAGGGTGTCTGCTTTAGAGAGACTCCACTGCCTGGGAACCTCCCAGGGTGTCTGCTTTAGAGAGACTCCACTGCCTGGGAACCTCCCAGGGTGTCTGCTTTAGAGAGGTCCACTAACAGTGCTGAATTAGACGTTGTCGTAGCTGTGTATGTTTTATTTGCCATTTTCTCCAGCAAAAACATGATTTGACAGTACTTTAGAATCATTTCCAATGGAAATGAACCTAAAGTGCTGTTAAACCATGCTTTTATTGAGAAATATTACAAAATATGCAACATCAACAGACGACAATTTCGATTCCCGCCTTTCAAGGGTTAATACAGTGGAACAGCCTGTCAACAGCGTGATTTTAGGCTGGTGTTGGCTATGTACAGCTTACAGTGGGGTCAGCGTGTAAGTGCACACACGAACGAACACGAAATGTTGGAATCAACCTGTCACATTCGTTCGTGTGTGCACTTACACGCTGACCCCACTGTACCTTTGGCTACTGGCTATGTACAACATACCTTCGCTCTACTGGCCAAGTTGCTTGTCATGAACTCATCGGGGATACCCCGGAATGTCTCCCGGATCTTGTGCTGCATGTCCTGTAATCATGTGATTGATTGCGTTGATTTGATTGATGGATTGTCTGGGTTGATTGAAGATTGACTGGTTTATCAATTGATTGATTGATTGATTGGTTGATTGATTAATTGATTGATTGAGTGAGTGAATCCAGTTTTGACATCTGGCGGTCAAATCTATTTGTCCTCAACCTGTACAACTAGCCTGGATTAATTGAACTGAGTTGAAAACTCAAGTTATTTTATGGAGTAGAAATCTAATATAATAAAAGTAATCTATTTACATGTGATTTTGATTTTGAAGATTGGCTACATTTGTTAAAAATCGGGAAAAACCAAACCAACTGCATAATTGTGATTCATCATGTAACAGCCTGTGCATCAGCTGTGTTTGATCAGTCTACTCTGAGATGATTTGCGAGCGACAGTAACTGAACTGAAAACAGCATAGACCCAGAATGAGATCAGTCTGCGCGGATGCGCAGGCTGATCTGGGGCTATGCTGGTGTTCAATTCTGTAAGGCCCCTTTTATCAGTTGGGGGCCCACATACAGTCTACACTCGTTACCTCAAATTCTCTTAGATCAAACTACTGATAACTCAAAGTCAAATGCATGGTCCCAAGTACATGTTTTCCTATAGAATGCCTCTCACTAACTCTTCTAAATTTTCGTTAATTTAAAGTATTTTCCTCAATCCTCTGTACTTTGAGTAAACCAGGACACAAAAAAATTCAATTTTTGTAATGAATATTTCTTAATTTTGCCATTCCTGTCAAAGTAATATAAGGATGAGTGAACATTTCAAGAATTTTCGTGCCCTGTAACCATGTGTAAACTATATATGACAACTTACAGATCCTGAGAAGGATAGGAAGAATTGGACTAGTTTGTCGTCGTACATCTGTGGATGACGAGCTATCATGTTCAGGAATATGCGCAATGACTTCAATCTCTGCTCGATGAATTCTCGGTTACCTGCAATAGTTTGGATGACATTGTAATTCAAGATGGCCGCCACATATGTGACCAAAAAAAATGGTAATAATTTGTTTTTTGTACTATGTCACATATTCTGTCATACAAACACATTTCCGAAGACAATAGCAAAACTTTCAGCAAGTTCACGTTTTGACACGGACTACTGTCGGACAAACCACATAGCCCGTGAGCCAGATACCGAAACCCTCCCCCCCCTGTGGGATTTTTGCAGACATATTTTTCCTAAAACTACATTCAATTGCGAGTGTTATGCCGTATGTCTGCGCTCTGTAACCCGCTGGATGAACATATGGCGCCATTTTGAAGTAGGTCACCCTCGGACTTTTTCCCATCTTCATAAATCACATTTTTAACTAAAAATTGACCAAATTATATCATTTTAATTACATAAAGTAGTATTTTTGCACTTTTTCAGAGATGTTGGACAATATGGAATCTAATAAGGTACACTTAAACAAAATCTGATAATCCAGAAGTCAAATTTTACGTGTTTGATTACCCCACCCACCCACCCAATTTCAATGGTAAAATATACATGTTAATAACTTTATGCAAACGTGGTATTTTTTCATATTATCAATGTTAATGTAAGCTAGGAGTGTCTATTAAACATATCCAATGCAAATACGCCCAATTTTTTTGTGTCTACTGCAAAATATACAAAGTGAAAAACAACACATTTTTACCATTCCCCACCCACTAATTTTACAATGGTTATTTCACCGGTATTCAATATTATGCAACGTCAGATCCTTAAAACCGGTTGCTATGGACAGACAACTAGTTACATATTTATTAGTATTGTCTATGCAGACTGCAGATACTATTTGTCGAATGTTCGTCCGTCTGTACGCACGCTTCTTAGCTTCTTAAATATTAATTGACTGCATCGATTGGGAATAATGTACACATATTAATATAGTTCGAGGCATGTGATCATTATCGTCAACAGGAGTTAATATACGATAATAGTTATCCATTTGTACATAGATTTCTTCTCCTTTTTTTACAATATTCAGTAATGGTGTTAATATCGTGCATCAAATATGCCTGACGGAGGAAGAAAATCCTGAAAGCTAAAAACAATTTTTTAAGATAAAATAATAAAACCATGTTTTGTTTTCACTTCGCTATCCGACATAAGATGAAACCATACATATAATGGATGAAGTTGGATCAATTTGTTAATTATGCAATTTCAAAATGGCCGCTACATTGATAATTTATATATATGTATACAGCAATATATCGCTCGATATGATTGTGGAGATGGACATAATGGTCTATATCATTTGTAACTTCCTTATTATTATATTGAGGTGGCGGAGCAGCCTTATAATCTGGTGGAACATCCTTATGTCGTGCTGATACATCCTTATACATGTAGTGTGATGCAACTGCCTTATATTGTGATGGAACATCATTATAGTGTGGTGGAACCACATTATGTTGTGGTGAAACTGCCGTATAATGTGATGAAAATGCATTATAGTGTGACGAAACTGCCTTATATTGTGGTGGAACTGCCTTATTTTGTGAGGAAACATATGTATAATGTGATGGAGCATCATTATATCGTGGTGGAACATCCTTTGAGAGTGGTGGAACATTCTTATATTGTAATGGAACTGCCGTATACTGCGTGATAACTGCCTTATAGTGTGGCTGAACATCCCTATATTATGGTGAAACTGCCTTATAATGTGGTAGAACGGTCTTATATTGTAATTAATTTGCCTTATATTGTCACTAAACATCATTATACTGTGGTGGAACGTCCTTATAGTGTGGTGGAACATCTTATATGGTGGTGAAGCCGCCTTATAATGTGGTGGCACTGCCATATAGTGTGACGACACTGTCTTATATTGTGGTGGAACTGCCTTATATTGTGACAAAATATCTTTATATGGTGGTGATGTATCCTTATAACGTGATGCAACATCATTATATAGTGGTGGAACTGTCTTATATTGTAATTAATTTGCCTTATAGTGTGGTGGAAGTGCCTTATATTGTTATGAAACACCATTATAATGTGGTGAAACATCCTTATAGTGTGGTGGA
Source organism: Conchocele bisecta (assembly GCA_029237695.1). NCBI lineage: Eukaryota > Metazoa > Mollusca > Bivalvia > Lucinida > Thyasiridae > Conchocele > Conchocele bisecta. The sequence goes on along the minus strand of CM055267.1, from coordinate 80,705,587 downwards.
ACATCATTATCTTGTGGTGAAACCGCCTTATAATGTGGTGGCACTGCCGTATATTGTGACGAAAATGTATTATAGTGTGGTGAAACTGTCTTTTATAGTGTGAGGAAACATAATATTCTGTGGTGGAGCATCCTTATATTGTGATGGAACAGCCTTATATTGTGACGGAACATCCTTATAGTGTGACGGAACATCCTTATATTGCGATGGAACTGTATTATAATGTGTTGGAACTGCATTATAGTGTGGTGGTACATCCTTATATTGTGGTGAACTGTCTTACAGTGCAAGTAATGTTCCTGATATTGTGATGGAACATCTTTATAATGTGGTGAAACTGCCTTATAATGTGTTTTATCTGCCTTATATTGTGATGAAACTGCTTTATATTGTGGTGGCACTGCCTTATAGTTTGAATAAACATATTTATATCGTGGTAGAACTGCACTATAGTGTGATTAAACAGTATTATGTTGTGATGGAGCATCCGTATATTGTGGTGGAACACCCTCATATCGTGATGGAACAAGCTTATGTTGTGATGGAAAAGGCTTGTAGTGTGATGTAACATCCATATAGTGTAATGGAACATCCTTATATTGTACCGGAACTGTCTTATAATGTGGTGGAATATCACTACACTGTGGTGGAACGTTACATTGTGGCAGAACATCTTTATATCTGATTGATATAAAAGTGTGATGCTCCATGCAAGTCTTAATTTAGTTAGATCAAACATGACGCAAGAGACCCTAACATTTTATCACATGTTTGTACTGCTACACGTCGATACTCTATGGAGATACATCTATCTTAACTTAACCATCATGATATCAATATAGCCCTCTCTTCAAATAGTAGTAGCTGCATCATTTATTTGGCCAGTGTGAATTATTTTATTGCATACATCAAAATAATGTAGCACGAGTGTAACATCAAATTAAATGAAGTACAATATATGCCTCCTCACTTCATATACTGTACATTTAATTTAATATAACAATGGTGTTACTATTTATACACATAGCTGTGGTTTTGTTAACTAATCAATGTTGAATGATACAAATGCTAATAATCAACATAATTAACTGATAATAGACAGATGTCCCGGATTACGTAATACCTTGATTTCATTTGCAACCATGAATCATCAATCTGTTCACTTACAAGTAACAGGGTCGTACTATTACCATATATTTCAGAGTATTAATAAGATTAAAAATGGTTCTGTAAGTATTAATTAGACAACTGGTGCAGACAGTGAAAATTCCTACTACTATGCGAACCTAATTTGATTTGCAATTGTCACTACACATGCCTGATGATCATATACATGATTCACATGTATACTGTATTTAAATGTTATTAATACTACCTAATGGTGACTATTGTGATTGTCACTGATTGTGTCAATCAATCAACCAATATAATAGATTCTTTCAATCATCACAACCAGTCAGCAAATGTTTTAAACATGTTTTTGTGCATTTTTATACAATTTGAATTGCTGAGAAAAACATGATTTTTTATTGTGATTTATGAAAATAAACATATTAGGCGGCCATTTTGAATGTATAACAACATTATTGTATCATGGAACATGACTGTGAATGCTAAGCAAACTATATTTAGGTCAATTTGTATTATAATATATGACCATTGCGTGTTTTATAGCATCTTCGAAATTCCAGACAGTAGTAAATATGTAGTTTATGGCGGCCATTTTGAAATATTTTGAGAGTTATGATATTTAAAGGGATTACATGTTCCTTTCACAGGTATATATAAGTAATGCAATGAAAAATAAGTGCATTTTAACATCATTACAGTTTTGTAATAGTTCTCAATAATAGTTATATTGAAAATAATGTTGAAAAATGCCAATTTTGGCGGCCATTTTGGAAATTATTGGTATAGTATGATGTAATGATGTATAATGTCCATTGTATACCATTCAGTAACCAATTTGGCAAAACATCGTAGCTATTTACAGGGTTTGTACTTGCCTAAATATCAATTAACAGTCATAATATAAACGGCTCAAAATGGCATGGCGGCCATCTTGGAAAATGGCCGCCATTTGTTCATCCAGCGGCTTTTTGAGCGCAGACATTCAGGATTAATAGACAATAGGCTACTGAATCTGAAAATCATAGTCACCAAAAATCCCACAGGGGGGGGGAGGGGGGGTTATTGGTGGCTCAAGGTCTAACAGGTGATGGGAACAATTAATCTGATAGTCCGTTGTTACTTGTATAGACTATATATACCGTCTTGTCATACCGCAGATAGGTTTCTCGGCTTTTGATTGGCTAGCTTGCCTAGTCATATATATTATATGACCTGCCAAGGCCGTCAGACATAGAGGAATTTTGATTCCCCTCCGGCGCCTCACATTTTGCAAGCGTCTCGCGATTGCGAATTGTATTCCTCACTAAACACAATAAAACCCCAAATTGATCAATACAAGTAACAAATTGTACACTCAAAACCAGTCTTTATTGTTTATTTTTCCATAAATATTCTTCGCTCATCAAAATATGAGCGAAAAATTAGCCAAAATAACCCGTTTAGTGTTTTCAAATCTCAACACACTCGGCTTCGTGACACGGCTATATTTAGGTCACAAACTATGGGTTCCACGCACGAAACACAGCGTATATATATGACAGCGAATGTTTGGGAACCAGTCGCATTGTTCTAGAGGCGCCAAATGGAGAGCAGATCGATAGAGCAGTGGAATATAAATTAAATTACACGATATAAAAAAACTGTCATAAAGTCGTTTTCGATGGATTTCTTACTCCATATTTAGTTTGTTTTCGTTTAATAAAAAACAAAATGTTCATTTACGCCTTTATATTAAGACTGAACGTAGAAAATCGAATCTCGGATTATTTTTCTTCCTGAAAAAACGCAAAGATCAAAAGAAGAGATATGTTTATACGGCCAAATTAAGGATCTGCGGTAAGACAAATACGTTATTGTGATTCTACACAGGCTATATGGTGTAATATTGCCCGTCTGCGGCCAATTGTATAAACCTTGGTTAAATTAACCACTGGTTAGCGCCTAACCACTGGTTAAATTTTAACCAGCGTGGTTATAGTTAACCAGACTGGTTAACCGTTTGTATAAAACCCACTAACCATATGGTTAACTAACCTGGAAGATCTGGAAGATCTAACCACTGGTTAAATTAACCAAACCAGTGCATTAAAACAATGCATTGCAATACTAATTCCGGTTCCGAGTATTTTCGCGGCATCTCTCATTGCGTCAGAACGGGTTATTGTAAACATAAACATTAAGCATAGGTGGCGGAACGGGAAAATTATTGGGGTCCCAATCGTGAGGGTCCGAATTTGCTAGGGGGCCTGGGGGCATGCTCCCCCTGAACTTTTGAAAATGTAAGAGGCATCAAACGCCATTTCCTGCATTCTCAGGTCCAAGTCTTGAGGACCCAAAGGGCCTGAATGTTGCTAGGGGGGTCCGGGGCAATCTAGGAGGAGTGAAACGCCATTTCCCGCATTCTCAGCAAGTTTGAGGATGACAATAAGTGCTTTATTACAGAATTATTGGAACAAAATTTAATTATTTGGGCGAGGGGGGGGGGGGCAGAGCACACCCCCACACCTTCCGCCGTCCCTGCTAATGCCCTTGTCTCATTAAAATATGCCCATACTGACATGGTGTTTAAACTCGATTTTAATTTGCTCATATCGGGCCGTATTAACATTTTCTAAAGGTGCCACATATCAACATGAACGTAAGATGTTTCCAACTGTAAATGCAGCACTTCATATGCGGCGGAACAGGAAACTTATTGAGGGCCCAATCGTGAGGGCCCAAAGGGCCCGATTTTGCTAGGGGGTCCGGGGCCATGCTCCACCGGAATTTTTTGAAATCTGGTATGAAATGCCATTTCCTACATCCTCAGGGCCCAGTCTTGAGGTCCGAAATGCCCCAATGTTGCTAGGGGGGTCCGGGGGCATGATCCACCGTAAATTTTGAAAAGGTAAGAGGCGTCAAACGCCATTTCCTGCATTCTCAGGTCCCAATCTCGAGGACCCAAATGACCTGGCTGTTGCTAGGGGGGTCTGGGTCCATGCTCCACCACTTCGAGACGAAACATTCGCAGGTGTGAGTTGAAATGGGGACACAAAATCTGACTTTGGGAGCAAAATTCACAAATACATTACATTAAAATGGGCTTGTTTACGAGATTAAACATCTAAGAAATTATTTACTTTTATACCGCAACCATTGCTCCATGTAGCTTAATAAAGGGGGTTGAATAAAGGCTGTTTATATCTGAAATAACATAATATACCTGAAGTAGCCTAATATACGTGAAGTGCCGTTTTTGCCTTTATTTGTTCACCTTTGACCCCTAATAGTGGCCTCTGATTGGTGAATTGGTGAAGATGGAGGCGAATTTTAAAATCGAAATCGCTGTCGGTTCATCTGAATTTTGTCCATTTTTACAGTATATGCGATGTAACCAACGACATGGATATGTCCATTACGATTGCAATGCTTATTATGACAACTGTGTAGTCTAAAAACAGCCAATATTAAGGCTCATCGTAAATAATTCTTAGATTAAATCAGATACAATACCGAACCTATCTAGCGTGGACGCCGCTCGTCGCTAGATTTGTGATGTATGTCGAGGGAATGACATCAAAACATGACGTCACGCAAGTTCAAACAATTAAATTTATTATGCAGTATAAATTAAATACATGATTAGTACCGTCGAATATAAAATATATTCGGTTTCGTCCCGACAACTTTATAGGGGCTCGCTAACGCTCAAAGCTGTCTAAAGCTCAACCGAATATATTTTATATTTGACGGCACTAACCATGTATTTACTATATTTCCGTCTGTCTTGCGAGTATATATGAGCTGCGCCGTGCGATAACCGGGCTTAATGACAACATTTTCAGTTTTTACTTTTTCGCGTATTCTGAATTGTACATTTTTAAAAGCCATATGCCACCAAAATTATCAATGTATCCCAATTTTGTTTCATTTTAGAAGTAGTTTTATGACGCGTGGTAAAAACTTATATGACGTTTTAGATCTATGACGTCGAAATGACGACGTTTTTATCAACGGCGTATACAAGGGGTGTTGATCCGGACAAGTCCTATAGATTTGTCATATTTTATCGCATGTCAACCAAATTTGGATATCTCGTAGCCTGGCCAAGTGTCTCCCATTAGGCCAAGACAAAGTATGAAAATAATGTTCATTGCTCGTGTTGCAGTTGCTAATGTAACGTCATGTTTTGGATTGCGGCCCAAGTAGCGTAATTTCGTATGAATAATTTTCAAATAAGGCAGAATGAGGCGTTGCCCTGTTGTTTGCTGCTGTCTGAAATAATTTTGGGGAATAATAGCGACATCATTTAACATTTCGTATGCGACGACATATTTTAAAGTAGGCAGTACTGAGGCCGCTTATAACATTAACTTTGTGACAAAACACGATACCGGGCAGATTTGGTAGCGTGATACCTTATAATTGTCACCGTGTGTTTTTCTTGAGGATCGCATTATCATCGCATGATATACATTATTATGCAGTCAATTGATAAACTGATGATTTGATACTAAACAAGCACTTTCGACTACAAAACCATCACATTTCCAATTAATATGTTGATGCATTTATTTTAAATTCAATACAAACGCCGGATATTTATGTCATTATATAGCTGCGTGGCATATCATTCGCTAAGTACTGGATAGAATTGTTCAAGAGTCTCAATTTACCAAGATAATAGATGGTAATATCGTTGGCATACACTAGGTTGTTCATATTTAAGATTATTTAGGAATCAAAGTGCAGTGTAAGCGAAGACTTCGCTGATATGTAGCCAGTTAAATTATGCGTTCACCATTTTGAATTAATAAGGACAACCGACGAAAAAGAGTAAAAATGTCAAAGAACGACAGTTAGGCGACAATGTACAGCGCCTGAAGCATTTCGAAGTCATTGATGCTGCGAGGAACTCGTGCAAGTATCCTTGCTATAATATTTTGTCACGACACCATGGCCATAACGTCAAACATGTATTCACGTTCAATGACGTCACAAGTACGTGACGTCAAGTCATGATGTCATAATATGTGTACCGAGGTACAAGGTATCGCGTCTCATATTAGTGAAAGTTTCAGTAAGTCACACTTAATGTTAACTGACACCAGTAAACGTAAATGGGAGGGCAAACTGTGAACTTTTACGGCGACGCTAGACAATTTGAAACATCGTTTTTCCGACTTCGTTTACCGCTTTTCATGACGTTGTCATTAAGCCCGGTTTTCGTATGGCGTGGCCCATATATACTGCTAAAACGACTTGCTTACAAACGGCATAATTTTATCGCTGTGATTACTATGTCAGTATTTCACTGCGAGTCTACGTCATGTTATCAGGAGGCTCAATGAAAAATATAACATTAATTGGTGGGCGGAGAGTGGTTTCATGATCACGGTGTTCATCACACATGGTAGGGAGGTCATACCTGCGAACTTTAGCATTTTTAGGGAGTTTTGTAATTGTTATACCCCTGCCCACCTCATAATGAGAGTCGGGGGGGTATCCCTTAGCCCCTGCTCACTCCTCTAGTTAATGTAAGCTTGCAGGTATGTCTTGTCGTTACCGCGCGTGTGTACTAGAGTTAACACGTATGCGACACTGTTATAGTGACGTCACACTGATATTGCAGCTGATGTATAAATAGATTGTCAATGCTGTAAAAATCCCAACTTATTTAATCGATGTGGAGCGAATTTACCGAAAGACCGCCATTTTGTTTTCTCCGAAGAGCTTGGTTAGGAGCTTGGTTAAAATTTAACCAGGCTTCTGTAGGTCGGTTAAATTTAACCAGAAAAATCATGGTTAAAATTTAACCGGAGTTTTATACAATCGCTAACCAATAATTTAACCAAATATTTAACCTAACCACGGATTTAACCAGTGGTTAACATTTAACCAAGGTTTATACAATTGGCCGCTTGAGGTATGTGAACATACCTCCAGACGGGCAATATTACACCATATAGCCTGTGTAGAATCACAATAACTTATAATGTGATTTTTCCCGTCACCTGTGGGACAAACATAGATACTGGTCAGACTAGACATGCCAAAACAGTAGGTCATTAATAATCAACCTGTTTGGCTATACAGTAGAACCTCTCTAAACCAGACATCTGATAACCAAAGTATGTTTAATTTAGACATGTTTCACTGTCATTGTAATAATGGCGTGTATTTAGGTATAACAGAGACTGGCTTACAGAAAAGTGTATGGGTACAAGACTGGAAATGCCTTTTTCCAAATCTGAGACTTTGAGAGAGACATACAGTAGAGCTTTTCTGCTCCTTATAGTATAGGTATATATAATGAGCATATCGTATAGTACGTACAGTATTGGTATAGTACGTACAGTATAGTACGTACAGTATTGGTATAGTACGTACAGTATTGGTATAGTACGTATAGTATTGGTATAGTACGTACAGTATTGGTATAGTACGTACAGTATAGTATTGGTATAGTACGTATAGTATTGGTATAGTACGTATAGTATTGGTATAGTACGTACAGTATTGGTATAGTACGTACAGTATAGTATTGGTATAGTACTTATAGGTATAGTACGTATAGTATTGGTATAGTACGTATAGTATTGGTATAGTACGTATTAGTATCGGTATAGTACGTATAGTATTGGTATAGTACGTATAGTATTGGTATAGTACGTATAGTAGTACGTATAGTATTGGTATAGTACGTATAGTATTGGTATAGGTATTGGTATAGTACGTACAGTATTGGTATAGTACGTACAGTATTGGTGTACGTACAGTATTGGTATAGTACGTACAGTATTGGTATAGTACGTACAGTATTGGTATAGTACGTACAGTATTGGTATAGTACGTATAGTATTGGTCTAGTACGTATAGTATTGGTATAGTACATATATTATTGGTATAGTATAGTACGTATAGTATTGGTATAGTACGTATAGTATTGGTATAGTACGTATAGTATCTTCTACTCGTCCAAACTTTTGGTCAAATAACAAAACATACATTTTTGTATGTACAGTTTGTGATAATATTTTGTGATAACAATAATATTTCCACAGTCAATGTGCCCGTGTAGATCTATATTTCCAGCTTTCGGTGCGCGGCTTCAACAAATAAATTATGTAATTTATGTAATTTGTGTAACTGTTGCTACACAGCGTGAAACAATGGTGCCGTGGTGGGAGGGGTACACTGCAGTTTGCATCTTATTGTAAACGGCTTAGCGTAGCGTTGTGTATTGCAGGAATAATAAGATTGCCAAGTTTTAGATATAATTCGCCAGATAACCGTGATTAATTTCGCCTTTTCGAGTTGTTCATTGGATCTATCAATATCTCCGCCGCCCTGCAAAAACCGGCGTATGTCTGACATCTTGTTTTGTTTGTAAACACAGAGCAGACGACAGTTAAACAGGATGCTAAGTCACGGTGACTGGTTGTAGAATGCACTTATTAAATTCAGTAGTTGCAGCCATGAATGGGAATAAGTCGGACACAGTCTACATTGTATATGTGTATCTTGGCAACGCAGAAAGGCGAGTGTAGTAGGTAGTCTCCCTTTACCACGCTCGGTAATCAGTTGAATATTTTATTGGAATTTAGTATTTCGCTTCGCAAAACTTCGCATTTGCATTTTCTCAGTGGTGATCTTCAAATTTCCACTCGCCCGACTGGACGAGCGGCTTTCAATTTTCACTCGCCCAGGCTGAAAAGTTACTCGTAAATACGAGCGGACGAGTGGATTTGTCGAGGCCTGATAGTATTGGTATAGTACATATAGGTGTATAGTACGTATTAGTGTATGTGTAGTATTGGTATGTATGGATAGTATTGGTAGTACATATAGTGTATAGTATTGGTATAAGTAGTAGTATGTATTGGGTAGTAGTATTTAGTATGTAGGTATGTACTATGTAGGATATAGGTATGTACGTATGTATTAGTGACCTTGGATAGTACATATGTATTGGTATAGGTACGTATAGTATTGGTATATACATATAGTATGGTATAGTACTTTATGTCATATGTATTGGTATAGTACAGAATTTTCTGGTATAGTAACGTATAGTATTGGTATAGTACTATAGTATTGGTATAGTACATATAGTATATGTAGTTGGTATTGGTATGTACGTATAGTATTGGTATAGTACATAGTATTGGTTGTACGTACAGTTGACCTGCAGAAAAACGCTACTGTAAACAGGACTAAAAGCAGTATTGATGGATAATTACTTTAATGTCTTAATAGTGTATCAAGGAACTGGTATAGTACGTATAGTATTGGTATAGTACATATAGTATTGGTATAATACGTATAGTATTGGTATAGTACGTATAGTATTGGTATAGTACGTACAGTTGACCTGCGAAAAACGCTACTTGTAGGACTAAAAGCAGTATTATGGATAATTACTTTAATGTAATAGTGTATTCAAGGAATCTGGTTTAGACGTATAGTGGTATGTCATATAGTATTGGTATAATACGTATAGTATTGGTATAGTACGTATATTGGTATAGTATTATAGTAATTGGGATAGTCTATAGTATTGGTATATACATAGTATTGGTAATGGAGTACATATAGTATTTGGTATAATACGTTATAGTATTGGTATAGTACATATAGTATTGGTATAGTACGTATAGTATTGGTATAGTACGTATAGTATTGGTATAGTACGTATAGTATTGGTATAGTACGTACAGTTGACCTGCAGAAAAGCGCTACTGTAAACAGGACTAAAAGCAGTATTGATGGATAATTACTTTAATGTCTTAATAGTGTATCAAGGAAAGACTGAATGGGCAGTATGACTGGTATAATCTCCATTCCATCTTTATACAAGCAAGCAGTCAATGCAGTTATACAAATTTTCATTCATGTGCGGTTTCAAGCTTTCTTTTATAGCGAGAACCAATCAAAAACTGATAGTCAACATCACTATATGTTTTTAGAGACATGTTACTTCTCCATGACAGCAAAGTTGGGACGACACCTGTAAACTGTCTCAATGAGTGATTCAAATGAGTGGTTATAACATATAACAGATGTCATAGGGAAAGATATGTATGGCGGACCTGGTGAAATGAGTATAATGGGTTTCGTGACCAGTGTAGATCCAGATCAGACTGTGCAACTGCACAGTCTGATCAGGATCTGCACTGTTCGCCATTCCATCAGTGAAACACCCGTCATGCTTTTCTGACAAGTAATATAGATCATTATCAGGCTATATGCGTTTGCTATTTGCTGGGGAGCTACATTGTTCCCAAATCCGATAGGCATAAAACCTTGTTTTCTACTAATCCTGTTTTAAATTGTATGTATCATGTAGACCAGTCAATTTGTAAATATATTGGTCGAAACCACCACTAATTGCAACAGAAGGTATCTTGGTAAATTCCATTCCATAGATAGCCAATAATTTTTTTCACATGTTTAATTACAATAATTGTGTATCACATCATTCGTGTGCATTTTAGGGAGATATTTTCAATTCATACAGAAGTTAATGAATATTTTCATTTACTGGAAAACAAAACATTTTTTAATCAAAACAATGGCTATGATAATGTAACAAATACACTAGATGAATGATCTATAGTTTTAATTATCAAATATAAACAGGTGTTTGTTTTATAGGAATTAATGCATTTCGGCATAAATAAATAATTATTCCCACTAGCTATATTATTGCACTTATTAATTAGATTTTGGTGAAATCAGCTAGTTATGTCAAACCATGTTTTTGATGAGAACGAATGGTAAATATAAAATAAACAGCATTCAGGGATTCCGCTGGGGAAAATAAAAAAATCTCCACTTCAAAAAAAAAAAAGAAAAATAAAAAAAGAAAAAAAAGAGGAATAACCAATACGATAAAAATAAACAATTGGCGATAAAAAATTACAATTTTCGAAAAAAAAAAGAAAAAAAATTGTTTTCTTTTTTCTCTCGAAAATTGTAATTTTTTATCGCCAATAGTCTATTTTTATCGCCAATTGCAAAAGTGGCGATCGTCAGCGGAATCCCTGAGAATTGTAAGGGTTAACATTGTATACCTCCCATCATTTTCTTCGGTGGCAGCCGGGGAATGATTCTGTATGGGAACCTCATCATTAGGAGCTCGTGGAACGCCACAAAGTCATTGTAGCGCCGCAAGGTCGTCGACTTGTATCGCTGTGCAAATAAAAGAAATGGAACAATAAATATAAATCTAGATGGCCACGGCCAGCATATCATGCCCTCCAAGGTATATAATGGTCCCAGTATGTATGTACATGTATTTGGTTATAGAGTCAATCGGATCAGGGAGATATTGGGTACTGAAAAACTTTTAACGCAGATTTTGCAAAAACATTCACGCAAATTTCATAGTAACTTGATCGTGGGCATAGGGGCTGCATGGGTGGGCTATAGAATGAAAATATGGATGATGATAAAGAGGTATGTGAAGTTTCAAGTCAATCGGACTAAGGGTTGTGGAGATATTTGGTACTTAAAATCTTGAACATAAAGGCCTTATGCACGCCACAGGCGACTATATCATGCCAACCGCCAGCAGGCATGATAATAATATAGTGGAATCTGTCTACACTGGATACTCAGAAAACCGTGCTGATGGATGTCACTCTCATTTGTCTCTGAAGATAATGTGTGTTCATGATTGCAAAGCATGAACACATCGTAAAAACAAAGAAATTATTATAACTTGTTAATTGAGTCTAAGCCATGTCGAAATGAAGGTAACAATTTAAACCACGTGGCATAGAAATGAAGGTAACAATTTAAAATTGTGTTCTGTCATTACTACGTGGCATAGAAATGAAGGAACATCATTTCAAATTCTTAATTTTTTGTCTCCACTCAGCACAGAATGAAAAGCTTAAATGTCCCTATCGAGCCAACATTGATTCATATATGTAGCTGTGACTGGAGAAATGGGGCTTATGGGTTTTGCGACCAGTCTAGAACCAGTCCAGATCAGCCTGATCTGGATCTGCACAGTTTGCCACTCCATTTATGAAGCACACATAACAAGCAATATTATACAATTATTGTTTTTTCAGGAGGTGTACACGAGATTTACGGACCTGAGGAAAGTCATATTATGACTTTTCGAAGGTCCGTAAATCTTGTGTACACCGACTCAAAAGACAATAATTATTTTATTATATGACCCATATTACAGCAATGATAACTTATATCATACAACAAAGCACGGATTGCCTCATGCTTTGATTGCGTGATATGCACCTGAATATCAGTCTCAGACTGAGAGTCCGAGAGCGTTATTTGAAATATGATATTCACCTCCAGGTGAATATCACATTTCAAATAACGCTCTCGGACTCTCAGATATTGAATATCAGTCTCGGACACATCTCGCACTAAGAGACAAGTCAGAGACTGATATTCAGGTGAATATCATTTATGTCAACAATCAATTGACCCGATATTGGTTGAAATTATCAGTCATGTAATAAAGATCATTATCAGGCTACATGACTGCACTATTTGATTGCAACCTACACTGGTTACAAAAGCCATAAGCCCCATTCCTCAATTCAAATTATACATTACCTGACTAGTGACTTCATATTCGACATGTTTCAGAATGAGGCCTTTCTTCTCTGGCAGCAGCTCCACCTTCACTTTGTCAAGGGCAGATAACTCCTCGAACGTGAAACCCAACACATTCGGGGATTTCTCCCGCCGTAGTCGATGACTCATGCCTCGGAGGCTGGATAAATCCCCTATACTTGGCTTCGGCAGCTCTGTAATAGAAGTGGTTTCACTTATACACATGAAGAATTACTTCAACAGAATAGTTTACCCCTTTCACCCCTAATTAACTGACATGGACTATTTCATGTTAAGTTTGAGACTGTTCCATTATGCAGAAAAGGTGGTCATTTTGTAAAAAATTTAAATATCCGCAACTGGTGCAGATCTACATGTAGATGAGGCGTGACGGCTCGTTACGAGCTGGAACATTATCATCTACACCGTATAATATTAAGAAAGAGGTCACTAGCGTTGAAAGGGTTAACCCTTACAATGCTGAATTAAATTTTGTCGTCTGCTGTTTATGTTATATTTTCCATTTTTATAAACGAACACATAGTTTGGCAGCAATTTAGAATCATTTCCAATGGAAATGATTCTAAAGTGCTGTCAAACCATGTTTTTATTGAGAAAGAAGACAAAATATAGAAAAACAGCAAACGATAATTTACGTTTCCCGCATTCCAAGGGCTAACTACAGTACGAGTTTAGCTACGGATAAGTGGATAAGAATAATCGTCTCTATGTTATAAAATTTGTATACATGTATTTCAAAGGGACATGGAAAGTGGTGGAGGGCAACACAATGGTAATTTAACATTACACATTATGAAATAAAAGTATTTTTAGCCATGAAATGGATTTCAATTATTTGTCAGAGTCACCAGGAACGTTTCGGCCCCCCCCCCCACCCACCTCCCCCCCCCCCCCACAAACAATAGTTAACAGCATAGACCTTGGTCAGACAGTATGGCTGTGCAAACTAGGGTTACAGTGATCGCAAACCCAATATTGAATATGCCTGACTAGGTGTTAGTAGGCCACATATATTACATATAACAGTCACAGGTGGTAGCATAGTATCCCGGTACATGTAATATACTATTTTAGACATGAACACAATAGAAACGAACAAGAAAGTATGTTATCACAAATAGAGTTTATAAACACAAGTCCTAAATGATCTTCACCTTGGGCGGGTCGAAAGTGGGTCATACTGGTAGCCTTGATAAAAAAAAAAAACCTTTTTGACATTTTTGCCATACAAATTTGCCTGACAAACAAGGTGAACATACGTCCTCAGTGACCTTGACCTTGGGCGGTCGGATGTGGATTGTATACAAAACAAAGCACCATCCCTAGACACACATTTATCAAAATCGGTGAAGCGGTTCATGAGTTATTGAAAAATTAAAGGTGTTACTAATGCACACACATGCATGGACTAACTACATGTATATCCCTCTTGTCTATCAGCAAGGCAATAATAACCCTAAGTATTACAAATCTGGAACCAACGCTCCAGATAAGGAATTAGTAATTGAGTATTGTCACTCCATCATTTCTGAAGCAATTGCATGGAACGCCATGACTGTCTTATGTAGGCTTACATCAGTTGGTAATGTGGTCCTGTCGTTCGGTAATGTTGAAGCCATTTGGAAATGTGGTCCCACCATTTGGTAATGTGATCAAGTCATTTGGTAATGTGGTCCTGCCATTTGGTATTGTGGTCCCGTCATTTGGTATTGTGGTCCCGTCACTTGGTAATGAGGCTCCGTCATTTGGTAATGTGATCAAGTCATTTGGTAATGTGGTCCTGCCATTTGGTATTGTGGTCCCGTCATTTGGTATTGTGGTCCCGTCAATTGGTATTGTGGTCCCATCATTTGGTAATGTGGTCCCGTCACTTGGTAATGTGGTCCCGTCACTTGGTAATGAGGTCCTGTCATTTGGTAATGTGATCAAGTCATTTGGTATTGTGGTCCCGTCATTTGGTAATGTGGTCCCGTCACTTGGTAATGTGGTCCCGTCACTTGGTAATGATGTTCCGTCATTTGGTAATGTGATCAAGTCATTTGGTAATGTGGTCCCGTCATTTGGTAATGTGGTCCCGTCACTTGGTAATGATGTTCCGTCATTTGGTAATGTGATCAAGTCTTTGGTAATGTGGTTACCCGTCACTTTGGTATGATGGTGGTCGGTCAACTTTGGTAATGATTTGGTGTCCGTCATTGGTAATGTGATTCAGGCTGTTATTTGTGTCCCGTCATTTGGTAATGTGGTCCCGTCACTTGGTAATGTGGTCCCGTCACTTGGTAATGTGGTCCCGTCACTTGGTAATGAGGTCCTGTTATTTGGTAATGTGATAAAGTCATTTGGTAATGTGGTCCCGTCATTTGGTAATGTGGTCCCGTCACTTGGTAATGTGGTCCCGTCACTTGGTAATGATCGTTCCTGTTCATTTGGTTAATTGTGATCAAGTTCAATTTGGTAATGTGGTCCTACGTCACTTTTGGAATGTGGGGTCCCGTCAACCTTGGTAATTGATGTTCCGTCATTTGGTTAATGTGATCAATTAGGTCATTTGGTAATGGGGGTGGTCCCAGTGCCACTTTGGTAATGTGGTCCCGTCACTTGGTAATGATGTTCCCGTCATTTGGTAATGTGATCAAGGTTCATTTGGTAATGTGGTCCGTCATATGGGAATGTGTCCCGTCACTTGGTAATGTGGTCCGTTCCACTTGGTTAGTTTGGTCCCGTCAATGTTGGTAAAATGAGGTTATCCTGTTATTTGGTTAATTGTTTGGTATCCCAGTCATTTGGTATATGTGGTCCACCCGTCATTTGGTAATGTGGTCCCGTCACTTGGTAATGTGGTCCCGTCACTTGGTAATGTGTCCCGTCACTTGGTAATATATTTGGTAATGTCCTATAAAGTCATTTGGTAATGTCCCGTCATGGTAAATTTTGTGGTCCCGGTCACTTGGTATTGTGGTCCCGTCACTTGGTAATGTGGGTCCCTGTAGTTTTGGAATTTGATCCTGTATTTGGTAATGTGGTCAGTTCATTTTGGTTGTGGTCCCGTCATTTGGTTATGTGGTCCTGTACAGTGGTATGGATGATCTGTCATTTGGTTAATGTGTCCCAGTCATTTGGTAATGTGGTCCCGTCATTTGGTATTGTGGTCCTGTCACTTGGTAATGATGTTCCGTCATTTGGTAATGTGGTCCCATCACTTGGTAATGTGGTCCCGTCATTTGGTAATGTGGTCCCGTCATTTGGTAATGTGGTCCCGTCACTTGGTAATGTGGTCCCGTCACTTGGTAATGTGGTCCCATCATTTGGTAATGTGGTCCCGTCATTTGGTAATGTGGTCTCGTCACTTGGTAATGAGGTCCCGTCACTTGGTAATGAGGTCCTGTCACTTGGTAATGTGGTCCCGTCATTTAGTAATGTGGTCCCGTCAATTGGTAATGTGGTCCCGTCATTTGGTCCCGTCACTTGGTAATGTGGTCCCGTCACTTGGTAATGTGGTCCCGTCATTTGGTAATGTGGTCCCATCACATGGTAATGTGGTCCCTTCATTTGGTAATGTGGTCCCGTCATTTGGTACTGTGATCCCGTCATTTGGTGCTAACTTCGTTCGGGGCTAACTTAATTCGGTGGTTCCGGATAAATTCCGGATAAATTATACTGAGGGATTTGATATGTAGCACAGGAAATATCAAGCATTTATATAACTGAGACAGTTCCCGCGAAGAGGGTCAAGTGTAAATGACGGGGGTAGCAGTATGTCGCTGGGGTACCTATTAAAAATGTGTTTTTACAGAAATTACACGAGTATCTAATTATGTAACTATTCCACATGTTTTTAACATAGGAAGCCTTCGTTTTCACACAATATTAGCTAATAGTTCAATACCGTTTGGACAGTAGTGACCGCTAGTGAATGTACATATTGGGAAATGGTGATCCGTTTTAATTATATAAATCAATTATGTAATGTGTATCAAGTTAATTACGACTGCTGTCGATATCCAATTATGTATCATTATTTTACACCAGAAAATGCATTTGATGACTAAATAGCCACGTCTGATGAATAAATATTTTTTGTTATTTTGAGAATCCGCGGTTATCTCCCGACCTCAAAATTCTTGATTTCCACTATACAAATAATGCAATACTATGGCAATACATGCACCAGGCAATACAAATTAAATGTTCTTCGAGTATATTTAAGACATACCTAAATGTTGAAACAATGAAATCTGATTCCTACAATACACCCTGATATGCCGGACCCCATCTTTAAAGACACTTTCAGTGTGATATATGCGCTTTTTTCATTATTTGCAGACTTATTATTGTATACATGATGTTATAAATGAATTAATTTGGAAACAACATTTGTGATGAATATATAAAGAGTTTTATATAACAAGCCCATACTACCCCAGTGGTTTATCTTTGGCGGGGGTAGTCACTCAACTCAATTATATTCTATCTATTTCTTGTAAGTGTTGTCAAAATGCCTTTAATATATATACAATTACTATTACATGTACATGTACTATAAATTTAATACAGGTTTAAACCCATTTTCGTGCAAAATCATTACTTGTGTGTTACCCACGCCATATACACCTAATATATTTTCACATTGGTGTATATCGCGGGGGTAAATCGATTATCCCCGCCATATACACCTGATAACTCTTCCGGCGGCGGGGTAATCTATGCACACCTAATTGATGCACCCCGCTGAATTAAGTAAGGAAAGACATTTATTGGGATTCCTGGTATGAGAGCAATTATTAGCGTGATCACCACTGATAAAACACCGCCATTCTTGTTGTTTAACGTGGCCACCAACCGAAGCCATATGGGTCACGAGAAAAATTTTGGTTAATCCAGCGACGGTGGGGAACTAATGGCTTTGATATCAGAGAGCTCCCTGTGTGTGTTCTTGGCAAAATCTGTTCTCTGCCTCTGTAAACATATTTGTTTCACATCTCTATGATTAAAGGTCACATTACAAACTATCACTTAATATTTTCTTCAAAATGCTCTAAAAACAACAAAGGCGACCCTATAAATAACCGATTTCCGGTTTGTTTGTATTTTTTGTGATATTATCTGACACATATACAGAGCCATGCAATGAATTGGTCATCGCTTATCTCTGCTGTTACTGCGACCTACTGGAGCGAGGTGGCGCTGTAAATATAACCGCTATGACGTAGCAGTAGTACAGCTTACCTGATTGGTGGATGAAGGTTTCTTATATAATATCGTTTGGATTTACGGACATCATTTATTTATTGCATAATTTCTTGGACAGGTGTATTGTGAATTCAATGAAGCCACACCTATTCTATGCTGATTGGTTGAATCCATTTTGTGTATCTGTCCTAGCCACCGGATGTCAACAATAATGAGAGAGAGAGAGACAGAGAGATGCAGCCGCTGTAACCGCAGCGCATCTGCAGCTTGCGCCTCGCCGACTCGATGATAGAGAGAGAGAGAGAGAGAGAGACAGAGAGAGGCGGCCACAGTGGCTGCTGAGTGTCTCCTGTTCGCGTCTCGCCAACTGGATGAGAGAGACCTAGATTGCGTCTCGCTGACTCGATGAGAGAGAGCGGCCGCTGCGACTCCTGCTCGCGTCTTGCCCACTGGATGAGAGAGAGACCGAGCGAGATTGCCGCAGCGGCCGCGTCTCCTGCTCACGTCGTGCCGACTGGATGAGAGAGAGAGAGACAGAGAGAGAGGGCCACAGCAGCAGCTGCGCGTCTCATGCTTGCGTCTCGCCGACTGGATGAGAGAGATGGAGACAGTGAGACGAGTGCCTCATATGTTGATTGCGGGCACGTATCACTGCAAATATACCTGCATATTGCCAGCTACGTCATGTAGTCTGCCACGGACATTGCGGGTGTATATGTAGTGTTACGTTTCCGATATAAACTATACAGGAGTATATGAAGTGTTCCGTGTTTCCCCCATGATGGTTGTATCAGCAGTCTGTCTAATCTAGATCTACACACTACACTGTTCGCCAGTCATCAATAAAACGCCCGCCATGCTAACTATCAATATTCATCGGTATCAGGCTATATGAGTGTGATACATTGAACTTGATCAAGAGTTACACTGATCACAACTCCCATAACGTCAGACACACCGGCTATATAGACCCGCTTCTAACTACGTTTTCTTACATATCTGCGTAACTACTGGAGCAAGTGAAGGTGTCCGTGGAAGAAGGGGGCTGCATGTACCTCCCTCGAGGATGACTGTCCGTTTCACAAAACCTGTCCGAGCTACACAGATAAATTGTCGAGTTACAGGGGTTCTGGTGTACTATAAGACGTGTTTAAGTGCTTTGTAATCACAAACATACATTACCATCATGGATACTTAACAGGGACACTTCGAATTAAAGCACACGGAGGTTTCATGAGCATCAGACTGCACTATTCGTTTCCAACACGTTCAGCATTGCGACATACGTAACATTGAGTAGAGAAATGGGGCCTATGACATGTGTGACTCCTTGTATAATTAATAGCACACTCTGGCGGCAAGATCAGGATTTATACTGACGTCGTGTCCTGCATAACTCAATATTGTGGGCCACATCGCATGATGTTACATTGCATACAATGCAGTTGTGTAACTCGCTGTGCTTACATTCTTACTTCTATTATAGTTGTGTCTGTGACTGGACTAATGGGGCTTATGGGATTTGTAACCAGTGTAGCTCCTGATTAAATAACGCACTCTCATAGCCTTATAACGATATATACATTCCTTCTTATTGGTGGGTGTTTCATTGGTGGAATTGCGAGCACTGCATATCCTGATCAAACTGTGGGGATGCGCAGACTGATCTGGATCTACAGTGATCGCAAAACGTACCGGGACCACAATACCAAATGACTTGATCACATTACCAAATGATGGGACCACATTACCAAATGGCGGGACCACATTACCAAATGACGTGACCACATTACCAACTGATGTAAGCCTACATAAGACAGTCATGGCATTCCATACAATTGGGTATTTCAAAATTTTGATTGGGTAAAATAAAATCACACTATTGTTTACACATCAACAGACAATTCTAATGAAATACCAAGTTGTGTTTTCATGGAAAATAAGAAAAATATGCTATATTTGTGGTCTGTTTATTGTTTTCTGCAACATGATAAAGGTACCACAAATTTTTTATTGCTTTTTGATACTCGCTACTTCTGATTTCAATTGGGTTTTGGGCAATTTTAAATGGGTATTTATGCAAATACGCAGCTTATCTGGAGGTCTGTGGGACCATACAGTAACATTAACAGGGGCGTACCTTGGCCAGAGAACGTCTCGAGGAGTTTATCGTTGATGGTCTTGCCCTGCTGGGCGAGGGCGGTGAGGGCGAGGGCCTTGTACAACCCGTTCCTCGTCAGGTAGCCCTGCTGATGGTCCAACGTGTCCCAGATCTACAAATATACAGGACAAGCATTGTGATTTTGCACCTAAGGAAATATGCGATTTTTCATGAAATGTATTTACAGAAACTGTAAATGACGTCAAAGAGACCAGCCATGTCATTTTGTACCTAAAAAGATTTGCGATTTTTCATGAAAAATATTTACAGAAATTGATATTTTCTGTCTATGATCTCGATAAACCATGTGCTTTTGTCCCTATGTCAATGTGCATTTTTTCATGAACAATATTTACAGAAACTGTGATATTTTCTGTACATGACGTCGAGGAGAGAAGCCATCTGATTTTTCTTCATGAAAAATAAAAAACTTGGATATTTTGTGTACCGGTAAGTGAAGTCGAACGTTGACAAAAAATGTTCATAGCACTGAACATTTCGACACCATTTACAGAAAATATCATAATTTTTTTAAATATTGTTTATCAGATATCGTACATCTTCTTAGGTACAAAATCCCATGGTTTGTCTCAAATAGCACCACAGTCTGCGAGTATACACCAAGTGGTGGGTGTATTGGACTACTGACCGATATCTAGCACCGTTGGAGAGGATTTCAATAAATGTTAGCTTCAGAGCTCCTGATAAGGTGCGCACTGGTGTATTTTACGCACTTATTTTAGCAGAATACGCATTGATTTTCAAAAATGGGAGTACAAAATACTCACAGCAATGTCAAAATACGCATTAATTTTCAAATTGAGTAGTGAAAATACGGTAATAAAGTTGAAAATTTACTTAGTTGAGCTGCAAAAAGCAAAGAAAATCAATGATACATTTTGTAAAAGTAAAATACGCATTGCATTTGAAATATGGGGGTATAATACTCTTTAGATACAAAACTTATCTGGAGCTCTGAAATTGAAATCCAATCCACACTAGAGCTATCACAGGAGTTATCATATTACCACCACAAACATCGGAATTGAAATCTTGAACGTAGGCCTGTGGGTATTGAACGCGGCACATTGTCTCGTCATGGCAAACATTTGTGGCAAATCATTCGAAAATCAACTCATCAGTTTAGAAGTATAGAGTGGAAACGAAATATGATGCACATTCTTTTTACCTTTGACCTCTAAGTGTGACCTTTACCTTTGACGTAGACACAATGTTGTGCGTATTAAACGTGACATGTTATTTCATCATGGCAAATGCTTGTGCCAAATCATTTGACAAGCCATTCATTGGTTTAGAAGATGTAGAGCGGAAACGAAACCTCACGAGCATATTTGACATTTTACCTCTAAGTGTGACCCTGACCTTGGACATAGACACATGGGTATTGAACGTGACACATAGTCTAATCATGTCAAACATTTGTGGCAAATTAATTGAAAATCTATTCATCGATTTAGAAGATGTAGAGCAGAAACAAAATTTCCAACAGACCAACCAACCGACGGACCAGGGGCCCGTTTCACTAAACATCGTACGACTAAAATGTTCGTAAGAGCAAATTTAAGATCATCTGTAAATATCAATTTATGGATTTACATTTATTGAGCATAGGCTGCATATGCAGCCTATGCTCAATAAATGTAAATCCACTAATTATTTACAAGAAAACAATGTTAATGTGAAATTTACAGACCATCATAATTTTGCACTTACGAACATTTTAGTCATAAGAAGTTTAATGAAACGGCCCCCAGCTGACTCCTATATAGCCGACTCCTATACATGTATACAAAATATGCCTCCCCTAACCTTCGTTTATGTGGGTATATAACCTGAATGCTCGTTCATAAATGAAGTCCAAAATATATGCTGAATGGTCTGCGATTATACACCTATTGGTGGGTGGGTTGGACTACTAACCCAATGGTCATCGGTTCGAGCAACATTGAAGGCGTGCATTGTCTCCTTGAGCAAATACTGCAACCACACTGCTTCAGTTTACACAGTTGGATAGCGGCCGGGGACATTGATTGTATTTGCATATATATATTTCTCCCTCAAAGTATACTTTGCTAGATAAGTATACTTTGCAATGTTGGTGAAATAAGCTACTGAAGTCACGCCCATGTGAGATTTTCTTGTCTCACCATACATGTACACGTGCTTGTCTCACATCTAGCAACAACAAATTTCTTAATAGGCCAACATTACGGCTCATGTGTCTTTCAATTACCCCATTATAGGAATGAATGGCCTTTTTGTGGAATTTATCGGGGTATAAACTTGGAAAAGTCGCGGGAATACTGGACAAAGGCCGGAAGGCCTTCGTCCAGTATTCCCGCGACTTTTCCAAGTTTATATCCCCGATAAATTCAACAAAAAGGCCATTCATTCCTTATAATTCCAGCATTTGAAACACATTCATCAAGAAAATGTGTTTATTTTCCGTTTTCTTAAGAATTATTTTAACTGCGCCCGACGATTACGGAAAGTAGTTCGGCATGGGAGTTTACTGGGAAATAAATTTTGGACAGAGACTTGGCACAGACCAATCAAATGTTAGGGAATTGTGTAAATATTTTTGTGCTGGAATTATAAAATAATGAATATTGATCTTTATTGTTTTCAATGGCTGTTGACATGTTTATTACCAGGTCATAGCAGCATGACGGTGTTTTAAGTTTGATGACGTCAGCAATGTGCGACGTACATTTTGGCGTCGCCAGGGCGAAATGGTCAAGACATTGAACATTAATTTGATAATGATCCACTGAACTGGCATTAGCATCCAATTTGTGGGTGAAACTTTGTTTTAACTAATTTGTTAACATAGCGAATACGTTGGACGCATCGAAAGTCGCATAAATTCAGTGAATAAAAAGTTGAGTCTTATGGGTCAGATAAATATTTTAAGATTTGCAAATATGTTCTATATAGGGGCAAGAAAAAGTATCCATCATATACACTGGTGTGGGACTAAGAGTATTCCATATATACTCCGGTGTGTGACAAGGATATTCCACCCGAGTGGTCAGAATAATTATGTTGTCAGAAACGAGGCTTTGCCGAGTTTCTGACGACATATTCTGACCACGAGGGTGGAATATCCTTAGTCACACGCCGGAGTATACATGGAATACTTTTTCTCGCATACCTACTAAGTCCAGAATTATGTTTAGCCATAGTCCAGAATCACGAACCACCATAGTATAATACTAACTTTTTTTCTTTATATGCTATCTCCAATACAACCACTCAATCGCATTACCCGTATCAACAAATGGGTGTAAACAAAGTTTACACAAACACATTAGAGTCTCCTACATTGGATCGAAACATTTAACACATAACGGCCCAATAAAAATACGGTCTGAAGACGCCCATGACATGCCCATGAAGACGCCTACATGTAACAAATCCAGAGCGACGTTGTTGACATTGTTGCAGACGACGTTTGGAAGCCAATACACAAAAAGTAGTTCCGGCAGTGTGTCACAGGTCAGCCGTGTGAGATAGCCGTGTGAGACAGAAAAATCCCACATGGGCGCGGCTTCGGAAATAACATTGAAATGGACTCTGGGTATGCGAGAAAAGGATATTCCACCCTCGTGATCAGAATAAGTCGTCAGAAACTTGGCAAAGCATCATCTCTAACAACATATTCTGACACTCGGATGGAATATTATTGTCCCACACCAGTGCATACATGTACATATGATGGATACTCTTAATCTCCAAGCAGGGTGGTTCAAGATTAATGAAAGATTAGATAAGATAAAATCATACTAGAAATGTGGCCTGTCAGCACACGAAAGCCGCCGATGGTAGCCAAAGAAAACAAGGCACTTGAAAACACAGAGAGCTAGAGAAGCGTGGATTTGTCACAGCATTCTGCATGAAAGCAGACCATCAGAGCAATGTGTGCGTGATATATCAAGCAAATTCATGCAAGGAAAACGACATTATAAGACACTTAGTCGTGTTTCGAACACACCAAGTATGTGACCTTGACCATGGGCTTAGCGGAGGAAAGACGATCGTGAATTTTTCGCAGGGTGGTAGAGGATTAACCAGATCTGTGCAAGCAAACAGAAATTATAAAAAATTTACCCGAGCATTAAGGTTTTGAATGCACCAAGTATGTGACCTTGACCCTGGGCTTAGCAGGGGTGGGAATATTGTGGATTTGTTGCAGGGTGGTCTAAGAGGACCATTAGAGCAATGTGTGTGTTAAATATCAAGCACATATGTGTAAGGAAACAGAAAGTATGAGACATTTACCCGAGCATTAAGGTTTTGGGATGTACGGACGGGACATACGGACGACTGTAACACTATATGCGACTCTCACCATTCGGTGGCGGGGGCATAAAGATAAAACTTTTGCCTTACAAATAAGGTTAACATAAGTCCTCAGTGACATTGACCTTGGGCGGTCGGACGTGTACTGTATGCAAAACAACGCACCATCCCAAGATACACATTGTGACCAAATAGTATCAAAATCAGTGAAGCGGTTCATAAAATAAAAGGTGTTACTAACGTACGCTCGTACGTACGAAAGTACTTACATGGACTAACACTATAATTATCCCCTCTTGACTATCGGCGAGGGGATAATGAGAAATAGATATGTACACTACATATACATTTATTATAGGAATGAATGGCCTTTTTGTTGAATTTATCGGGGTATAAACTTGGAAAAGTCGCGGGAATACTGGACGAAGGCCGGAAGGCCTCGTCCAGTATTCCCGCGACTTTTCCAAATTCCGGCCTTCGTCCAGTATTCCCGCGACTTTTCCAAGTTTATATCCCCGATAAATTCAACAAAAAGGCCATTCATTCCTTATAATTCCAGCATTTGAAATAAATTCATCAAGAAAATGTGTTTATTTTCCGTTTTCTTAAGAATTATTTTAACTGCGCCTCACGGTTACGGAAAGTAGTTTGGCGTGGGAGTTTACTGGGATATAAATTTTGGACAGAGACTTGCTATGGGCCAATCAAATGTTAGGGAATTGTGTAAATATTTTTGTGCTGGAATTATATAGGGGTCAAAAGACACAGAGTGTATTTCAAATAAATGTAGTTTCCTTGGAAAACACTAATGCCCAATTACATAAGAAGGAAATATGTTGCAAGTTTTCACACATTATTATTAATAATTGTCATCAATTTTACATTACAGCTGAATCTCGTTATCTCGATATCGTTTATCTCGATATACCTGCTTATCTCGATATACATCCGAATTCCCTATATAGATCATATATTTTACTCCTGATAACTCGATATCGGATATGTCGATATAGCAGTTTAGTCGAAGTGGAAATCGAGTCCCGATAGTATGTTTCCTTCACATTTGTATTCCGATATGTCGATGCAAAAATTAAGTGCTCGGCGCCCCCAAGTCTGAATCAGCTCGATTATCTCAGGTAAATTTTCACACGTCTATAGAAACCAAAGACACCGCCGTAACTAAAATGTGTTGCATGATCATTTGCAAGCAGTTCACTTAAAACCATAATTAATCAATTAAACTTAAAGTAAATCGTCGGTTAATTACGAAAACAGCTTAGAATAAACTCAAGCCGCGATTTATGAAAACCTGGAAATAAAGTAAAGAGGCATTTCTGAAGCGATTTTGTTCGGATTTTTTCCCGATAAATTTGGTGAATTGTTATCTCGAAGTTCGGATATGTCGATATATTTTCATCAGCCCATTTGACTTCGAGATAACGAGAATGACCTGTATATTGTATATTATATTTATTTTAGGCTGGTCCTGGAAGCAGTAGTGTCTGTATGATATACTATAGTGATATTGCCACAATATGCGACATAAGTGGGCATAAAATCTAGTTCATATAATCTACTGCAATACAATTAGTTGTGTTTGGTAATTATGCACCTATCAATATCTTGTTATCTGCTGGAGGAACAGTTGGCATACCTGGCGAAATAGACAGCAAAACCTCACCTTCAGTGGGAATAGACAACAAAAGTCTTGGGGTGGGGATATTAAATGTGCACAAGTCAGTCTGTCTTATCAGCTAGAAATATGTATGAAACTGCGGATCCTGCCCCTAGAATTAGACACATCTTTTTAATTCATAAAATATATAGTATTTATATACATAATATTAGATATACATAAATTAGACACTTTATTGTTTAAAGGTGTCTAAATCATGGGTGTGTGAACCCCTCCCACCTCCAAACAAACTCGGAGAATGCATTTGATAGGTGCATAAATATCATACACTGTAGATCAGCATTTAGTCAGTAAAACATCCATGGTGCTTTTACCTGTTATGACTGATACATCTATATATCCAAATATGCCACTAATGATCTGTTTGATCAGGAACTAAACTGACCAAAGCCTAAATAGCAATGCATTATTACCTAACGTTAGTGACACAGGTTTGCCATTAATTTATTGAGCGCATTTCCTTATACGTGTAGATGTTAACCCTTAGAATGCGGGAAACATAAATTGTCGTCTACTGGTGTTTTATATTGTTTTTATATTGTTTCTTCTTTCTCAATAAAAACATGGTTTGACACGGACGGACAAACAGTCCAAACACTATATGCCTCCCGGCACTACCGAGAACAGATTATAAAAAAAAGAAATACGTATCTTTTTTTAAATCACTGCTAAAAATGGTATTATTGGGCTTCCAACCAGTGTAGCCCCCTGATTTACCTGAGGGTTTGTGCAGTGTGACCAGTACATACATTGTTTGACATTTGCAAGTGAGTTTTCAAGACAATCCTCAGTGGCATAGCCCGATTCTTGTCAAAGGAAGTGTGAATTGTGGATTGGAAAGGGATACAGAAGCCTCCTTCCCCCATAGTCACGGGCAGTAACTCTGCAAAACTCCCATACCATCCGGTACAGGGGCCCGTTTCACTAAACATCGTACGACTAAAATGTTCGTAAGTGCAAATTTGGAATCGTCTGGAAATTTCAATTGATGGATTTACATTTATTGAGCATAGGCTGTATATGCAGCCTATGCTCAATAAATGTAAATCCAATAATTGTTTACAAGAAAACTTTGTTAATTTGAAATTTACAGACTATCATAAGTTTGCACTTACAAACATTTTAGTCGTACAAAGTTTAGTGAAACGGCCCCCAGGAGATTTGCAGTAGAGTTACTGCCCACCACTACCATCACCAGAAAAAATATTGATTTCTACATTAAATTTCCTTGATTATAGTGATTTTACATCTATAGAATCTCTTTATATATTTAGCTATTTCCCTCAGAAAAACGTATGTTAAAGTAAAAATACACACAAGGCCATATTTTCGCCCCCTTTGCATCTCACCGCATGCTATGTCCCTATTCCTAGATCCATATCATGCTGTACAAGTATGCTAGGTGACCAGGAGCTACACTGATCAAACACAAAATAAGCTCAGTTTTGCTGTGGTGGGTCATATATCAGTCATTAGCTAATATATCAGGAAGTGCACCCTTAGGCTATATTGTTGCCAATTTTCTAGTATTATTTATAAGTGGCAATCTAATATTGGGAAAACCTACCTATGTCTAACTGCTTACTGAATGTCAAGCACAGCTCCTTTGTGTTATCACATATTATAAACAAAATTGAATATTGTCAGCTATTGTTTTTCCTGTTTTTCTTAATCTACAAAAACATGTTTTGGCAACACATGAGAATTGTCTCCATTTGAGCCGATTCTCTTGTGCTGTCAAAACAGAGCTTGGATGAGAATTATTCAAATAACGAAAAAAAATTACAACAAAATTCCATTCACAAGGTTTAATTGACAATGGCTGACAAAACATCTTTGTGATAAGCATTGTAAACCCAGACCAGCATATGCATTCAAACAATCTACATGCAGTGTAAACCCAGACAAGCATATGCATCCAAACAATCTACAAGCAGTGTAAACCCAGACCAGCATATGCATTCAAACAATCTACAAGCAGTGTAAACCCAGACCAGCATATGCATCCAAACAATCCACAAGCCGTGTAAACCCAGACCAGCATATGCATCCAAACAATTTACAAGCAGTGTAAACACAGATCAGCATATGCATCCAAACAATATACAAGCAGTGTAAACCCAGACCAGCATATGCATCCAAACAATTTACAAGCAGTGTAAACACAGACCAGCATATGCATCCAAACAATCTACAAGCAGTGTAAACCCAGACCAGCATATGCATTCAAACAATATACAAGCAGTGTAAACCCAGACCAGCATATGCATCCAAGCAATATACAAGCAGTGTAAACACAGACCAGCATATGCATTCAAACAATCTACAAGCAGTGGAAATCCAGACCAGCATATGCATTCAAAGAATCTACAAGCAGTGTAAACACAGACCAGCATATGCATCCTAACAATATACAAGCAGTGTAAACCCAGACCAGCATATGCATCCTAACAATATACAAGC
This sequence comes from Conchocele bisecta, assembly GCA_029237695.1. NCBI lineage: Eukaryota > Metazoa > Mollusca > Bivalvia > Lucinida > Thyasiridae > Conchocele > Conchocele bisecta. The sequence continues at coordinate 80,677,025 of CM055267.1, read as the reverse complement.
AGTGTAAACCCAGACCAGCATAGGCATTCAAACAATCTACAAGCAGTGTAAGCCCAGACCAGCATAGGCATTCAAACAATCTACAAGCAGTGTAAACCCAGACCAGCATATGCATCCAAACAATCTACAAGCAGTGTAAGCCGAGACCAGCATATGCATTCAAACAATCTACAAGCAGTGTAAGCACAGACCAGCATATGCATCCAAACAATCTACAAGCAGTGTAAACCCAGACCAGCATATGCATTCAAACAATCTACAAGCAGTGTAAGCCCAGGCCAGCATAGGCATTCAAACAATCTACAAGCAGTGTAAACCCAGACCAGCATATGCATCCAAACAATCTACAAGCAGTGTAAGCCGAGACCAGCATATGCATTCAAACAACCTACAAGCAGTGTAAGCCCAGACCAGCATATGCATCCAAACAATCTACAAGCAGTGTAAACCCAGACCAGCATATGCATTCAAACAATCTACAAGCAGTGTAAGCCCAGACCAGCATAGGCATCCAAACAATCTACAAGCAGTGTAAACCCAGACCAGCATATGCATTCAAACAATCTACAAGCAATGTAAACCCAGACCAGCATATGCATCCAAACAATCTACAAGCAGTGTAAGCCCAGCCCAGCATATGCATTCAAACAATCTACAAGCAGTGTAAGCCCAGACCAGCATATGCATCCGAACAATCTACAAGCAGTGTAAACCCAGACCAGCATATGCATCCAAACAATCTACATTTATTCTACAATCAGTGTAAACCCAGACCAGCATATGCATCCAAACAATCTACATTTATTCTACAAGCAGTGTAAACCCAGACCAGCATATGCATCCAATCAATCTACAACCAATGTAAACCCAGACCAGCATATGCATTCAAACAATCTACAAGCTATGTAAACCCAGACCAGCATATGCATCCAAACAATCTACAAGCAGTGTAAGCCCAGACCAGCATATGCATTCAAACAATCTACAAGCAGTGTAAGCCAGACCAGCATATGCATCCAAACAATCTACAGCTGTATAAACATACAATCTGATCACAATCTACAAGTCATGTAAACCCAGACCAGCATATGCATCCAAACAATCTACATTTATTCTACAAGCAGTGCCCCTACAGACCAAAGCTTATGCATCTTCAAACAATCTACAAGCAGTGTAAGCCCCCCAGTCTAAAGATAAATGCATTCAAACAATCTACAAGCGTGTAAACCCAGACCAGCATATGCATCACTAAAATCAATACATTTATTTCTACAAGCAGTGTAAACCCAGACCAGCATATGCATTCAAAACAAACAATCTAAAGCAGTGTAAAGTTTAGTCAAAGAATAGCATATGCATTCAAACAATCTACAAGCAGTGTAAGCCCAGACCAGCATATGCATCCAAACAATCTACAAGCAGTGTAAGCCCAGACCAGCATATGCATTCAAACAATCTACAAGCAGTGTAAGCCCAGACCAGCATATGCATTCAAACAATCTGCAATCAGTGTACGCCCAGACCAGCATATGCATTCAAACAATATACAAGCAGTGTAAGCCCAGACCAGCATATGCATTCAAACAATCTACAATCAGTGTAAGCCCAGACCAGCATATGCATTCAAACAATCTACAAGCAGTGTAAACCCAGACCAGCATATGCAGCCAAACAATATACAAGCAGTGTAAACCCAGACCAGCATATGCATTCAAACAATATACAAGCAGTGTAAACCCAGACCGGCATATGCATTCAAACAATCAACAAGCAGTGTAAGCCCATACCAGCATATGCATCCAAACAATCTACAAGCAGTGTAAACCCAGACCACAATGGGCCCCGCAACCTTGCGTGGGGCTCATACTGAGCAGACAGGATCACCAGACACAGCTAGCATGGACGCAACGTCATTTGAGATCGACACATCAGACTAGGGTAATATTTTATTTACCGACAAGTCATGGTTTAATTTGCGTTGGACCGATGGACGTGCACGTATGTACCACAGGCATTGGGAGCGATTCGTGGAGCCCTGCATTGCAGAAAGGGCCACTATGGACCTCATCAACTGGCAGATTTGACAGTGCCCACAGCCCCACAACCACCAAACATGCCCGCCTTACAGTGAGTGCTGCTGTAGGAATGGCAAAATGTGGCACAGAGGGAGCTATGAAATTATATACAGTATGAACTCCATGAGAAGTCTGTGTGTGGCTGTCATTAACCATTTCACCCCTAAGTAACTGGAATGGATTTTGATACATGTATGTTAATTTTACAACCAATCCAACTATCAGAAAATAACGATTTTCACAGACTATTTATGAAAAGGGGGTGTTTTCATTCTCAAAAATATAAAAAGTAGTTGCAAAAAGTGCAGATCCTGATGAGACGGCTCGTCACGAGCAGGCTCATCTGGAACTCTACTTTTTACCAATACCACTATACAGGCTTGTGGTGTTGAAAGGGTTAATGCTTGGGATGTACACACATGATATTAGCCGTTGCATTTGTGTGAATTTTTACATATGAAAGTGGTTGACTTTGATCAATAAATCTTTAGTGATCATATTCAACCTTGATGAAATTGTTTCTGCACTACCTTTCCTAATTAATTAGTAATACATATACACGACCTTTGGCTTTTATATCGTTTGCATCTTGTCTTTGCTAAAAAGAACTTTGCGTAAGTGTTTTTATTTTATTACACTTTTGCTACTCAGTCAGGAAAGGCTATTGATTGTACCGTAACTCTGCTACAGACAACATGGGAGATTTTGATGAGTTACAAACCTGCAACTATCAGTTGATGAGTTACAAACCTGCAACTAGAGTAGAGTGGGCGACTAGTCTTCACAGTAAACCGTTATAATCAATTCCCACAACAATAAATATTCTGTGTTTATTTGTTCGATCCAACTTCAAGCATGTGTGTGATAAAACTGGTTTGAAGCTACCTCGCGAGACCCGTCTTTGAAAGCAGATGAAATACATTGAGTGAGAGGCATGTAAATTATGCACATAATGCAGTGACCAATTTTGAGCTGCATGTCCAAAATGGGCAGCTATGTACACTTCAGTAATGTTTATTATCGTATCTAATTTTATGCTGTGTGTGCATGTATTAGTTAGGTGAAGGTGACCCGAATAACAGTGGGTGGATAGCCATCAATATGAGAAAGCTATTGATGAAATTTGGTAATGATCCGACTAACGTATCAAGAGATATGGGAAATTTTGCTACGTCCAGGGTTCAAGCTAGGCCAAACATTTAGGGAGAAGTGACTTCTCCCTCATGGCAAAATAGGGAGAAGTGAAGCAAAATTAGGGAGAAGTGATAAAAATCATAATTTCACTGAACATTTCTCTTACGGTTATCGCGTACATGTAACTGTAAACTCTATGTGTACGCACCAGGGGTCATCAAACAATCAATGCGATCCAATTGTGCACGCCTATTTGGTGGGATTAGCGCATTTATGACATGCACTCGCCCCTAGGGTCTGAAATTCATATTAAAAAAAACAAAAAAAAATAAAAATTCCAGGGCGACTTGACTTCCCCCTACAGGAAAAATAAGGCGACTTGGCCAGAAAAAAAGCGACCACTTCGCCCATGTCGCCCTCAAACATGAACCCTGACGTCCATAATTTACCTCCCACAAAGGTTAAGGTCACCAAGGTGAAGGTCAAGGTCTCCCAAATGACAGTGGCTGGATAGCCATCAATGTGAGAACTGAGAAAGATATTGATAAAATTTGGTAATGATCCGATTAACGTATCAAGAGATATGGGAAATTTTGCTACGTCCATAATTCACCTCCCACAAAGGTTAAGGTCACCAAGGTGAAGGTCAAGGCCTCCCAAATGACAGTGGCTGGATAGCCATCAATGTGAGAACTGAGAAAGATATTGATAAAATTTGGTAATGATCCGATTAACGGATCAAGAGATATGTGAAAACAAAGGTTAAGGTCACCAAGGTGAAGGTCACCCGAGTGACAGTGAGTGGATAGCCATCAATGCGAGAAAATTATTGATGATGTTTGATAATGATCAAGAGATTTTTTAAATTTGGCTACGTCCAAAATTGTTGACGACACTGGCGACGACGATGATGCCGGAATTGTAACCACTATGTCTCACTTTCCACTATCGTGGGTGAGACAAAAATTATTGATGAACTTTGATGCTCACATCCCAACAAACATATTAGGCGATATGCAAAATTTGGACATTTTGACATTTGGACTATTGTCACAAAGGTTAAGGTCACCCAAATGATAATGTATGGATAGCTATCAATGTGAGGAAGCTATTGATGAAGTTTGGTAATGATCTGATTAACGGATCAAGAGATATGTGATGTTTGGACTTATGTCAAAAATGTATGACCCAAATTGTTGACGACGACGCTATGTCTCACTTTCCACTATCATGAGTGACACCAAAAGTAGGCTACGGTCACTGAATGACGAGAGTGGTTAGTGATCAATGCACATGATATAAAGAAACTTGACCTATATTTTGCGGAAAAGTAGTTCAAGGTCACCCGAATGACCCAGAGTGGTTATGTATCAACAATTTAAGGAAGCTAGGAAGCTATTATGAAGTTTGGTGAACATCCGACTAATGTATCAGGAGATATAAGCAATTTGGATGTACATCCAGGTTTTGACGGACTTGACCTATATTTCGAGAAAAGAAGGTCAAGGTCCCCCAAATTACCTAGGGTGGTTATGTATCAATGTAAGAAAAGTATTGGTGAAGTTTGGCGAATGTTCAACAAACGTATCACGAGATATGCAAAACTTGGATGTACGTCTAAGTTTTGACAGGCACGACAAAATTATATTTCGAGATAAGTAGGTCAAGGACACACAAATGACCCCAGGTGGCTAGGTATCAATCCAAGGAAGTTGCTGCTGAAGTTTGGCAAACAGTCAACTAATTTATCAGGAGATGTGCGAAATTTGGACGCATGTCAAAATTATTGACACTACGGTCAAGGTCACCCAAATTACACTGGATGGAGAGCTATCAATGTGAGAAGGCTATTGAACAAGTTTGGTAATGATCCGACTAATGGATCAAGAGATATGCAATATTTAGACATACATCCTAAATTTACATCCCAAATTGTTGACGACGACGACGGAATTATGACTGCTTCTGTCATTTCGGCTAATTCTACGCATTGGCTAATGTGCAATTCACGTCAAATTTAGCCATGCGTACGTCATAATAAAATATGAGGATTTTGGAATAAACAAGCTGATTAATCGCTACACTGTGGCACAATTTTATCACATTCCGATAGTTTGGTAAAAGGTTATTCCGAATATAGTCAAAATGTGTAAAATCCACAGATCCTGCTGATGGAATAGCTGTCTTATTTACTTAAACGAAGAAACTAACATGCCATGATGTCACTGGATAGTTCTGCTTGAAGTTTAATACCAATTTTGCTATGCTGATCCAGTATGCTGCTTGCCATTTTGTTTACACTACCAGATGCGCAGCATTAGCCGAAACAAATGTGACGTTGCAAACACACATGTGATGTCATGCATCACACAATTTACGTCCAATATTGGAATATGCATCCCCTGTATGGAGTCCCTACACTAAGAAAAACATCCATATAAAACTGGAAATGGTGCAGCAAGATGGGTTACAAATAACTACTCCACATACGCGAGTGTCTCACTCATGCTGTGTGCACTGGGATGGCACACTCTCGAAAACAGGCGAGCAGATGCTCGATTATGTCTTTTTTTTAATAAGATTGTCCATGAGCTTGTTGCCATTCCAGTGCCACCACAACTACAGCACTCGATAAGACTCACTCGACAGTCTCACCCCCTCACATATAGACAGATACAGGCCACTGCAGACTACGACAAATTTTAATTCTTTCCCCTGGCTGTTGTGGAGTGGAATAGACTCCCGCATAACATTGTTATGTTACCATCCATTGACTTCTTTAAAAAGGGAGTCGGTAACATACTCCACTACAGCCCTTAATTTGGAACTACTGTTTTTATCCCTTTAATCTCACTTTGATCTAATCGATCTCTTAACCTATATAACACTATCACCTGTACATTCCATTCCACTACTTTCTTACTCTCCCTTTTTACTAACTGCTCTGACGCGCAGGCCTGCCCATAATCTCCACGAGGGGGTGTGGCAGTAACAATAGATAGACTTACTGACGTCAGAACATTATGACATTTTAATGATTTTACCCACAGGTGATTCTAGCGTGTCTTGGATGGTTAATTATTGTTTGTATATACATGTACATAAAACACCTTTCTAAACAATGTACAAAACAATTCAAATGTGCCCGGGTGTAAATATAATAGTACTTAGAAAGGTAAAAAACTCCCATTCACCACCATTGAAACAAAAAGCCACGCGATGTAGACATCTGGAACTCGCCTATACAACTCATAACAGCGTGTCGAAATAGCTGCTTGGGGTGGGTTTTCGGCATAGATTTTACAGTTGCTAATACATTAACGTAAGTCTCAAAGTCTCACTAAAAACGCGTCTCACTAACCTAAATTCGCTTTTTAAAATCATACACCTTCGCTTCCTGATTAACAAGAGTGTCGTAAGTCACAAAATACGCCCGTCGAATATGGGCCAGACAGCGAAGATGCAGAAATGTGAAGCCGTCACCAAGGCAAGAAACATTAATGAGAATTTGAAACTGTATAGCATTATTTCTTCATCTCGAAGACGTGTGTTTAGTTTCAGATCAATCGACTGAATGGTTTCAGAGAAGTTGTGTACACAAACTATGTACCGTATATAGAATTGTATACAAAAATGTAGAAAAAATGGCTAAGTTAAAAAGGTGATATTTGTGTTAAAAAATATTTTTTCAGCATAAAAACACCAAGGTGCACATCTTCAATATGTGTATAAGACGTGTGTATAGTTTCAGATCGATCGACTGAACGTTTTCAGAGGAGTTGTGTACACAAACTATGTACCGTATATATAATTGTATACAAACATGTAGAAAAAATGTCTAAGTTAAAAAGGAGACATTTTTATTAAAAAATATTTTTTCAGCATAAAAATACCAAGGTGCACATCTTCAATATGTGTAGAAGACGTGTGTATAGTTTCAGATCGATCGACTGAACGGTTTCGGAGGAGTTGTGTACACAAACTCTGTACCGTATATATAATTGTATTGAAAAATGTAGGAAAAAATGGCTAAGTTAAAAAGGCGATATTTTTGTTAAACAATATTTTTTCGGCCCAAGGTGCACATCTTCAATATGTGTAGAAGACGTGTGTATAGTTTCAGATCGATCGACTGAACGGTTTCGGAGGAGTTGTGTACACAAACTATGCACTTTTTCTGTCAGCCGCCCGCCCGCCCCGCGGTAAAACAGAATACGTACCGGTTTTTAAAAACGGTCGTATAAAAATGAATGTTAGCCGCCATCTTTGAAAATATTGAATCACGTGACACGCACTGATTTGTTTGGCTAATGGAAATTACGTCAGTCTCCAGTAACCAACCAAATCACTGCGTGCACGTGATTGAAATACTTTCAAAGATGGCGGCTAACATTCATTGAGAATGCGGAAGTGAACGTGTTTGATATTAAAAAGCGAATTTAGGTTAGTGAGACGCGTTTTTAGTGCAGTTTACATTCAAAATATTTGAGATGTATGTTAATGTATTAGCAACTGTAAAATTTATGCCGAAAACCCACCCCAAGCAGCGGTTTTTCGACATGCTGTAATGCGTTGTATAGGCGAGTTCCAAATGTCTATATCGCATGGCTCTTTGTTTCAATGGTGGCGATTGGGAATTTTGTACCTTTCTAAGTACTATTATATTTACACCCGGGCACATTTTAATTGTTTTGTACATTGTTTAGAAAGGTGTTTTATGTATATACAAACAATAATGGGTGGCACGATTTACCCAAATCTACCCAAATCGTCATATAATTACTGTATGTGTTAATAAATAAAGCTATACACATCATAATAACGTTGTTTGGACTGTACTTACATGATGTATGTCATTCATTTGCTCATACCAGGGCCCATTTTAATGTTTTGATGCAAAATGGAAATATTTGTATATGAAGTAAAGGGAGAGTACCGCGATAAACTTAATACTAGGAAGCCAAGGAAGATAATCCACTTTATAATGGCTAAACATGCTAAATGGGAATGATGATTTTTAATTGAAATACAAATCTGTAGAACCTCTATAATGTTGACATACAAGGAGACAGTGTGAAGGTGTCGACCGTATACTGGCCGTTTTTGCCCACCAGGACGTGTCTACAGCAATCTTGTACATAATCACTTGTTGAGGCTATACCTCTAGGGAAATTTGCAATCACAGTCTGATCAGGGTCTACACTGTTTTCCATCTTGTACATAATCACTGTATACCGCATACAAGCACGGCAAGCCGCATGTCGCCCGCCATGACGTGTAGCCATCTTATAACAATCATTTGTTGAGGCTATACCTTCTAGGGGAAATTTGCAATCACAGTCTGACCAGGGTCTACTTGATTCCCCATTTTGTGCATAACCACTTGTTGAGGCTATACCTGTAGGGGAAATATGCATTCACAATCTAATCAGGATTTACACAGTTTCCCATATTGTACCTAATCGACTATATATATATAACGAGCTCGTACCCCACTAAAATACACTGTGTTCTGGTCAATACAATATCATATTTGGCTTTGTATAGAGGTGTGAAAAACATTCAAGCTATTTAACCAGATATACAAACCATACACAAATCCGGGTATGGAAGGTCTTCGAGCCATTTCCCACCCTTAAATATAAGAAATTCAAATTCCATACACAAATTAAAAAATATATATATTTCATGCATATTAAGGTTCATTTTCATCAATGTTCTTAATTACAAGATCGTTTATTATTGTTATTGTAGATGAATATTAAGAATATTTATATATATATATATAAGGCCTTCCTGTGTGAGTTTTGAAATGTATATCCGTAAATTAAATTGCAATAACTAAACTATATATGTCCAGAAGTCATTTGTGCTAATAAAAACATTCATTAACAATTTCAAAAAGATGTTGGCATATAATTACTCGGCGAAATAAATATTGCAATACTATGGAGGTGACCGGTTAGACAGTTTGACTAGTATATGTGCCATATGAAATCATGATCGATGACAACTTAAAGTTAGACAGTAGTATATAGGGAGTCAAAATGATACCACCTAACGGTGGTGTCATTTTCACTCCTATATACTACCACCACCACCCCCGATAAAACACCGTTTCGTCCAATAGCACAAACTGGTCACCAACACAAAAAAACGTGACAATTGGTGTCATAAATACATCACGTTTTCCCCAATTGAACAGACAAAACTATAGTACTAAAAAGGATTTGTTTTCGTGTCGTTGTCATAAATACCTCATGTTCATTTAACGTGCAATTGAACAGATAAAACTATAGTACTAAAAAGGGATTTATTTCATCCCGTTGTCATATTTATTTTTCAACACGGCATTTTCCTCCTCCACTATAGCTAAAATCCGTCCCCAAATTGATGGGGTTTTCGGCTACCTTTTTCAACTACTTTCGGCTACCACACAGAATAGGTACTCGATGAACGTTGTAGAACTCCCACACAGAACATGCAAGAAATACCAAGAAAGGCAAAACAAAGCATACTACCTATTTTTTACCGCCGAAAGATGGTAGCCAAATTAATTTTTATTTATTTTTCTAGGAAAGTACACCCAATTGAACATATATTTTTGCTACTATATCTCAGCTACTTTTAAAAATGCAAGAAACGAAAAAGTTCGCAACCGCAAAAGACATGGGAATACGCTCTGTAGGAGAGAGAACGGACAAACACGTACTACTACAAAACATATACGACAACAATTTGGCAAGCGACATATGCAAAGTCTGCTACACTCCAACGATAGAAGCTCCGGAGGGAACAGAAAATCTTGCACAAGGGAGGGAATTCGTACACATTTGGAACCAGTTTCCGAAGTATTTGTAGACGACATGTATGTATGGACACTATTGGCTGCAGATCAAGTCTCCACCACAAAAGCAGGTTCTAGATTCGTATCCGCGGCAGGGCCAATTGCAAAAACAATTCTTTCCAACATTCGAGCCCACGCACACGTAGTAGGGCTACCGGGTAGCATACAAGTACGCATAGTATCCACATCTAGGTACTCTGGAGACACAAACACACTATACAGAAGAACATGCGCAACAATTTTGAAAGGGGATAGAACCGTTCTAGACGTATTCGAGAGAAAGCATCCAGCAAAACAGGAACCAGAAGCTATAGTAGTAGCAAAACTAGACGTTGCCGATATAGAAATAGGAGATCTTTTCGAAAAACTTCCACACTTTCTAGAAAGCCTTCGACTAGACGGTATAGGATTGTACGCAATAGATTGTACGAGAGACTACGCGGCTACACTAGATAGAGAATGTTTGTACAGACACCTACAAAACACCTGGAAAAAAGAGTGCAGTATTCTAGATAACGTAGACAGTGTAGGAGCCAATTGTATGTCTTTTCTTGTTCCAGAACCCCCGATAGGCTCCCTATGGAGAGGCAAATTCTACAACAAATTTGTATGCCAGATGGAATGTGCAGGCGTGCTCGACAGCATGGGAAACAACATGGCAAACTACTGCGACTGCCCAGATTCTCGACTCGGAAAAACATTCGCGCACCCACTAGTACAAGAAAAAGGAATATGTAGGATAGAAGTGTCTCTATACGGAATACAGGCAGAAGATATTTCTCTAGATCTCGCAAACCACGCAGTACAACACATACAGAAAATGGGGGATCCAGAGGACGAGAAGCTTTTTTGGGAACAACCGCTCGAGAAACAGTGGAAAGCGCTAGCTTCTGCCATACATTGCAACCTAGTTCTACTATCAAAACAGACAAAAACACTATATGCCATATATTGGGGACACTCGGGGACACGAAGGCTATGCAGAGTATACAAAGCGTACCAAGACCAAGATATACAGACATTGGAAGAAACATATTTGCCGCTATGGGTATCTGAATTTGGATTTGTAGGGCTTCCTATACACGCGGTAGTATTGGATCAGGACGAAGATGGAGTAGGTACGACCCTACAAACATACAGAAAAACAGAAGGTGGAACATATCTAGCGAGAAGCAAGGCACCGTTTGCGAGGTATACGAAGGAAGCTCCAGAACCTAGCGAGGGGATTCGCCCACTAGTGGACACAGAGTTCGTACGATGGCAATGGAATCGAAAGGTTTGGAACGGGAACAGAGCCCTCCATCCATTTCCGATAGAGAAGATAGACACAACAAGAGAAACCTGTCTACTATCCACGCGAGACAGAATTGCAAGACTAGCAGAAGAAAAACTACTCCTAGTGGAGAACAACTGGATAGTATTCGTGGAAAGCAAACGAGCGGCAGCGATGGAGAGAAAACGTTTGGAGTGGGAAGAGATAGTTCTACGACAGAAAGAGGCCCGCCCGCGAGAAGCTGGAAGAAGTGTCCGACAGGAAAAACACACTAGAAAAAAAGATAGAGAAACTACGACAACCACTACACGAGGCAAGCACCGAGTTTCGCACACACAAGAAATCTACAAAACTTCTAGACCTGTGGGTAGACAGAGACAAACCATTCGTTCCAGCCCACGTGGAAGTGCTTGGGTTCCAAAACGTACTACAGAGTCGGGACAGGACATTTTCAAGCACAATTCTGGCAATACAGGCAAGAACTCTAGAAGGAGAACCACATCCGGGGCAAGGCCCATTTCCTATGCTGTGTTGGGCACCGAAAACTCTTTCCGAGGTTCTATCCACCCCCAAAATATTGGAGAGATATGCTATCGCAGAAGGATTTGGAAGAGTACAACCATTCTACCTATGTGGTACCACACATTTTCCACTAGAATTCGACCTGGAAGGATTCTCTGAACCATTCGGACACCAAGGGAGTCGCAAAGCTCTACTAGACAATATTGTAGCACCAAAAGGGTTTGCAAAACTGTTGGAAAAGCTAGACGAGGAAGAGATAGAGAGAATAGAGGCATGCAAAGAGATGGACACCACAGTGGAACATTTCGACAAGATGGAATATCTGCGGAACAAGAAGTGGATACTATGCGAGAAACTAGAAACCCTGTCGGTAGACACAGAATTCCGAATATCTAGATATGGAGAGCACCGGTATCGCGGGAAGGAAAGGTACATATTGCAAATAGGAAAGGATCTATACTGTTCGAACGCATTCGTGGAGGCCCAATTGGATGCAAACCCCAAACTTCTAGAAAGACCGATTCTACTACGCACACTACAACTAGGCACAACAAAGGCAAAACACAAGGAAATGCAGGTATCCATGCTGCCAGCTTTGTAGACCCCCCAAACAAAACAACTATGCAACACAAAGAGCTACTCCATGTAGAAAGGGTTTCTTGTTCTTTTGGGATTGCTAGGCTTGGGTATTTCCAACGGTTTGGCGGGGTGCGCGAACTGGCCGTCGGGGTCTGGGATGTTCTTCCAGATTCTACAAGACTCTAGGGACACGAATGGGAACAGTGGTTTGCAGACCACGTACACCACCGCGAAAACCCCGAGCCACCACTTCGCATTCTCTACGGTTTTCCAAATGTCGTGCACATCCCGCTCGTCTTTCTTCGGACACTCGGAATCGATAGTTTTTCCAAAACTGCTGGCATAGCCGGAAATTGCGTCCAACAGCCTGCGTTCCAGTGTATCCAACCGGTTCTCCAAACGTCTCTCCATGTCGGACAGGCGCGTCGATTCTTCGAACGAGCTTGCGTTTCGTATATCTTCTAGTAGATCCGTGGGGAACTTGGTGGGAGGACCAGGTGTGGTCACCCTGTGTACTACGGGGGTAGGAGTTTCTTGTTCTTCTAGGGGTTTTTCGGGCTTTGTACTACGTTCCGCATCGACGGCGTCCCATATTCTTCGAAGACGCGTGGTACCAATCCCATATTTTTTCTTCGTGTCGTCCGCAGACTCGACACCTCAAAGATTGCGAATATCTTCTATATCCTGCTTGGACAAATTTCTTTTTTGTGGCATCTAGGCACAAAATATGCATGTACATACAAATATAGTTTGCCCAATGTACAACACGAAAATATTGGGCACACCTAGACATACTAGGCATGCGTGCACCACGACTAGGCATACCAGCACCACACCTAGGCATACTAGCACCACAACTAGGCATACCAGCACCACGCCCAGACTTTTGGACCACTCTCTTTCCAAGGATTGTAGTCTGGAAATATACAGCAGGCTCTTCGCGGCCTCCTTGTTGCCCCTCTGGTCCAAAAGTCTGGGCGTGGTGCTGGTATGCCTAGTTGTGGTGCTAGTATGCCTAGGTGTGGTGCTGGTATGCCTAGTCGTGGTGCACGCATGCCTAGTATGTCTAGGTGTGCCCAATATTTTCGTGTTGTACATTGGGCAAACTATATTTGTATGTACATGCATATTTTGTGCCTAGATGCCACAAAAACGAAATTTGTCCAAGCAGGATATAGAAGATATTCGCAATCTTCGAGGTGTCGAGTCTGCGGACGACACGAAGAAAAAATGTGGGATCGGTACCACGCGTCTTTGAAGAATATGGGACGCCGTCGATGCGGAACGTAGTACAAAGCCCGAAGAACCCCTAGAAGAACAAGAAACTCCTACCCCCGTAGTACACAGGGTGACCACACCTGGTCCTCCCACCAAGTTCCCCACGGATCTACTAGAAGATATACGAAACGCAAGCTCGTTCGAAGAATCGACGCGCCTGTCCGACATGGAGAGACGTTTGGAGAACCGGTTGGATACACTGGAACGCAGGCTGTTGGACGCAATTTCCGGCTATGCCAGCAGTTTTGGAAAAACTATCGATTCCGAGTGTCCGAAGAAAGACGAGCGGGATGTGCACGACATTTGGAAAACCGTAGAGAATGCGAAGTGGTGGCTCGGGGTTCTCGCGGTGGTGTACGTGGTCTGCAAACCACTGTTCCCATTCGTGTCCCTAGAGTCTTGTAGAATCTGGAAGAACATCCCAGACCCCGACGGCCAGTTCGCGCACCCTGCCAAACCGTTGGAAATACCCGAGCCTAGCAATCCCAAAAGAACAAGAAACCCTTTCTACATGGAGTAGCTCTTTGTGTTGCATTTGGAAAACCGTAGAGAATGCGAAGTGGTGGCTCGGGGTTCTCGCGGTGGTGTACGTGGTCTGCAAACCACTGTTCCCATTCGTGTCCCTAGAGTCTTGTAGAATCTGGAAGAACATCCCAGACCCCGACGGCCAGTTCGCGCACCCCGCCAAACCGTTGGAAATACCCGAGCCTAGCAATCCCAAAAGAACAAGAAACCCTTTCTACATGGAGTAGCTCTTTGTGTTGCATAGTTGTTTTGTTTGGCGGGTCTACAAAGCTGGCAGCATGGATACCTGCATTTCCTTGTGTTTTGCCTTTGTTGTGCCTAGTTGTAGTGTGCGTAGTAGAATCGGTCTTTCTAGAAGTTTGGGGTTTGCATCCAATTGGGCCTCCACGAATGCGTTCGAACAGTATAGATCCTTTCCTATTTGCAATATGTACCTTTCCTTCCCGCGATACCAGTGCTCTCCATATCCAGATATTCGGAATTCTGTGTCTACCGACAGGGTTTCTAGTTTCTCGCATAGTATCCACTTCTTGTTCCGCAGATATTCCATCTTGTCGAAATGTTCCACTGTGGTGTCCATCTCTTTGCATGCCTCTATTCTCTCTATCTCTTCCTCGTCTAGCTTTTCCAACAGTTTTGCAAACCCTTTTGGTGCTACAATATTGTCTAGTAGAGCTTTGCGACTCCCTTGGTGTCCGAATGGTTCGGAGAATCCTTCCAGGTCGAATTCTAGTGGAAAATGTGTGGTACCACATAGGTAGAATGGTTGTACTCTTCCAAATCCTTCTGCGATAGCATATCTCTCCAATATTTTGGGGGTGGATAGAACCTTGGAAAGAGTTTTCGGTGCCCAACACAGCATAGGAAATGGGCCTTGCCCCGGATGTGGTTCTCCTTCTAGAGTTCTTGCCTGTATTGCCAGAATTGTGCTTGCAAATGTCCTGTCCCGACTCTGTGGTACGTTTTGGAACCCAAGCACTTCCACGTGGGCTGGAACGAATGGTTTGTCTCTGTCTACCCACAGGTCTAGAAGTTTTGTAGATTTCTTGTGTGTGCGAAACTCGGTGCTTGCCTCGTGTAGTGGTTGTCGTAGTTTCTCTATCTTTTTTTCTAGTGTGTTTTTCCTGTCGGACACTTCTTCCAGCTTCTCGCGGGCCTCTTTCTGTCGTAGAACTATCTCTTCCCACTCCAAACGTTTTCTCTCCATCGCTGCCGCGCGTTTGCTTTCCACGAATACTATCCAGTTGTTCTCCACTAGGAGTAGTTTTTCTTCTGCTAGTCTTGCAATTCTGTCTCGCGTGGATAGTAGACAGGTTTCTCTTGTTGTGTCTATCTTCTCTATCGGAAATGGATGGAGGGCTCTGTTCCCGTTCCAAACCTTTCGATTCCATTGCCATCGTACGAACTCTGTGTCCACTAGTGGGCGAATCCCCTCGCTAGGTTCTGGAGCTTCCTTCGTATACCTCGCAAACGGTGCCTTGCTTCTCGCTAGATATGTTCCACCTTCTGTTTTTCTGTATGTTTGTAGGGTCGTACCTACTCCATCTTCGTCCTGATCCAATACTACCGCGTGTATAGGAAGCCCTACAAATCCAAATGCAGATACCCATAGCGGCAAATATGTTTCTTCCAATGTCTGTATATCTTGGTCTTGGTACGCTTTGTATACTCCGCATAGCCTTCGTGTCCCCGAGTGTCCCCAATATATGGCATATAGTGTTTTTGTCTGTTTTGATAGTAGAACTAGGTTGCAATGTATGGCAGAAGCCAGCGCTTTCCACTGTTTCTCGAGCGGTTGTTCCCAAAAAAGCTTCTCGTCCTCTGGATCCCCCATTTTCTGTATGTGTTGTACTGCGTGGTTTGCGAGATCTAGAGAAATATCTTCTGCCTGTATTCCGTATAGAGACACTTCCATCCTACATATTCCTTTTTCTTGTACTAGTGGGTGCGCGAATGTTTTTCCGAGTCGAGAATCTGGGCAGTCGCAGTAGTTTGCCACGTTGTTTCCCATGCTGTCGAGCACGCCTGCACATTCCATCTGGCATACAAATTTGTTGTAGAATTTGCCTCTCCATAGGGAGCCTATCGGGGGTTCTGGAACAAGAAAAGACATACAATTGGCTCCTACACTGTCTACGTTATCTAGAATACTGCACTCTTTTTTCCAGGTGTTTTGTAGGTGTCTGTACAAACATTCTCTATCTAGTGTATCCGCGTAGTCTCTCGTACAATCTATTGTGTACAATCCTATACCGTCTAGTCGAAGGCTTTCTAGAAAGTGTGGAAGTTTTTCGAAAAGATCTCCTATTTCTATATCGGCAACGTCTAGTTTTGCTACTACTATAGCTTCTGGTTCCTGTTTTGCTGGATGCTTTCTCTCGAATACGTCTAGAACGGTTCTATCCCCTTTCAAAATTGTTGCGCATGTTCTTCTGTATAGTGTGTTTGTGTCTCCAGAGTACCTAGATGTGGATACTATGCGTACTTGTATGCTACCCGGTAGCCCTACTACGTGTGCGTGGGCTCGAATGTTGGAAAGAATTGTTTTTGCAATTGGCCCTGCCGCGGATACGAATCTAGAACCTGCTTTTGTGGTGGAGACTTGATCTGCAGCCAATAGTGTCCATACATACATGTCGTCTACAAATACTTCGGAAACTGGTTCCAAATGTGTACGAATTCCCTCCCCTTGTGCAAGATTTTCTGTTCCCTCCGGAGCTTCTATCGTTGGAGTGTAGCAGACTTTGCATATGTCGCTTGCCAAATTGTTGTCGTATATGTTTTGTAGTAGTACGTGTTTGTCCGTCCTCTCTCCTACAGAGCGTATTCCCATGTCTTTTGCGGTTGCGAACTTTTTCGTTTCTTGCATTTTTAAAAGTAGCTGAGATATAGTAGCAGAAATATATGTTCAATTGGGTGTACTTTCCTAGAAAAATAAATAAAAATTAATTTGGCTACCATCTTTCGGCGGTAAAAAATAGGTAGTATGCTTTGTTTTGCCTTTCTTGGTATTTCTTGCATGTTCTGTGTGGGAGTTCTACAACGTTCATCGAGTACCTATTCTGTGTGGTAGCCGAAAGTAGTTGAAAAAGGTAGCCGAAAACCCCATCAATTTGGGGACGGATTTTATACCTCTTTTTGGTAGAGGTGTGGTCTAGATTTTGTTTTGCTCTTGGGAGACTAGGTTTTTTTGTACCGCTCGTTGTATATAGTTTTGGTGTATTCCTATATGTGGACTTCCCGCGTTGCCAAAAACGTGGTAGTTGAAAACAAGGTAGTCGAAACCGTTACAGATTTGCCACGGATTTTATAGTATTGTAAACAATACACAAATGGGTGGTATCGTTTCTGTGTCCAAATACACAAATGGGTGGTATCCTTTCTGTTTGCCTCTTGGGAGAAAAGTTCTATATGGCGTTCGTCTATGTTGGTTGTAGTGCCTGTAGTTCGGTGTAGTTCGATGTATTTGGTTTTTTCTGAAATATGTTCCGATTTTTTTTCGTGGGTGTTGGGAGCTGTTAACGACAGTCAATAACGCTTCCAGCTTTGGTGGTATCATTTTGACTCCCTATATACTACTTAGACAACTGAGACATAATTAATGAGTCTCGATCACGGTAGTCTCCCGGCCTTTATAATAATGCTATATGTATATTAATCGCTTTCCCGCGGAAATATGTGCTTTATTCTTCCCTTTTTTCGGTCAATATGTGCTAATTGTATGATATACTAATGATATACTAATGATATATTGTTGAAAACGTATACAATATAATCATAAATGTTATTTTTAATGAAGATTTGGGTAGATTTGGGTAGATTTGGGTAAATCGTGCTGCCGAACAATAATTCACCATCCAAGACACGATAGAATCACCTGTGATTTTACCTGCACAAACGTTTTGAACTGCGTTGAATATTCAGGAAAGATTGACTGAATATGGAGATAGTAATGTCATATAAATTAGTTGGGAAAGCCTTAGATGTGCAGAATTAGCTGACAATATTGTATGTCTCACTTTCCACTGTCTTGGCCTTAGGTGCTTAGGTGAGAAAAACAAACATGATCACTGCTCCCCCTACGACCTTCAAAGACATCACTACCAGAGCCAGCATGACAACAGATCTGTGATGTCGGATACTGACCAGTGTGGTATGAAGTACAATACATATCCATACCTCCATGACAACTGTCTTGGGCAGGCTGGACTGCACCAGAATCTGAAGGAACATATCTTGCTCAACATGTTCTTGATTTGGACAAACAATATCGTAGACTTCTCGATAAAACGGAGGCACAGACCCTGCAATTGAAAGGAAATAGCTGTAATGCACTACTGAGATATCTAATGAATGTGCCATTTCATTAAACAATGTAATAACCAGTAATTGTTTGTGCTAAATCAATTTGCTGTCACACCTACCAAACATTAGGTCGGCCGCCATTTTGGACTGATCATGTGACTTTGTTTTGAAAGTGGCTAATTCGTAGGTGACGGCAGATATAAATCTGGCTAAAATACGAAAACAAAAAATTATGTATGTGAAGTCTTTACTTGCCGGTGCGAGACGGTTTTCTCCGGGTACTCTGGTTTCCATACCACTATAAAGGTAATGGAGTTTAGGTCCACCACCACCGAAGATGTTTCCTATATAAACTAACCAATGACTACACATTTAGCTAATCTCTGATACTTTCATTTTTCGTATGGATGTTGTGGGACCTATATTTTCCCATAACCTTCAGCCATTCTGCTTTGGATATTCACTAATTAAAATATAGGTTTAATTATTGTTAAGAAAGATAAATTCAATCTCCTGTGACCACCCTGGTGGTGGCGTAAAAAGTCAGCGGCTTGAATTGAAACCGCCTCACATGACAAACATGATCAGACTTACAAAATAATCCCAAAGCATATATGCTTGAAACTGATGTAAATGGTACATTAATATGCCTGTGAAGTAGATTAGTGCATCAATTGACTGGAATCTGCAAACAAAGAGTGTCTATGGCATAACAAGTCTGGCTTATTTCTGTTTAATATTTTTGACTACACCGCGCATGACTATCTGATGATTTAGTGTGGTTAAACCTTTAGGAGAAATTGGCCGCCTGTATTATTCTAGATTAAACATTATTGACTGCTGTATGTATACTACGAAATTAATTTTTCAAACTTCGGGCCGTGACCGGCGGTATGGTACGTGGAATATTATTTGTTCATGTCAATTAAAATATAGGCTGCAATATTAAACTCAGAACACTAAGCAGCTATCTGTCTGATACACACGCATACACACACACGCACACGCACACGCACACGCACACGCACACGCACACGCACACGCACACGCACACGCACACGCGAACACACACACGCACAGTGCGCGCACACGCACACACTCGCGCACACGCACACGCACACGCACACGCACACGCACGCACTCACTGCATCTCACTAAGAATTGTGCAAATGCCACACCACCGTCTTATCTCTTCTCCTTTCTCTCTTCTTCAGAATGAGTGTAATGAATTGCATCTAACCAAATAACAATAAATAAATACAATGTTTCCGTAAATGCATTTAAATAATAGCATATCATATATATCGGCAAACCGCGAAATGACCGTAGCTTGCCCAAACCATATCATATCTTAGATAGCACAACCCAACATAGATCCATCCCTGCTTATACATCCCTGATTTGCCCTATAACCAACCCTCATATAGCATCATCATATGTGATAACACTGATATGCCTGAGTCTCCATATATCGTATGCACTCACAGTCGGTCGGATATAATAATCCAGTGCGATATAGGAGTATAAACTTAATCTTACTGTATTCTTACTGTATCCAATACCAGTGTAAGCTTGGAGCCATCTTCTTAGTTTTTGTTGATATCAGGTTGGGGAGAATGTTTATGAATGTGCAGGCCAGTATATAGTGAAATTACTCTTGATCTGCATGTATAAATAGTAAATTCGAAAATAAAACGGACCAACAGTCATATGCTTGACACTTTTCTGGGCTCATATATATATATGCCCGGGTATGGAATGTTATTTAAGTCAATTCCCACCCTTAAATATAAGATAAATGGGAGACAGACTAGACCTCAAATTCCTTTTATATTTACTACACACTTTTTAATAAAAGTTGCATAAGCTATGAAAATACATGACATAAGATGTTTCTATTCTGAACACAGTTTGCTCCAGTGTACCCATGGCACTGTTCACTGAATTGAAACATAAAATAAAACAAAATATCAAAACAGCTCACATGAAGTATCTATTTTTTTTTCATTCGGATAAATGAATGGTAAGAAGCAACTAAATTTAATTCAAAAGATTGTAGTCTGGCTAAAAATGCGGAGCAAGATGCATGTACATTATACGTATATTGGCCCAGCTCCGCACTCAGTCCATCGATCCTTCCACACCCTAAAATATAAAAGATCAGATAACTGGGCGGCAATATTATTTCTGGTAATGAAGACACTGCAGTCGTTTTTAACCGTCAATTGCAGTCAGTCCTTTTCTCTCTGTCACCCCTATTACTTGGTCAGACATGCATCAGTGCCATTATACACGTTGGTGTTGGCATACTCCACCCATATGTTGGTATTGGCATACTCCACCCATATTGCTCCATGGAAGTTCCCAGAAATGCCCGATATTACGGTTATTTCTAATTGTGTTCTCAAACTTCTTGTAGCATGAATAATTATACATATATAGCTACTTGTCAGATATTTGGTCTTATTTATTATAAACTGGGTTGAGAAATATAAATTTATGAAATACAAGATCAAAGCTATAGTAGACCATCAAGTTCAACATACATTCCGATCTGCAGCATGGTTTTCGTAAACAGCGTTCCTGAGAGACGCAGCTTATGAAACTTGCCTGGCGCATATCCGCACGCAATGCAAACAGATTGATAATGTTCAGTCAGGTTTTCGGCAAATTTACCCACATTAAACTCGTGTATACTTTACATAATCATGGTAGTTAATTTTGTTAACACTTAATTCGATTTAATCCTTTCGAATTGGTATATTCTAGACTAAAATTCGTTTAATCTATATCTTTCCTAATTGGTATATTCTAGACTGTTGTGTTGGACGGTGACATGTCTTCGGAAGTCCATATATCACGTCGGATGTTCCTGAGAGCTCTGCAGTTCTCGGACGGATTTTCCATCTTATATATCAATAATCTTCATACCGCTACCATTTCACAAGTCACATATTTTTTGCAGACGACACCACCGTCTATCTCACCATTAGAGCATAGTCGTGATAATTGACAAAAAAAATCCACCAAGAAAAATTAAACATTGCAAGTGCGGTTTTAATAACACAAGTAATACCAAAAATGTGCAAAATGTACGTAACTGTCACAATTACTGTCGTGCTTAACGGCCACCGGGGTTCGGGAAATAATAACATCACTGAATAAACACAATGGGAGCCTGTCTATAGAGCCCCATACTGTACTGAACTTCGATGATGTGAGTTTAAAATTACAATACATAGTCCGACTATCCATGATAATCGCCCAACACTTAAATAATAGTTTGCAAGACGAATATAATCATCTTGTTGAATGGGAACGTACGTTGGACATGGGATTTAATCCACCAAGATGCCAGCTTATGGACATTACCCGGCATAAACACGTTATGAAAATAGAGAACAAGATACCAAAATGAGACAAATGAATTAAAGTAAAGAAGAAACTAACGCAAAACACCAAGATAAACACATAACACGTGCATTGCGGTTGTAAAGGAGCATGCATTCCATGATCAATGGTGTGCGGTCCCAAAACGAAAGCAACGGTATATGAAATGAATACAAAAAGTAAAACAAACGCATCCAAAGCCACACAACAACGATTCCCCAATGAACTATCGAGAAAATAGCAGTCCCAACAGAAAAAAAACCAAATAAAAATGAAGAATAATACATAGTTCCCAGATGAGCTAATATGACATGGAGTAGTCTCCATTTTCTACCATCTTTGTGGACAAAAATAAATGAAACAAATAGAAAAAAAATGATACAGAATAGACATATATACATGTACTCAAATTAAACATTCCAGTGCTTACAACTATATTTGGTTCAAACAAAGCATATGTAAAGACAGATGGGTTTTATTCTGTTGTGCAAAATTCACTAATTCCAATAATGTGATTAATTTCGATATTTGTCTTAGGGTCTGGTGGAATATTGCCCCCAATATGGCCGACAGTATTTATTTTTTTACTGTATCCAGCGTCGGATGACAGCTTCCATCGTCCTAGACGTATTTCTTAATTGTATTTGATTTTGTAGCTGGACTGGGCACTTATTAGTAACAGTTTGAAGCAATTTTAATATCTATTGCTTTCCACGAATCATTTAGTCTACTTTTGAATTGGTTAATTGTGCTTGCACATTCACTATTGAGTCCGGCAGGCTATTCCAGGTGTTAACTATTCTCTGACTAAATACATTATTCCTGGTGTTTAGCCTTTCTTGTTTTTCAAAGCTGATTTCTCTTGGTTTTTTTCTGCTGCATTGGAGTCAGTTAATTGATCTTTGGTGTTGATAATGCATGTGTACATCTTTCTATTATGTCAGCTGTCGCTCTCCTATATTGCCTGGGAGTCCCAGAAATTCAGTAGTTCTGTGAATGTTTTTCCACGTATGGTTTGGACTAACTTTGTTACTCTAGTATCACACATTATTTTTCTTTGTAGATTACTGACCGTACTCCAGATGCAGTCTCACCACCAAATATTCATTAAATTAAATAAGTGTATAATTGTGTCACTATTCCACCAGGTATAAAAATTACGAGTACCCGTTATACAGATATAATAATTTAGTAATATTTATTTTACTGATAGTGACGCGCGGTGGTATCAGGCTATTTTCATATGCAAATGATCGAGGCATGGTATTTTTTAATTATTTATACTAATTAAATGAATCACCTAAAAATATTATAAGTATAAAAATGCCAATTATATCATCCAGAAATGGTTCATGACTGTTTATTTTACCCTAACAATGTCATATCTAACGTATGGACGAACAAAAATATATGTCTCCCTATATTATAACCTGGCACGTGAGCATATGTTTCTTTTAATAGATATACCCACTAGTGACTTGCATAGTTTTATGAATATTTGTTTGTCCGAATAGTTAAAAATCTGTTGTATTAGTCCAAACACTGTGTCTCAGGTCCGTTTAATTCGTATACCATGAGTGTACTTGTATACTGTATTGTAAATTGTATAGAACGACGTCCGTTATGTTAGTCAAACAAAACTACCTTTCCACATAACAGTTACGTAGACACTCGCACCTTATTAATCTCTAAACAGGATAGGATCATATTTTGTTTTAGTTATACATTTTCATGTTAAATAATTAATGTCAGTGATAATTTCACAATACATTTAATCCATACTTAAATTTAAAATACGACATGTTATATATCATTGCGAACCTTTGTTTAAATAAAGCGATTACATTTATACAGTTTTTCTTAGAGATCCTGTGAAAGTATCATGGTTGCTTTGTTTACATCAAAACCGCTGTAACATAAACTATTTTCGCTAGCACCTACATATGCTATGCACAGCTTTCTATAGTTTCATTTATTGAATATATATATTCATACTACATAGCTTCCTAACACATATATTGAACACACTGACATTGCATAGATCCAAGATCAAATTGTTGGCTGTTGCCCTGATGTTGTCAAGTTCAGACATGAGAAATTAGCCACTGTGAGTGTGACAGAAAAAAATTTCATCATTGCAGAAAACTAAAAGTGACATCGTTCATATGACACAAATTCGACTTTTTCGGTTAAGGCGAGACATCTGCTATATTGTTAGACGTTATGCCAGGAAAATACAAGGTAATTTACAAAATAAATAAAATATTTGTTTAAATAACTTACAAATTGTAGTGTGGTGAAGTTGCAGAAATGTAACACTTGAAGTACTCCCTGACCATCTGTAACCTGGTTATTGTGCTATCCATAACGGGGCACGAAATTCCACTCGTCCTGACAAGTGGAAATTCCTGCAGGACGAGTGGATATTTCTATTTTTGTTATGTTGATTTTTATCCAAACATATTTGCTTGGATATAGTCATTATACGGTTTTTGAGACCTCACATGATTTATGCAAATGAGTAATTGTCGACCAACGAACGTACTTCATGCTTCATGATTCTAGCTACGCCACGTGAGAGAGTTCCAAAGCGAGCGGTGCATTATGAACGTGTCACTCACATTTTTGGCCAGCTACATTTTTTTCAGCTACAGTTATATTTTTAAAAACAGTTTGTGATTTTATAAAATATTAGCTGTCGTGTTTCATAATAAATATTTTGTTAGGAAGGTTATATTTTTAGCGCAATGATCGACCGCTCCACATGTAATTTATACGTAGTTATACGCCATGAAAAATAGTTCTGATAGTGAGCTAACATTATATTGTGTAGTGTAATACATGTGTTGTTAATTTTTCTGTACGACATTTATATTAGAAAATGTTTATCTGATTTAATATAATATAAACTGACATGTATTAATTTGAGTATATTATTTTTCACGCGCACTGATACAATTAACCTCGTGTCTCATGAAAAGTAGTTTCCGCCATTTTATGCCGACAAATTACAGAATCGTTTACATAGTCATAGGTCAATGGCTCGATAAAATCCAACATTGGACAGCGATGATGATGATTTAAAACAGAAACATTGTTTTTTGACAGTTACATACCGCATGCTTTAAATAATCATCTTGAGCCATCGATATTATTAATCGGTGTCCATTTTACTTAAAACATCAACTAATCTATAATGACGTTACACAGAAAATGCAGTACGATACACTTCACAAAGGAAACATTGTCTTAGAGTTTGAATAATTTTAGGTTCCGCCGAACGAACGAGTACGCCGAAATATATTTCCGTACAAATCCAAAAACCTATTTATTATATACCCGTTCAACAAAACATGCATCCTAATCATTAAATAATCCGATAGTGTGATGAAATGCGACTCTCTATTATTTTTGTTGAACAATCCGAGCGCCTGTGATGGCTTCAGTTTATGCAAATTGACAAGGTCATTTCGCACACCTGAATCGATACAATAATTCAGGGGTTGAAATTTCACTCGCCCAGCTCGCCATGGCGAGTGCTTTTTGTGGCGGTCGAGTACTTTCTACAGGCACTCGCCCAGTTTGGCGAGTGAAAGATTAGGTCAGAATTTTTTTTTTGGAAGAAATTGCCAATTAATTCCATCGATAACGGCCAACAAATGGTATTAATTCAGCGACCATTTGTTGTTTACAGTTTACGTCAATTTGCGGGAAGTAAGATTCAAGCAGTGTCTATGTACACGGTTACGGGTAGGATCTCTAGCGATTTTGAACACGGTCCATATCGGGCAAGTTTAATTCACGGATTATTTGTCGGCTTTACGCGGCCGGGCTAACAAATACTAGGACTGCGAGTATAGACTAGTGTATACGCGGCCACATATATCGTCTCGTATACAGTTGGGTTAACGCGCATTTCAGACGCGGAACATAACGGCTTGGGACGAAACGGTCGGCGCCGGGTCCGAAACCATTGAATTTAGTAATTAAGGCAGCACGCAGCGCATGCAAACATAGCCACTATAAATTAAACTAAATCTATGTCACTCAACGCTTATAGAAAATAAAAAGTGTGCAAGTCTCTGGTTAAATTCGCTGCTATTTGTTTGTTTATGTTCATTTAATACTTAAAATATAAATAACAATAATAGTGAATATGTCTCATACGTTTTGGTAATGATCATATGTAAAAGCTTTTTTTTTATAAATAAGATGCAACATTACAAAAACTGGAAATAGCAATTTATTTTTAAAAAAAACTGGGCGAGTAACTTTTTGACCTGGGCAAGTACTTTTTTTTTATTTTCTACCTACCTTGGTTCAACCTTGGTTGAAGGCCGTTTCTTGTAAGCTAGGCTTGTACTGGCCTATTTTAGCGACGTCAAATTGGATAATTGTCTTTGAAACTGGGAGGAGAGTCAACTAAATCATGGTTAAAATGTCTACAATATTTTCACGTGTTGAATTTGCTTGGTCTCTTCTTCCAGGCGGAGTTGAGTGAACTTTTGAAACTATTTAGTGTGTTCGAATTTACACAATCACTAGGGAGTGCATTCCAGTCTGTGACGACTCTTTGAGAGAATACTTTTTGTCGCAACTGCGAAGGATTTCAGGACTTTCAATCCTTTGATTTAATTTTGCCATTCATGTCGAGGTAAGGACGAGTAATCATTTCAAGAATTTCCCTGCAGAGTAGCGAATCATGTACAGTTCTTTAGGGTATAGCGGATCGCTAAGCAGATTATTGCTGGATACGTCTTTAAAATATAATGCACCAGTCAATGGAAATCCCCGCCCCCCCTGGCCCGGGGAATAGCCGGGCATACCCCAGGGTTTTAACCTATCACGATGCCCCTCACTGCGGGGACAACCCTGGGGCTTTAACTTCGCCAAAATATGCGGGGACGTAATAAACCCCGGGGCTTTACCACACTAAATCACTTGGTTTTCGACCTCTTTTACTAGACTTTTACGAGAAGCAGGGGATAATGTGGCTTATTCTATCATAGGACCCCCTGTGGTGTGGGGGGGGATCAGCTGCAGTGGTGCTGCTGATTCCTACGATGGAATAAATCACAGTATCCCCTGCTTCTCATTAAAGCCGGGTGAAAGTGGGCGGGGTGGGGAGCCAAGTGATTTGGTGTGTTCAGTGACATGGCGTGATTTATGAACCAAGCTTCTTTGCAGTTATAGAGGACATGATTGTACATCATATTATTCACAGAGTTTGTTTTTTCCAAACTAACTGTTTATACATTTTTAGTGAAATTACTCTGGAGCAACCTACTTTCGCTTTAACTGGTGTAATCTTCCGGTTACGTCATTGTGTTTCTTGAAGCTATACGCACGGCAAGGAAACTGCTATATCAAAGTAAACATGTCATTGTGTGGGGGATAGATCACTCTTACTAACGGTAATATTTTATTTATTTTAAATGTACATTATAAAAAAATATGTTGATACAAATCTACACCGATCCGCTATACCCTAAGATCCGCTATACCCTAAAGAACTGTAGCTGCACGTTTTCCGCTTTATAGGCAACATGTTGCACTATATTGCTACACCACGCTACACAGTAAAAATGTGTGTAATAATAGCATTTATACTTCGCGCACTAATGTATAGAAAAAACATGCAGGGTGTTGACGTTCATACTTCGCTATATTGTTATTGAGAGACATTTCTACAATATCACAATATTACCATAAACGTACCTAAGTGCATGTTTATTAGCAAAATTCTTAGGTCACTCTTCACGAAATAGAGAGTAAACAAAGAACACTTCAAACACACATTTGGAAAGACTGCTCCGTCATAACTCTTATGTAATGCAGTGTAATGAAATTAATTAGTAATTAGAGTTATATAATCAGAACTACGAATCGTGATGCTCATACAACGGTGTCTGCTAATTCTACGTAGGTTTTCCAAACAAACAAACAAGCGTTCATGCATATGAAGTCCAAATTGTTTAAATTTACATGGCAGTTCAGAGTAGTTGGTGCAGGTAAAAATGTGATTACATTTGGAAGAGGGCTTGTAAAATTTTCGGTTTGTCGGTTCTGGACTGAATTTTGAAATCTCAGACCGATTGAGATTTGCAAACCATCCTTAAAATTTGGTCCGAAAATAATGCCAATCTGGCTGATATTTCGGTATATCCGTGTTAAAACATTGTTGGGTAATAAATTGTTGTGTGTTCGGTCACCTTTCAACACGTTTCTTCCAGTATGGATTTTTCATAACACACACGTGGTAAGTGCGACAGGTGTAAATAGACTGGCTTTAGCGTAAAGACACATGATTTGTACGCGACTCGCCATTTCTGAGGATTTTAAAATAAAATAAAGAAACCATGGATGCACTGTGGTTGTCCGTGTTTGTAATATTTATATTACACCTTTCACCTCCAAGTAACTGATATGGACTATTCCATATTAAGTTTGGAACTGTTACATTACGCTGTATTAGGGGTCATTTTTGGTATAAATAAAGTAGGCCTACGTACGAATGGCGTAGATGCTGATGAGACTCGGACGGCGAATAGCCGGCTCATCGGGATCTACAGTTTGCAAACATTTTGATAAAGGACAAAGGTACATCTGCCATGTTAAAAGCGTTTATCTGCAATCCAAAATAATACAATCAGCATTATGATTCGTCTCCTAAAGACACGAGAATCGTCTCGCTTTTTGCCTTCCGCTTTTGGAAATACATTTTTCTGTAACCCGAATTATGAAACGCAGGGCGACTTACCCTGCATTACAGACAGAAAATTTGGGTTAGTTTTGCTCATGCGTGTTGATGCGAGATCGCGAAGCAAAAACGCGAGATAGCGCGGCGAGGTTGCGAAAATGATAAAATCGCATTTTTTCGTCTCTCAATCTTGTGATCATACTTCGCATTTCCGGATCAACCTATGCGCGATATCACGAGAACGCGAGATTGTAACATGTCCCAAACAGGACACGTAAAAATAGTCTGAGGAGACGATTCTCATGTGCTGCTGAAGCAAGTTTTTATTAAGTAGAACAAATGTGGACAAACACCAATACCTTTATTTCTTGAAAAAAACAAAACAACAACAGCCTAGTTTGACAAAAACATGATAATCGTCTAAGGAGAAGATTCTAAACATATTTTGATGTGTGTTATTGGTTACTGCATTGCATCGCCGGTTTTTGCCTTACCTTTTTTTTTTCGGGGATTCTGCACCTCCGACTTTTAACTTTCGGCGACATAAATTTATGGAATAATTATGTGCGAAAGATAATTCCAGAGCCAGATCTTACTAAATAAAGTTCTATGTTATTCCATGTGTGATTGTATCATGAAATGGCTAAATATGTGTAAATGTGTGTCTGTTGACATCACATCTGCGTGTATCAAAGGTCAGATCTGCACAACTTGTAAATTAACCTTTGATGTCTCGCCCTCCACCACGTCACAGTCAGTAATGATTACGACCGCACGTGCATATTATGCACGACTTTGTAACCTTTGATGTCTCACCCTCCACCACGTCACAGTCAGTAATGATTACGACCACACGTACATATTATGTACGACGTGATGAGAGACAAAACTAGGCTTATTGGATATGCAACTAGCGAAGACCAAAACATGTTCGCCATCAGTAATAAAAAAAACGCGAGATTGTAACGTGTCCCCAACAGGACACAAACAATCGTATTAGGAGATGATTCTCATATGCTGCCAAAACATGTTTCTTACAAAACATGAGAATCGGCTCCTAAAACATGTGCATCGTACGGTGTCCTGTTAGGGCCATGTTAAAATCTAGCGTCTACACATTCTCGACCTATACATATGAGTGTCCGACAGTTACGTCTGGACCGAATGGCATTCTGAAATTTTAGAAACACTGATTTGGACGGCAGCCAATGACACAAATTGTGTGATCTGTGACATCACCCTAGCGCGTTTGCAGTGTCACATTCATCCAGATATTTCTGAGCATTTACTTACTTGTAAATAAAATGGTGAACACCATGAAGGGTCAAACTCAAAGTAGTGAAATTGGTACTAAGCTTGAAGTAGTACTACCCAGTGACATTATGGCGGGATAGTTTCTTTGTTGAACTATTAATTTAGTAAACAAAATAGATACTCCATCAATGGGTCTAATGATTTTACTTATTTTTTGGTAACAATTCTGAATAATATTTGACCAAAGTACCGGAATGCAATAAAATCATGCTGCAATGTAGAGTTATCTGGTGGTTTATTCCAAAATCCCATTTTTGTCGCGCCTGCTTTAGCAAAAGCACGACTATAGTCGCCGCTTTTTCCGTCGTCGTCCGAAATGTTCAAAAGTTTGCACAAGGTTCTGCATCATGTATAACTTTAATATTACTTGATGGATTGCTTCAATGTTTGGACACTTGATACATGTAAGCATTTGGAACATGCTCATGCCGCCATTAACATTGACCTTGACCTTTTTTACCTTCACATTTTTGCGGAAACACTTGGCCATTTTTTTGCGTCAAAAAGTTTGTACATGTTTCTTCATCATGATATAACTGTAATATTACTTGACAAATTGCTTCAATATTTAGACACTTGATACATATGAGCATTTGGAAACACACTAATGCCCCCATTAACATGACCCTGACCTTTTGTACCTTCACATTTTTTCCAAATCACTGTTCCATTTTTTAGCTCACCTGAGCGAAGCTCATGTGAGCTATTGTTACCGCAATGTGTCCGTCGTCGTCGTCCGTGAACATTTTCAAACGTCTTCTCCTCGGTAACCATTGGGCCTATAGTCACCAAACTTCATGGTCATGGTCCTTAGGAAGGGGGATTACAAAATTGTTAAAATGACGTCATTACGTAATCCAAGATGGCCGCCTTCTAAAAATAGCACAAATTCTTCAAAAATCTTCTTCTCAAGAACTGCTAACCAGATTTCGACAAAACTTAGTAGGAATGATTGATGTACAATGCTCTTTCAAAGTTGTTAAAATGGTGACCCCGGGGTCAAAAATGGGCATGGCCCGTGGGGTCAAATTTTGTAGCCAAACTTAAAAGTTATGGTCCATGGGTGAAGCCTTTTCAGATTTGTTAAAATGGAGGTCATCGCTAATCCAAGATGGCCGCCATCTAAAAATAGCATAAATTCTTAAAAAATCTTCTTCTCATGAACCGCTAGCCGGATTTCGACGAAACTTGGTAGGAATGATCGATGTACAATGGTCTTTCAAAGTTGTTAAAATGGTGACCCCGGGGTCAAAAATGGGCGTGGCCCGTGGGGTCAAATTGGGGTCAAATTTTATTTCTGGCCGAATATAGACCTGTTATATATCAAATCGAAGGTATCAACGAGGCGATCACTCTGGTACATTTTTTTGTCGAAATCGGATTGTTATTTCATCCAAGATGGCCGCCGAAATGTCAAAAGGTCTGTCTTTTGTTTGAGATTTCAAAATTCTTCATCACATGAACCGCTTGGCCCATGGTAGCCAAACTTAAAAGTTATGGTCCATGGGTGAAGCCTTTTCAGATTTGTTAAAATGGAGTTCATCGCTAATCCAAGATGGTCGCCGTCTAAAATGAAACTTGGTAGAAATGATCGATTTACAATGCTCTTTCAAAGTTGTGAAAATGGTGACCCCAGGGTCAAAAATGGGCGTGGCCCGTGGGGTCAAATTTTATTTTTGACCGAATATGCTCATGTCATATATCAAATTGAAGGTATCGATGAGGCGATTGCTGTGGTGCAATATTTGTCAGAATCCGGATGATTATAACATCCATGATGGCCGCCAAAAGGTCCATTTATTCGAGATTTTGAACGTCTTTTTCTCAGGAACCACATGGCCGATGCTGGCCAAACTTCATAGGAAGTTAAGATCCTTGGGTGAAGCATTTTCAGATTTGGTAAAATGAGAGTCATCGCTTAATCCAAGATGACCGCCATCTAAAAATAGCACAATTTTTTTTAAAGCACATGAACTCAATGTCACATTCTCCTCTGGTGTTCATGGAGTCAGGTGAGCGAATTAGGGCCATCATGGCCCTCTTGTTTCATCAACCTTGACCTTCTTCGTGTTTTAAGCATGCACTTTAGCGCATGCCCATGATCATGTTACGGTCAAATGCTTCAGCAGGCATGGCACCGCTTCCGTTGTGGAATTCTTGTTTCTTCTGATGTACGCCAGACAGAACCTGACATGAATTGTGCATTAGCCGATGTGTAGAATAGCCAATATCACAGTATAATATTGGCACTGTAACTTTTTTTCATGGCTCCAAATAGCGTAGTGTTCTCCTGGGGTAGTATCTCACTGTTAATTTCATCAACGTAGTTTGCTTTTTATCTCACAAGTAACTATTTACTATACAAATGTTAGTACTTTGGTTGTCTCTATATCAGGCCTTTCCACAGAAATAATTTAAGGCACTGGGGTATTTCACCGTGAACGTCATATTTTGATGAGTCATAATTATTAAATTGGGAATATACCCATATATCTCATTTAATACATGTTTAAACCTTATAATACACTCTTATAGTGATTTCAATGATCAAATGAAACTGAAACTAAATGAAAAAGACTATCAAAATTGGAACTTTTTTATATTCTATCTGAAATTATAGCGCTGTGGTACCTTGTTTTTTAAATTAAGGGGCTGAGGTACCCCAGCGCTATAATGAGCTGGGGAAAGGCCTGTATATGTACTGCAACACCTAGAAACCATATTTGGCTCGTTTCAGCTTTTTCGGTATTATAGCCTATAGAATGAATGGCCTTTTTGTGGAATTTATCGGGGTATAAACTTGGAAAAGTCGCGGGAATACTGGACGAAGGCCGGAAGGCCTCGTCCAGTATTCCCGCGACTTTTCCAAGTTTATATCCATTCCCGATAAATTCCACAAAAAAGCCATTCATTCCTTATAATTCCAGCATTTGAAATAAATTCATCAAGAAAATGTGTTTATTTTCCGTTTTCTGAAGAATTATTTTAACTGCGCCTCACGGTTACGGAAAGTAGTTCGGCATGGAGTTTACTGGGATGTAAATTTTGGACGGAGACTTGCAACGGACCAATCAAATGTTAGGGAATTGTGTAAATATTTTTGTGCTGGAATTATTGCTATATAAACTGCAAGTGCTCCAGCTCAGTTCAGATTTGACCTCATTGGACTTTTTTTTTTAGAAATAAAATTTTTGCGCTTAAGCCTGCTAAAAATCCCAGCAAGTGGGTGTAGCAGTATATAAAGAAAGAAAGTCTGTTTCATGCTCACTATAATGGCTATAACCACCAGCTTTTTGAAAACAGCATCTGCTAGTGGTACACACCAGAAACTGCAATACAACCTTCATTTGACCGTGGCCTACTATTCCACTTCAACGACTTTTCTGCTTCAATGTCCTTTTCAATGTTTAGTTTTTGTGATTAAGTCTGTTTTCACTCACTGAAACAACTTCTAAACTTGGACAACATCATCTGCTAGTGGTCTATACGAGAAACTGCAGTATGCCATATGACCTTCATTTAACCATGACCTACTTTTCTGCATAAATTATTTAGTAATTTCAATGGTAAGTTTTTGTGTATAAGTCCGTTTCTCACTCACTGTAACAGCTACAGCTACTAAACTTAGGACTCACCTGCTAGTGGTTTACATCAGAAACTACAGTATTCCATATGACCTTCATTTCCTCTTGACCTACTTTTCCTGCATGAATTACTTAAGTCATTTTCAGTGTTAAGCTTTCATGTTTAATTCTGTTTCTTACTCACTGTAATGCCTACAACCATCAAACTTAGACAACATCTGCTAGTGGTGTACATCAAAAACTACATCAACTGTTTATATTAGGGTTGTTATCGAATATTCGAATATTCGAATATTCGGTTGTTGTCCGAATATTCGAATACCGTTTTGCTATTCGAATAGTAAAAAAAAAAAATATTTTTTTTTTCTATCAATTTTCTGTGTACCGAAGGGATTAATCGTTATTTAAAGTCAACACTTTGATATCTTGAGATGTGTGAAAGTTTGCGACAGCCATCGTCGGCCATCGTCGGTAAACAATAACCCGCGAACTCGTTAACTAACGTGTTTGTGTACAGCGCCGATGGGCATTTCAAACATTCAACCACACTAACAGCCGAGATGAAGAAACGACAACAACTCCTCCAGGAACCACAACACGATCTGATCCAAGATGTCACGACACGCTGGAACTCCACACAGATGATGCTGGGTCGTCTTCACGAACAACGCCGCGTCATCACAGACATCATGTTGGACTCACGGGTGACGAAGAAGAGCGACACGTATCTACTTCCCAAAGACACCGAGTGGGAGTGGGAGATCATCGGGGACCTGTCCACCGTGTTCGGCGATCTGACGGAAGTGACTACCTACATGTGCGCCGAGAAATCCGTCTCCAGCTCGCAGATCTACCCCGTTGTGTGCGGCCTCCTACGCAACAGTCTAAGACCCATCGACGACGACAGCAGCCTCGTTCTGAAAGTGAAGGACACTATGCGTGTAGAGTTAGATCGCCGTTTCAAGCCGACGTCCGTGGACACCGCCACCTCTGTACCGGTGATCGCTTCCTGTTGGATCCACGATACAAGCGGCTGCCTTTCCTGAACCGCCTGCAGCGCCAGACCGCCGAGGAAACACTCGAATCCCGCATGGACGAGATACCCCTCCGTCTACCCACCCGTGACAGCGACGAGTGTGAACCCACGCCCTCAAAACGCCGGAAACCGAACTTTCTCACATTTGACTCGCCAGTGAATGAGGACAATGACGAACTTCGTTCCTACCTACGTGAATCTCCGACCCAGGAAGTTGACCCCTTGTCGTGGTGGAAGCACAACGAGACCAAGTTCCCCAGGGTCGCCGTGATCGCCAGACAAGTTCTCGCTGTACCCGCCACTTCTGTACCCTCTGAGCGCATTTTCTCCACCGCCGGACTATTACTGAATAAACTACGTAACCGGCTATCCAGTGACATAGTGGACAAAATTATCTTCTTGAATAAGAACAAGGTTTCACACATTTCTGACTTAGACAACAGTGATTAAGTTATTAAGTTACAATTTGTTGGATAAACTGTGCGTGATACATTCAGTAATGAAACTGGATCTGAGAAAACCACCCTTAACGCAACGCCGTATATTGCCCCTGTTTTGTTTTGTGTTCTAAGAATAAACTCAATAAAGTTATCTTTCAACTTTGTGTAAATTTCACGTGTCACTGGCTGCCAGCCAACTTACACCGCAGGCGTTTACGGCGACAATTCCAAACAATCCGACACGTGACCTAGCTGGCACGGGATTTATAATTAACAGCGCTCCAGATACGGTGTGTAATTTGATCAATTAGGCGTGATGTTTTTAATATGTCTTCGAAAAATTACAAGTACGTAGGGAGTCACTTTATTTAGACTAATTCATTGAGACGATTCTAAAGCACTTATAACTTGCCATTTTGGGGAGAAATTATAATTTTACTATCAAATTACACAGCGTAACTGGAGCGTTACATCTACACCGATACGCTGTAAGCTGGTCAGATTAATTTTGTCATTTCTTCACATACATATATGCTCTGTTGAATATTGATAAACTGTTTGGATGATTAGCGTTTGTTTGTTCGTTTTCTCCAGTCATTAAAAGTGGTCTGATGTACACCCCCCCCCACACACACACCAGTGATTGATTGAATATTGGTGCTTAACGGCCTATCAACAGCTAAGGTCGTGTAAGGCCAGGTTAACTGGATTATATTTAATATATCCTTCATATCGAGATCGATTTTTTCCCGTTTATTTTTTCATTTTCTAACTACCGGTAACTACGCAGGTACAGAAATGAAATGTAACCTGTAACCTGTGACGCATCAATCGCGGCTATCTGAACCAGATCCCGTCTAGCAAACAATGGCTATT
This sequence comes from Conchocele bisecta, assembly GCA_029237695.1. Taxonomy (NCBI): domain Eukaryota; kingdom Metazoa; phylum Mollusca; class Bivalvia; order Lucinida; family Thyasiridae; genus Conchocele; species Conchocele bisecta. The sequence continues at coordinate 80,641,147 of CM055267.1, read as the reverse complement.
TAGAGCACACACCGTGTAGTGTAGTGTGATTACCAGCGGAGTAACTACGTCTGCCTACCGAATATAGCGTTTTCCGAATATTCGAATACTATTCGAATACCTCGACCGAATATTCGAATACCGTTTTTGGCATTCGATAACATCCCTAGTTTATATGCCTTTACAAAAACAAAGCCTTAGTGGCTTTGCCTAGATGCAGAGCTCCAGTTAAGGTGCGTAATTTGATCAACATTCGTTATTTCTTCGCCAAAATTGGCAAGTTGGGAATGCTTTAGAATCGTCTCGATGAGACGATTCTAAAGCAATCCCAACTTGCCATTTTTCGTGAAGAAATAAGAAAAACACCCTTAACTGGAGCTCTGCCTACATGTAGATGTCTTGTTGTCTATCATTCAACGTAGATGACAAAGAATATAAATGGTATACTATTAAAAGTGCTACGGATGCTTCAATGATTGAATGACAAATATTGTTTGTACTCAACTCTTTGCCCCGTGCAGGCACCGGGGCGGGATCAACTGATCCTGAGAATAGTGCTGCAGTAGCCATTGCTTGTCGTAAAAGGCGACTAAACTGGCTTAACGATTGGGTTCATACTTTCCGGAACCCACTATACCGGATTTGGCCCTCATGTACATTTTTGGCTTTCTTGTATGTGAGAGTTGAGTCGGGCTATGCCCCATATATAAAAGTAAGATTAGCGCTAATCCTATTACTTTTAGGGGATGGGATAAATGATGCTGGTGTGGCGAGGGCCTGGCACCAGATCAGGTTGTTCTAATTTCAGGACTGAATATATATTTTGATTGTAAATATTGAGTTCTGAAGTTGGGATTTACCCCCCTTGGACAGGTGGATATGGGACTCGACCCCGTTGACCCGTCTGCGTGTAGACTCCCTGAGGCTTGTACCTCTATGTCAGAAAAGCGGACGTTAAACCCTACTCACTCACTCACTCATTGTACTCAACTCACTGTGGTATGTTTTGACAAGTATGTATCAGACCATGACCCAGTGTTCCCATAATTTTTTCCTTGTTTCAGACGGGCCACGGGGTGTATGAATCAGATGATTTTGAACAGACAGAAACACTGGTGAGTCAACTATGATCACAGAATACTGTTACTGTGAACATTCTTCAAATCAAACGACACTTTGAAATTTTGATGTACATGTATATTTGAGCTGCCTGCTAAGAAAATGGACATTTTTTACCAGCGTAGCCCCAGATCAGCATGCGCTCTACGCAGTCTGATCAGGACCTATGCTCAGAGCTCCAGATAAGGTGCGTATTAGAGTAAAATACCCAATTAAAATTGCCAAATACCCAATTGAAATCAGAAGTAGTGAGTATCAAAAAGCAAAGAAAAATTTGTGGTATCTTTATCATGCTACAGAAAACAATAAACAGACCACAAATATAGCATATTTTCTTATTTTTCCATGAAAACACATCTTGGTATTTCATTAGAATTGTCTCCAAGGAGACAATTCTAATGAAATACCAAGATGTGTTTTCATTTAGAAGCAAAGTATTCAATAAGTGTGGTCTGTTGATGTGTAAACAGTAGTGTGATTCTATTGTACACTATTAAAATTTTGAAATACCCAATTGCTTCAGAAATGATGGAGTGACAATACTCGATTACTAATTCTAGTGGGGATGAACATTGAGAGTTTGTTACCAAAGTTACTTTTTCAAAAGTTTCCTATAGGTTTTGACCTCAGGAACAAGAATCCGAAGGTGCCCCAAAAATGCTCCCCTGTCAAAGCGTTGAAGGGGCGCTGGGCAACTGCTAGAAAGTGTTGGGTAACATCTGTGTGATTGTTCCATGTATTCCACCAAATACGCTTACCTTTCGTCTTCAGTCCATTTGTTGTATCGCATCCCGAAATGGCATGAAATATTGGCAATGCATGACAACGTGCTTGGCCAATGTTCTCATGAAGTCGATTGATGTGAAGCATGCGCTGGTTCTTTCCACTACTAAATGCCATCCATATGTCAAGAGCTGGATTCATGGAGTAGAAACGTGAAAATTTACTTAAGATGATTATCAATACATCTGTGTCTCCGGTCTTGATGAGAATCGAACTTGATTTTTCGAGTGCAGCGATTACGTGTAGCACAATTTGTGTGTCTGCTTCCTCGTCGTTTGACTGTTCGACCATTTCGTCACCAGGACCAATGTGGACAACACAAGTGCCGGATGTCAAATATACATCCTTACAATCGGGAAAAGAGGAGGCTTTTGTTGCTTCAGTGGACAGAAACTTGAACAGTTCATCTTTGTTCGAGGAATCTGCCAAGAACTGACCCCAATGCTTCTGTCCTTGTGACATCTTGGCATTACCGGCAACACGCTGGCGTGTACCATCACCCGCTTCATTGGCTCGTTTGCTGCGAGTACTGGCTTTTATTGACATTGTAAAAATACAGTATCTGCATAGTCTCCAAATGTCGAGCAGGATGGTCTTGGAGGCATAATATGGATGAGGGCCCCTCCATCAATGACCACCGCATTGTATGCTGTTGGTGGAAGTTCCAAATCATCCACAGTTTCTTCTGCAGTGGAGATGCTTTCGACGATGCAGTGATACAATGCCGACTTGTCGTCATTTGTCACTTTCATGGCAGGTGGAGGGATCGTTGATTCGTGTTGGAAGAACAAGTCCAGATTTCCTTGACGTGTGTGTAAAGAAACAAACAGCTGACCGTACAATGACGCCTGATCTTTGAAGTGTGTCAGGTGTTTCTGCGTTACTGTTTTGCGTGCCTTCAACTGTTTGAAAAACAACAACTTGTTATTTTTTACTTGAGTCTGAATATCAAGTGTTCGGTTCTCCAACACGGATGCCGTATACTCGTCATACTGCGAGCGCCCAATGGTGTCAATTTCTTGAACAGGTTTAGCTGATGATGCAGATAAACAGACACGTCCATGTAGGGATACCAATTCTTTTTCATTCTCCCGGAAAGGATTTTCGGATTGTAGTAACGAATCGACCATGTTCCGGACATGCATCAAGAAACGTGTCTGAGAAGCTGTGCCTTCTTCATGATGTGGTTGCACTTCATCTGGGTCTCGATTGGGACCTCGAAAATCATCAACCAGATTTGGAGCAATCAGGATCCATTTGGCAAGTGACACAGGATCATCAGTCAGTCCGATGATACCACCTACACCCTTGACCTGTTTGTTGTTTTGTTCATGTGCATGATCTATTGCGATAGAAGAGAATCTGTTCATGCTGCGGGTAATGGTCCAACTTTGATTTTCATTGAACTCTGTCGCCACAGAAGGTGGTAGTGATTCCAGATCACTGACGAACACTGGAAGCCATCTTGCATAGTTGTGGTGCTCCAATGCAAAAAACCAGCCCCACCAGCACCTTTAGTAACTCTACAAACAGGTGAAAATTGCGCTGTCTGTGAGCCCTCACAAACAAGAGTATCAGCTGCTGATACTTCATGACAAGTATCCAGAAGGCAAACGTTGGGTTCTTTTTGGTGTTTTCCGATACCCATTCAGGTAGGGTAGTATCTGACGAAGTGTATGCGTCCTCAAGAACGATGTTCATGGCTGCCACTGTGACCTGGTGAGCATACCGCGTCTTCATTGGATCTGCAGCACTCAGAAATGATGCGGCTGTCCCAGGTGTGGCGATCCCAGATTCCGCAACTTTTTCGACCCATCCTCTGTCGTGAAGAAGGTCTCCAAGTGTATGCCACAGTGCCATTTCAATATGTAGACCTCCCATGAGAACAACAAATTTCTCTTCAACAAATTCGTCTGGATATGTCCACTGAAGCTTTTTGGCAATAGCATAAAGAGGTTGGTCAACAGCCATAACGGGAATCTGGCCAGGATTCAAGAACTGGACTACTTGACTGACAATCTCCATGCCATGTTTCACCATACCAGGATTTGAGGACGACTCGTAAAACAAAGGCAACATACATGTAGCAGCTGGTGTATTCAGTGTTCGAGACGCGTGGTAAGATGACCACATAGCTTTCATTTGAGGCTCAGCATCAGTGTCATCTCGCAGTAACTGCAATACGTGGTTCTTCCACTCTGTTTCCACCAGCACCTCTCTGTGTATAACTTCGGGGAGAGACTCATCCTTTTCACGCGCAGGTGGAACATCCGTTACCAGCGACCGTGTCTTTGGTGGAACTACAGTGTAACTGTCGGGCAGTTGCTGTGACATGCTCTCACACACGTCATTGTAGGCGAGTGTATCTCGTGGTATCCTGCAGGTATTCACTGTCCGTTGTTGGAACACAGAGATACCGGTTCCATGAAACGACGTTTTGGCAGTGCACGACGTCGGGTTGTGATCGAGGTTATCCAGTGCACCTACAGTAAACAGCTGCTTCTGCATGTATTGTGGGCAAACAACGCCATCTATTCGAGCCTGATTGGCCACTATCTCTGCCAATCGTTTCTCTATTACGAGAACTCTGTCGAATGAAACAGATATCCCCATCTCACTCATGCATTTGATAAGCTTCTTACTACGGGTCTGACTGTGTAACCAGATGCCAACGTATAAAGGAAGGGGTTTCCCGCATTCCATGGCTTGTCAAATTCTCCATGTTATAGACAATAAGTTCGGAAATAGATTTCTCTGGGTTTGAAATGGGATTATCAGCATTTGTTTGGTATCCGTAGAGGAGGAGGCGCACCAGCTGTGCCATTTGTGGGGGAACTATCTCATGACTTGGATGTAAGCTCCCATTAAATTTATAAGGGCTTGTTGAAGATACTGCCCGTCTACAAATCATTGCAGCCTTCACAAGTATTGAGGCTTGGCGATCAGTGTCAGAAATATTATCGGATACAATTTTACGCATTTCTTTGGAGGCTATCAAATAAATGCAACGTCGAGATCCTAACTGCTCTTGGAAATCTGGAAAACGTATGAGAATGTCATGTTTCAGGCGTGTGTGGTTGACAGTAGATACAGTGTCGCCGAGCAGAGTCTGGTAATCATTTATTAAATCACGCATCGAGAAAACAGCGACTCCACTCGTTATGTCATCCTCTATTTTACTCATTATTTCCTCCTTTGCTACATCAGTTGTTGAAAACTCAAATCGTGCAGGCGATATTTTCCTAGTACAGTACACTCAGAGTGCATTGTCCCTTTTCCCACTCGACCCCGTGATCGGATGGAGAGTGGGCATAAACATTCCTCCCACCGTGTCGGGTGGAAATCCCACCCGTCACGGTGGAGAGGCAAAAATCACCACCGTGGGAATATTTTAAAGACCGAATCTGCTGCACACCGAGTTCCCCCGTGACCCACCGTATTAGCCCACGGCGCATCACCGTGCCAGCGTACAGGTAATGTGGTCAGAGAGGAGTGCATATATGGCTGACAAAACTTTGAAAATCGTCTCATATGCATCATTACATTTTCGTTTCAGCTCTCGCGATCACGCTTCCCGTTTTCGCGATCTCGATATACGCGCAAGATCGCGAAAGGAGACGATTCTCATATGCACAGTACTGTCAAAACATGTTTTGTTGTGAATATGTTAAATTTTCATTTCGCGATCCATCACGCTTCGCGTTTTCGCGATCTCGGCCTATGCGCAAGATCGCGAAAACGCGAAACATGTTTTGTTGAGAATACGTTTCATACGGTAAATGCCTTATAATTTCTGTTTCCTTGCTCGGATCTGCTTCACATTTCACACACGCATTGCTCCAATGGTCCTCTGCTACCCTGTGACAAATCCACATTCGTGCCGCCCCCGCCAAGCCCAGGGTCAAGGTCACAGACTTGGTGCGTTCGAAACCTTAACGCTGGGTAAATGCCTTATAATTTCTCTTTCCTTGCTCGGATCTGTTTCACATTTCACACACGCATTGCTCCAATGGTCCTCTGTCACCCTGTGACAAATCCACATTCGTGCCGCCCCCGCTAAGCCCATGGTCAAGGTCACAGACTTGGTGCGTTCGAAACCTTAACGCTGGGTAAATGCCTTATAATTTCTGTTTCCTTGCTCGGATCTGCTTCACATTTCACACACGCATTGCTCCAATTTGTCCTCTGCCACCGTGTGACAAATCCACATATGTTCCACCCCCGCTAAGCCCAGGGTCAAGGTCACAGACTTGGTGCGTTCGAAACCTTAACGCTGGGTAAATGCCTTATAATTTCTGTTTCCTTGCTCGGATCTGCTTCACATTTCACACACGCATTGCTCCAATGGTCCTCTGCTACCCTGTGACAAATCCACATTCATGCCGCCCCCGCCAAGCCCAGGGTCAAGGTCACAGACTTGGTGCGTTCGAAACCTTAATGCTGGGTAAATGCCTTATTTAATTTCTCTTCCTTGCTCGGATCTGTTTCACATTTCACACACGCATTTGCTCCAATGGTCCTCTGTCACCCTGTGACAAATCCTCATTCGTGCCGACCCGCTAAGCCCTATGGTCAAGGTCACAGACTTGGTGCGTTCGAAACCTTAACGCTGGGTAAATGCCTTATAATTTCTGTTTCCTTGCTCGGATCTGCTTCACATTTCACACACGCATTGCTCCAATTTGTCCTCTGCCACCGTGTGACAAATCCACATATGTTCCACCCCCGCTAAGCCCAGGGTCAAGGTCACAGACTTGGTGCGTTCGAAACCTTAACGCTGGGTAAATGCCTTATAATTTCTGTTTCCTTGCTCGGATCTGCTTCACATTTCACACACGCATTGCTCCGTGAGAGAGTGGAAAAGGGACAAAGCACTCTGAGTGTACTGTATATGCCCGTTCGTATGCAGTTAAGCAGTCACGATGGTACTGTATATCCAAGGCGACGACGTCACCCCGATCAGACGATCATCTTCCAGCTTGTGTGCCATTCGTTTCATCTTATCATCAAGTTTTTCGCACTTATGTAGATCTTTTGTTAGATCTTCTTGACAAAATACACATTTTGTTTTCTCAAAAGCAGATGTTGTACTGCGCGTTGATTTACGTTTCCTATTCTTTTTGTTTGAGGTCACAACACGCTGAAGTCTATATTCGGAAAACAATTTTGTGCATGAAATCGGCATCAAATTTAACTCTTTGAACCTGCGAGCCCTATCCAAAAATTCTGAGTACACCGCTTTATGCCCTGAATGTTTACTCGTGACGGAAAGCAGAGCAAGTATTAAGGTCAAATACAATTAACAACCTGTCGGTTAAACACAATACATGTATATTATGGATCTTAATATTGAAAAGTCAAAACATTGATAGAACTGACGATAGTCAATAGATAGACGCAGACTGTTGCTGAAAGCGCAGTCTCAGACTGTTGCTGAAAGCGCAGTCTGCTAAACGCCTAATGTAAACTTGTATATTTCATTTGACTGAATCTCATTAACAATGCTATCGTTCGCCAAAATAACAGTAGATGCCGCTTTAACTGCAAATAATAAACGCAACTACATTTAGTCTCACTTTCTAATGTGGTACAGAACTTGGATTCTATGGTTCTAGGATGTCAGCCATGTAGACCTATACCAGATATAACAACATTAATGTATTTATATAATTATGTTTTACTAAATGCCAAGAAGTGTAGGCCCTGATCAGACTGCGCGGATGCGCATTTAAGCCAGTGATTTAAACAGTGCAGATTCTGCGCATTCTGTTCATGGTATTTGTCGTTTATTTTTCCATCAGACAACGCTGCATACTTATATTGTATAGAAGAAAAGTTTAATACGGACTTTCGTACTACGCATTTTGTATCAGTGCTGTATGTGTTTTTCAAAACTTCTAGTTGTACCTTTATTGACCTCCAGATGTCACACTATCGACTCTATTAATTTTATTGCAAATAAAAGTTGCTTGGCATGTTCTGTGCTTTCATTTGACACTAATATCAGCTGCCTATGACACTCCGCTGCGTTAAGAAGTCAGTTTTTTACCCGATTTCACCATTTATAGCGTGTATTTGACCTCTATTGACCTCTAGAGGTCAAACTATTGACCATATAAAATTGGTCAAATAATAATAAATACTTGACATGTCTAGTACTTTCATTTGACACAAACATTTGCTTTCTACGACATTCCGTTAAACCTTCGGATTCTTGTTCCTGAGGTCAAAACCTATAGGAATCTGTTGAAAAAGTAACTTTCACAAGCATGCATGGTAACAAACTCTAATTTTTGTCGCGCCCGCTTGTGAAAAGCGCGATATAGTCGGCACTTTGGCGTACGTACGTATGTACGTGTGTCCGGTTAAAGTTTTTGGTTAAGTTCTTTGGTTAAGTTTTTTGGTTAAAGTTTTTGGTTAAGTTCTTTGGTTAAAGTTTTTGGTTAAGTTTTTTGGTTAAGTTTTTTGGTTAAAGTTTTTGGTTAAAATTTTTTGTTATACTATATCTCTGCAACTGCTTTGCCCATTACCTTGAAACTTCACATGGGTGTTTATCATCATCTATATTTTCATTGTACCCTCCCGTGCGGCCCCTGTGCCCAATGTCAAGGTCAAATTACTTTGAAGTTTTTGGTTAAGTTTTTTGGTTAAAGTTTTTGGTTAAGTTTTTTGGTTAAAGTTTTTTGTTATACTATATCTCTGCAACTGCTTTGCCCATTACCTTGAAACTTCATATGGGTGTTTATCATCATCTATATTTTCATTCTACCCCCCTCCCGTGCGGCCCCTGTGCCCAATGTCAAGGTCAAATTACTTTGAAGTTTTTGGTTAAGTTCTTTGGTTAAAGTTTTTGGTTAAGTTTTTTGGTTAAGTTTTGTGGTCAAAGTTTTTGGTTAAGTTTTTTGGTTAAAGTTTTTGGTTAAGTTTTTTGGTTAAGTTTTGTGGTTAAAGTTTTTGGTTAAGTTTTTTGGTTAAGATTTTTGGTTAAAGTTTTTTGTTATACTACATTATATCTCTGCAACTGCTTTGCCCATTACCTTGAAACTTCACATGGGTGTTTATCATCATCTATATTTTCATTCTATCCCCCTTCCGTGCGGCCCCTGTGCCCAATGTCAAGGTCAAATTACTTTGAAGTTTTTGGTTAAAGTTTTTTGTTAAGTTTTTTGGTTAAGTTTTTCGTTATACTATATCTTTTTTTTTAGTGTCCATACCTCGCCACAAGACGCGACATGCAGGCCGCGGCCATCTAGTTTATATAGTCATGGCTGAAAGTTTTCCGTATTGATACGGAATTCCGTATTGGAGACATTTCCCGGGACCATTTTTCCAATTCGTTTAAAATCCGTTGAGATTTGGGTGGGTGGGGGGGGGGTAGGGGTGAGGGTGTCTCATTCGGTCCACCGATGTTTCATTTTTCATTCGGCCAACTGATGTTTGGCGAATCGGCGATAACTTTGATGCGCTGTCAAAATTAGGTTCACTTTCGTTTCGCGCATCGGCAATTTGTCTGGTCCCTGCTATATATATTCATATGATAATATGCACCTTCCACTTAAGAGCGGCGCTTAGAAACCGGGCACCAATTATTCAGTCAGTCGCCTTACCGCACTGTACCGAAGCTAACAACAGCTCGGAGACGGCCGCTCGGAAATTACCGAAGACTCACGGAGAGTTCGCGGTGCGGTGTATCTGCGTACAACACGTGTAAAAAATAAATTGGTCTAGATGATATATAGTTTATTTTCACACATCTGCCCACTATTCAAATTTAGTACATGCTACCAGCAATACTTTCAATATATGAACTGTGATCAACAATTATTTTGGTAATTTAATATGTCGTAAAATGTGCTGCTTTACGACCTAACAACAATCGTTTTTAGTATAAATTGGGTAGAATGGTGTAGAGGGTACTACATGCTTATAATTAAATGGAAATAGACATGGTTATTTTCTTCCAAATCTGTTTAAACGGTAACGTGACATCTCGGGTACTCGGCCCTATGACACTTCGACCTTCAACCATTTCGCACTACCTGTTACACCTACAGTCCAAAATCAATTCCCATATGTACTAAAGGCAATGATTACGCATTTATTGCATGCATTTGTTTTATTTTACATCATTAAATAACAAATATTATTTACAGTCAGCTCAATTTCTTTTCACTGGTTGGAAATGATAAATTATATTTCTGAACATTTATGTAGTACCCGTAGCTGTCAACAACAGAAAATGACATAATCCATGTAACCTACTTTTGACCTGGACCTACTTTTTCTGCTTCATTGACTTAGCCATATTGAATTGATATAGATGCACCATGAATAATGTAACATAGAGCATGCCAGTGAATATTTCTCACTGCAAAATTATGAATATTGCTTCAATTTTATTGGGTTTAAAGCAGTTTTAATTGCTATAATCCTGCAATTTGACAAGTCACAAATATCATCAAATGCTGTCTAAGCAACTCTGAATGTTCAAAATTTTCGGGGGAGATCCCCCGTACCCCCCCTTACGACAAGGGGTTAGCACCTCCTCTCGTGCTCTCCCCCCGGTCGTGCCTACGGCACTCGTTACGTGCCGTTGGCACTTTTCAGTATTGACAGATTTTCATACTTTCAGCCATGTATAGTGCTCATCTCTACTATTCCTTATCTGGAGCCCTGTATGCTGTTTGCAATTCAGTCACTACAGTAGCATTACAGTAATCATATAAATGTAGTAGTAAATACTATTCACACTGCATGTGCAAGAGAATTAGAATCTATTATAAATATTTTTCAAATAATGTAAGGTACCTTTAAGCAGCTGGGGGGCGTTTCACTAAACTTCCTACGACTAAAATGTTCGTAAGTGCGAAATTATGATGTAAATTTCACATTAACAATGATTTCTTGTAAACAATTATTGGATTTACATTTATTGAGCATAGGCTGCATATGCAGCCTATGCTCAATAAATGTAAAGCCATCAATTGAAATTTACACAGACTATTCTAAATCTGCACTTATGAACATTTTAGTCATACAAAGTTTAGTGAAACGGGCCCCTGGTGACTCATATATGGTTTCACTGTAAGGTCACCAATTGAAATGATTTTAAAGTGCTGTCAAACCATTTATAAGGACTTGATCTCAAGGCAAAATCACAGCAGGTCATGGAGTGCTTGTACATTTGAAGTACTGCAAAACCCATTCAATCCTGAGCAGATGATTAATTATTAATTGATAATTAATGGTCATAAAACTGTCCAAAGTTGAAACAAACACCTGGATGGTGATTGATCTTCAGTACTGGTTATAAATAAAACCAATAGTGTCTAATCCTGCTGCTGTTGCCCAATAATATTGGCCAGAATCTGGCAAAACCTGCCTTATTATCTCCTCGTTTATAGGCAAGAGGGGATATGGCATTAGTCCATGTACGTTAGTAACACTTTTCATTTTTCAATACCTGTAACTCGTGAACTGCTTCACTGATATTTGGCCACAATGTGTGTCTAGGGATGGTGCTTTCTTTTACATAAGACCCACGTCAGACTGCCCAAGGTATTTTTTTTATTATCAAGGCTGCCAGTGAGTGGATTGGCTTAGTGATAACGATGCTTTTGTTGTTCTTTGTTTTCCCCACATTGTTTTCATTGTACTCTTTCATTTATAGAGCAAGAGAAAAACAGTTAACTTCCAAAGCATGGTTTGACAGCATTTTAGAATCATTTCCATTGGAAATGATTCTAAAATGCTGTCAAAGCATGTTTTGATAAGAAAGAAGATAAAATATAAAACAACAGCAGACGACAATTTTTGTTTCCAACATTGTAAGGGTTAAATATGGTTTTTTATGCCACTGGTCTCTGTAGAGCATCGGCCCCATTCTAAAAATACATGTAGTGGAAAGAAACACTGCTTTAGTAATGAGCCAGCTATTGTCAGGATACATCACATACATGTATTATTATACTTTAATTGTTAGTTATATGTACAAATATTACATTGGAACTCCCCTAAACCGGACATTTTGGTAGGTTTCATTGCCATTTATCTCCTATGATATTGTCTTTTTATGATCACAAAGTGCCCACGCGTGTCTTGAAGTAGTCATATGCCTGTTTTACAGTGGGACCTCTCTAAACCGGACACCCTGGGGACTCCCCAGGATGTCCAGTTTAGAGAGGTTCCACTGTATATAAAATCTGGTAAACAGACACGAGCATGATGAGAGTGAAACCCCCTGTATTGCAGATTGGGAGGAACACAGTACCATTGTCCCCAGGCAGGAAGAAGCAGAGACCTTGTAAGTCACTCGTCTTATATTTCATCAAATTACAAGTTTGGCCAAATTCATTTTGCATAGACTCACAGGTGGAAGACTCAGACCTAGGACCCAATACTTGGCTCATTTGGAAAACGTTACCCCACCCATTTCCATACACTATATCTTACAGCCTTTTCCAAAAGGCTGTAAGGTATAGTGTATGGAAATGGGTGGGTGGGGTAACGTTTTCCAAATGAGTCAAGCATTGGGTCCTAGGTACATCCACCTGTGCATAGACTGAGTCTAAAGAATGCAATTATATAATTTCTTTACGTTTCTATCCACATGTATATATAACCGTGCTGTTTTCAGACATGCAACTCCATTTAATCAGTATGTCGGTCATTGTCTTTACTTTACATAGACAGAAATGTTTGGACCACAGTCTCTGGATATTATAATAGACCGAATGGCCAACTGGGTTCATTCATTGAAAGCACCTCTAAACAAGTACTCAAAATCAAACAGTTTGATTGGACAAAACTCAGAGCTCGGTGTCATCTAATCATACTTCTTTATTCCGAGCATGAGAATTTGAGCTCGGAAAGATTTACATGAATCGGCGCCGACTACACAGAGGTAGAAGCGAGTCTGGATACTACAAATTTGGTCAATCAATCAGAGTTTTACATACTAAGAACTGTAACTAAAACATTCAAACTTGATTTCAAGACTTGGAATATTTGGACATGTCTAGCCTCTCAAACTCAGTTTTTTAATGGCTACAACTAATCTGCATTTGAGCCATAAAATATGATTGCAACTTAGACAGATTTTGTGTGTGTTTCAGCATCTGCCACTAAGAAAAAGACAAGCAGGCCAGGTTAGTATTTACCATTTTTGTCGCGCCTGCTTTAGCAGAGGCGCGACTATAGTCGGCGCTTTTTCCGTCGTCCGCGTTGTCGTCCGTGTCGTCGTCCGGTTTTTTTGTAAGGCAAATGCGTTAAAGTTATTGTTTTTTCACAACACGGTCAAATGCCTCGGCAGGCGCGATACCGCTTCCGTGTCGGAATTCTTGTTTGTCACGCTATGAGCTATGTTGATACTAGAGACTGGAGCCGCTCACTGTCATGATGTTACTATAATATCCAGACACCCAGAAACTGTTGACGTGTTTAACCCTTTCAACACTACAGACCTCTATAGCGATGCATGCAAACAGTGTAGATCCAGATGATAGGGCTCGTGACGTGCCATCTCATCAGAATCTACACTTTTTGCAAGTGATTTTAATATTTATTTTAGAAAACAACACCCCTTTTATAAATGGGCTAGTCTGAAAATCACTGTGTCGATAGTGTTGGCCTGAAAATTAACATGTCACAGTCCATTCCAGTTATTTAGGGTTGAAAGGGTTAATCTTGATGTGTACTGCTGATAATGATATTAAATGACAATGTCTGTTCACAACTGCGAAGGCATTTAATATTTTGTATTCTTTTTGCTATGAAAATTTTGTCATCTTTCGACATCATTTACAGAAAATATGACATTTTCTGTAAAAATAATTAATGAAAAATCGCACATGTTCTTAGGTACAAAATCGCATGACGTGTCTCATATTATGACAACTACTCTGTACCATACACATGTCCATCTGTAGGTACCCCTGGTAAGAAGAAGAGGGTCCAGAGTGCCCCGATAGCACACAGTGGTCGTGAGCTGTGGATGAATGCAGTGAAAAACAGACAGACAGGTCAGTCCGTAAACAGGCAGAAATTTTCATATTTAATCTCATAGTAACCCCATTTTCAATAGAAACCTTCCTCTTGTATTTTCAATATAATTATTATTTTAAATGGCAAAATTTACACGTTTTTTGTCCGCATAGCACACAAATAAGAGTGCATAGCAGTGTGGACATTCATTTGAGTATACATGTATATTGGGTAACTTGAGGTGGATCAACAAGTATTGACCCTAGTTGGGAATGTAACATAGACAAATAATACCATAGTGGAACCTCTCTAAACCGGACACCAATAAAACACCTTGGTCATTTATCTCGGGTGATAATGTCTGTTCGTGATCGCATAGCACACAACTATGGCTCAGACTAACCAAATGCCTGATTTACAGTGAAACCTCTCTAAGCCGGGCACCCTGGGGACATCCCAGAGTGTCCGGCTTAGAGAGGTTTCACTGCAAGTGATAGTCTGGAAGTGCCTGTTACTGACCAGCCTGGTTAAAATTATATAATTCTGTTAACAAAAGTCTTAGTGTTCCTTTCGTCATATTTTGTTAGTGAATATAAATATTTGCTAAACAGTGTGTTATATTGACAGACTTGTTAAAGAAAGTGAAAAAGAAAGGTAACTAAAGTTGTTCAACATATACTTTCACATACATTTTATGATTATGCATGCAGTCCAACTATGTTATTAAAATACATCTGGGCCCGGTTGCTCAAAGCTTCAGTTAGCTTAACGGACTGTTAAATCCTTAACTGAATGGTTAAAATCTCTGTTAAAGTTAAATCCTTAACTGAATGGTTAAAATCTCTGTTAAACAGAGATTTTAACCATTCAGTTAAGGATTTAACAGTCCGTTAAGCTAACTGAAGCTTAGAGCAACCAGGCCCTGGTAACTTGACAAAGACTAGGCTGGTTTAAAAATAAATTGTTCTGTTAGTAGAAGTCTACATGGTACACATGTACATGCCCACTCAGTAGGCACAAACTGTTCTTTATAGGAATTACATATATGTATAATTGTGTCACTATTCCACCAGTTCTAAACATTACGAGTGCCCGCTATGCAGATAAAATCATTTAACAATATTTGTTTTACTGATAGTGACTCGCGGTGGTATCGGGCTATTTTCATATGCAAATGAGTCATGATATTTTTTTATATTTTATAGCCCCTTATATCAGTGTGAAAATTGACGCCTGATATAAAATGTATAATAATGTCAATCAATACGTGGGGTAATGGTGAATAGATGTTTGTTTTCATTGACAGCGATGTTAAAAGTACATGCCCACGCAGTAGGTTATACTATAGCGATACAGATACTTTTTTATATTCTGTACGTATGACATTTCCTGGCAAAATAAACATTCATTCACCATTACCCCACGTATTGATTGGCATTATTATACATTTTATTTAAGACGAAAATTTTCACAGTGATATCAGAGGCGATAACCGTGTTTCCTGAAAATGTTAACGGACATTACTATTTATTCTCTGTATTTAGTTTTTGATGTGCAATGATCATACTTTATAATCTGTCGAAAATATTATTTTTTCAGGTGACGTATTTCATTAGTATAAATAAGTGAAAAATATCATGCCTCATTTGCATATGAAAATAGCCTGATACCAACGCGCGTCACTATCAGTAAAATAACTATTACTAAATGATTATATCTGTTTTCCAGGCACTTGTAATTTTGAGAACTGGTGGAATAGTGACACAATTATACACTTATTTAATTCCTATAAGGAAGATTTTGTGCTTACTGAGTGGGCGTGTACCTTTAAAGAAAGTGAAAAAGAAAGGCGACTAAAGTTTGTTATAATTTCAGTTGCATTTTATTATTGCATGCAATCTATTGCTATTTTGTCAAACATGGCATTTGTTTCATTTTGGCCAACATAGCCCTTACAGCCCACCAAGGATCTAAATTAGAAACATCAGCAATACTTGAATGATTAATTCATTCATGATTGTCCAATTAAGCTACACTGATCGCACAAGTATATAGTTTCTTGCTGTTGGTGTGTCCAAGGTGCTGTATGCTAAGGGGGTATATTCCCGTATGTTACCGTGTTTTGTTTGTTTATAGTTAGTAAATTACACTGTTCATTTCTATTTATGTTGCAGTTGTTATTTTAACCCTTATAATGCTGAATTAAATTTTTTCTTCTGAATGTCTTGTTTTTCTCGATGATTATATGCTTTGACAGCGAATGAGAATAAACTGCAAAAATAAAAAAAACAAAAAAACGGCAAACAACAATTATTTGTTGTTCCTGCCTTTGAAGGGTTAATACATATAAAGTTTGATTTGTGTTTGTGACACCATGCTTAGAAGTTTGGTTGTAAAGTATCAGTTCACAGGAGTTTTCTTCTCCACATATTTTCACTCCACCTGTCTTCTCTGAATGTCACAGCTCTGCTGAGGGCCTGTTACACCATTCCACCTCACATATGAGACACGCCATGTGATTATTTACCTTCGGACATCTGTGGGTGGCAGGTGGGAGCACGCGATGGGTAATTTAACGATCGGGATTCATCCTTACCGGAATCCCGACTGGAGACCTGGTTTGGCCCTCACATACGTCTTTGGCATTTTGTATGTGACAGTTGAATCTGGTTATACCCCTTATGTGAGTATTACGATATTCGTAATCCTATTTTAGGGGAAGGGGCCAAGTGACTTGGTGTGGTATGGACCTGACACCCGGTCAGGTTATTCTAATTTCAGGGCTGAATATATTTGTTTTCGATGTAAATATTCCGTTCTGATTTTGGGATTTTCCCCCCAATGCAGCAGGTTAAAATGGGATCGAACCGGTTTGCCCGGCCTTATATGACCTTAGCTGTTGATAGGCCGTTAAACACTAATAAACAAACAAACAAACCTTCGGACATCTGCATAATTTCATTAAATACCATACAAATTTTACAATATTTTCAGCCAGGTTTTTTGAAAAAAAATCCAGGCTATTGGATTGGCGAAAGCCGGGCGGGCGCGGGCGGGCGGTGGCGGCGGGCGGGCGGGCGGCGGGCGGGCGGCGTCCACAATCAATGTTAAGTTTTCGTGTTTGAGTCCATTTCTTTGTTACTGTACCACCTAGGACCACCAAACTTTCATTTCACAGCTTCATAATCAAGAGGTGCCCACCACATATCACTATCCAACATGTTACTTTTTTTTTAGCTTCACCCATTTTTTCCGCGTAGTCGACTTAGCCATTTTCAATGTTAAGTTTTCGCGTTTACAATGTTAAGTTTTCGTGTTTAAGTCCATTTCTTTGGTACTGTACCACCTAGGACCACCAAACTTTCACAGCTTCATAACCAAGGGGTGCCTACCACATACAACTATCCAACATGTGACCATTTTTTTACCTTCACCTATTATTTCTACGTAATTGACTTAGCCATTTTCAACGTTAACTTTTTAACGTACGTCTAGTTAAAGTTTTTTGGTTTTAAAACTTTTTTGTTATACTATATCTCTGCAACTGCTTCGCCTATTACCTTGAAACTTCACATGGGTGTTTATCATCATCCATATTTTCATTCTAACCCCCAACCGTGCGGCCCCTTGCCCAATGTCAAGGTCAAATTACTTTGAATTTTTTTTGTTAACGTTTTTTCGTGTACTATATCTCTGCAACTGCTTCACCCAATACCTTGATACTTCACATGGGTGTTTATCATCATTGTCGCACCTGCTTGCGGAAAGCGCGATCCTGTGCCCAATGTCAAGGTCAAATTACTTTGAATTTTTTTGTTAAAGTTTTTTCGTGTACTATATCTCTGCAACTGCTTCACCCAATACCTTGATACTTCACATGGGTGTTTATCATCATTGTTGCACCTGCTTGCGGAAAGCGCGATCCTGTGCCCAATGTCAAGGTCAAATTACTTTTTGAATTTTTTTGTTAAAGTTTTTTCGTGTACTATATCTCTTCAACTGCTTCACCCAATACCTTGATACTTCACATGGGTGTTTATCATCATTGTCGCACCTGCTTGCGAAAGCGCGATCCTGTGCCCAATGTCAAGGTCAAATTACTTTGAATTTTTTTGTTAAAGTTGTTTTGTGTACTATATCTCTGCAACTGCTTCACCCAAATACCTTGATACTTCACATGGGTGTTTATCATCATTGTCGCACCTGCTTGCGGAAAGCGCGATCCTGTGCCCAATGTCAAGGTCAAATTACTTTGAATTTTTTTGTTAAAGTTTTTTCGTGTACTATATCTCTGCAACTGCTTCACCCAATACCTTGATACTTCACATGGGTGTTTATCATCATTGTTGCACCTGCTTGCGGAAACGCGCGATCCTGTGCCCAATGTCAAGGTCAAATTACTTTGACTTTTTTTGTTAAAGTTTTTTCGTGTACTATATCTCTGCAACTGCTTCACACCAATACCTTGATACTTCACATTGGGTGTTTATCATCATTGTCGCACCTGCTTGCGGAAAGCGCGATATCGTCGGCATTTTGGCATACGTCCGTCTGTTCGTCCGTGTGTCCGGTTAAAGTTTTTTGGTTAAAGTTTTTCCATCTACTATATCTATTTTTTTAGTGTCCATGCCTCGCCCCAAGGCGCGACATGCAGGCCACGGCCATCTAGTCTACAAAAAGTGGGTATAATTATGTTATCCAAGTGTCTATGCTTGGAAAAAACCTGGCCTTCGTGGCTTTGCCTCGTTTCTTGTTTTTAACTTCAACCATTTTTTCCGCGCAATCGACTTAGCCATTTTCAATGTTAAGTTTTCGCGTTTTCAATGTTAAGTTTTCGTGTTTAAGTCCATTTCTTTGGTACTGTACCACCTAGGACCACCAAACTTTCACAGCTTCATAACCAAGGGGTGCCTACCACATAAAACTATCCAACATGTGACCATTTTTTTACCTTCACCTATTATTTCTACGTAATTGACTTCGCCATTTTCAACGTTAACTTTTTAACGTACGTATGGTTAAATTTTTTGGTTAAAACATTTTTGTTATACAGTCGAACTTCGATGGGTCGAACCCTGGTAAACTCGTCAGCCATGCTTGCCTCGAACTAGCCTTTAGGTCCCGGCAGAATTCCTATATAAATACGTTAAAACTACCCGGCACAGGTCGAACTTGTGAAAGTCGAACAACCCTCAATGCCTCTTTGTTAACTTTTTAACGTACGTCTGGTTAAAGTTTTTTGGTTAAAACTTTTTCGTTATACTATATCTCTGCAACTGCTTCGCCCATTACCTTGAAACTTCACATGGGTGTTTATCATCATCCATATTTTCATTCTAACCCCCAACCGTGCGGCCCCTGTGCCCAATGTCAAGGTCAAATTACTTTGAATTTTTTTGTTAAAGTTTTTTAGCCAGGTTTTTTGAAAAAAAATCCAGGCTATTGGATTGGCGAAAGCCGGGCGGGCGGGCGGGCGGGCCGGCGGGCGGGCGGGCAGGCGGGTGGCCGGCGGGCGGCGTCCACAATCAATGTTAAGTTTTCGTGTTTCAGTCCATTTCTTTGTTACTGTACCACCTAGGACCACCAAACTTTCACAGCTTCATAATCAAGGGTTGCCCACCACATATCACTTTCCAATATGTTACTTTTTTTTTAACTTCCCCCATTTTTTCCGCGCAGTCGACTTAGCCATTTTCAATGTTAAGTTTTCGCGTTTTCAATGTTAAGTTTTCGTGTTTAAGTCCATTTCTTTGTTACTGTATCACCTAGGACCACCAAACTTTCACAGCTTCATAATCAAGGGGTGCCCACCACATATCACTATCCAACATGTTACTTTTTTTTTAACTTCACCCATTTTTTCCGCGCAATCGACTTAGCTTTTAACTTCACCCATTTTTTCCGCGCAGTCAACTTAGCCATTTTCAATGTTAAGTTTTCGCGTTTTCAATGTTAAGTTTTCGTGTTTAAGTCCATTTCTTTGTTACTGTACCACCTAGGACCACCAAACTTTCACAGCTTCATAATCAAGGGGTGCCCACCACATATCACTATCCAACATGTTACTTTTTAGCCAGATTTTTTGAAAAAAAATCCAAAAAAATGGGCTATTGGATTGGCGAAAGCCGGTGGGCGGGTGCGGGCGGGCGGCGGCGGGCGGCGTCCACAATCATTATTAAGTTTTCGTGTTTGAGTCCATTTCTTTGTTACTGTACCACCTAGGACCACCAAACTTTCACAGCTTCATAATCAAGGGGTGCCCACCACATATCACTATCCAACATGTTACTTTTTTAGCCAGGTTTTTTGAAAAAAAATCCAGGCTATTGGATTGGCGAAAGCCGGGCGGGCGGGCGGCGGGCGGGTGGCGGGCGGCGACACAATCAATGTTAAGTTTTCGTGTTTGAGTCCATTTCTTTGTTACTGTACCACCTAGGACCACCAAACTTTCACAGCTTCATAATCAAGGGCTGCCCACCACATATCACTATCCAACATGTTACTTTTTTTTTAACTTCACCCTTTTTTTCCGCGCAATCGACTTAGCCATTTTCAATGTTAAGTTTTCGCATTTTCGATGTTAAGTTTTCGTGTTTAAGTCCATTTCTTTGGTACTGTACCACCTAGGACCACCAAACTTTCACAGCTTCATAACCAAGGGGTGCCTACCACATACAACTATCCAACATGTGACCATTTTTTTACCTTCACCTATTATTTCTACGTAATTGACTTCGCCATTTTCAACGTTAACTTTTTAGCGTACGTATGGTTAAATTTTTTGGTTAAAACTTTTTTGTTATACAGTCGAACTTCGATGGGTCGAACCCTGGTAAACTCGTCAGCCATGCTTGCCTCGAACTAGCCTTTAGGTCCCGGCAGAATTCCTATATAAATACGTTAAAACTACCCGGCATAGGTCGAACTTGTGAAAGTCGAACAAATCTCAATGCCTCGAATCGCTGTCACGCCCGGTCGTGTATCAATCCACTATAAACACCACAAAAACTCGAACATGTCAGACGATTGTCTCCAGACTAGTTGATTGACTTTCACACCTATTGTTAACCGGTTGTCAAACAAATCTCAAGTGGTCATTTGAGCGTATACAATAATGGCAGTCGTGACCAGCATACGTGGTAATTATGCATTGACGATAAGGTATTTAGACGTGTTGTGATCGAGCAGGTGAAGCGGAAGACTACGAAGCAAGGCGAGATAACAGACTTCTTCAATACCGGACGTGTATAACTTTCATGTATAACTTGTACTGGGTTCCATGTGATAGTAAATTATGATATGCAGTGAATGTGGTTCCGGGTCCGAAGTAGTGATGCGACTGGGCATGCATCTATTTGATTTATCAGTGTATGACGAGCGATGTAATTTTATACCTACAAGCATGCGCATCATTTTATGGCAAATACATATTTGTCATGAAATTACGCAAATGCCAATAGGTACAAACTCAGAGATGCTTTCACATGATCGTATCGGACGGGACAATCAAGTCCGCCAATTGTATTTCGTAATCATTTTCTGTTGTCATATGTTCTATTGCTGTATAATGGCTATGTAAATAAAAACACACATGAGTTTGCCGGTTCTTTATTTTATTAAAGCCTGTTTCTGTTAATAAACGACTGTGACAATCGACCGTAAATGCAAATGTAAGCGCATTTATATGAAACAACGTGTCGTAATGACGACTTGTTTCACTTAGTACACTGACCAACTCGTAGATCTGAAATGGTTACAGTAGAAAATCCCGATGGGTCGAACAACGGATGGGTCGAACTAAAACTTAACCCCGCAGGCAGTTCGACCCATCGAAGTTTGACTGTACTATATCTCTGCAATTGCTTCGCCCATTACCTTGAAACTTCACATGGGTGTTTATCACTCTAACCCACAACCGTGCGGCCCCTGTGCTCAATGTCAAGGTCAAATTACTTTGAATTTATTTGTTAAAGTTTTTTTGTGTACTATATCTCTGCAACTGCTTCACCCATTACCTTGATACTTCACATGGGTGTTTATCATCATTGTCACACCCGCTTGCGGAAAGCGTGATATCGTCACCATTTTGGCATACGTCCGTCCGTCCGTACGTCCGTGTGTCCGGTTAAAGTTTTTTCGTTAAAGTTTTTCCATCTACTATATCTATTTTTTTAGTGTCCATGCCTCGCCCCAAGGCGTGACATGCAGGCCACAGCCATCTAGTCTACAAAAAGTGGGTATAATTATGTTATCCAAGTATCCATGCTTGGAAAAAACCTGGCCTTCGTGGCTTTGCCTCGTTTCTTGTTCATAAATAAAGTCAAAAGTTGACAAAATTTTCAGAGTAATTCCGCATGTACTCTGAAAATGTTGTCAACTTTTGATGCCATTTACAGAAAATATTGTAACGCAGATGTCCACAGGTACAAAATCACTTGGCGTGTCTCATATATGCTTGATAATATTCTTCGAGACTGTTGCGACTTTTGGCAGCATATCATTTTCATGAGCAACAAAAACTGATTATTTGATTTTGGTGCCGTTTCACTAAACTTTGTACGACTAAAATGTTTGTAAGTGTAAAATTATGATAGTTTGTAAATTTCACATTAACAATGTTTCTTGTAAACAATTATTGGATTTACATTTATTGAGCATAGAATGTTCAATAAATGTAAATCCATGAATTGAAATTTCCAGACGATCCTAAATTTAAAATCACGAACATTTTAGTCGTACAAAGTTTAGTGAAAGGGGCCCCAGGACTGTAACAGTAGATCAAAAGCTAGACTGACCACAGACACCATAAACCCCATTTCTACAGTCACAGTCACCTATGTCTACGTCTACTTCTATCATATTTCCCATTGAATCAATCAGTATTATACATTTTAAATGTTTAAATGCATTCTGTCATAACTTCTATATTCCTTGAAGGATTACTTAAATATTTCAACACATACATCCATGCTGCCCTTAATATGACCTTGACCTTTTGACCACAACTTTGAACTTTTTCACATATGAATAAGTTGGAGTTTCTCAATTCTGTCATAACTTCCATATCCCTTGTTGTATTACTTTAATATTTCAATACATCATACTTGTGCATAAATGTCACACAATCAAGCTGCTTTTATGACCTTCACCATTTGACCATCACAACTATGCTTGTGAATACTTATCACTTTTTGTTAATCAACTTTGCCACATTTTCTCCAATCTGCCACCGGGGGCATTTGTGTGCCGACAGGCCACATTTTCTTGTTTCTGGAATGTAAACAAAAGCATTTGATCAATATTCCAGTTGCAATGTTTGTTTTCTAGTTGGATTATCAAGCAACCGACGGCCACAGAGTCCACGCCACAAAACTGCCAGCGAGTTTTGGATTGATACGCTTCGTAAAACAGGGCACGGTTAGTACAGTCGAACATTTGTTGCCACTGTGGTACATAAACACTATGGAGCAGTTGAAAAATCCAACGTTTCATGAAATACATGTGTTTCGAGTTTTAGAGTTGTCAGGAGTATATGGCGCCAGACTCTAAATGTATTGCTCTTTCCACTAAAGAAATGTCTGAACTATGCAATTGTCCAGTTTCAACTTCGTTTCTTTAAAAACAAACATATGTAAAACAGATGCAGATTTTGCAGGAAGTTCAAAGTCGGAATTTATAAACGTTCATGGACGGAGCAACATTCGGTGGTTATTTCTGTGTTTGGTTGCATAGTGACTCCAACTCACATGTGTGTACTCTGACACGGTGGTGAAATATCATTGTAGGTCTATGACACATGTATATTCAAATTATGTGCAAATTATTAATCCATGATGGACGGAATCAAGTGTTGAATGACATTCTAATATAGAAAACAACAGGTAATCAAACATGTGCTAAATACAGAAAATTTACAGGTGCCACTCCATTAAAATTATTTTGATATTTGATATAATAAAACTACATTCAGTGAAACAGGTCATACTGCAATAAAACTCAACAACCAAATGGCACATGTGCGATTAAAAAGTGTACCCGGTTAGGATTGGGGACATAACTTTGAAAACGAATGGAATAATGTTATTAATCATTTATGGTAATTTTACGTAACGTTAGACGAAGTCAAAATGTTCCGCCTGCATATACAGGTAATAGACTACTGGACAAAATTATAAGATTTACTTCATGGAACCGATATGTTATAGTCTGCTGAAGTTAACCAGTTTTCTAAAGACATATTTCACAACTGATTTGACCAAATGGTTCTTTAGATACACACAGTCCTAGAGCTTTATGACTGCACTTCGTATGATGAGGGATAGATTGCTTTTATCATTCCGTTAATGATACATAATATTCGGTCACTAAAATCTGTGCATCCGCAAGTCTTATTGACATAAATATTTTGCTTGTTTAATATCATTCATCATTCATAGTAAATTCCATTCCCCAGCCATTTGGCCCTCATATCTACTGTCTGGTCCATGTTTTGCTGCTGACATTACTTTTAGCTATTACACACATTAAATCTAAAACATATTTAAATGTAAGTACTTTTTCATCAATAACAAAAAAGTCTCCCGACCCAAATTTATTTATTTGAAAAAAAAAAAATATTTTCCTATGTATTTAGTAGCCAAAAGTTTGTTTGTCGGCAGAAAAACGTAGAACAAACAGTAAGGTTATTATTATCTGGATATGTGTCGTTGCTTATAAGGCCTTCTATGCATTTACTTCATTCCCAAGTTCAAATTCAAGAAGTTTGATTGGTTGATGCTGAGCTGTGAAAATTTGGAGTACAAATTTAGACAACATACTCAGAAAGTTATATAAGAACAGGACCTGCTCTTACAATTAATTTTATTGTCTCACCCACGTTAATAGTGGAAAGTGAGATATAGTGGTCACAATTCCGGAGTTGTCGTCGTAAGCATCAATAATTATGTCAAATTTTGAATATCTACTGATCCGTTGGTCGCATCGTTACCAATCTTCATCACCAGCTTCCTCATATTGCTGTTTATCCACCCAGTGTGATTCGGTTGACCTTGACCTTGGTGTTTCCTCACATTTCCACGTCTCGGTACAGAAAATACCGGGGTGAAGACATTGTAGACGAAGTGCTCAGAAAGATTTATAAGCACAGGCCCTATTTGTGACCCATATTTCTATACCATTGAGCATCTACCTGAGCAACTCCCCTACATTTGCAGGCATCAGCACAGAGAGTACCGGGATGAACACATTCTCTGGGAAGCGGCCACGAGACAAGGACATGCCGTACCTAAGTACCCCGTCGTACCTGCGCCAGATGGCGGGCACGGAGAAACAGGGCAAGATGGCCGACCCCAGCATCCGGGCCTCCCCGGGCACACCTGCCTACAAGTCACAGGAGGAGTACTACGAACAGATTCTCGAATATAAAAAGGTGATTCGGTTGTAAACAGATTTTTTTATAGTGTAATAATCATACATAGTTGGACATAATTTATACTGGGAAACACACATATATATGGTTTCCAACAACAAAGAGTGTCCCAAGGTTTATGGTTAGTATCGTTGTACAGGTCTATCACAATAACAATGTATTTGGATACAATTGCTTTCCTAGGGGTTTCCCTAAAACAAATGGTGTCCAAATATTTAGGGTTATTATGGTAGCCTAAATAATATGAGCCTTAGGACATATGTGACCTTTGTAGACC
The DNA here is from genome assembly GCA_029237695.1 of Conchocele bisecta. Classification (NCBI taxonomy): domain Eukaryota; kingdom Metazoa; phylum Mollusca; class Bivalvia; order Lucinida; family Thyasiridae; genus Conchocele; species Conchocele bisecta. The sequence goes on along the minus strand of CM055267.1, from coordinate 80,615,579 downwards.
CAGTGCATACGACATATGTCGAGGGGTATATAGTTTTTGTCCGTCCGTCTGTCCACGTTAAAGTTTTTGGGTACCCATTATCTTGGTTGGATTAACTTCAAACTTCATAAACTTCCTTATCATCATCCATATTTTCATTCAATACCACACCCATGCGGCCTTCATGTCCAAGGTCAAATGTCCCTAAGATTTGTGTTAAAAGTTTTAGGGTACCCATTATCTCTGCAACGGTAACTCGGATTATATACTTCCTTATCATCATCCATATTTTCATTCCATATCACACCCATGCAACCTTCATGTCCAAGGTCATGATCAAATTAATAAAGTTTTTATTTGTCGGTCCAGCTCCTGCTCACTTGCTCTAATTATGCTTGTGTTGTCAATAGACTGATCGATGACTGTTATTCATTTACAGAAACAATGCTAGTTTGACAGAATGATGACCAGCAAAGACCCTGATAAGACGTCACATAAATTCTATTCTATTTCTCTATGTACATGTTACAATATTTGTGAAAACTATTTTTCCATACATGGCAGTGAAATTTTCTGAACACTTCAGTTTATTTTGCAGCTGGATATTTTCACAAACTTACCAAATAATGATAGTCTGTTTCCTGTGAATGTTTGCAGCAAGTATCCAACATGAACCAAGAGAGTTCCACACTGAAGTCGAAGGTACGGAGATTGGAAGAAGATAATCTGAAAAAGGAGAAGGAGATTGATTGTCTTCTTCATCCACACAAGGTAGATTACTCTCTTCATTATGTTATAATATTTTCTGTTCTTGTATGCTTAATTCTCATGTAAGAAATCAAAACAGCATGTAGTATGTATTCACGCTGCATGGGCGAGCAGGGAGCAGGCACAGCTTGCCATTGTGATAACACAAGTTTTACTCGTGATATCTTCATCAAATTTGGAATAAATTGCTTATCATGAACAGCCCTATTGATTTTCAAAAACTTCTGAGGAATTATCTTTCCTTGGTTTCCATTTTTTTTTCACACTGCTTATCATTATCCTCACGGTAACCGAAATTCTACTTTATGAACTTCAACCAAATTTGGTACACATGTTTATAATGATAAGAGGAACAATCCTATTGGTGATGAGTTATCTCTCCTTGTTTACTGACTGCCTCTACAGGTGTGTATATGGTGACCGTCGGTAGTACATATTAGCCAAATTATTTTATCTATGTAGGCCTAGATCAGGGTGTGATAAATGGCAAATATCAACCTGCACACCCTGATCTAGCCCTACATGGTTTACACTTTATTCTGAAACCCTATTGAAGTGATACTGCCTATGTAACAGAGTGAGGAACTGCGGCGGACGTTGGCGGACAAGCGACCGGACTCCAGTTCTGTCATCCACAGTCTCAAACAGAAGATACTCAAACTGGAAACTCAGCTCCGTGACAAGGAGACGGCATATGTGTGAGTATGCAGGCATTGCATCAGATGCGGGTGTAATGATTATCATATATCCTGTGAATATATACATGTAGTTTTCTGAGTATGGGCTCCAATGTCATGCTCATAATCAAGTAGATTGGTTGAGTCTGATTTTGTTTGGGCTGAAAAGCCATATGTAAACATTTCAACTACACCGTCGATATTTGTAAATGTGTTTATTACAAAATACTTGAATATCGTGTTTGCAAGTAAGCAGCTTGATTGGCTGAGCCTGAGCTGTGCTACAGCTCCGGCACAGCCAATCAAACTGCTTGGTTGCAAGTTTATATTGCCAATAGATGTTCAGAAACTTTGCCAGATTTTATGCGGAAATATTATACTAGTACGCTATGTTTGCATGGTATATTGGGGCCCGTTTCACTACGCTTCGTAAGACAAAAATGTTCGTACAAAGATTTCTATAAATTCACTTCACACATTAATGTTGTTAACTACTGATACCAATAATGATGTCAATAATCTGAGCAACTCCACCAAAGATTTCCCCCAAATCAGCTATTAATGCCAACTTTGTTGTACATTTTAGTTTTGCACTTACAAACTTCTTAATCGTACAAAGTTTAGTGAAACGGGTACTTGAACTACAGTGACAAACGGTGAAGTCCTTGATTGGTAGTTACCTTCATTGCAAATTATCTTTTATCGCAAATTGTCATGCTGAAACATCTTTTTAACATTGGTACTTGTAAATATAAATACATGTACAGTGGAACTTCTGTAAACCAGACAACATTTGAGATCATAATTTTTATGGGTTTCTTGGTCATTTACCTCCGGTGATAATGCCTGTTCGTGATCGCATAGCACATACGTATGGCTCGGAATAATCAACTGCCTGAATTACAGTGAAATCTCGCTAAACCGGACACCCTGGGGACCTCCCAGGGTGTCCGGTTTAGCAAGGTTTCACTGTATAATATTGGTTCCTGATCATTGACATAAAACCGTACTGACGGAGCCAATGACATAAACCATTGTTGTATTCCTGGCGCCTGATGAGAGAGACATGAAACCGTGATGAATGACAAGTTTCCTTATACATGTAGTATGATGTGTTGAACCATAAACATGTGGATTCGTGGTTTATAAAGTATCGTTCAACATGTTGACTGAGCCAATGACACGTCCCATGTTGTATTCGACAGAAAGCTACAGGGCGACCTGAAAACAACGAAGGTAGACGAGATGAGACAACAGATGGAGGTGTGTTACCAGGAGATTGTCCGCCTACAGCACTCCAAGGAGACTGGCATCGACAAGTCAGCCAGGTAATTGTATGGATTTGACACCGGACATTGCCTGCGTCCGCTGCACCACTGCTTGTGGAGCATAACTCGAATACCCTTTGCTATATTTTCATGAACCTTCAGCATACATAGACCATGACCCAAAGGTGTGTCGTGCGCAAGAATAATAACTCACTAATTTTTTAGTTAACTCCTTTTGTTTCTTCACACACTGATTTCTTGTCGGAGCATAACTCAAATATACCGTGAAACATTTTCATGAAACTGAATACATGCATAGACCATGACCCAAAGGTGTGTCACATGCAGGAATTATAACTTGCCTCACTAATTTTCAAGTTTTCCTTTGTTTTTTCATCCATTGATTTCTTGTCTGGAGCATAATTTGAATACCCTTTGGAATATTTTCATGAAACTTCACATGCATTGACCACCACTACCCAAGGGTACTCGCACTAATGACAACTTTTTCCTTACTAATTGGTAGAGGCTGAGCTGTCCTTATGTTACTAGTACACCACCATTCAAGCTGACCTTTTTGCAGGTGCCCAGTTTATATTGCTTGTTCAAGGCCAATTGCTCCAGCAATAGTCATATTTCATAAAACAGCTGTTTGCCTGCTGAGGCATTATACTGAGGCAACAAACAACAATACTTTTGTAATGAGCATTTATGCTTGTATGTTGCAATTGTAAAATTGTAAATGCGGAGTCATTAAACACTAGGAAACCGTAATAACCGTAAATATAAGGACACCATTTATTTGGGGAAACGCATAGAAATATATGGTTTCCTCTCAACAGTGACCATGCCAACCCTATTTGATATTAAATAGGGGTTGCCCAAAACAAATTGCGTCCGAATATTTAGGGTTTTTACAGTATCTATTGTGCAGTTAAACCAAAACATATTGGTGTTAGCTACGTGTCTTTGTTATAACCTCATGCCCAGTATACACATTCAAGAGTTTGAACCTGGAATTAAAATATATTCATGATTTCAGAACATCAGGGAGAGATGGTACAGTGAAGGTTAAGGCCTTAAATGAGACAATTATTCGGCTGAACAAATCCAACGAACAGCTTCTGTCAGAGAACCGAAGCCTTAAGGAAGACTTACGGAACAATCTCGATGATAATAAAATATCTGACAGTAAGTTGTGTTGTCATATATCAAATATGTGGCTGTGACTGGAGTAATGGGATTATGGTCCGTCTAGCTCTTGATCTGCTAGCACATTCCTGCAGCCTTGTATGGATCTATACTGTTACCTAAAATCATAATGGAGGTGCTACTGACAGAATTGCAAACAGTGTAGATCCTGATCAGACTGCATGGATGCTCAGGCTGGTCTGGGTCTACACTGGTCGCTAATGCCATACTCCACATTTCTCGAATCACAGCCACATATCATGAATCTTTACCGTCATGGAAAACCAACACTTATCGACAAAGCTCACTTGCATACCTGGGCCCAGTTGCTCAAAGCTTCTGTTAGCTTAACAGACTGTTAAATCCTTAGCATTGCTAAGGATTTAACAGTCTGTTAAGCTAACATAGGTTTTGAGCAAAACTGTAAATACAGACAGGGCCCGGTTGCTCAAAGCTTCTGTTAGCTTAACAGACTGTTAAATCCTTAGCATTGCTATGGATTTAACAGTCTGTTAAGCTAAGAGGTTTTGAGCAACCGGGCCCTGTCTGTATTTGATATTTTTGCTATACAATCATTAGTTTGATTGAATATGTAAAACTTAAGTTCAAGTTTGTGTAGTTTATGATCTTAGACAATTGTGCAATTCAAGAATGAGTAGGCGAAACAGATCTTAAGACACTGCTTTCAATATGGACCCAAATCATCTTGCACATGCACAAGTCGCATCAAGACGACATGTGCTTGTTAATGGCTACAAATATGATTCCATTGGTGAATAGCTAACGATGTGCTACCTGGTCAGGCTGTTAAATGTGTAGTCGGATCTAGTGTGTTCGGTCGCAGAGACAGGCCAAAGAACATGTGTGATATCTCAGGAAAAATATTTACAGAATCTTTTATATTTTCTGTAAATGACATCGAAAGTTGATGAAATATACATAGCACTATAGAATTATATTCTGCATTTGCTATTTCGACATCATTTACAGAATATATCACAGTTTCTGTAAATATTTTTCATGAAAAATTGTGCATGTTCTGAAGAACAAAATCACATGGCGTTTCGGTTCGCAGTCTAATATTTGTAATTAAATTCAAACATTTTGATTGGCCAACCCTGGGTACAGTGACATCCAATGAAGCATGTTGATTTTGAGTGTGAGAACCGAGTACATGCATGGATACATGTGGCTGTGACAGGAGAAATGGGGGCTTATCGGATTTGTGACCTGTGTAGCTTGTGATCAAATTGCACACTCCTGTAGCTTGGAAAAGTCGCGGGAATACTGGACGAGGCCTTCCAGCCTTCGTCCAGTATTCCCGTGACTTTTCCAAGTGATAACAATATATTCCTTGGTAGAAGCTTGACCGGCCTTTCAATGATGGAATAGCGAACAGTGCAGATCCTGGTCAGACTGCGAATGCACAGGCTGATCTGGATCTACACTGGTCGCAAAACCCATAAGCTCCATTTCTCCATTCACAGCCACACATTTGATTTTGTACCTAAGAAGATGTGCAATTTTTTTCAGGAAAATAAACTGATATTTGAACACAATTTTCAGAGCATTCTATTCCGCAGTTGCTCTGAATATTTTGTCGTCCTTCGAAATCATTTATGGAAACTGTCATAAATTTTGTAAATATTTGTCATCAGATAACTAACGCACATCTTCGATACAAAATCGTATTGCTTGTCACAAATGTCATTCTCAAATCAGTATGATTTGATCAAACTCAAATTGATGAGAATGTTTTAAAATCACAGGAACAGCAGCTTTTATTATTTTCTTTTCTGAACACGACCTCATATCCTGACTGTTTGACCACAAATCATGCCATGTTTCAGGTAAATCACCACGTCATGTAGACAAAGGTTACACAATACCTGGAGGCAAAAGTTAGTGTAGCACTATGTGCATGTATGACACATGTTGGCTTTGATGCATGTGTAATCCTGCTGGCAAATTGTGTTGGGCTATTTTATTACAAAATCAGGCGTATACCATAGCCTGCGGTAATCTTGCCAAGATGTCAACGTTTCTGAACATCCATTGGCAGTATAAAGTCGCAGTCAAGCAGTTTGATTGGCTGTACCTGAGGCTCAGCCAATCAAGCTGCTTACTTTCAAACACAATATTCAAGTATTTTTTATTTACAAATATTGGCGAGATTTGCGCAGGCTGTGGGGTAACATAGAATTATGGTTGCTAAAAGACAACAAAACGACCTTGTATATTCTAGGTGTTGGGACGAAAAGTCGAGGGTTAAATTTAAAGCACTGGTAGATACAGATCATTATGCTTGTTGATGAATGCCTATACTATTCACCATTTCATCTGTGCATATTCTTCAGGCTGAAAACCTCGATCAGCATTCAACTATGAGATAACTACTGTCTGTTCCACGTTTTGCTGCCAACAAACGTTTGACACATTAAAGCTAAAAATAATTAAATGTGAGTTCTTGTTCATAAATAACAAATGTAAACCTATGTAAAAAAAAATTCACAATAAAACCAAATAATTTTTTGCGAAGGCTGACCTTTTGTTACTGATGTAAAGTAGTTACATGTATATTTAAATGTTTATTAGATTTAATTTGTTTAACCCTTTCCCTGTTTTGAGATATTTCGACTCATCCAAATTGAAAACATCTGAATAAAAGAATCAAATGCTGGGTCAAATGATGGTTAAATTATCTGATAGAGTAGAAAACATTGTGGGAAAAGGGGAAATTGCTTGTTACAAGCAATTTCTCCTTTTCCCACAATGTTTTCAAAAGACATCTTCTGCAGAGGCGTCAAAAGTCGTCTCTATCAGGGAAAGGGTTAATAGCCAAAAGTTTGTTGGCAGCAAAATGTTGAACAGACTTTAACACTTTCCTTGATAGAGACGACTTTTCACGCCTCTGCAGAAGATGTCTTTTGAAAACATTGTGGGAAAAGGAGAAATTGCTTGTAACAAGCAATTTCTCCTTTTCCCACAATGTTTTCTACTCTATCAGATAATTTAACCATCATTTGACCCAGCATTTGATTCTTTTATTCAGATGTTTTGGATTTGGATGAGTCGAAATATTTCAATATACTATTTGGTTGTGAAGACAAGAAGACTGGTTCTAATTGTCATGGCATATTGTATATTGCTGCTAAAACTTAACCCTTACAATGCTGAATTAATTTGTGTTGTCTTCTGAATATTTTTTATTTTTCCATTTTTCCATCAAAAACTTGGTTTGGCAGCATTTTAAAATCATTTCCAATGGAAATGTTTCTAAAATGCTGCCAAACCATGTTTTTACTGAGAGAAAAGACAAAATATGAATTATCAGCAGACAACTATTTTCGGTTCCAACATTCTAAGGGTTAATGTACCATTACACAGCATGCTGGCAAAACCATAGCCTGGCTGGATCAAAATTATGAAGTCGTTTGCACAAACAAACAGTGTCTTCAACATGATACACTCCATCAACAGAACACATCACATGCTCGATGTGACTCGTGGTTTACTTTCACCAGTGAAGTAGTGCAGAATAACTAATACATGTAACAGCAATCACATCCTACTTCATTTCCCACAAGGCACGAACCCTTGCTCTCTGTATCTACCGGGTTCAGTGTTCTCCAAGAATGACTACACCTGTCAGTAATCATATGTTTTTCTCTGAGATACTTTTCATGCTCTCGTGATTGTTCAAATTTCTGTGTGAATGATAACTGGGTTTATTTTCCATTAACAAGTTTTGTCCAAATATTAAAACAATTAATATTTGTAACTTATTTCTACGTACTATTTAGGGTTGTTATCGAATATTCGAATATTCGAATATTCGGTTGTTGTCCGAATATTCGAATACCGTTTTGCTATTCGAATAGTAAAAAAAAAAAATATTTTTTTTTTTCTATCAATTTTCTGTGTACCGAAGGGATTAATCGTTATTTAAAGTCAACACTTTGATATCTTGAGATGTGTGAAAGTTTGCGACAGCCATCGTCGGCCATCGTCGGTAAACAATAACCCGCGAACTCGTTAACTAACGTGTTTGTGTACAGCGCCGATGGGCACACAGGCTTAAACAGGTATGACGTCGGTCTCCGTATTAGCGGCACGCATTTGTAGTATTGATTGAAGAAGTTTGTTGTTGATTGGTGTAAGATCTATCGATAGTTTGTCGGTGCACCGTCTTTTATGGGGGCGTTTGCATTTGTGCATTGAATCGAACAAATTCGGTATGGTTGACCAATCGGTAAACTGATTACGAACGGATGTCAATTTCCAACACCTTATTGGTTAATCGTTAATTAATTACTCCATATTACAAATTTGAGTAAATGTTAACGGATTATATAATGGCAACATTCTGGATATGTTTTACTTTTCTGTAAAGTAACACGTAGTTATTCTGATAATCGGATACACACTTAATATTGGAATTATGCCACCTGCAGCGTCTGCCGTTTGGAGACATTTAAATTACAAGTACGTAGGGAGTCACTTTATTTAGACTAATTCATTGAGACGATTCTAAAGCACTTATAACTTGCCATTTTGGGGAGAAATTATAATTTTACTATCAAATTACACAGCGTAACTGGAGCGTTACATCTACACCGATACGCTGTAAGCTGGTCAGATTAATTTTGTCATTTCTTCACATACATATATGCTCTGTTGAATATTGATAAACTGTTTGGATGATTAGCGTTTGTTTGTTCGTTTTCTCCAGTCATTAAAAGTGGTCTGATGTACACCCCCCCCCCCACACACACACACCAGTGATTGATTGAATATTGGTGCTTAACGGCCTATCAACAGCTAAGGTCGTGTAAGGCCAGGTTAACTGGATTATATTTAATATATCCTTCATATCGAGATCGATTTTTTCCCGTTTATTTTTTCATTTTCTAACTACCGGTAACTACGCAGGTACAGAAATGTAACCTGTAACCTGTGACGCATCAATCGCGGCTATCTGAACCAGATCCCGTCTAGCAAACAATGGCTATTTAGAGCACACACCGTGTAGTGTAGTGTGATTACCAGCGGAGTAACTACGTCTGCCTACCGAATATAGCGTTTTCCGAATATTCGAATACTATTCGAATACCTCGACCGAATATTCGAATACCGTTTTTGGCATTCGATAACATCCCTAGTACTATTGCATGGTACATATAATGTAATTTACTTCTTATTGTCTTGTATGTGTCTTTAGATTATGTTAGAAAAGCAATTGCAAATACTTTAAGAAAACAAATGTATACTGGCATACAGTTGTATATTACTTTTGCCTTATTTGCATACTCACTTGTTTCAATGAAGATTTTTCAAACCAGCATAGATCATGATAATCCTGCACTGACTGATCTGGAGCTATGCTGGTCACAGATTTTGTAGTATTATCCTTGTAAGTCAGTGGCTGGCATTGCTGTTGTATGATCTTGGATAGAGGGTATAATTATCTGTCAATAATTCCAGCACAAAAATATTTACACAATTCCCTAACATTTGATTGGCCCATAGCAAGTCTCTGTCCAAAATTTATATCCCAGTAAACTCCCACGCCGAACTACTTTCCATAACCGTGAAGCGCAGTTAAAATAATTCTTAAGAAAACGGAAAATAAACACATTTTCTTGATGAATTGATTTCATATGCTGGAATTATAAGGAATGAATGGCCTTTTTGTGGAATTTATCGGGGATATAAACTTGGAAAAGTCGCGGGAATACTGGACGAGGCCTTCCGGCCTTCGTCCAGTATTCCCGCGACTTTTCCAAGTTTATACCCCGATAAATTCCACAAAAAGGCCATTCATTCCTATAAAGACAACACTTTTGGTGTTGGCCCATATAGTCTTCGGACTGGTGGCCACTATAAACAAACTGACCCAGTAGAAGCACTTTTGGTGGATGTGCTGTGTTGGTAGATTGTGCACTGTTTGTGTTGCAAGTTTTCAGAGATTTTGATATGAACCTCAGACAATATGTATTATCACATACATGTAGTTAAATGTTTTCAAGGCAAACATTAAAATTTGTAAATACATGTATTAATAATTTCAAAACTGATGAAATAGCTGAGCATATGCGGAATTTCATTTGACGATGACTGTCAAATTTTTTATTTACTACTTTTCAATTTGATTTTGCCCATCCTATTGTTAGGATCTTTGTAAAACAATTGGGGTACATATAGTCGCCACCCCATCCATCCGTTAGTCCGTCCGTCCGTCCGTCCGTGTCCGTCCGTCCGTTCGTCGTCCGCCCGCCCACCCACCCGCCAGCCGGTCTGATTTCTTGTAGGGTCATGTATGTCTAGGGGACAAACATAATGTTTAGTTTATATAAACTTGTTGCAGATTTCTATGGTATTGTCATCTTAATGCATGCAGTTAGGCATATTATCTCATTGATCTGTTCGATGAATTTAGAACTTGTAGCCAGCTTTATTATATCCCAAGCATAACCAGTTTTCCTCTGGTATATACTTTCCATGATACTGTCTATCCGTTGATCCATACTTTCGTTCATTTTGACATTTATGTTGCTTTGTTTTTCAATCACGTAGGCAGTCAGATGAATATATAAAACTTGCTCTTTTGCTCTAGTTATGGTGAGATTAGGCTCGTGAGTTATATTAGATGCTATAGTATCTGTATACAGTTTTTGAATAGGCTTCTTGACTTATTGTCCTCATTTTTTATTCAAAAATGTAATATGACTACCGGTACATTATTATCCCTTCACCGATAGGCAAGAAGAGATATAGCGTTAGTCCATGTATGTGTGTGCGTGCATACATTAGTAAAACCTTTCATTTTACAATAATTATGAACCACTTCACCGATTTTGATAATATGTGGCCACAATGTGTGTCTAGGGATGGTGCTTTGTTTTGCATATGACCCACATCTGACTGCCCGAGTTCAAGGTCACTGAGGACTTATGTTCACCTTGTTTGTAAGGTAAATGCTTGTAAGGTAAATGCGTTAAGGTTTTTTCGTTTATTCAATAACCGCTTCAACGATTTTGATTATATTTGGTCACAATGTGTGTCTAGTGATGGTTTTTGTTTTGCATACGACCTATTATGTCTGACTGCCCAAGGTCAAGGTCACTAAGGTCTTATGTTCACCTTGTTTGTAAGGCAAATGCAATAAAGTTTTTGTTTGTTTATTCAAGAACTTGTTTTATTATCAAGGCTGCTAGTGAGGGGATTAGCGTAGTGATAACGATGCCCTTGTTCGTGATTTCATTGGTAATATATGTATTTGTTTATTTATACCCCCGGCATACAAATTATGTCGAGGGGTATATATTTTTTGTCATTTTGTCCGTCAGTTTGTCCATCCGTAAGTTTTTATTTGTCGGTCTAGGCGGCTGCCGGGGGGCAAGAAATAATTGGCAATCTCATATGATTGCCCCTTGTCAAATACAAGAAGTTATATAAAGTGGTTGTCTGCATCTGTATATGTGTGCATCCATGTATATTTGTTCATGTGCATGCTTGCATGATATTCTTGGTAACATATTTAGGTAATCAACTTTACCCATAGTTTTCAAGCAGTCGATGTGAAACTTTCACCCTTACAATGCTGAATTAAATTTTGTTGTCTTGCTGTGAAAACATTTTTTGACAATGATGGATGGATGGAGACGATGGAACCTTATAAGGGTTAAAATTGCATTTTACACACTGAAAATGTGATCCTCATGTGCTCCAGTTTTTTCTTCACCAAATCAAACAATGGACTAATTAGTCTGTCCATCAAGTTTATCAGTCAATCATTATGTCAGTCACATGTACTCCATTTTTCACTAAGTCAAACAAGCAATCGATCAATCAGTCTGTGAGTCATGTGTATTTGTATTTATCCTGTCAACACAGTGCATATGTGCCGTGAAACACGGTGCCGTGAAACATTTTTGATATCCTGTCAATACGACCTAATCACTGCGTATGAATATGTGCGGTTGTCATACTAGTCGATTCTCCAATTTTGAGGATGCGGCTGGGGTTATTTTTTTTGCATTTTAAAGCTATTTGTAGATGTTGATGGGATAAATAGAATAGTAGGTTAGTGCCATGAACGGGAAAAAATATCTGGCGCGGCACAGAAATGGGATGGACTCGGCAGAGCCTCGCCCATCCCGTTTCCTAAGCCTTGCCAGATATTTTTTCCCATTCACGGCACTAACCTACTATTCTCTATATTACAGGGGATTACCAGGATATGAACAAGAAGGAGTTGTTACGCACCGTCACTCAGCTAGAGAGGGTAAGTTGGTGTTACACATCATGTATACGTTTGCTTGATATATTGATGATAACACATATGGCACTTATCCTCCTTCTTCCACTGACCCATTGAATTATGAACATCTTATTCAATGAATTATGAGAGAATGCGGCGTGGGGGCATATGCAGTATTCAGATTGTCTGTCATTTTGTCTTTCTATCACAAAACATACATTGAGGTATTTAGAATTCTGTTTCTTCCTATTACGCCTTTACATTTCTATGTTCATCCACTCAAGGCACATACATAAACAGTCGAACCTCTCTAAACCAGACACAGACATGTTAGTTGTACTTAAATTTGATATGATTCATTGCCATTTACCTCCAATGATAATGTCTGTTCATGATCGCAAAGTATCCACATGTGTCTTGAAGTAATTATCTGTCTGTTTCACAATGGAACCTCTCTAAACCGGACACCCTGGGGACCTCCTCCCAGGGTGTCCGGCGTAGAGAGGTTCCACTGTACTTAATTAATGTGTTCACACACAGCTTACATTTCAGTCCCTTCATATTGTGTGCATGCTTGTATATGGCATAATCCCAAGGTCAATGTTGCAGACTAATTACTGTTTCCTTTCATAACGTTAGTTCACATTTGCATGATGATTCATTATGTGCCAAATCTACCGGTACTACCTCCATGTATGACTATGTCAAGAACACAGACTTTCTGAAAAATAATTATCACTGTACTTTCAGAGGGTGGAAAAAGCTGAAAGACGGGCAGAAACCTCATCCATTATATCGTATGAGAGTAAGGCGTCTGCTGTACCAGGTGCGTACATTATCCAATCAACACAGTGCGTATGTGCCGTGAAACACGGTGCCGTGAAACATTTTTGATATCCTGTCAATACGACCTAATAACTGCATATGAATATGTGTGGTGGCTGGGGTTATATTTTTGCATTTTACAGCCATTTGTATGTGTTGACGGGATAAATAGAATAGTAGGTTAGTGCCGTGAATGGGAAAAAATATCTGGCGCGGCACGGAAACGGGATGTGCTCGGCAGAGCCTCGCCCATCCCGTTTCCTGAGCCTTGCCAGATATTTTTTCCCATTCACCTACTATTCTCTATATATAATATACATGTTCTACTTTTTATATACAGTCGACACTTGTTTACTCAAAGTGCAGGGGACTGACGAAAATACTTTGAGTTAAAGGTACATGCCCACTCAGTAGGCACAAATTGTTCTTTATATGAATTAAATAAGTATAATTGTGTCACTATTCCACCAGTTTTAAACATTAAAAATGCTCGCTATACAGATATAACCATTTATTATATACCTACCCATGAAATACATAGTTATACGATGTAAATAAAAGTCATATGTTCTCATCGATGAAATAAACATCTTCCGGTGAAAATACGACTACTTCCACTATCTATATTCATAACACGCACTTGCAGTGCCGGACTGCAAATAGGCTGAAAATACACATTCATTACCGTATACAGTCTAAAAAACTGCTAATTTCCATGGAGCGGTATAATAAATAGAATATGAATATCCTCTATTTAGTAATATTTAATTTACTGATAGTGACGCGCGGTGGTATCAGGCTATTTTCATATGCAAATGAGGCATGATATTTTTTAATTGTTTATACTAATTAAATGCGTCACCTGAAAAAATAATACTTTCGGCAGATTATAATGTATGATCACTGCGCATCAAAAAATAAATACAGAGAATAAATTGTAATGTCCGTTAACATATTAAGGAAACACAGTTATCGCCCCTGATAGCAGTGTGGAAAGGTACGTCTGAAAATGTCTCGGTTGATGTCTCTGATATAAATAACATTTTGTGCCTACTGAGTGGGCATGTACCTTTAACAAAGCTTTGAGTTATTATATAGGAAAACATGTACAGTGGGGTCAGCGTGTAAGTGCACACACGAACGAACACGACAGGTTGGAATCAACCTGTCGTGTTCGTTCGTATGTGCACTTACACGCTGACCCCACTGTACTTGGGACCAAAAATTTGACTCAGTTATCAGTAGTTTGACTTAAGAGAGTTTGAAGTAACGAGTGTAGACTGTATTTGGGCCCCAACTGATAAAAGGGACCTTTCCGAATTTAACACCAGCATAGCCCCAGATCAGTCTGCGCATCTGTGCAGTCTGATCTGGGTCTATGCTGTTTTCCGTTCAGTCATTGAAATGTAGAGGTCCTGGGTTTAGGTTTTTAAAGTCGTTTTGTGGTTGCATGCACATACTGACACTATCTTCACAGTCTTAATATGTTGACCAGGCTTCTATTTACAAATTATGAAAACAAATTCTTTCTTCCCGAACATTATTGAAAATGATTTTTGTTGTTATAATATCTCCAATAATATCTGTACTAATATCAATTAACCAATCATTAGCTGTATGTAAATTTTTATTGTCGAGCCCGCTTGCGGAAATCGAGACATAGTGATCACAATGATGTCCGGGTGTCCGTGCGTCCGTCCGTGCATCCGTCCATGCCTCAGTCCGTCCGGGCACACATTAGGGTACTTATGTGGCTAGCCCCACAGGGTTATGGACTTGTTAAAGGATAGGGTTGGTTATAATTAGCCACCTAAAAAATCGTTTTATGTGGCTAAAAATCGTTTTATGTGGCTAATATTTAACATGTGATAAGCCACATAAGTACCCTAATGTAAGAACGTCCGTCTGTCCGAAATCTGCTTTAAAGTTTTTAAAAATACCATCAAGTGCCTCGGCGGGCTCGACATGCGGGCCGCGGCCATCTGGTTTTGTCTTGTGACCGATCATCTGCAAATATGCAATATTAACCAACTGTTGGTTGTCTGTGAATATTTATTTTGTCACCCGACCAATCATCTGCAGTATCAATCAACCAATCACCTGCTGTATGTAATTTTTAATTTGTCACCTGACCAATCATGGCTGCTATGTAAATATTTATCCAATCAATTGACCAATCATCTGCTCTATGTAATATTCACCCGCACGACTGACCCAATCGCTGCAGGTAAGGTGGTGTTGGAGGGGAACCTGGAGGACCGACTGGACCAGCTGGACAAGCGGGAGTCTGAGCTCATGGATCAGCTGAACAAGAACAAGATCACCCTGAAACAGGTGCGCGAGGAACGTACGCGCTGGAAACGCCGCTGTGAGGACCTTGAGTAAGTGCATAGAGGGCGTGAGTGATGATTTAAGATGATATTTATTAAACTAGTTAGCTGATTTCATAAGAAACGAGGCTATGCCGAGTTTCTATGACATTAAATCAACACAAATATTACATGAGTGATACTTATTAAATTATTTTACTGATTTCATAAGAACCGATACTATAACGAGTTTTTATGAAGTCAATTGACAAGTTTAATAAATGTTATATTAAATCAACACAAATATTATATGAGTGACAATTTAATAATAGTTATTAAACAAGTTTGTTAATTTCACAATAAACATATCCTATGTGACCCCAGGGATGGATTGTGGTCTAGGGGTTAGAACACTAACCAACCCATTCACTTTCTATGTGACCCCATTGTGTGTTTGTTTATTGCAGGCGACAGTTGTCGGGCCATGCTGACTACGAACACACAACAGAGGCCCGTGTAGAGAGGAGCCGGGGCATGTCTCCACGCGGCTCCAGGTCAGACTCGGTTATTGGGTATAAAAAATGCAGTCTTAACAGATTTTATATTGTTTTCCGATAATGAAGACATAAAAGTATGCGAGTAAGGTAGTCCCAGATCAGCATGTATTGTAATAATTCAAGCACAAAAATATTTACACAATTCCCTAACATTTGATTGGCCCGTAGCAAGTCTCTGTCCAAAATTTATATCCCAGTAAACTCCCACGCCAAACTACTTTCCGTAACCATGAGGCGCAGTTAAAATAATTCTTAAGAAAACGGAAAATAAACACATTTTCTTGATGAATTTATTTCAAATGCTGGAATTATAAGGAATGAATGGCCTTTTTGTGGAATTTATCGGGGATATAAACTTGGAAAAGTCGCGGGAATACTGGACGAGGCCGGAAGGCCATTCATTCCTATATTGGCACTATTTGCACTTGGTCTAAGAAATGTTATAATAAATAATTGTTAGTTAAAAAAATACCGTTATTAATTTTTTACTTATGCTTGTGTATTTTCTTATGTCTCGTATGGATGTTGAAACCCTTTCCTCTGTAAAATTAGCAGATGAGCATTCCAAATCATGTTTGTGCTTTGCAATCATGAACAAATATTACTGTTAGTGATAATGAAAGCCATCCATTTTGGAGATGTTCTGCCATTTTACGTTTCTTTATGCATTGGAAAATGTGCCGTAGATGCTTTGCACCGCCTGATTAGTAACGATTTCAACCCTACAGGTCATGAAGCAAAAATTTACAAACACTGTAGATCCAGATAAGCCTGCTTATAACATATCATCTCTTACAGATATTTAAAAAATCTTATCTGATGAATGGAATAGTCCAGAAATGAACATTGGAACTATGAACATCAATATATTGAGGGGTGAAAGGGTTAAAAGGTCATGCCATGATTATACACCTTATGTGCAGTGTTTTATTTGTGTTTTCAAAATACCTTTATAGTATTTCGGATGAGGTGTGAAAGCGAGGTCCCGTCTCTACACGACCTATTGTCTGTTTCACGAAACCTGCCCAAATTTTACGACTATAGAAACAATGCAAAAACAATATTCTTTTTATTTCATGAAGTTTGGTCCAATATTGATTTTATTATGAAAAATTTATTTGTCTATGGGAATTTAACATGGGGGAAAAGGAGGTGGAGGAGCTGTAGGCAGAGTTAAAAAACAAAAAAATTGGAAATTGACCCTGAAACCCGACTATATAGCTTGGAAATGATCTAACTAAGAAAACAAAAGTTAAATTTTGGAAATACAGTGGAACCCCTCTAAACCGAACACCCTGGGGACAGACTGAAAAGTTTGGTTTATAGGGGTTTTCGGTTTAGAGGGGTTTTCTATTTCCAGTTAAGGAAATGTATGTTTTCCATCATTAACTCTTGGATTTGTATAGTATATACCATTATTACCATATTGATTACAAAGTTAAGTCCGAATGAGACGATTCTAAAGCACTCCCAACTTGCCATTTGTATGGAGAAATAAGAAATGTACCCCCAAATTACGCACCTTAACGGGGGCTCGGCTACCCAGTTGTGTTTTATCATGTCGACATGTGTAATTCCCAATAAACAGAGTGCAGATGACATGGGATAAAGGCCCCTAAGTATTTTGTGCCACTGTGGAACTTTCTCGATCAGCTGGAGCGCTCTTTTAAGACCAGAATGTGTTTTTTTCTATTGACATTGCAAATAGTGCAGATTCGCAAGGGGTATAGGAAATAGTGCAGATTCGCAATGTTATCTGAGTCTACGGTTTACACTGGTCGCAAAGAGCATATGACACATTTCGCGTGTGCTGTGTAGTTACCGCGAGCTGCTACAATAGCCCACAGGCTACAGTCACAAGTTTACAGCCTCGTTAAGTAATTATCAGATTATCTCAATTAATCGGTCGGTGGGTTCACAAATAATGTGCCGATTATTTTATTTCCGTAATTGTTACGTACGCGTATAATTAAATTGTGAACCATGCTATTGTAATGAGCTTGTAAAACAGCAAACATGTCTCGTATTTAGGTCGCATGTATTGAATAGATTCTTAACTTTGTAACGCCGCTTATGACGTTAAAAAAACACGCCGCTTAGCGCATTACACGCATGGATAGTTAATGTGCGTAATTTGATCAATTTTGTTATTTCTTCCACACAAATGTCAAGTTGGGAGTCCCGTTAGAATCGTCTCATTCTCGTGGCTCCGCATTTTGGGAACCAGAGCTGAACAATACTACCGGGAACCAGTCTATTGTAAACACGGTGTGATTTTGACACCCGCTTGAAACAACAGCATTGAAATTGGGCGCGGTGCATTTCTTGGATGACATCCTGACAGGTGTCAGACCGTGTTTCCGGTTTTCCGGGGTTATTTTAACGCTGAAATATGGTTTTGGGACTTGAAATGGCGTCCGGATTACGGAGTAGAGGGGTTCCGGAATAGAGGGGTAGAAACTAATGTGTTTATATAGCAGAATATTCGGGACGTGGTCGTATGTTCGGTATAGCGCGAATTCCAGTATAGAGGGGGTCCGGTTTGGAGGGGTTCCACTGTAGGTTCACTATTTCTGAAATTAGAAAAATGTCCTCATGTTAAATCCCCATAGACACCTTCACTTTGTGAAGATGTCTATGGGAATTTAACATGGGGAAATAATAATTTTCGTAATAAAATCAATATTGAACCAAATTTCACAAAATAAAAAGAAGGCTCATTCTGAAATTTTGATAAAGTTTGCATTATTTTATAGCCGTAAAATTTGGCAATTTAGACAATAAGCTCTTGCTGGGACATTAAACTCCTTCATTTTCACTTGTTTGTGTGTTTCAGGCCTTCAAGTGGGCGCACCACCGTGAGCCGAGCCAGTGAACGTCCCAACAGCGCCCGGTCAGCAGATGGTCGCCCATTGAGTGGGCGGGCCACCGTGGGAGACCGGCCAATGAGCGGCAGAGCTGAGAGACCTTTAAGTGGTACGAACTGGGTCGAGAAATTGGACTGGAATGAAATGCGGATGTGACTGGAGAAATTGGGCTTATGGCTTTTGCGACCAGTGTAGATCCAGATCAGCATGTGCAACTGCAGTCTGATAAAAATATGCACTGTTCGCCATTCCATCAATGAAACACATGTCATGCTTCTAACAAGCAATCTAGATTGTTATCAGTCTACAGGAATGTGCTATTTGATCAAGAACTATACTGGTCACAAATCCCATTTATAATAGTCGCACTTCTCCAATCACAGCCATAATTCAGAAATGGCGTGGCAAGCAGTAGATCCAGATCAGTAGCCTATTTCACCAACATTGCAAAGTATACTTATCTAGCAAAGTATACTTTGAGGGAGAAATCATTTATATTTTCCGAAATGCATTTTTTATATAGAACTAACCACTGCATATATTTGTTGATTAAAAGTATGCAGAATTATTATACTGAATTTATTACATTATCACAGTCAAAATGGGTGTGATAATGTAATAAATTCAGTATAATAAAAATTAATAAATTTATCTTTAAATTGAAAATTTCTCCCTCAAAAGTATTCTTTGCTAGAAAAGTATACTTTGCAATGTTGATGAAATAGGCTACTGGTATAGCTGCCATTGGTTGCCTGTGTCATAGGATTCCTTATGTGAGTTGGCAAAGAGCTTGTATCTGTATTTAAAATCTACGTGTTCATAATCTGTGAACTTAACTATCATCATGTTTCAGGGAAAGAGTTGCGAGAAAGTTCACGACCATCCAGTGCTAAGCGGAAGATATCTCTCGACTCTTCATCGAATAGACAACATAAAGTGGAAGCGTTTAAAAAGAATCGATCAGCTAAGGTGATACAGAGAAACTGGCGTTCACATCAGACAGACAAGGTATGGGCTATTGTATGTGTATGGTTGTTATAGTGAGAACAAGGCCCTTAGGACATATGTGAATACTGAATAGCGAAATCCTGATCATCTTGTGTACTCGTACAATCATTATGGTTGTTCAGTGATACAAACATTGCTAGATTGACTGGATGGCAACCAGTGTAGCCCCTGATCATGACTGTAGCCCCTGATCATCAGTCTGACTGATCTTGGGCTGCACTGGTTGCAAACTTGTTAAACTCTTTGAACTCGAAAGCCTGCTATAATGGTATATGCAGACAGTGCAGATCTAGGTGAGCCAGCTTGTCTCTCAGGATCTGCACTTTTTTAAAGTCATTTTCATATTTTTGAGAACAAAAATTACCCCCTTTTCTTAAATGGACTAGTCTGAAAACCATTTTGAGACGGATGGATTGGTTGCAAAATGAATATATCAAAATCCATTCCAGTTACTTAGGGGTGAAAGGGTTAAGTCCCTTTTCTCAACCACCTGCACATATCCACTGTGCCTGTGGTTTTATGCCAGCTTGACAAACTGCTGGCTGATAAAAATGACCGTATATCCTCTGTTCGAGGCAGTGAGGCTACTGCAATGATGTAACAGCGTACGCAGGCCCTGATAAAACACCTCGGGGTCGTTTCACTAAACTTTGTACGATTAAAATGTTCGTAAGTGCACATTTAGGATCGTCTGGAAATTTCAATTGATGAATTTACATTTATTGGGTATAGGCTGCATCATGTCCTACCTTGTTTTCCATTGATCATTCAAGTACCGTTGCTACTATCAACGAACATTGTGTCTCCCGATATGACTGTCAAAAGTTTTATTCTGTCAGATGACGTCTGACCTGTAAATGCATGGATATGAGTAGTAGTTGTAGATATATATTATTAATGTTATTAAACTGCATGTATTTGTTTTAATTTTTAAACTTTTATGTAATTAGAATGTTAGTACATTTATTATGAGCTGCTGGCTGTTAAAAAGTATCTTAACCCGTACAATGCTGAATTAAAATTTGTCATCTGCTGTTTATTTTTTATTTTCCATTTTTCTCATCAAAAACATGATTTGACAGCACTTTAGAATCATTTCCAATGGAAATGATTCTAAAATGCTGACAAACTATGTTTTTACTGAGAGAAGAGACAAAATAGGACACAGCAGCAGACGACTATTTTCGGTTCCCGCACTCTAAGGGTTAAACCTTTGATCTCAACATGTTATAAATACTGAAAGTCCAGTGGATCTAGTGCATGCTGTTCTGCAGCATTTGTCACTGTTTTTCCAGTTTAAAAAATCGTGTATCATTTTTTATGATTACGGGAATAATCCCAAAATAAACTGTTTATTTCAGATTAATTTGTTGATTATGATTTTGCTACCAGTGTATTCAAAAAGTTGGTTAGGATTGAAATTGTTAAGGCATCATAACAGCATTTGCTCTGATCAGATTACACAGGTATGTGTGCTGATCTGGGGCCGATTTCATCAACATTGCAAAGTATACTTTACTAGCAAAGTATACTTTGAGGGAGTAATCATTTATTTTTCCTGAAATGCATTATGTCATATAGAACTAACAAATGCATATATTTCATGATTAAAAGTATGCAGAATTACTATACTGAATTTATTACATTATCACAGCCATTAAATGGCTGTGATAATGTAATAAATTCAGTATAATAAAAATTAATAAATGTTTAAAAAAAATTGAAAATTTCTCCCTCAAAGTATACTTTGCTACTAAAGTATACTTTGCAATTTTGATGAAATAGGCTACTGGTCTTATACGATATCTTAACGGCAAAACAAAATGAAATTTTCACATTGGACATTACACTTTGTCTGCCAGGAGCTCATTTCTTAGAATATACAGGCTATTCATAAATAAAGTTGTTACATGTATGCATGTTGCCCAGTTTTCTAGATTCCATCTGCAGAGCTCCAGATAAGCTACGTATTTGCTTAAATACCCAATTAAAATTTCCAAAAACCCCATTGAAATCAGAAGTAGCGAGTATCAAAAAGCAATACAAATTTTATGGTACCTTTATCATGCTGCAGAAAACAATAAACAGACCACAAATATAGCATATTTTTTTTATGTTCTAACAAAACACATCTTGCTTTCATTTCAAAGCAAACTATTCGATAATTGCTGTCTGTTGATGTGTAAACAGTAGTGTGATTTTATTTTACCCAATTCAAATTTTGAAATACCCAATTGCTTTATAAGAAATGATGGAGTGACAATACTCAATTACTAATTCCTTATCTGGAGCCCTGCATCTGTATTTGTTATTTCTTTGTTTCCCACTATGCACATGTAATATTCCATAAGCCGTGCTATTTTTACAACTACATGTACATATACCTTCATTATCAACCGTGTGGCTCAGTGGTTAACCCTTTCAACACCACAGACCTCTATAGAGACAATGTTTGCAAACAGTGCAGATCCAGATGAGCCGGCTCGTAACGAGCCGTCTCATCAGGATCTCCACTGTTTGTTAATAGTTATCAAATTTGAAAAAATTACCCTTTCTGAAGAATGGAATAGCCTGAAAATGTGAATGGACCAATGAAATAGCATGAAACAGTGGCATGGAACAGCCCATTAAGTTACTTGGTGTTGAAAGGGTTAACGTGTTTCACTTCGGACCCAGTGATCTGGGTTAGAATATTGCTCGTAATTTTGGTGTGTTCTTGTGACAATTGCATTGTAGCATAGTCATGTTGGATGGCAGCTTAATCCTTAAACTGCTGCACACAACAATTGTTGTCTGCTGTTGCTTTATAGTTTACATTCTTCCTCAATTAAAACATGGTTTGGCAGCACTTTAGAATCATTTCCAATGGAAATGAGTCTAAAGCGCTGTCGAAGTATGTTTTTGATGACAAGAAAAATGGAAAATTGAAAATAAACGGCAGATGACAGAATTTAATTCAGCAGTGTAAGGGTAAAAGTTACAAGCCTGTAAAATATTTTCTGAGCTTGTTAACCCTTTCAACACCACAGACCTCTATAGAGACAATGTTTGCAAACAGTGCAGATCCAGATGAGCCGGCTCGTAACAAGCCGTCTCATCAGGATCTCCACTGTTTGTTAATAATTTTAAACGTCGTACAGATTACCCTTTTAGAAGAATGGGATAATTTGAATGAACAAAATTAATGAAATAGCGTGAAACATTGACATGGAACATCCTATTAAGTTACTTGGTGTTGAAAGGGTAGTCGTACAGATTACCCTTTTAGAAGAATGGGATAATTTGAATGAACAAAATTAATGAAATAGCGTGAAACATTGACATGGAACATCCTATTAAGTTACTTGGTGTTGAAAGGGTTAACCCTTTCAACACCACAGACCTCTATAGAGACAATGTTTGCAAACAGTGCAGATCCAGATGAGTCGGCTCATAACGAGCCGTCTCATCAGGATCTCCACTGTTTGTTAATAGTTATTAAATTTGAAAAAATTACCCTTTCTGAAGAATGGAATAGTTTGAAAATTTGAATGGACCAATGAAATAGCGTGAAACATTGGCATGGAACATCCTATTAAGTTACTTGGTGTTGAAAGGGTTAAAGGTACATGCCCACTCAGCAGGCACAAACTGTTCTCCGTGCCTCATGTTTACCATGCCTCAGTTGCATATGAAAATAGCCAGATGCCAGCGCTCGTCACTATCAGTAAAATAAATATTACTAAATGATTATAGCTGTATAGCGGCCACTCGTAATCTTTAGAACTGGTGGAATAGTGACACAATTATACATGTACACTTATTTAATTCCTATAAAGAACATTTTGTGCCTACTGAGTGGGCATGTACCTTTAAACAGAGAACTGTTCAATAAAAGAGCTAGGTCATTTTTAGGCCAGTTCTACTTTTATCCATATCCTTTCTCCACTCACTAACAGACTACCAACATAAGTTTATTTACCTCCTCAGAATTTTGTTTTGCATGTTTCCCAGTTTTCTAGGCGCCTTTAGTAGTTTTCTGTTACTTTGCATGCTCCTCTAGCGGAATGAACTGGACAGAGTAAATACAAATGAAAAGGTTGAACGGTTTACGCGGGAAAGGGCCGCTAAAACAATCCAGAAGCGATGGACTGGCTTTCAGCATAACAAATACGAGGCAGAGAAAGATGAAGTGAGTAGAGTGGTTGCATAAACAAGATTGTGTATTTCTCAAAATTTAAATAATTAGATATTCCTGTAGTATATTTCACCAAAATTGCAAAGCATACTTATCGAGCAAAGTGTCATTTGAGGGAGTAATCATTTATTTTTCCTGAAATGCATTATTTCATATAGAACTAACGACTGCATCTTTTTGATGATTAAATGTATGCCAAATTATTATACTGAATTTATTGTATTATCATAGCCAAAATGGCTGTGATAATGTAATAAGTTCAATATAATAAAAAATACTAAATTTATCCTTTAAGTGAAAATTTCTCCCTCAAAATGTACTTAGCAAGATAAGTATACTTGGTGAAATCGGTTACAGGCTAATTCTATTCTCAGAAAGTACAACTATAGATAATCATGTACAAAATATTATCATAAACTGGTATCGGACTGGTATTTTCATCAGTCTATCTTTTGTCAGCAGGATCAAATGTCTTCTCAGAAACTGTTGTGCCTACATGGACTAGTATGTTAAATAGTTCAAACAATGTTGGTACATAATCCAAGATGGCCATCATCTAGGTGCAAGACAACAGCTGATGCTGTATTTTAAATACATGATTTAAATATCATGATGACGTTGTATTTGTTTATTTTGGTGAAGGTCAGCATCTCCGGTGAATGGTAGAGGCACTTGTTGGTGAATGGTAGAGGCACTTGTTGGCCTCTAATATTATGTTGTTAATTATTAGGGAAATAAAAATTGTATTAAATCACATTGTAGCCTTTAACCCTTAGACCACTACACACAACAATTGTCGTCTGCTGTTGCTTTTATATCTTGCCTTATTTCTCAATAAAAACATGGTTCGACAGCACTTCAAAAATCATTTCCATTGGAGTGCTGTCAAATCATGTAAATTATTCTAAAGTGCTGTCAAAGCATGTTTTTGATAAAAATGGAAAATAGAAAATAAACAGCAGACGACAAAAAATTAAGATAGCGGTGCAGAGCTCCAGTTAAGGTGCGTAATTTGACCAACTTGGGGTGAAATTTTGTTATTTCTTCATCAAAAATGGCAAGTTGGGAGTGCTTTAGAATCGTCTCAATGAGACGATTCTAAAGGACTCCCAACTTGCCATTTTTGATGGAGAAATAAAAAATTTACCTCCAAATTACACCTTAACTGGAGCTCTGGCGGTGTAAGGGTTAATGTTATGTTATGTTACGTTATGTTATATGTTATGTTATGTTATGTTATGTTATGTTATTACCCCCTTGCAGGCATCAGACCTGATCCGGTCGTCATTGATGGGTCACCAGGATCGGCGAAAGCGGATGTCTCGCTATGACGATATCACAGACGAGGAGACGGAGGACGAGATGTACAACGACTGTATGAACCTGATACAGTCGTCCGTCCGTGGTCATCAGTCACGAAATGCACGCATACGTGATTTCCCGTAAGTCTCGTACACACGCTCTTGCTTTTGCTGGTATAAACCTGGCCTATAAATAGGTTACTGAACTTGGAAAATCATGAGTAACTTGCTTTAGAATGACTGCTGGGGCATCCTTGACATTAGAATGGGCATATTTTGTCAGTTTTTGGTGCGCCTGCTTTTTCTGTCATGTCATCGGCATCATCATCCGCGTCAACAAATGTCAAAAAGTTTGTACAAGTTTCGACATCATTATATAACTTTAATATTACATGATGGATTGCTTCAATATTTTGACGCTTGAATCAAGTGTCTTGATACATGTATGCATTTGGAACACACTCATGCCGCCATTAACATGGCCTTGACCTTCACGTGGTTGTAGAAACACTTAGCCGTGGCGGAATTCTTGTTTATGGCAAAAGGTTTATACAGATTTCTTCAACCTTAACCTTTTTCGTGTTTAAAGCATGCACTTCTCTGATGGTTTTTGAGATGCTTACTTTAGCACATGCCCATGATCATGTTACGGTCAAATGCCATCGGCAAGCGTGACATGGCGGAATTCTTATTTATGTCAAATTCCAATGGTAATGCTGATCATGCCAAGGAATTAGTTGGCTCACAAGTTTCTGTGTTCTATATGTTCAAACTGTGTTCAGCTTTTCGTCCATCCACTGGTAAGGAAGATGATAACAATGATGATAACAATGAGGATATTATGAGTCTCAAAGAAACAGATCAGATCTCCAGATAAGTTTTGTATCTAAATAGTATTATACCCTCAGATTTCAAATTCAATGTGTATTTTACTTTTAGAAATGTGTTGTTGATTTTCTTATTAAATAGGGAACAAATGCTAAAATATAATTAAAAAGTAACTTATTTGAGCTGCAAAAAGCAACTGAACTAAATTCATTTTTAAACTTTATTTATTACAGTATTTTCACTACTCAATTTGAAAATCAATGCATACTTTCAGATTGCTGTGAGTATTTTGTACTCCAACTTTTGATAATCAATGCGTATTCTGCTAAAATAAGTGCATAAAATATATGCCAATACTCGCCTTATCTGGAGCTCTGACAGATACAGTTGAGACACTCATTACAAGCTGGCTTATCTGGATCTACACTGTAAACATTGGGATTGGGATCTGTCTATTGTTGAAAGGGTTAGTGATTTAAGGACCCGTTATATACCTGACCATCGTTTGATTCAAAGATAATTGCTTCGTACATGTAATAGAATATATTTGTATAACATATATGTGAATAGTACCTCGTTACTGTATCCTATATGGCACATGGAGTGGCCAAGTCCGCCATCTTTGTGTGTTCCAGCCATCAGCCAGTTTCACCTGTTCTGTCGTTTGACAAAGAACTTAAAATATGAAGTAGAACTTGTGATATAATGTAGCTAATCAATTGTAGAAAAGCCACGTATCCATTATATTACACCAAACTGTAAAATATGTCTGTTTTCTGGACAGATTTGTGCCTGTGTTTTTAACAACATGAACCACCATTATAGATAGCATCATACACAGAAAATCACACAGTGTACATGTATCACTTTTACCTGGCAAACCACACAACACATACCATATATACCCACTACTGTACTCTGTTATAAGCTATCAAATCCAGTGACATGTAAACAGTTACCTGAGTGTATTGTCCCTGGTGTCTACTCACCTACTATGCAATATGCAAGTAATTATGGCTTTACCTATGGGCAACGTGTACACTAACATAGGCTGTGCATCAGATTGAAAAGTTTACACATCAACATTTATTTTGAGATTGATTATCTGATATCTCGTCTTTTGTACAGTTTGCTGGCATAATATTTATAGCTTGACATTGTCATATATATCTATTATTTATTGTACCAACTTTTATTTGGTTTAATGTCATATTATTTGCTGTATGTGTCAAACGCACAAAGTGGTGAAACTGTACGATGGCTTGTACATACAAAAATGGCGGAGATGGCAACTCAATGTACCATATAGTATACAGTAACAAGACAATATTTACATACGTTATATTTATATATCACATCACTCTTATGAAGCAATTATCATTGAAGCTGAATGTATCCATCTATGACCTACTACCTTAAAACTGTTTTCAAATTTTTTTTCCACCAGTGAAGAAAATGATTGTAAGACTCATGAACATAAGATCCTCTATGATGATAATAAATTGACTTAAAAATGAAAACCATCTGTCTACAAAGGCCAATGTTTCCTATTCCCATTACAGGACTTTATTCTTCATTGTATTGTTCTTTATTCTACATCCAGGCAACTGTAGCTATATCAGCGATTTTTAACTGTTTTCAGTTTATCGTCCACCGGTGAGGAAGATGATGATGACGATGATGATGTTATGAGTCCCAAGCACAGCTCCAGTGCGTCATCCCAGCGTGGTATACGACCACAGTCCCCGATCTTGTACAGGGGTAGACCACAATCAGGTAGGCACGCTCTCGCGTCCCCAGATGTCCATCTGGGCTGTGATTATCATATGTTACGTTTACTTCATTCTCGTGCTCGAAATCAGCCAGTTTGATTGGCCGAGATTGAGCTGCGCTATGCTCAGTCTTGGCCAATGAATCAGGACCTGCTTGCTCAAAACATCTGTTAGCTAACGGACTGTTAAATGTGGCTGTGAAATTTGGCTTTGGGTTTTGCGACCAGTGTAAATCCAGATCAACCTGTGATTCCGCTCATTCTGATCAGAACACTCATGCTTCTAACAAGCAATATAGATCGGTATCAGACTACAAGAGTGTTATTTGATCAGGAGCTACACTCACAAATTCCATTAGCCCCATTTCTTCAGTCACCGCCACAAGACAGTGTTGACAGTGTTAAGGATTTGAGCAACTGGACCCTGGCTGATTTTGAAGGTTGTGAAATGAGTCAGTTTGATTGGTTTCAGAGCACTAAGTATTGTGGAATTTAATTTATTCCAGCTACCAATACCATTTACCGAAAATGTAGTGTTTTTCGAATTAAATAATGGCAAAATAAGATAGTTCAATAGTTTCATAGCCAGGCCCAATTTTTCTATTAAATTTTTAAGGACATAGAAGAAAACTATGGACCATTTTTAGTGCGCCTTCCGAAGGAAGAAGTGCTTATGGCATACCCTCGGCATCGTAGGCGTCCGTCTGTTCGTCTTCAAAAATTATAATGGCCTATATTTTCTGTTTCCTTGCTTGGATTTGCTTCATATTTCACACACGCATTGCTCCAAGGGTACTCTACTGCGCTGTGGCAAATCCACATCCGTGCCGCCTCTTCTAAGCCCAGGGTCAAGGTCACATACTTTGTGCATCTCGAAACCTTAACTATCGGACGCTCGGGTAAATAGCCTATATTTTCTGTTTCCTTTCATGGATTTGCTTCATATTTCACACACGCATTGCTCCAAGGGTCCTCTACTGCGATGTTGCAAATCCACGTCCGTGCCACCCCTTCTAAGCCCAGGGTCAAGGTCACATACTTTGTGCATCCCAAAACCTTAACGCTCAGGTAAATGGCCTATATTTTCTGTTTCCTTGCTTGGATTTGCTTCATATTTCACACACGCATTGCTCCAACGGTCCTCTACTGCGCTGTGGCAAATCCACGTCCGTCCCGCCCCTTCTAAGCCCACGGTCAAGGTCACATACTTTGTGCATCCCAAAACCTTAACACTCGGGTAAATAGCCTATATTTTCTGTTTCCTTTCTTGGATTTGCTTCATATTTCACACACACATTGCTCCAAGGGTCCTCTACCTCTGCTAAGCCCAGGGTCAAAGTCAAATACTTTGTACGCTCAAAACCTTAACACGCTCTGGTAAATGGCTCATAAATTTTGTTTCCCTTATCCAGCACGTTGTGTTTTCAAATGTGCCCTCGGTTCCTTTGCTGCCACCGGGCGTGCTTCGTTGTCCTCTAACAACTCTTGTAAATATTTAAACTGGGTGAAAGAACTATGTTTTCCGTACTTATTTACTTATTTAGATAATATTTTACGAATGAATATGTCAAATTGTATTTTTTTCTTCAGGTGTCAGCAAGGTATCTAGAAGTTCACTAGGATCATCATCAAAGGTATGGTCAGGACAGTTTCAGCGCTCCAGATAAGGAATTAGTAATTGAGCATTGTCACTCCATCATTTCTGAAGCAATTGGGTATTTCAAAATTTTAATTGTGTAAAATAGAATCACATTACTGTTTACACATCAGCAGACCGCACTTATTGAATAGTTTGCTTTTAAATGAAAACACATCTTGGTATTTCATTAGAATTGTCTCCAAGGAGACAATTCTAAGATGTGAAATACCAAGATGTGTTTTCATGGAAAAATAAGAAAATATGCTATATTTGTGGTCTGCTTATTGTTTTCTGTAGCATGATAGATACCACAAATTTTTCATTGCTTTTTGATACTCACTACATCTGATTTCAATTAGGTTTTTTGGCAATTTTAATTGGGTATTTACGCAAATATGCAGCTTATCTGGAGCGCTGGAGTTTAACTCTTTCACCCCCAAAATGTCTGTCTCCTCCATGTTATTTTTGGACTACCGGTTTTCAAAAAAGGATAATTTTGTATGAAAATAATAGCCACCAACAGTGCAATTCCTGAGGAGAAAGCTCATTCTGGGTATATAATGTTCGGGATTGTGGTCTGTACAAACATAAATGCTGTTACCACTCAGTTGAACCAACTTGATCAATTAATAAATGTATCTTATATTGCTTTGATATTAAAGGTACATACCCACTCAGTAGGCACAAAATGTTCTTTATATCAGAGACACCATCTGAGACATATTCTGGCAAAATAAACATTCATTCACCATTACCCCACATATTGATTGGCATTATTATACATTTTATATATATAACTTTCCACACTGATATCAGGGGCGATAATCTTGTTTCCTTAAATGTTAACGGACATTACTATTTATACTCTGTATTTATTTTTCGATGTGCAATTATCATACTTTATAATCTGTCGAAAATATTATTTTTTCATGTGACGCATTTAATTAGTATAAATAATTAAAAAATACCATGCATCATTTGCATATGAAAATAGCCTGATACCAACGTGTGTCACTATCAGTAAAATAAATATTACTAAATGATTATATCTGTATAGCGGCCGCTCGTAATCTTTAGAACTGGTGGAATAGTGACACAATTTTTCACTTATTTAATTCCTATAAAGAAGAGTTTGTGTCTATTGAGTGGGCATGTACCTTTAACCCTTTCAACACCACAGGCCTGTATAGTGGTATTGGCAAATAGTGTCGATCCAGATGAGCCGGCTCGTGACAAGGCATCTCATCATGATCTGCACTTTATGCAATTAATTTTAACATTTTTGACAACAAAAACACCCCCTTTTCATAAATGGACTAGCCTGAAAAACATTTTGTGACAATTGGATTGGTCCGGAAATTAACATATAAAAATCCATTCTAGTTACTTAGGGGTGAAAGGGTTAACATGTTTTGAAGTACATGTACATATTTTATGACATTCATGATCCTTTCTTAAAAGTTTTAAAAATATATCTTTAATTAGAAATAATGGCACCTATATTTGCACTGCATGTACCAAAAAAAATATGTCTAAACTGCATATGCACACTATTGTTTCTATATTTTTTTCCATCTGAATAATCCATCTCCGCTGTCATTCCAGATGTCGATGTCATCGATGCCGAGGAATACCACATACCCCCGACAGAGTGCCCACTCCAGCAATATGTATGACATTGCCGATGATGAAGACGATTTTTGATCTTAATTTATAAAGGCATTTTTGTTCGGGTACCACGCATAATTTATAAACTTTTGTTGTCTGGAATCGCCTTTTGTAGATGTTCTAAAGAATTAGGAAGTTCAGTTTTTTAATAGAGAAAAATGAAAAGTATACTGGATAGACATGTAATATAATGCTGATATGGACAGCTGTTTATTGATAAGTTTAATACATTATACATGTAGTTCAGTATGCATATAATGAGTCGTGTTATTCAATTATTTAACACAGCATGATCTTTCTGATTGTATGACCTGGTATGTCAAATGTTTAACTTCCCATAGTGAGTTTTCTAACAAGAAAATAAAATGTAAAGCTATGTAAGTGCATGTATATTGCAAGACCACATTCTGGCTGTATTGGCATGATTATCAATATTAACCCTTGCACCGCTATCTTAATTTTTTTGTCGTCTGCTGTTTATTTTCTATTTTCCATTTTTATCATCAAAAACATGCTTTTACAGCACTAGAATAATTTACAACATGCTTTGACAGCACTTCAGAATCATTTCCATTGGAAATGATTCTTAAGTGCTGTCAAACCATGTTTTTATTGAGCAATAAGGCAAGATATAAAAGCAACAGCAGACGACAATCGCTATGGGTTAACTGCTAAGTTTGGAGTGTCTAACCTTCTAGCTTGTCAACTCTCGTCCATTAACAAGTTATCCATGCAATTATAATCTTCTATAAAGCTCGACACTTTTGTTATAGAATTGAATGTTCTTGTAAATTATATCCTCTCCCACTATTTCTAAATGTATAGTGATCACACGGTCATACTGTATGAATAACATGGCTCATGTTGTGGTGCAATCCTGGGACACATTTCACGAAACTTGGTACGACTAAAATGTTCGTAAGTGAAAATTTAGGATCGTCTGGAAATTTCAATTGATGGATTTACATTTATTGTTAATCATAATGTATAATTTACATAATCATAATTTTGCACTTACTAGGCATATGAAGTTTAGTGAATTGGGGCCCCTGTTCTATCTGTTTTTATTTACATGTATACAATATAGGGTAAACTTGATATGTATCAGGGAGTGTTAATAATTACAGCCACCATACAATGTATTGCACCATTAGCTGACACCCTTATGGTGTATGGCACCACACTATGAAGTACGAGTGTTGTGATCTTTTATCAGCACACACAACATATGTGGCTGTGACTGGAGAAATGGGGCTTATGGGATTTATGACCAGCCTAGCTGCTGGTCTTCTAGCACAGCCCTGCGACATGATAATGACCTATACTATTTGTTAGGCCAGGTGTTGGATGGCGGTCAGTGCAGATCCTGAGAAGACTGTGCGGAAGAACAGGCTAGATCTACATTGGCCTCAAATGCCATAAACTCCATTTCTTCAGTCACAGCCATATATGTGTTTGAGATTTTGTTGCATACCAGTTTTGTCACATATGTGGCTGTGACTGGAGAAATGGAGCTTATGGGTTTTGCGACCAGTGTAGAGCCAGATCAGCCTGTGCATCCGCAGTCTGGATGTACACCCGCAGTCTGGATGTACACTGCTTGCCTTTCCATCAATAAAACACTGGTCATGCTTCTAACACGCAATATAAATTGTTATCCGGCTACAGGAGTGTGCTATTTGATCAGGAGTTACACTGGTCAAAATTCCCATAAACCCCATGTCTTTAGTCACAGCCATATATGTGTAACCAGATTTTGTCGCATATCTTCTCACATATGAGAATTTCCTGAAATTGATTTAGAAGATCTGCGATACATTTTGTATATGATGTTGAAATGTGACTGAAGTTTCAGTGCACACATGAATTACCATTCTGCTTTGCTCTGTAATTTTTATCAACATTTCACATCTTTTATTTTTTTCTGAATCGATATAAAAAAAAATATGCAGATAACCTCATACTCTTGCTCATATCATTTCCTTTTGTGTACAATCTGTTTCTCCACAAGTATTTTCTGTACATTAGAAGCTATATATTTATTGTGTAGTTTATGTTAACAAGATGTAGAAATGCAATTTTGTCTCAAATTATTACGTAAGTCTATGCTTAAGATAATTTTATCAACTCTGCAACAAATCTGTATCAATATTTCATAAATTATGCCAAAAGTTGGCGAATATTTCATAACAAATTCTGCATTTGTTCTGAAATATTTGCCAACTTTTGGCAGCTGTATGGAAAATAAATGAGTAAATAATTTTCAGTTAAAGTTGCCTTGGTGGGAATTATTATCGTACGGATGGGCGCATGTTATTTGTAGGTGTACATGTAAACACTGACTGTGATATTTCACCTGTATTATACTTCGCTCATTTCACGACACATTCGACATTTCTCAATTCATGTTCTTGTGTCTCATCTCTTTCACGTTTGATTTCTGGATCATCTGGATCCAGCATTTCTGTTTATTACTGTATCTGATGTCACGTTTATGTGTATGCCACTTTTGACATCATTGTATACATTAATCCTAATTCATCATGTCGGTTCTCATGAAGAAAAAGGAGTTTATCAGCTCTATGGTTGGTTATGTATGACATCTGTAGCCCATTTCATCAACATTGCAAAGTATACTTTAGTAGCAAAGTATACTTTGAGGGAGAAATTTTCATTTTTTTTTTAAATTTATTAATTTTTATTATACGGAATTTATTACATTATCAGAGCCATTTAATGGCTGTGATAATGTAATAAATTCAGTATAATAATTCTGCATACTTTTAATCATGAAATATATGCATTTGTTAGTTCTATGTGAAATTATGTATTTCAGGAAAAATAAATGATTACTCCCTCAAAGTATACTTTGGTAGTAAAGAATACTTTGCAATGTTGATGAAATAGGCTACTGGTCTATTGCAGACATTGCATCTGCGAATTGTGCAAAAAATGCGAACAAACCAAATTTCAGCCAATTCCTGAAGTCACAGATGCATGGCAAAATTTATACCTCGTGGCCATAGAACACTCATTCTTTGATTTATGCGATCAAGTAGGTAAGTAGGTTTCTAAACATGAAACATCTTTGAATAACATGCCTTAGTACAACTACTGGATCCACAGCTTTCTAGAGTTGGTTGTGTGGGTTAGATGTATTGCGTGAAACGAGAAAACGTCAAACTGACACACTATGCCCCGTCTACATCACAGACGTCCAGCTAGTTGTCCAAAGGGAAGATTTCCCATGTTTACAAGATCAGTCTATAGAGGATACAGTCTGTTATGTGATATATTACAATGTGTGCTAAAATGTTCATTTAAATCTTTAATTATGTTATAAGGTGCATTTTTCTGCCATATTTAAATGCTTTTCTTCAAGTATTCAGTTGTATTGTTTATATTGTACAAGTAAAGTAAGGAATCCTAAATGTTAGTTGCTGTGACAATAATATTTCCACTGGATTACAAGTATTAAAGAAATCACTGATCGGAAATATCTAAACAAGAAATTGATATGTATTCAGAGCTCCAGTTAAGGTGCATAATTTGACCAACTTGGGGTGAACTTGTGTTATTTCTTCATCAAAAATGGCAAGTTGGGAGTCCTTTAGAATCGTCTCATTGAGACGATTCTAAAGCACTCCCAACTTGCCATTTTTGATGGAGAAATAAGAAATTTACCTCCAAATTACGCACCTTAACTGGAGCTCTGGTATTATTTACACAGCATGTGATACGGACATGATGGTTAGGTTAGTCTATTCATTACTTGTCTGTGTCATAATTGTGACTGTGATATGGCTGTTGTGATCAGTCTAGCTCCTGACCTATATCACCCTCATGTAGCCACATTGGATCTATTTTCTTTGTTAGGAACAAGACAGATGATTGGTGGACAGTGTGTGGATGAGCAGGCTGTCTTGGACTATACTGAGCACAAATGCCATAAGCCACATTTTTGCAGTCACATTTAACATTAACAGGGTTATTTAGCATTTGTCTGTGGACAAATTGTAGAGTATGGACAAATTTCAGACGTAAATGATGTAATGTCAAATATACAGCACTCTTAACATTTTTAGCCATTTTTTTTTTTATAAAAAAAATCCAGGCTATTGGATTGGCGAAAGCCGGGCGGGCGGGCGTCCACAATGTTAAGTTTTCGTGTTTGAGTCCATTTCTTTGTTACTGTACCACCTAGGACCACCAAACTTTCACAGCTTCATAATCAAGGGGTGCCCACCACATATCACTATCCAACATGTTACTTTTTTTTTAACTTGACCCATTTTTTCCACGTAGTCGACTTAGCCATTTTCAATGTTAAGTTTTCGCGTTTACAATGTTATGTTTTCGTGTTTAAGTCCATTTCTTTGGTACTGTACCACCTAGGACCACCAAACTTTCACAGCTTCATAACCAAGGTGTGCCTACCACATACAACTATCCAACATGTGACCATTTTTTTACCTTCACCTATTATTTCTACGTAATTGACTTAGCCATTTTCAATGTTAACTTTTTAACGTACGTCTGGTTAAAGTTTTTTGGTTAAAACTTTTTTGTTATACTATATCTCTGCAACTGCTTCGCCCATTACCTTGAAACTTCACATGGGTGTTTATCATCATCCATATTTTCATTCTAACCCCCAACTGTGCGGCCCCTGTGCCCAATGTCAAGGTCAAATTACTTTGAATTTTTTTGTTAAAGTTTTTTCGTGTACTATATCTCTGCAACTGCTTCACCCAATACCTTGATACTTCACATGGGTGTTTATCATCATTGTCGCACCTGCTTGCGGAAAGCGCGACCCTGTGCCCAATGTCAAGGTCAAATTACTTTGAATTTTTTTGTTAAAGTTTTTTCGTGTACTATATCTCTGCAACTGCTTCACCCAATACCTTGATACTTCACATGGGTGTTTATCATCATTGTTGCACCTGCTTGCGGAAAGCGCGATCCTGTGCCCAATGTCAAGGTCAAATTACTTTGAATTTTTTTGTTAAAGTTTTTTTGTGTACTATATCTCTGCAACTGCTTCACCCAATACCTTGATACTTCACATGGGTGTTTATCATCATTGTCGCACCTGCTTGCGGAAAGCGTGATCCTGTGCCCTATGTCAAGTTCAAATTACTTTGAATTTTTTTGTTAAAGTTTTGTCGTGTACTATCTCTGCACCCTGCTCACTGCAACTGCTTCACCCAATACCTTGTTTCATGGGTGTTTATATCATTGTCACACCTGCTTGCGGAAAGCGCGATATCGTCGGCATTTTGGCATACTCCGTCCGTCGTCCGTCCGTTGTGTCCGGTTAAAGTTTTTTGGTTAAAGTTTTTCCATCTACTATATCTATTTTTTTAGTGTCCATGCCTCGCCCCAAGGCGCGACATGCAGGCCACGGCCATCTAGTCTACAAAAAGTGGGTATAATTATGTTATCCAAGTGTCTATGCTTGGAAAAAACCTGGCCTTCGTGGCTTTGCCTCGTTTCTTGTTATAATTTTGAACCTGTGATATCATGACATTGTTTACAGATCAGGTTAATATGTGGCTGTGACTGGAGAACTGGGGTTTATGGATTTGCGACCAATGTAGATCCAGATCAGCCTGTGCATCCGCAGTCTGATCAGGATCTGCACTATTCGCCCTTCTATCAATGAAACACCCGGCATGCTGCTAACAAACAATATAGCTCGTTATCAGGCTACAGGAGTGTTATATTCAATAATTCCAGCACAAAAATATTTGCACAATTACCTAACATTTGATTGGCACATTTTCTTGATGAATTTATTTCAAATGCTGGAATTATAAGGAATGAATGGCCTTTTTGTGGAAATTTATCAGGGTTATAAACTTGGAAAAGTCGCGGGAATACTGGATGAGGCCTTCCGGCCTTCGTCCAGTATTCCCGCGACTTTTCCAAGTTTATACCCCGATAAGTTCCACAAAAAGGCCATTCATTCCTATAATAAAGAGCTACACTGGCAACATATTCCATAAGTCCCATTTCTCCAGTCACAGCCACATATTACTGATTCTATTACCTGGATGTGTATGTATAACCGTCTTTGCTCAATGTTTAGCCGTCTTGTGTAATACTAGTCTAGTTCACTGCTACATGTTGTGTGTAATTTAATGGTTCCCAGACTATTGTGTCGTACCATATATATAATATGTGCTTATCAGCTTTGCAGAACTGATTTCGATATTTCCGATAATGTGAATGCACATTGGAAACATAATTCTGTGGCATTTCTATTCTGCATAAGCCCAGGTTAACCTGAACTTTTATGTTTGTTTGTTTATTGGTGTTTTAACAGCCTATCAACAGCTACGGTCATGTAAGGCCGGGCAAACGTGTTCAATGTCATTTTGATCTGCTGCATTGGGGGGAAAATCCCAAAATCAGAACGGAATATTTAAATCGAGAAAAAATATATACAGCTCTGAAATTAGAATAACCCGATCTGATGCCAGGTCCACACCACACCAAAGTCACTTGGCCCCTTCCCCTAAAATAGGATTACGAATAATCGTAATACTCACATAAGGGGTATAACCAGATTCAACTGTCTCATACAAAATGCCAAACACGTATGTGAGGACCAAACCAGGTCTCCAGTTGGAATTCCGGTAAGGTTGAATGCCGATCGTTAAATTACCCATCGCATGCTCCCACCTACCACCCACTGAATGTTTATGTACCAGCTGCATGGAAGACAAGAGGGTGTGCATATATTATTGATGAAGCCATCGTTAAATCATATCTTAACACTTTGAATGCGGGAACCAAAAATTTTCGTCTGCTGTTGTTTTATATTTTGTCTTGTTTCTCAATGTTGTTGGTTTACAGTTTTTTATGCGAAAAATAGAAAATAAAACGCAATCAGCAGACGACAAAATTTAATTCAGCATAACTACAGTTGAAATGACTGACATTAGTGTTGTTGCTCATTCACTATCTTACAACAGTGGAATAGTTTTATACCCGTATACAACATATCAGCTCACACAGTGTTGTACACATTCTGTATCTCATCATCATTTTCTCCTGTATGTCTCGTTGTGTTTTACTTCTACATATCTATGTGATGGACCACGTGAACAGTGAAAGTGTAGTCACATCCGTTAATTTTCTGTCATTCTACTGCCAGTTTGAATGCTTAGCCACGGCAGTAATGTGATGATAGATGATCATGGCTTATGATTATGGGACCTGTTTTCGAAAATTAAACTCGAAATAAGGCAGTTTGATTGGTCGAGACGAAGCACTGCTCAGATTCGACCAATCAAACATCCTTCTATTGAGCATGAGAATGGAGTACATACTCAGAATGTTGTATAGCCACAGGCCCAGGTTTGCTCCACTGGTCAGAACATCAGATGGGTCCTTTTCCTCATGGAGCATCACAATAATTCCGTCCAATGTTCATTATTCATGGCTGTATCATTGCTTTATACCACATACTGTAACTGCCCGGCAATAGTAATTGTTAACCCTTAGACCGCTATTTTGTTTTTTTGTGGTCTGCTGTTTATTTTCTATTCTCCATTTTTATCATCAAAAACATGCTTTGACCGCACTTTATAATAATTTACAACATGCTTTTGCAGCACTTTAGACTGAAGTGCTGTCAAAACACGTTTTTATTGAGAAATAAGGCAAAATATAAAAGCAACAGCAGACGACAATGGTTGTGAGTAGCGGTGTCCGGGTTAAAAGGTGCAAACTAAATAGTGTCGTCTGTTGTTGGCAGAACATCAGAAGTGTCTTCATTGGAGACAATTTTCATGCACTGTCAAACACATTTTCATGGAGAAAAATGCAAAATATACAGCAGGCGCAAAATTTTATTCAATATTGTAATGATCAAATGATGTATACCATTTCAATCATTGCTTTGTGAACATTGGAAGTTCAGCATTTCATCCTGTATGTTCTAGTAGACTTATTGTTTTTTATACCAAATCTGTAGATTATCGTGCTTTTCCCATGGAATATTTGGTTTCCATTTGGGAAATAATTCCTTTACATGCAAGTATTTGTTGCAACTACACTTTTGAAGCATCTCAATCAGAACAGATTTTACAAATTAAAAATCTGATTAGTTTTTGGTCAGCCAGTGTGTATTTATCACTCCAAGACACATTCATCACATCACCTGTATGAACATTGTTGTTATAACTGAACGTGTTGCTATATGTTAGTGTGTAGCAGCCTATCACACACACATTAGCTTTTACTAACAGGTAATACTTTGGAATTGAAACTCTAAATGTGCACTGTTAGATGTTGATATACCTTGTAGATTTTGCAATTTATCCCCGAAAGATGATTTTGAAGAAAAAAATGCAAATAGTCAAATTTCCAATTGTATGGCATATACTGCAGACAGCATTTTTTGTTTTAAAATATGTGACTAAATTTGCAACTACTACATGGCTATACAATTAGTCAAATATTAAAACAAAAATTACTGATATCAAAGACCTATACTTGTGCATGTATAGTATACATGCACAAGTTTATGTCTTTGATATCAGTACAGTATAATCAAAGTACACCGTTTGCCAAGCAGTCCATTTTTGGAGCAGTTGAACAATGTGGGATATAGATGTGAAACCGTGTTCCCATTGTTGGGTTGTATGAACATTTTGAGAACCATGTTTCTAATTGAAATTTCTTTTACCAACTTGTTAGAAGCATTACGGGTGTTTCACCGACCGAGTGGCGAGTAGTGCAGACCCTGATCAGATGTGCCGTCTGATCTGGGTCTACACTGGTCATAAGCCTAATTTATCAATCACAGCCACACATAGAGATTAGCTGTGTATGTCAATGGTCAAGATTACAATCTACACTAGTGGCCATATTCCTAGGGGCATTTTGTCAGGCAGAGGCCAACTTCGAGGTGGACAAGCATACAAGGTTCGTCTTGATTCTTAATAAAATGTTTATATTTTCCTAGTTACAATAAATACAGAATAATGTTACACATGTATGTCAGTGTTTGGTTTTTTCTCATCCCATTTACTAACCCCTTTTTGTTAAGTTCACTTGCAGAAAGCGAGTGGTCGTAATGATGCACTTCCATCTGTGTGTCTGTGTTAATTATTTTGAGTACTTAATCGTTGATTTACTTGAAACTTTACCATCATTCAAATTTTCATTCCATGGCCCACTACCCACATACCCAACATTATGGTAAAGTTGCATTAAAGTATCAAATCTATTCAATCAACAGTGGCAACCGTTCAATTATAGATGAAGATGCAAATTGTCTAATATCCAAGAGATATCATATGTAGAATAGATGTTCAATCTGAAGGTCTGTCAGCTTGGTGCCTTTGAGTGTCACAATAATTTGTTCTCAATAGTTAACTGGACAATGTTGCTCATCACTGTATCTCGAGCAATCAACAACGTGGTGCTTAATGGCCCATCAACTTAGTAGAGCATCATTTAGGGTCAATCAATAAAGCAAAATGAAATGCAAGGTAAATGCATTTATTTAACATGGTATATATGACAACATATATCACAGATTATATGCGACCACAAACAAGACCTGTGCACACGAGGACGGACATGTGTAGTTTGCCACAATAATGAATATTAGCAACTGTGCACAAGCCAGTAGCTCTCCAATTCAATATGCAACAGATCATAATGTTTAAACCCTTGGCATGTGGGAAACAAAAATGTTTGTCTCCTCTCGTTTCATATTTTGTCTTTTTTTCTCAGTGAGAAAAGGTTTGGCAGCACTAAATGGAAATGATTCTAAAAGTTCTACCAAACTGTTTTTGTTGATAAAAATGGAATTAAAAAATAATTTTTATTCAGCATTGTAATGTTTAAAACATTAACCAACATAACCTAATTTGTGTGTGTGTGTGTGTGTGCAAACATCGCAAGGACTTTTAATACATGCATAAAACTGTCTGCGCATAAGCTCGAACTTTCAACCTTTGAATAGTTGGCTGTAATCGGACTCGGCTGCTTAAATTTGAGCACGAGAGTCTAGTACATGCTCAAAAGGTATGAATAAGAACATGCTCATGTGCCTGTTATTATAAAACTTACGAAACACATTATCTAAATTTGCCCTCAAAATTAAGCAGTTTGATTGGCCAAAGCTCAGCCTCGACCACTCAAACTTTCTTATTTGAGCATAAGATTTACACGTTCCATAAGTTTTATAATCACATGTCCTGATCTCGGTGACGGGCAATGACTCAATCCGCGACACTAGTTAGGGACTCCTCCCCGTCTTCTATTGCCTCCATATCACCATCTCCCAGTAATCCGTACGATTTAAATACTTTATGCTGGCGGGTCGATCTCAGTTTCTTCAAATCCCCCGCATACTGTTGTTCACGTACTAACTGTCGTTTCTGTTCTTCAAGTTCACTTTTGTGATCTTGTAAGGCACGAG
The DNA here is from genome assembly GCA_029237695.1 of Conchocele bisecta. NCBI lineage: Eukaryota > Metazoa > Mollusca > Bivalvia > Lucinida > Thyasiridae > Conchocele > Conchocele bisecta. The sequence goes on along the minus strand of CM055267.1, from coordinate 80,574,036 downwards.
TTTTACGAATAAGTTCCAATAGTTCACGTCGTAATTCACGATTTTCAAACTTAATGTTGTTTGTATGCTGTGTCAGACACATTATAGCTTCCTGAAATAGATACAGACAATTGGGTGATTGAATAGAGGGTTGTCGGTACAATGGACATGTAGTAAAGGTGGATTAACTGCTAGAACCAGGGGCCCATTTCACTAAACTTTGTGCGACAAAAGTGTTCGTACGAAGATTTCTATAAATTCACTTCACACATTATTTGGTTTTTCCACCTACATGTAGCAGGCGCGGATCCAGGATTTCGGTTTAGACATGATTTTTGATTGAAAACGTTTAATTTTGAAACAATAAGAAAACGACCGTAAAACACATGGAATACATGGCACTTGGCATGAAACGTGCCTTGTAACTTGTAAAAAATCTGAAACTCGGCGAATTTTAGGGGCCAATGTGTAGGGGTCATTAAATACGAACAAATCCACCAAAAATTCACAAAATCTGCTGGTAATGCGAACTGTGTTGTACATTTTAGTTACCTACAGACTTCTTAGTCGTACAATGTTTAGTGAAACAGGCCCCCATACTGCTCATTGTAAAGTTGAGATGCTAAATTTAACACTTTATATATTGTCACAATAGTAAAATACCGCTTGAATCGTAAAATACTCAAAACTAAAATGGGGAGACAATAAAAGCCCAATACAGAAAACAACCATGTGTCTATATAATGTGGTGTCGTAACAAATCCTATTATATAAACATTACATTTGGAAAAATGTGTTTTCTTTCCAAATTTAATAAGACAACTCAATTTTGATAAGACAGGGACCGAGTTCAATTGGTAACATATACCAATTCATGCGACGCAAGAAAATAACATTATCACACGGATGGTTCTCCAAATGCAATACATGTACAATACATCAACTTGTCCCACTTCTGCCCATATTCGGGAGTGTATACCCATATTATTAGGAGAACTAGACTAGATATGGGCGTGGAATAAATTACTTAGTGCATGGTCGTGCATGGTCGTGCATCTGCAGTCTTATCAAGATCTGCACTATTTGGTGTTCCAGCAATGAAACGCCCGACATGCTTATAATAAGCAATATAGCGTGTTATCAGGATACAGGAGTGTGCTAATTGATCAGGAGCTACATTGGTCACAAATTCAATAAGCCCAATTTTTCCAGTGACACAGTGTCAGATCAGGATCTGCACTGTTCGCCATTCAACCAATGAAATACCCAGCATGCTTCTAATAAGCAATAGAGCTCTTTATCAGGCTACAGGAGTGTGCTATTTGATCAGAAGCTGCACTGATAACAAATCCCATAAGCCCCATTTCTCCAGTCACAACCACATACCTTGTTAGCCTTCCTCTCGAGGGTGGAGATCTTGTTCTCGGAGTCCTGCTGGTAGGCGCGTTTGTCACGCAGGAACCGAGCCTTCAGCTGTTGGATGGTGTCCGAGTGTTTTGAGCGGAGCCGCATCACCTCCCTTTCCAGAGACTTGATGCTGGCCAGCTGCTCCGTCTGTAGCTTCTGGAGATCGTGTGGGGAGACATAAATCATTAGGTATCGTAATGAATGTTACTTTTTAGAATTATACGAGACAATCCATGTGATTTTGTACCTAAGAACATGTGCGATATCTCATAAAATATGTACAAAATTTATATTAAATGATCATTATATACTACATTTGAAAAGAAGTTTCCGTTCTAAATGCTACTGCAACGAATTTAAATAAAATATCAATCCCCAATTTCTTTCCAGGTAACTTACAATTGGGTTCAGAAATACGATAAATTTTAAAAGAGCTCAGACAGTCGTATAAATAGGTAATATATTTTACTGCACAAATAGTTGACTGGGTTGAACTGTAGAGAATTCTGATTCACAAAGGTTCTATTACAGGCGACTTACCTTGTATGAACCAAGCTCTCCTAGTTCCTGTGTGGTTTTGGTCAGCAAGTTTTGTTTTTCCAACAGAAGTAGTTTCAAAGCTGGAAGGAATACATAATATGTTTCACTTTCTAACAAACTATGACATAGCCTATTCAACCGTGTTGATCTGGTTTATTGAGCACAATACTTCAGCCTGATAAGGATATATTTGTTTAACCCTTAGACCGCTATCTTAATGTTTTTGTCGTCTGCTGTTTATTTTATATTTTCCATTTTTATCATCAAAAACATGCTGTGACAGCACTTTATAATAATTTACAACATGTTTTAACAGCACTTCAGAATCATTTCCAATAGAAATGATTCTGTAGTGCTGTCAAAGCATGTTTTTATTGAGAAATAAGGCACGATATAAAAGCAACAGCAGATGACAATTGTTGTGAGTAGCGGTCTAAGGGTTAACATTTTTCAAATGCACAAATGCTCCCGGTGGCACAACTTCGCTAAACATTGTCTTTATATCACAATGATATCGCGCTTTCCGCAAGCGGGCGCGACAAAAAAATGTTTTGACAGCGTTTTAGAATCATTTCCATTGGAAATGATTCTAAAATGTTGCCAAAGCATGTTTTTGATGAGAAATATCGAAGAAAATAAATAAACAACATCAACCTCCCTACAACAGCCACCTCTCTACAACAGCCAGTTTTGCGTCTTCCCATGGGTGGCTGTTGTAGAGAGGTTGCACTGTATCTATAATCAGGGTCTAGATATCTAATAATCCTCCAGCAAGTAATTGATTTACGCTGTTGCATGTAACCTCAGCTGTGCTTCATTTTGTGTCTACGTCAGGAAAATATAAACCATTGAATTCTGAGGATACACAACATTGTTATGAATTTTTTTTAATTCAGTTGAGCACCAGTATCTCAAAGTCGAAGGGAGAGAGTCCATATAGTCGAGATAGGACTAGGTTCGAGATAGCGATGAAGTGTTTGTTTGTTTGTTTATTAGTGTTTAACGGCCTATCAACAGCTAAGGTCATGTAAGGCCGGGCAAACTGGTTCGGTCCCATTTTAACTTGCTGCATTGGGGGGAAAATCCCAAAATCAGAACGAAATATTTACATCGAGAACAAATATATTCAGCCCTGAAATTAGAATAACCTGACCTGGTGCCAGGTCCATACCACACGAAAGTCACTTAGCACCTTCCCTTAAAATAGGATTACGAATATTGTAATACTCACATAAGGGGTATAACCAGATTCAACTGTCCCATACAAAACGCCAAAGACGTATGTGAGGGCCAAACCAGGTCTCCAGTCGGGATTCCGGTAAGGATGAACCCTGATCGTTAAATTACCCATCACATGCTCCCACCCACTGCGATGAAGTGACATGGTCAAATATTTTCGCAAAAAAATATAAAGTCATTTTACCCCATTACACCATGAGTAAACATTCACCAATTAAGTAATGACCAAAGGTAGTAAGCTATAGTCTGTTTCGCGAAAGCTGCCCAAATTTTACTGCCATATAAACAATTCAAAAACAATATTTGTTTCGATAATATTAAATTAAAGGAAAATTTAAGAATGAACCTTCTTTTTATTTCGTGAAATTTGATCAAATATTGATTTTATTACGAAAAATTGATTTGTCTATGAGAATTTAACATGGGGGTAAAAGGTAGAAGAGTTGTGGGAGGAGTCAAAAAACGATTTTTTTTGGAAATTGACTCCGAAACCTAGCTAGATAGCTTGGAAATGATCTAACTAAGAAAACAAAAGTTAAATTTTAAAAATCGGTCCAGTATTTCTGAAATTCTAAAATATTTCCCCATGTTAAATCCCCATAGACATCTTCACTCCGTGAAGATGTCTATGGGGATTTAACATGGGGAAATTTTGTTTTCGCAATAAAATCAATATTTGACCAAATTTCACGAAATAAAAAGAAGGCTCATTCTTAATTTTTCCTTTAATTTAATATTATCAAAAGAAATCTTGTTTTTGAATTGTTTATATAGCCGTAAAATTTGGGCAGCTTTCGTGAAACAGACAGTAATCAACATTACAAGGTGGCGTAACGACTTTCAGTCACTTGCGTACATGACCAGCATGATATGCTTAATGGATCGTGACAAACACTCAAATACATCCAGGTAGACTAATTAAGCAAACAACCCAAGGTACATGTAGGTGTGACCGTGTGAATTTATTTTGTTTTGTTTGATATGTTTGGAAAATTTGTGTCGACCAAATCGATCTTGGCAGCCAGTCACTTAGGCGATTTATCCAAGCATTTATGTGATCGAGCTAGCGAAGAGATTTTTAATGTATTTTTATACGGAGTGGACAGAATGAACAGTCGAGATAGAGAACATATACGAGATAGGGCATGGTCGAGATAGCCGAGGAAATTTATATTAAACAAATAAGGATATAATTCGGGACTTTAGTGAATCATTGAGATAGGGGATATCATCGAGATACTGATATTCAAGATGCTGGTGCTCGACTGTAGTTATAAAAAAATTGTTATTTATCACGATTTCACCAGTCTAAATCTTTTGTTAAACATCAGAATTATATGCTAAGACCACTCATTTGAACAAATGATTGGTCACAACATATAATTCCATTGAAAATTATAAAAGTAAAAAAATAATATGTACATAAATATGACGAGATCGTAAAGACATCGCGAATGCAATACGGTAACCGCTGGTTAGATGTATAATTGTGTATACCGCTCTCTTGTTCGTCAAACTCCTCCTCCATGATCTGCTTCTGCAGCTCAATGTTGCGAATCTCCTGCTTGTTGTGGTCACTCAATGTGATGATCGTCGTTTGTCGCTTCGTCGTCTTCTTCTCCATGTAACTCATATACTCGTGCTGTGGGGTGGACCATACTCAATGTAGGAATGAATGGCCTTTTTGTGGAATTTATCGGGATATAAACTTGGAAAAGTCGGGGAATACTGGACGAAGGCCTCGTCCAGTATTCCTGCGACTTTTCCAAGTTTATATCCCCGATAAATTCCACAAAAAGGCCATTCATTCCTTATAATTCCAGTATTTGAAATAAAATGTGTTTATTTTCCGTTTTCTTAATAATTATTTTAACTGCGCCTCACGGTTACGGAAAGTAGTTCGGCATGGGAGTTTATTGGGATATAAATTTTGGACAGAGACTTGCTACGGACCAATCAAATGTTAGGGAATTGTGTAAATATTTTTGTGCTGGAATTATTGTATAATAAACGTGTGTGAAACTTGAAAGATTGATAAGGCATTTAAATGTTTCATTTACCAGAAATTTAGCTTCTGATAACATGTACATTCCAACAGCAGTGTCCAGAGCTCCAGATAAGCCTTGTGTCTAAAGCGTACTATACCCCCTGATTTCAAAACCATTGCATATTTTACTTTTACAATGGATTATTGATTTTCTTCATTACTAAATAGGGAACAAATGATAAAAAAATATAACAAATTTAAACATTCACTTATTTCAGTTGCAAACACTGTTTGCTTTTTGCAGCACAACTAGGTGAATTTTCAACTTTCTGACAGTATTTTCACATTGCTGTGCGAATTTTGTACTCCCATGTTTGATAATCAATGCGTATTCAGCTAAAATAATTGTGTAAAATATGCCAATACGCACCTTATCTGGAGTGTTACAACTACTCCGAGACAAAATATGTCACAAAATATTTTATATAGGCATTTTTCAATGCATGAAAAAAACCACCTCAAAGTTACTACAGCTTTGATAAGGCACTGATCAGTTTTATGTGCTGATGTACTTCAGTAATTGAATGGCCAACAGTGTAGGCCCTGACCTGTCAAAAAATGTTTCTGTTAAGAAAGAAGACAAAATAAATACATGTAACAACAACAGACGACAATTTTTGTTTCCAGACTTCTAAGGGTTAATGTCTTGTGTGTTCAGCTGGGAGACAATCCGTTACTTGGCGAGTCTTGATCGATTAGCACACAGCTGGAGTTTGGTAAAGGTCTAAACTGTTCACTGTAGACCAAGATAAGACTAACGCTTAGACTGATCAAGGGAGGGCAAATGTTAGGGCGTCTGATGGTCACCATGCAATTTAGTGAGTTTGACATTCAGGTGATTCTTCTGAAAACCTGACGGTCTCTTACCACCAAACACTGGTAGTGTTGATCACAGTTAGATCTACATTTAAACAACATGAACATTCATTCCCAATAAGTTTTCTTTATTTCTATTCCGTATGAAATATGAGAATTGTGTCCTTCCAAGTTGATGTAAAAAAAGAAAAGATTTTCGCATCAAAATCAACCCTGCTGTAAGTTATTGAAGTAAAAAGAAAAGATGGTAGCAAAGCTTGTGATCCCTATAGCTTGGAAGTTCTGTCTATATACGCAGGCAGGGGCGGATCCAGCATTTGGCGAACGGGGGGTTGTCTAGTTGCGAAGGTAACTAGCTAGCTATGGCCTGTACGGGAGTAATTGCAAGAGTTACCGTTCGCAACTAGGGGGTTGTTCTATTTTCGAGCTCTTTGAAATGTACTTTCCTGTGTTTTACTGCATTTAAATTCAGACTCCCACTGGTGATAAACTGTGATCTATGTAAACTCTGTGGCTGAATGAATGTGTGCAACCCCGGTAGGCATATACTTACACTTTCCACTCTGACTTTCTGAGCTTCCTGTTGGAGCCATTCATTTTCTTTACGCCTGGACAACGGTTAAGAAAAGTACGACTATTCTTCAGATATATTATCAAAATACAATATACATATTTAAAAAAGAAAAGTTGTACATGTCCATCAAACATGATCAGCCGGTGAGACACCCTACGCATATATCTCTGTACAAAATCAAATATTGGATGGAAATGTAAAACATACTGGTATTACATTTAAATTTTATGGAACATTAATAGCAGAATCAACTAAATGTGTCTCCCTCAATAAATAATAATGACTATTATAAAACGATACACCTCCTTGTCCGGTGATACGTAACATGCCCTGATTTTCAGGTACTAATTAAATTCACACACATCATAATGTTGAATAAGATGTTGACATTGTTTTATATCTTGCAATACATAAACATAATGCTGAAATGCTGGCTTATTTCTAGTATCATTGGCTGCTGTCCTTATATGATTTAATGGCGTTTAACGGCCTGTCCACAGCTAAGGTCAGTTTAGGCCAGGTTAATGGGCTCGAATCCCATATGTTACCTGTTGTGATGGGGGGTAAATCCCAAAATCGGAACTGAATATTTACACAAAATTAAATTTCAGCCCTGAAATTAGCATAACCTTACATTAACCACACCAGCGTCACTTAGCCCCACTCCCTAAAACTAATATGATTAGTACTACTGTCTGTTTCACGTTAACCTGCCCAACTTTTACACCTACGGTATTTAAACACCCTAAAACTCTTATTTTTTGGCATAAAATCATTTTTCAGCAAAATTTAGCAATGAGCCATCTTTTTATTTTTTTAAATTCGGTCCTATAATGAAGTAATAGCCATAAATCAAGAATTGAATGCAGGGTTGCAATGTTAAAATGTCACGTGCGATCAGATTTTCAACATTTTTCTAGCATCGAACTGCTTGCTGGATTTCATCATTAAAAACAAGACACTAACCTTGTATTTATGAGAGCAAATCTTGCCAGGTTGAAAAATAAAGGAATCGAGCCTCCATTTCTCGGTGTTCGTACAAGAATTACAGAAGAAAATGCCGAGAATTTGGTCAAAATACAACATGATGTCATAATAATATTACTGATTTTATAATGGGCAAAACCAGATTCAGCAACTCTCAAGTAGCAAGAAAGCCAACAAGAATTCCGCCACAGAAGCGGTGTCGAGCCTGCCGAGGCTTTTAACTGTAACATGATCATGGGCATGTGCTAAAGTAATCATAACACCAGATGGCCGTGGCCCACATGTCAAGCCTGTTAATGGTCATTTAATGGTCTCGAAGTATATTTATTTGAAGTTTGAATTAAGGTATGTAAAAGCTTTAACGCAAATTTGAAAGTCTGTTGACCTTGATCTTGGGCATGTGGGTCGCATGGGTGGGATATAGATTGAAAATATGGATGATAAAGAATTAGTTGAAGTTTGAAGCAAATCTGTGTAAGTGTTGTGGAGATAAGATATGTAAAAACTTTAACACAAATTTCAAAGTCATTTGACCTTGACCTTGGGGCACAGGGGCCGCATGAGTGGGACACAGAATGAATATATGGATGATGACTAATAAGCATTTGAAGTTTCAAGTCAATGTGACTTAGGACTGCAGAGATATAAGGTATTTAAAAACTTTAACGCAGATTTCGGACGGACGGACTGGCGCACGGAAGGACACCCGGACGTCATTGGGATCATTATGTCTCACTTTCCGCAAGCGGGCTCGACAAAAAACCATCAGAGAAGTGCATACTTTAAACACGAAAAAGGCCAAGGGTGAAGCAACCTGTGAAGTAATATTAAAGTTATATCATGATGAAGAAACTTGTACAAACTTGTTGACGCAAAAAAAATGGCTATGTGTTTCCGCAAACATGTGAAGGTAAAAAAGGTCATGTTAATGTGTGTGCTCCAAACATTTCAACAATCCGTCAAGTAATATTAAAGTTATACCATGATGAAGAAGCCTGTACAAACTTTTTGACATTTGTTGGTGGAAAAAGCGGCGACTATAGTCGCACCTTCTGCCAAACCAGGGATATCGAGATTCTGGAAAGGATGAATCCCACCAGTAAATTTACCATTCAAAGGAGAAAATGTAACTTTCTAAAAACAAGAAAGGGTGGACTGTCGGCACACAAATGCCCCCGGTGGCAGGTTGGAGAAGCTCCAGCAAACTTCTTAACCAGACCCATGGACACACACACAGATGGATACACAGTCCAAACACTATATGCCTCCCGGGTCTACCGAGACCAGGGGGCCGTTTCACTAAACTTTGTAGGTCTAAAATGTTCGTAAGTGCAAAATTACGAGTCTGTAAATATCACATTAACAGTGTTTTCTTGTAAACAATTATTGGATTTACATTTATTGAGCATAGGCTGCATATGCAGCCTATGCTCAATAAATGTAAATCCATCAATTGGAATTTCCCGAGGATCGTAAATTTGCACTTACGAACATTTTAGTCGTACGAAGTTTAGTGAAACGGGCCCCAGAGGCACAAAAATTATAAAATAAAGAACTGTATGCAGGTTTAATCACATAGGACATTCAGACAGAGATAGAAATATCTGTCTAAATAATCTATGAAAGTAAATATACTATTTAAGCGGTTTAATGATTCGAGAAAAGGTAAGGATACAAGTCTTCAACACTCGTCCTGGCAGTATCAAGTTCGTCTGTCACCTTAGCCAGTCTGAAAAAGAAAGTCAAATGGTCTATAATTTGGGCCATGATAGGAAGAAATTTGACTTTCAGATACCGGTATGTGCCTGTGACTGGAGAAAATGGGCTTATGGCACTTGTGACCAGTGTAGCTCCTGATCACATAGCACATTTCTATAGACAGGTAATGATCATGATCTATGTTGCTTGATTTGGATCTACACTGTCCGTAAAACCCATAAGCCCCATTTCTCATGTCACACCCACATATTTCAACAGTATGTCTTATTCTAACATGCTGTGTCATGCTTTCATAGCAGGGATATTATCTTTCGAAAGGAATGCTGATCCAGGGTCGTAACTAGAAACAAATTTGTTACCCCGCTCCATACCTCTCGCGAGGGTAGCATATTAACCCCATCTATTTAATGTAACGCATGGAAGAGTGATATTTGCATTCGGTTATCCGGTGTGTTTCATATGTTAGCGAAAAGCTGCATCAATAAATTATTAATAAAGAACATGCAGAAATTGGTTATTTTACCGTGTCAATGTGTTTATCTGACATTTACATAGCGCAATATACCCACTTTTCCCATACGCTAAGTTGAAAAGGGGTAGATAATCCATGACTGCGGGTGGCATCAAAAATCGGTTGGGGGGTAGAATGGAAATATGGATGATGATAAACACCCATGTGAAGTTTCAAGGTAATGGGCGAAGCAGTTGCAGAGATATAGTATAACGAAAAACTTTTAACCAAAAAACTTTAAGCAGACGTACGTTAAAAAATTAACATTGAAAATGGCTAAGTCAATTACGTAGAAATAATAGGTGAAGGTAAAAAAATGGTCACATGTTAGATAGTTGTATGTGGTAGGCACCCCTTGGTTATGAAGCTGTGAAAGTTTGGTGATCCTAGGTGGTACAGTACCAAAGAAATGGACTTAAACACGAAAACTTAACATCGTAAACGCAAAAACTTAACATTGAAAATGGCTAAGTCGACTGCGCGGAAAAAATGGGTCAAGTTAAAAAAAAGGTAACATGTTGGATAGTGATATGTGGTGGGCACCCCTTGATTATGAAGCTGTGAAAGTTTGGTGGTCCCAGGTGGTACAGTAACAAAGAAATGGACTCAAACACGAAAACTTAACATTGATTGTGGACGACGCCCGCCCGCCCGGCTTTCGCCAATCCAATAGCCTGGATTTTTTTTAAAAAAACCTGCAGGGTGTTGACGTAAAAAATGGGTATAGCCCCAATTCTCATGGATTTGTGCCTTCTCATGGATTCATGCCCCTAGAAAACAAGTGAATAAGCACATTCTAAGAATAGTGTTAATTGAAAATTATTTTAAAAAGGTATTTTAAGTTGTTTCCCACGGTTTTCTAAGTTACAGTTACATACAATTGTGATTTACCACCTATTTTGTGATTTTCCTACATACTTCCTCAATCCGAAGAGGATCTGTTCGCAAATTATGCATAAAATGTGATATATGTTGATTTCTAGGTGAATCTGGACTTCACCATATTTAAATTTGATGCATCTCGGCAGCAACATTTATTTAGTGTATGAATGATCAAAGAATATCACTCAAATGTGCAAACAGATGTAGGGCATGAACCTGATGAGAAGTTTGAAGAACAATTAGGTGACTTGGGTGGATTATTTCTAGGGACTCTAAGACCTGCATAAATAATTTTGGCGAATTCCGTATGTGCACATAGTCAAGTGTTTGAACTTTATGCTGATGTATACATTTTCAGGAATTAATCAGAATATTACACACACTACAGTAGCGTAACCATTTGTCGGGATTACCCCCGCGTCGGGAATTTTCGTAAACCGCATTTGTCTCTAATCATGGAAACTTTCATGGTCAGTTTCCCAGACATTTTTTGCAGAAGATACCTATCTGTAAAATGGAGAAAAATATTCCACATCGCCCTTGGTCATGTAAGGTTTTAATCAAAATTGTTAGAATACCTTCAAAATGTTGTATTTCAGCTATTCTCATTTTTGTCCACTCATAAACATCATTATTGAAAAAGATTTACAAAGCATGGTTCTGTCAGTCTGCGTCACTGGATTCTTTAGCCATTTTGAGCAGTCAAGGTCATGTAAACAGACTGGTAGCTGTCAAATTACCAGAATAGAGCTTCTCATTATACTGGGGGGTCTTATATGAAAAACAATAAAAAACTAACACAGAATTATATTTGATTACACAGATGTAGATATAAACTCTGTGTTTTTAATAGAATTTATTGTTCTGTTGATTATAAAAATGCTCAGAATAATAGGTTACAGTTTGTAGATTGTTATTATCTTGTTGTTGGTATAAATCCTGCCTCTAGTGTGCACCATAACCCAGCAAATACACTGTACCGACGTCGGATCCAGGTCGCGACGTCGGCGACTCAAATCCAACATCAGCCCAACGTCGGGGTTTCGAAATGACGTCGGATTACGACGTCGTACTGATGTTGTTTGCTAGTCGTAGTTCGTCGCGATACAAATACAACGTCGGGTTGACGTCGGAATCACGACGTCGGGTTGACGTCGGAATCACGACGTCGGATCAACGTCCGTTTCCGATGTCGAATAGACATCTGGTACGCCAATGGAAGAGTAGCTGATCTGATTTCCACACCAACTTAATTCAGTTTAACCTTTATTTGCGACATGTTGTAATTAATCATTTTTCATCCTAGATGATTAATTCTGCGTATGTATTTAGGTTGGGCTGGGCGTACGTGCAATTTCATTAACGTCGCAGAATTCTAGGTCAAGATTCTTGTGCGCGCGCGGAGTGTTGACAACTGGCATGCTTTATTAGCATCCGTGTCAAATGCCACTGGACCTGGTACCCGCGTTACTGCATAGCAGTAGCCACAGACACTGTAATACGCTGGTAAACAGCCGACCTGACTCATTCGGAACTACCTCGGATCTTTTCGCCAAAGCTAAGGTCTGGTTATGCTATAATCCCCGAGGTGCTCCGATTGTCTTTAGGTTATCCCGCCATTTCCGTTTTCTCTTTGCGATTTTAATTTGAAATTTGGGAAAGATCGACGTACTCTTGAAGAAATCAACTTTCTTATGTAAGTATATTGATGCATGCGTGTCAGCTAACATGTTTTCAATACAAATGTTAATACAAAAATACATGACAACGCCGTGATCAGTTGATTCACGTTTCAATTTGTGAAACTATTTCGCCCCGTCTCACTTTGCACATTCCTGTTCATGTGTTGTTAATATATTGTCGCTATTTTATTCACAATTTACAAACTGGTCATGTGGTTTGGGGTTTTGTTTCCATATCATCCGATCCTTATAAAACTTCGCTCCACTCAGACTCGAGCATTTTGATTGGGTAATTGTGTCATTTGACGGTCCTCTGCAAAAAGACACTTTTCAAGTGTCCCATTCCTAATTAAAATAGTATTTCTTAATTTTCTTTAGTAATATAATGTAGAATAGTGCCTAGAAGAAGTACACAATGGTTATTTGAAAATGAACATTTCCTTTCCAGATCCAGAGTGAAACTGCAGATCAAGTAATCAATGCAAAATAAAGTTTTCTAGACAATAAAACCCCGACATTGAATTGATGTCTGAACCAGACGTTGGATAAAGGTCGTTTTCTGACGTCGGATAGAAGTTGGATTATATTTGAAAATGAAAGTTTTTTAGACGTCGGAATGACGTCAGAATTAGACGTCTATTCAACGTCTGTTCGACGTCGGATTCTGACGTCTAAAAAACTTTCATTTTCGAACATAATCCGACGTCGGAAACCTATCTGACGTCGTGTACCCACTGGGAATGAATATGGTAAAATAGCATGTACCACAAATGAAAATTAAACGTGATCTGAAAGCATCTTGAATTATGATTATTAGCCTTGTGATAATATTATTGTCATTTATGACTGGCAAAGGAAATGGTGGAAAATTGTTTACTGTACACTCCTCTGATAATTTAGATATTAACAATTTTTTACTCTGATCCGATGGTGCGCCACACTACAAGATGAGAATAACCCAACAACAAAAATCCAGAGTCTAACGTCACAGTCTATTTTCTACAAGCGCCTGGATGATACGTTAACAAACTGGATGACATGGAAACAAGCAGGACTTTTAGATAAATCTGGTTTCACAGCATTTTTACGATAAGTTTGTTTTAAAAAGTTTTGAATAGTTGTTTTTGTATGCTTATAGCTCTAGTAACTGGCCAACGAAGGCTTATTATCCAGAACCTAGGTATATCCACTGTATGAATGTATGTGCTTAGCCTTAAGGGTACGGATAGTCCCTAGTCTCATGGATCCGTGCCCCTAAGCACATAAATTCATATTGTGTGCTATATTCTGATTAATTCCTGAAAATGTATACATCAACATAAAGTTCAAACACTTGACTATGAGGGCACATAAGGAATTCACCAAAATTATTGTTTATGCAAGTCTTAGAGTACCTAGAAATAACCCACCCAAGTCACCTAATTGATCTTGAAACTCCTCATCAGGTTCGTGCCCTACAACCTTTTTCACATTTGAGTGACATTCCTTGATCACTCATACAATAAAGAAGTGTTGCTGCCTAGATGAATAAAATTTAAATATGGGGAAGTCCAGAATCACCTAGAAATCAACATTTATCACATTTTATGCATCATTTGCGAACAGACCCTCTTCAGATTAAGTAAATATGTAGAAAAATCACAAAATAGGTGGTAAATCACAATTGTATGTAACTGTAACTTAGAAAACAGTGGGATACAACTTAAAATACCTTTTTAAAATAATTTTCAATTAACACTAGTAGTATATAGGGAGTCAGTTCGTTACCGCGAAGTGTGGGGGAAAGCAGTGGGTGGTACCAAAAATAGTAAAATTTCCTGTTAATTTAAAGCGAAATAAATACAACCCACAGTAAAATTAAAATGTCATACTGTAGTATAAGAGAATAGTGGTTCTGGACCACTTTTTATATTCCCTTATATAGAGTGTGTGAGCCCTTGTTATTCATTAGGTATATAAATATCTGGAATCGTGTCATCGTTATAAGCGGTCTATGGTGACCAGTTTATAACGTACACCTGCAGAGTCCTTTTTTTTTAACCTAGGCGGGCGGGTACGCATGGATTTAATTTTGGAAAATTAGAATAGTAATTGGACCTAGGTGGGAGGATACGCATGTGTTTGGTGCAGGTAGTTGAAACCTCATCCATTTGGGGACCAGTGTTAGGTAGCTGAATTAATTTTGTAGAAATTAGATCCATTTCGGGGCACGTCAAGGTCAATGCCGGTTCTGGCTCAAATCGAAAATAACCCTAACCAATGACTTTAGTTTGGTTTAATGCTCTCTAAACGTGTCAGTTTGTTACCGCAAAGTGTGGGGGAAAGCAGTGGGTAGCCCCAACAAAATATGTGTCTTCTTATAGGGGAGGGTTCGGATACTTTTTTTCCAAAATGGCTACTACATGTAGAACGGGTCGCGACTACCAGAGTGCTGGTGTACGGAGTCGCTAGTTTCGTTTTTCTCATTAGGCGTACCGGACTGTTTGGCGGGGTGTACGAACTGGGAGACGGGGTCTGTTTTGTTCTTCCAGAGTCGACAGGTCTCTAGAGTCACGAATGGGAACAGTGGTCTGCATACCGCGTACGCCACAAAAAACAACCCAAACCACCACTTTACATTCTCCACGGTTCTCCAGATGTCGTGTACCTCCAGCTCGTCTTGCTTCTTTGGACACTCGGAATCGGCATCACCGGAAATTGCGTCCAACAGTCTGCGTTCCAGTGTATCCAACCGGTTCTCCAAACGTCTCTCCATGTCGAACGAGCTTGCGTTTCGTATATCTTCTAGTAGATTCGTGGGGAACTTGGTGGGAGGGCCAGGTGCGGTCACCCTGTGTACTACGGGGGTGGGGGTTTCTAAATTTGTTTCAAATTTGGTTTCTTCGGGTTTTGTTTTGACTACGTTCCGCATCGACAGCGTCCCATATTTTTCGAAGACGAGTTGTACCGATTCCAAATTTCTTCTTCGTATTATCTGCAGACTCTATACCCCGAAGATTACGGATATCTTCTATATCTTGTTCGGACAAATTTTGCTTTGGTGGCATATTGTAGGCACAAAATATGCAAGTACATATAAATATAGTTTGCCCAATGTTCAACATGATTTGTCTAGGTAAAACCAGGCATACCAGCACCACAAACTAGGCATACTCGTTACCACAACTAGGCATATCCAGCACCACGACTAGGCATACTAGCACCACGACTAGCATACTAGCACCACAACTAAGGCATAACTTCGTTACCCACCTATGCATACCGAATGGGGAAAAACGTGCCTAGCGACCCTTTCTACATGGAGTATCCCTTTTGAAACCCTTCCAAAATCGTGGTAGAATGTTAGCATTGTTCAGTAATTGTTAAGCATTTGTTCAGCATTGTTAAGCAATTGCTAAGCATTGTTAAGCAATTGTTAAGCATTGCTCAGTATTTGTTCAGCATTGTTAAGTAATTGCTCAGTAATTGTTAAGCATTACTCAGTAAGAGTTAATAATTTTTAGTATTAAATAATGAAATATGTGTATTTATAATAATAAAATATGTCTACGTGTGGTGAAGAAATAAAACAATTTTCGCAGAAAATAGATAAACCTGTTTGTAGTGATAATTCTAAAGAATTAATTAATGAAGAGAAAATAGATAAAATAGATAAAACCACCTGTAGGGATAATTTTTTCAAAATTAATAATAGTTTCCACACGCCATATGGATTGAGGAAAAATAGAATTAAATATCATGATCCCGGATCTGTTCGTATGTGTAATTTGATAGAGACCTATTTAGAAGAGAGGTATGATGTAGTAAGTGCACAAGCGTTAGTTGATAACCCACATGTGTTTGGATAGATCACCTTCAATCAAAAACCTGTCTATTATAGAAAGCGCTACCAAGGTTTTTCGGCTACCTTTTTTAAAGAAAATTAATCTGTAGCTGCACCCCCGGTTTCTACATTGAAAAACAAAATATGTATTTGATTTATTCGACTAGCAGGTTTACTTGGTGGTGCGTTCAAATTCAACCAGATATTAATTAACCCCTCGTACTGCCGGAGATATGGATTAATTCTTTTCCATGTAGGTTTTTTCGAACTGTTTCATAATAGCTTCAACAAGCGGGCTCATCATCGAATCTTTACAAATTTCAACAACAGGTTTTCGTTTTGTAGCGGCTTCTAGCTCCCTCTCTTCCTCGTGTAACTTTTTTAGACGTTCTATAATTCCGTCTTGGAGACCTAAAACATTCTCATAGCAAGCCTAATCAAATTTTATTTTTACGTCTTCTTCTTTTGTGAACATATTTTTATATATATAACTACATATTATAAATGTTTAACATAAAATCACAATTGGAAATAAATATGTTAGACATTTATATGTATATATATAAAGTAATTCTTGAAGAATTATGCCTAAATCGGTTATTACGCAGGAAGCGCTGGTAGATATTTTACAATCACGTGGAATTGTTCCTGCCTATGAAGTTAGAAAGAAACACCATATTGGCCCCAAACGCCTTACAGATCTGTGGGAATATGATAAATTTATAATGGGATTATCTAGAGATAATTGGGCAAAACCCCGTGATAAGCCCCGACCTAAGATACCTTCAAAAATTGAACAGGTTTCAACTGCATAATTTTTATTTTCTGAAAGTTTAAAGGGGTTCTGTATGTATCCCATCTTCTGAAACCCTTCTCTTATCATAGTAAGCGGACAGTCCTAATTTGTTTTGGGTATATGTTTTCATAACACCATTTCTCATTCTAAACCCTCTGTTTGTTCCTCTATCCGTTCCAACCTGGTGTAGGGCCTCCATATACCTTCTCCATGTGAGAGGATTTTGCCTGGCAGATAACCCCTTCGCTGAATGTTTTACTTGGGTTGTGTCTACTTTTTCAACCACATAACACTTGCTGCATAGTGCGATTGCACGATCTCCTTGGAACTCGGTTTTGAATAGCCCTGGTTCTCTATTACTCCATTTATCCCAAGCTAACCATTCTTTTTTATGTTTTTTGAAATCCTCCACCATTTCTGGTTTTATCATTCCATCCAGCTCTCCACCCTTCATGCTAACCCCCATATACAAACTATCAGTATCCATCTGTATTAGTTCAAAATCTGCTCTATCTACGTATTTATCCATAAAATCGTAATAAAATTCTAACATTCTTAGTTTTGCGTATTGGTATACAGCAATCCCACAGTGAAATGGACGAGTCATATTGGCATTTACTTTTCTTGAGGATATTTCGTAAGAATCTCCTATTTCCTCTAAATCATCGAAATACGCTGATCTTAAAGCTTTGTCCACACATTTTGCATCTTTTGTATACGTTGTGTTGAGGTGTTTTTCGGGGGATTCTATCATTTTCCCGCAACATGAGTTACCTAATAGTTTCATTATATCTGCAATTGGGGACTTGGAGCTATCAACATCTCCGGATCTCCTGGCTGAAGTAACTTCTTTAACAAACCATTCAAAGGGCTTACCTGCTGTATAATTTATTACTCTGTAAATCCCTGTAATTTCTAAACCATGCTTCAAATACCATTTTAATAATGGGGCAAATAGTAATACTTTTTGAGCAGACATTGCTCCTACTAGTTTTCTACCACTCCTCTTGCACGGTTAGTTTCTTGTAAATACTGTAACATCTTCTCTGGAACTTCCTCCTCCTCTACAATCCTATTTATAAATATGGGGACATTTCCGAAAACTTCTCTTTTAAACTACTGGGAACCTCTATATCTACTTCAGCAAAGCCAAACCACTTACCATTTAAAACCGCCTTGGAAAACTTATTTATTTTAATAGGGTCGTGAGGGCTGCTTTTTTCCTCGTGTAGTTTCCCTTCGCCACATGGCATATGTTTGCTTAATGTTGATAAATATAGGGCGTTTGCATCAAAACCAAGTACGGCTTCGCAAAGCTTTCCATTTCCATCTGGGCTGACCTAATTCTCGTAACACCTGCTTCTACATATCTTGTAAACACAATTGACGGACCTCCAACTAATGCTCCTTTTAACATTTCATATATTTCCTCACCAGGGGCATACAGTGGTGGACATATCGCGTCTGCTATCTTACTCTCTTTGGTTTGATAAGGTTTTATATGGTTTTTTATCGTTCCTCTGAGAATGTATTGTAAAGCAACTCCTGGTAGGGTAACTGCATCTTTAAACATATCTATACCTTTTGTTTGATAAAATTTTGTCATTTTATCCTATAGCTTCTAAAAAGGGGCCAACATCCAAGTTGTTATAGTATTTTAACCAGTCTTTGAAAGACTTTATTTGGAGTTAATTTATTCGTCCAATTTTTAAGCGGTGGTAAACCCTCATAAGATAGTTTATCGGGGGAATCGAACCATTCGTAGGGGAAGAAGAATTTTTCACCTTCGCATCCATAAGCCTTAACCCATCTATCATAATCGATACCAGGAGCAAGATATAATTTTACATCTAAAAACCTAAATTCTGGTGTAAATAGAAAAATGGTTGTATTGGCTTTCTTTCCTACTAGTACCTTAGTGGTTTTATCCGTTAAAACGTCAACTAAATGCTTCTTTATTAAATTAAGATCGTAATTACTGGAATTGAACCCAATTACTGGGACTTGTGAAATCCAACGGGTAATTTCTCGCTGCTGAGAAGTGTAAAGATACTCCATGTCTGCAGGGTACCCATATGTATTGTTGCTCCCCACGGCCTCTCGGATATTATCACCCCTCCTCTTTACATCTTCCATAAATAGGGTTACTAATTGTTTTGGAGAAGTATCACATATGTGAGTTATATTGTTGGATAGAGTATCCCCTATACTAACACTTATTGGGACATGTTCGTTTATAAACTCTAAATCTTTAGTTGGGTTACGCTTTTCTTTACTTCCGTCTAAATATGCTTCAAAATCGTATACGATATGATATGGGTAAATCACTGTAGGAGGCTTTTCGAGTTCCTTTACATCCTCAGGTTTACAAATTGCATCATACTCGCATTCAAAAATAGTTACTAATTTACACTTACCCTCAATTGCTTCGTCTCTCTCGTTGGATCTTCTAAGCTTATTTTTATAATCTTTGCAATGTTTGGGACACCCGTGCCAATAACAGCCGTGAAATTGATAAACTGTATCAGTCTCGGGGTAATACCCATCAACTGGGGCACCAGCGATTATTCTTTCTCTGCCGTGACCGCATACTGCAGTGTGAATATGGGGTCCTGGTAAAGATTTTATCCAACTGATCGATTTCTTGCTACAACCGGGTTTTGGGTGGAAAGCTTTTTCGAATGCTGATAGTGGGCGATCTATTTTTCTCCTTTACACGATACTTTTGTTAATCCCTTCATACAAGTCAATGCGTGCTTGGTTAAATTGCTGGACTTTGTAAAGCGTTGTTTGCAGTCGAAGCAACAATAATTGTTTTCAGAGGCTTTATTCATATCTGTAATAAGGAAGGCGTGATCGTTATAGATACCTATTTTCATCTTTTTATTACCAATCTTGTCGTAATGAGCCGCTACTTTTCTTAAATACCATGTTCCCTCTTCTGTAGGTTCGTACGCATCAATACCTATTTTAAAACACTCTTCTATTTTCTTGATATCTCCAAATAATATGGGTCCTTCTGGTTTCGGTAATTTATGGGTTTTACAAAACTGCAAATACTGTTGCTGGAGTTCTTTGGTCAATGTTAAACACCTATCAACCCTAAGCTTCGAAGTGTGGAGGGCCAAGCATCTAAATAAACAAAGATCATCATTGAAACTATCCAGGGGCTTCATCCCTTTCTTATAATGCAACCACTCAGGCATTCGACCTCCGGCTACTTTTCCAGATTTCATTCCGGCATCTCCTTTAGGCATTTTATTTAAAGCTGTTCCATATACTATTTTAACGCTAACACCCATCCATCTTACAAACCTCCATTTTGTACTGGGCCTATCTATTTTATCTATGTTTAATCTATGCTCTTCTTGTTTATTAATCCATTCTTCAACCTCATCGTAACCCCTAAACCACGGACTTCCGGATAAATTTTTATAAAATACCAACGTTGTCGGCTTTCCTCTCGCGTCTCTCTCCTCTTGGTGAATTAATTTGTAAGAAAAAGAGAATCTTAGGTAAAAACTGTCGGTTAACAAAGGCTCTAACTCACCTATTATCCTTTTGCTGTTATTTATTTGAAGTTTTCTTTTCAGGGTTATTGTAGTTATCCTACGCCCTTTTACTATTTCTTTTTCTTTTTGTTTATAATCTTCTAATATTTCGCTACCTTCCTCTATTAACTGTTGTAATAAACGCGCTTTCTGCACTCGTTTTTGAGGTTTGCCAATATTCATGCTTCTAAGACTGAGGGAAGCCTCATCGGCTATATTCTGTGCTATCTTTTCTATATTCTTTTTTTCCACCCCCTTAACTACCCCCCCCCCCCCCGCCCCCCCCGAGACATTGCACGAGCCATTCTTTTCATAAACTCTTCATTCTTTTCCTTATTTATTAGTGTAGTTAACCCCCTTTCCCTCAAACGGTTTGAAAAAGGTATACCCATTCTTATTAATTCTGACCTTAATTCCCTAATTCTGGGAGAAGAACTTTTAGATGGTTTTACACCCCTTTTATCGCTAATCATTGTGCGAGTTAACTTAGGGCGAGGCGCTCTCGTAACTTTATTACGTATATCTGTCATTTTCTAATCGTGGAAAATTTATTGTTTTATATATACCTATGTATGGCTTATGTTCAATAGGGTGTTTTTTAATTTTTTACAATTAATTAATTATAACACCTCATATAGAAGACACATATTTTGTCGGGGCTAGGGGGCTTTCTGCTAGTTTTCTCGTGTTAAAATCCGTGGCAAATCTGTACTGGTTTCAACTACCCTATTTCACTTTACCAGACTATAGCAGCTCCACATACGATCGTGATGGGTAGCCGAAACCGCTGCAACATTTTGTATGACATTTTATTTTTTACTGTGGGTTGTATTTCTTTCGCTTTAAATTAACAGGAAAGGTACCTATGGGGCTACCCACTGCTTTCCCCCACACTTCGCGGTAACGAACTGACATGTTTAGAGAGCATTAAACCAAACTAAAGTCATTGGTTAGGGTTATTTTCGATTTGAGCCAGAACCGGCATTGACCTTGACGTGCCCCGAAATGGATCTAATTTCTACAAAATTAATTCAGCTACCTAACACTGGTCCCCAAATGGATGAGGTTTCAACTACCTGCACCAAACACATGCGTATCCTCCCACCTAGGTCCAATTACTATTCTAATTTTCCAAATTAAATTAAATCCATGTGTACCCGCCCGCCCCGCCTAGGTTAAAAAAAAAGGACTCTGCAGGTTGTACGTTATAAACTGGTCACCATAGACCGCCTTATAACGATGACACGATTCCAGATATTTATATACCTAATGAAATAACAAGGCTCACACACTCTATATAAGGGAATATAAAAAAAGTGGTCCAGAACCGCTATTCTCTTATACTACAGTATGACATTTTAATTTTACTGTGGGTTGTATTTATTTCGCTTTAAATTAACAGGAAATTTTACTATTTTTGGTACCACCCACTGCTTTCACCCACACTTCGCGGTAACGAACTGACACGTTTAGAGAGCATTAAAAAAGTAGCCTTAAATAATGTAAGTGGCCATGGTTTTGAGCCAGAACCGCCATTAACTTGAGATGCAAATGGAGGCCTAACATCCATCCCCCAATGGATCTAATTTCTACAAAATTAATTAATTCAATGACATAACACTGGTCCCCAAATTGCGGATGTTTTCAGCTACCTACACCAAACTCATGCGTACCCGCCCACCTAGCTCCCAATTGCTAACTATTCTAATTTTTCCATGCGTACCCACCTAGGTTAAAATAAGGACCCTGTAGGTGTACGTTATAAACTGGTCACCATAGACCGCTTATAACGATAACGCGATTCCAGCTACTTATATACCTAATGACTAACAAGGGCTCACGCACTCTATATAAGGGAATATAAAGTGGTCCAGAACCGCTATTCTCTTATACTACAGTATGACATTTTAATTTTACAGTGGGTTGTATTTATTTCGCTTTAAATTAACAGGAAATTTTACTATTTTTGGTACCACCCACTGCTTTCCCCCACACTTCGCGGTAACGAACTGACTCCCAATATACTACTACACTATTCTTAGAATATGCTTATTCACTTGTTTTCTAGGGGCACGAATCAATGAGAAGGCACGAATCCATGAGAATTGGGGCTACATGAGAACAGTGAAAGCTAACCAATTACACCGGCACATGCTTCTTTTTTGTCAAATTTGGTCATTGAACATTGCTGGTTTTCCTTCTGAGTAATTTCTTCTAAGGTAATAACACACTGGAAAATTTGAAATGGCACAAAACAAACACGAAAACACATGACACTTTACTGTAACCTTACTCATTTTGCAGCAATGTTTCTTTTTCTGATGGTTCAGGCGTAGATGCTTTGTCCCGACCATCAGCAGCACTGTCATCGCCTTTCTTTCCCTTCTTTCCTTTCTTTCCCTTCTTTCCTTTCCCCTTTCCTTTCTTTTTTGGTGGCATTGCAACGAGCACCTGTTAATAATGGCGTCGAATGTTGTCAATAGTAACAGAAGAATGAGTTTCGTATTCATATAATCTGACTCATTTTGCCCACATACAGCTTAATGTAATCTCGCAAGAAAACAAATTTAAATTAAAATAAGTTTAAGGTGCCATCATTTGTGAAAAACCTATCAAATACGCCCAGGCATTGCAGTTCCGGATGTTGACCTATTTGCAGGAACCAGTCGTCTAATGGATAATGTGACCGTAAACCTGGTACAGCTTAGCAACAAGGAGTAAATTCTCAGGACAACGGCATTGATTGTTATTATTATGACAGAGAGATAAATAAAGTAGATGCTACAGGCAAGGTATGTCTGTGCCAAACATTTTATTATATTATTTGCATGCTCTACACTTGCAGATTAAATTTTCTGTGTGCGAATTGATGTGGGGTGAGATAGAGATTTCGAAAGTGAAAGTAGACGGTTCCGTCAAAAAATGGGAAATAACTCATGGGAATCAACCCGCATGACCCCGTATTTGGCATGGTTCTATAACCGATTTAGGTCACTGACTCTAGGAATGGAAGTAACGAAATTGATTTTGGCGCAGGTAGTTTGCGATTGTCATGTTTGTGTGAATGTGGGACTATGGGAAATCAATTGCCTGTCTGTTTCCTGCAGATGATTGTTTTGCATTGATAAATGTACACCAACACCGGAAAGTGGATATATTCCCGGTTGCCGGAATCGGCGATTAGATTTAGGTCCACCACCATCATTGATTTTTCCTATAACGGTTAG
This sequence comes from Conchocele bisecta, assembly GCA_029237695.1. NCBI lineage: Eukaryota > Metazoa > Mollusca > Bivalvia > Lucinida > Thyasiridae > Conchocele > Conchocele bisecta. The sequence continues at coordinate 80,550,256 of CM055267.1, read as the reverse complement.
ACACCACCAAATAGTTTTAATATATAATTTAACCGAATGCCATCCAATAAGGACTGTCTCTCCTACTTTCACTATTCGTATGTATGATGTGGGACCCACTTGTACACGACCTGAAGCCAGTCTGTACTTGTTCTGCATGAACTAAACAATAGGTTCACTTACTCCTAAGAAAGAAAAATCCAACCTTGTCATATCCTCCAATATTGTGTACATTTTTTGGCCGTTTACATCAAGTGACCAACAGGTTCAGTTTTTTCTTTTAAATGCTACAAATATGCTGAAAACTGGTGTTAAAGGCACCTCAAAATGTTCCTCAAGTGAAACTGGGTAGTAATGGATCAAGATTTGCAAGCAAACGGTGTCTGTGACCTCAAAACACCCGCACTATTTTATTATACCGGACTACTTTTGCACCATTTGGTGTCTTCTAACCTATAAACTAACCAATGACCACACATTTTGCTATTCTCTGCTACTTTCATTTTTCGTATGGATGTTGTGGGACCTATTTTCATATAACCAGCACCAATTCTGCTCTGGAGATTCACTAATTAATCACATAGGTTTACTTATTGTTAAGAAAGATATATTCAATCTCCTGCAGAGACATAGAGAGACTTAAAATCCTTGGTCTCCTGTGACCACCCTAGTGGTGGCGCAGACATTCAGCGGCTGGAATTGGAACCGATTCACATGACAAACATGTTCCGACTTACAAAATAATCCCAAAGCATATGGTTGAATAATGGTGTAATGATACATTAACATACATGTGAAGTAGATTAGTACATCAATTGACCGGTTTCTGCAAGCAAATAGTGTCTATGGCATAAACCATCTGTATTATTTTCTTTCCTGTACTACTTTTGACCGTGCATGCATATCTGATGATTTAGTGTGGTTAAACCTAAGGTATGCACTGAATAGTTTCTTAGCCGGGCTCGATTTGAAAAAGGAAAAAGAGACTTAAAATCCTTGATCTCCTTTGACCACCCTAGTGGTGGCGCAGACATTCAGCGGCTGGAATTGGAACCGATTCACATGACAAACATGTTCCGACTTACAAAATAATCCCAAAGGATATGGTTGAATAATGGTGTAATGATACATTAACATACATGTGAAGTAAATTAGTACATCAATTGACCGGTTTCTGCAAGCAAATAGTGTCTATGGCATAAACCATCTGTATTATTTTCTTTCCTGTACTACTTTTGACCGTGCATGCATATCTGATGATTTAGTGTGGTTAAACCTAAGGTATGCACTGAATAGTTTCTTAGCCGGGCTCGATTTGAAAAAGGAAAGGAATGAATATGTTCAGCATTTAAATGAAAAGTCATGCAGAGCATGATGTTATTAGCCGATCAAATCAGGGTAAAGTGCATCGAACATATGTAGGTGTCTCTGGTAACATTGTCAATGGTAAACTATTTTCGACCACAGTTCTGTACCCAGCGTTGACATTTTTCTCGATTTTGTGCAGGTTTTGGAAACCCGTTCCCAAATCCATCCAATAGCAGCAATGCCATAGCAGCAATGTTTTGTTGTCACCATTATGTTGCGAAATATTCCAGCGTAACACCTGTACTGTATGCTCTATTTATCTACAAATTACACTCCGCAATACACAAAGTTGTAGTCACTGTGTGTTTGTCCGAATTCTGTGGCAGCACGCGAGTGGGCGGAGCTACCAAGGCTATATATATCTAGCGGTTACAGTGTCATCTAAAAATAGACGCAAGCTCCTGCGTATTCAGGCACATGCCCAGATTGGCCTAATGTGCCCCATCCGTGATTTTTTGCGCGATGTCGGGCGCAAGACAATCAATAATTTGCGGCATTGACAATAATTAAAGGGGATTGCCGCAATCGCGCGTGCTGGATGCATCCCTGCCATCCCTGCATGATACGTAAACAAATCAAAGTTGGCTATGAAGGGCAATTCTTCGTTTTGATTGGTTGACAATTTTGTGAATATTAACTAGCGTCAAATGACGCGCATACGCGATCCAATGGGATAAACCCGAGATGCTGGGATAAACCCGAAAATGCTGGGGTTGCTAGTAAGGAGATTTTGAGCAGATGTCGATTATAAATTAGCCGAATAAACACATTTTACGCGATTATACGTGGCTGAAACTTGTTCTGTTTAATAAATAAAAGCTTTAAATTAGCCCAATAATCGGCGTATGTTGGCGTATATGGCCATTAGAGCCAACTATGGACTTCAACAACAATAACTTCCGGGTTAAATCTCTTCCGGCGTTCAGCTCATTACGTATTCAAAATTGTGTTATTTGGCTATAAGTAAAGTTTTAAACGGAGATAATTGCCAAAAATGCAAACTTTATCGGTTGATGCAATTTGGAAGTGATACAGAAAAATTCGTGTTCGTAGATTACCGAATAGCGGAGAAAAGGGTTGCTACAAACTTTTTCAGAATTCGATGGATAACCAATATATTAGCCGATCTATAAATAGATCGGCTAATAATAATATGTTAAAACACCCAATAATTGTACTGAATATAACTGAACCGAATCACCCAAATATTGCTCAGTCTTTCACTATTCGTATGGAGGGTGTGCGACCTACTTTCACATGACGTGGAACCAGACTGTACTGGATCTGCAGTCATGATTAAAAAAAAAAGATGTCAACATCGTCCTGTCCCCCAATATTGTTTACATTATTTTGCCACTGCAACTGTGATTACAAATATGCTGAAACTGGTGTTAAAATACCCCAACATGTTTTTGTCTGAAAATGGAATTAGGCAGTAATAGATCAGGATTTGTAAGCAAACTGTGCAACAACATCCCGATTATTTTTATACCGGTCTACGTTTACACCATTTAATGTTTTCTTACCGTTAGTGGAACCGTTCTGTCTTGCTGGCAGGCAGGCAAATTGTACTAAACAAAATACAGACATCACAATCTCTGCTAGCCAGAGCTTCTAGCCGTATGTTTAAGACTTCAATCATAGAACTATTGTTATTACTCCGAAATTCCTGCCACAGGTTTGCCGTTTCACGAAATTTTACCAAGGAATTGGTGATCTTGTCTTGAAATATAATAGACTTGTGAAATCATTAATCCAATCAGGGATACTGTGATGTGAATAATATAGGGCATATGATGTATTTTCAAACGTAGCAACATTGTTTAAAGTAAAGTACAGTCATTTGTTTCTTTAATTAGCCTTATTGTTTTAACTGGAAATGTATCAATAAAATATACGACCCGTATACTGACAACGTACGGCTGAGTTGGACAATGACATACCTATGACACGTGACCGCTCATTACCGTTTTCTTTGCATGGAGATTGCATGGTTAATGACACCCAGTGAAGTGCGTTTTATTCCAGCTGTTCACTTGTATTTTGACGTCATTAGATTGCCACTATCAACAAATTAGATTTCTTTTTCAAACTGCGTATTAGTCTTATAAATTAAGCACATTCTTAGACCTATTAAAGGTACATACCCACTCAGAAGGCACAACGTGTTCTGTATAGGAATTAAACAAGTGTATAATTGTGTCACCATTCCACCAGTTCTAAAAATTACAAGTGCCCGCTATACAGATATAATCATTTAGTAATAAATATTTTACTGATAGTGATTGTATATTTTCATATGTAAATGAGACATGCTAGTTTTTTTTAATTATTTATACTAATTAAATGCGTCGCCTGAAAAAATAACATTTTCGACAGATTATAAAGTACGATCATTGCACATCAAAATGTAAATACAGATAATAAATAGTAATGCCCGTTAACATTTAAGGAAACAGTTATCGCCTCTGATATTAGTGTGAAAATTTACGTCTGATATAAAATGTATAATAATGCGAATCAATACGTGTGGTAATGGTGAATGAATGTTTATTTTCCTTTTTTCCAGAAAATGTCTCAGATGATGTCTCTGATATAAAGAACATTTTGTGCCTACTGAGTGGGCATGTACCTTTAACATATTCTTAATTTCATATGACACTGAAATACATTTTCGTATTTGGTATGAAGTTTCTGTTTTTGGGATATTTTTTTGTTATGTATTATCTTGTAGAACTGGCGACGGGGCCAGTCATATTACTACCATTAATTTAAATCATGGCGTCTTTTCTCTTGTTTCTTATGTCACACGGCTAGAAAAATGCGCATCCAATACTGAACACGAACACAGTACCTTTTTTACTATTATCCACGTTTATGTTTATGTTATGTTGCGGCATAATGGGGGATAAGCTAGTGACGTACATGAATACCAATTTGTCCGACATGACATCCGAGGTCAATTATATAATTTAACTATTAAAATAATAATAATAACATATATCATAAAATAGTTTCAATTGGCGACCATCTGGGATTGTTTCCTATGTGATAGTTACTGATTTCCATTTTGAAGTTACTCAACTGTCGTACTGTATCTATGAAATCGATTTTCGGGTATCTCGTATGGAACCAGCTATATGACATACTGTATTATAATTATTTGGCGGCCATTTTGGATTTATGTAGATATCTCAAAACTCTAAATAGTGACAGCGTATCATCAGTCGGATTGACAAATGGAAAGCAAAACAAAATTGCCAATAAAAACAAATAATATTCAAAACATGGTTGGACTAACACAAGGAAGCATAAAGAGTTGGTGGGTGGCGTGGTGAAGTGTTATTAAATGCAGAGCTCCAGATAAGCTGCGTATTTGCGTAAATACCCAATTAAAATTGCCAAAAACCCAATTGAAATCAGACGTAGCGAGTATCAAAAAGCAATAACAAATGTGTGGTACCTTTATCATGCTACAGAAAACAATAACCAGACCACAAATATAGCATGTGTTTCTTATTTTCCATGAAAACACATCTTGGTAATGCCAAGACATGTTTTCATTTCGAAGCAAACTATTAAATAAGTGCTGTCTGTTGATGTATAAACAGTAGTGTGATTTTATTTTACCCAATTAAAATTTTGAAATACCCAATTGCTTCAGATATGATGGAGTGAAAATACTCAATTACTAATTCCTTATCTGGAGCCCTGAACATGTGTTGTAACTGTTGACACATGTGGTGAAATACGATCAAGTCCCATAGTGCTTATTATTGTCCATAAGGCAAGCTATTGGAGCTATAGCTGCATCGGAGCAATCACATTGTTTTCATAAATCATTGCTGTCACGTTAATTGTGGTAATAGATTAATATGGTTTTGCGACTAGTGTAGATGCAGATCAGCCTGTGCATCCGCACAGTCTGATCAGGATCCCGTCATCTGTCAGGCTTCTAACAAGGAATATATATCATTATAAGGCTAGATACAAGAGTGTGTTATTCATCGTGATATTCTCTGGCCACAAATCCCATAACCTCCATTTCCATTTTGCCACATGTAACGTATGCTCCAGTCAAAGACCTAAATTAAAAAGGCGAACATTGCGTCAAAGAGAGATAACTCCAAAAGTACAAGCTACAAAGGCATCTTCATGGCTCGGCGACACATCATTGAACCATGAGGTACACATGTGTGAAGTAACATGAAGATATTCCAAGCGGTATACGACTTATTAATTTAAGACAAAGCCCTATTGTATGATGGTCGGATGGGCGGACAATGGTAACATATAATACTTCCTCCATAAATTGGGATGGGGAGGGCATAAGCATGCACATAGCGTTGAAAAATAATGACGTTACGCTCCATGCTCGGTCATAAGCACTCGTGTATTACGGTTACGATTTTCGACGTTTCATATCACCATCTTAACCTTTTCACCCCTCAGTAACTAGAATGGATAATTATATGTTAATTTTGCAACCGATCCAATCGTCACAAAATGGTTTTCAGACTTGTCCATTTATGAGCCGGCATTGAAAAGTTAATTTTCCGACCAATCCAACCGTCACAAAATGGTTTTCAGACTAATCCATTTATGAAAAGAGAGTGTCTTTTGTTCTCAAAAAATATGAAAAGTACTTTCAAAAAGTGCAGATCCTGATGAGACGGCTCGTTACGAGGTTATAATGGGCTTTCGGGATCAAACACAATGGCGGCAACCGAATGTTGCCAAGTTCAACGAACCAATCTAAAGTACACAGGCCCGTACGCAGAGGGGGTGCGACGGGTGCGTACGCACCTCCATCCTTAACTATTTAAACACCACCGGTCTGTATAGTCGTATTGGCAAAACGTGTAGATCCAGATGAGCCGGCTGGATCTGCACTTTTTGCAAGTATTTTTCATAATCTTGAGAACAAAAACACCCCATGTGAAAATCATTTGTGATGATTGGATTGGGTTGCAAAATTAACATATCAAAATCCATTCCAGTTGCTTAGGGATGAAATGGTTAATCTGCCGAGGTCTGTCCGGATCTGTGGATGTGCAAAAAAAGTGTTTATCCCATTGCGCCATCGATAACGCACCCCCCCCCCCCCCCCCTAAATTAATTTCTGCGTACGGGCCTGGTACATGTACATGAATATTGACACCAAGGCTCCAGTATAGAATAAGTGGCACAGACAACCGATATCATGGCTTACCCTATGCAATCCGATTCTAGAAGCACGAAGTTCGTGTTTCTATGATCGGGTCACATAGGGTACGTTTTCTTATGAGCTCACTGCCATATGCATAGTCCAATGTGTATGCTCACGTGGTACTAACAACAACAACAAGTACCGATTCAAAGTACGTATTCTTTCATAGTGTCGGACCTTATTACGTAACGGATTTTGATGAAATATGGCGCATCAAACGCGTTTTGTTAAGCTGCATTTGGTGGTCTCTGTATTTTCGCCCTAACTTCTGTCCGACACGGAAATCGATTCTTTGCGACGTTGTTGTTGTTGTTGTTGTAACCACGTGATCATGCACCTTGTAGTCGTGATCGCTGACAAATAGGAGTATTAAGCTCCCGGGCCAGGGTAGCACCAGCTTAGCATCAACCACGCAGTCTGATTAACACCTACACTGAGAGTTAATTCGTGTGCAGACCGATGCAGACCTTGGTCAGACTGCACGGATGCGCAGGCTGATCTGGGTATACACTAATACATTGTAGTTAAAATTCGATATCACTGTCTGATCGCAAAGGTCTTAAGCCCCATTTCTTGCCAACGTATACATTGAGAAATATGGCAAACATTGTTGACCATGGCGCTTGAGAAAATATGGCAAACATCGTTGACCGTGATAGGCATGCAGAAATTGGTATATAAGATAGTATTCAGGTCTATGCTGGTTTGATTAGCAATGGTGTTGCTTGACCTTTTCCACACGTAAAGTACAGGGGGCCGTTTCACGAAACTTCGTACGACTAAAATATTCGTAAGTGCAAATTAGAATCGTCTGAAAAGTTCAATTGATGGATTTACATGTATTGAGCATAGGCTGCTTATGCAGCATATGCTCAATAAATGTAAATCCAATAATTGTTTACAAGAAAACATTGTTAATGTGAAATTTACAGACTATCATAGGTTTACACTTACGAGCATTTTAGTCGCAAGAAGTTTAGTGAAACGGCCCCCTGGTGTACCTCAGGGTATTTTACCAGAGAGAGTTCTAAATTTGTTTGCGCCGTGAGTAAATTTCACGTGCGAGCTCACGGACTATTGACCGAAAGGCGAGCATTTTAATCCGTTGATACTTCACTTGGAGACGGACTGTATTAGAGTCTAGAGATGACATGAACAATGTTGTTTTGCAGGTATATGAAGTTTTGTAATTCTTTGAAAGGCGGGTGGGGGGGGGGGGGGGGGGGGGGGGGGGGGGGGGGGGGGGGGGGGGGGGGGTGGGGGGGGGGGGGGGTGGGGGGGGGGGGGGGGGGGGGGGGGGGGGGGGGGGGGGCGGGGAGAGGTGATCTGGCCCGTATGCAGAGGGGGTGCCACGGGTGCGTACGCCGGACGAGCTGTCTCATCAGGATCTGCACTTTTTGCAAGTAATTTTCATAATTTTGAGAACAAAAACACCTCATGTTCATAAATGGACTGGTCTGAAAATCATTTTGTGATGATTGGAATGGGTTGCAACGGGTGGGGGGGGGGGGGGGGGTGGGGGGGGGGGGGGGGGGGGGGGGGGGGCGGGGAGAGTGATCTGGCCCGTATGCAGAGGGGGTGCCACGGGTGCGTACGCCGGACGAGCTGTCTCATCAGGATCTGCACTTTTTGCAAGTAATTTTCATAATTTTGAGAACAAAAACACCTCATGTTCATAAATGGACTGGTCTGAAAATCATTTTGTGATGATTGGAATGGGTTGCAAAATTAACATCTCAAAATTCATTCTAGTTATTTAGGGGTGAAATGGTTAATCTGCCGAGGTCTGTCCGTGAATGCAAAAAAACAATATTTAGCCCTTCGCGCTGTCGATAACGCACCCCCTAAATTAATTCCTGCATACGGGCCTAGGGGTGATTAGTAATTAGTGATTATGAGATGCATAATTTGTGTGGGGTGTGGAAGTTATTGGGTGCCGTTTTGGACTTTAATAGCATTTCGTGATATCATCACTTCAAATACATGATATCACCTATTCGAATGGATGATATCACCTATTTGAAGTGATGATATCACCTATTCGAATGGGTGATATCACATATTCGACACTGAAATGGTGATATCATGCATTCTAACTGGTGATATCATCACTTCAAATGGATGATATCACCTATTTGAATGGATGATATCACCTATTTGAATGGGTGATATCATCTATTTGATTTGAAGTGATGATATCATTCATTCGAATAGGTGATATCCTCACTTCAAATACATGATATCACCTATTTGAATGGATGATATCACCTATTCGAATGGATGATATCACCTATTTGATTTGAAGTGATGATATCATGCATTTGAAGTGATGATATCACCCATTCGAATACATGATATCATCCATTCAGCACAAACTGGTGATATCACCAATTTGAATGCGTGATATCATGTATTCAGACGAATAGGTGATATCATCCTTTCGAATAAATGATATCACCCATTCGTTTAAATGATAAAAGAGCAGTTGATTACTCCCTGTTTACAGTAGTCTCGCAGAAAACAGGACTTCCAGTCAAAATTTAAGCACGCGACTTTACTGCAGGATTATTATTGTTTTGTTCATAATTTAATATCTTATTGTAAAATAATTTTATAATATAATTATAATATTAACACGTTTGCATGCTTACTATTTTTGTTAGCATATTTAGCAAGTGTTTTTAATGTTAGGATTATTTTATCTTTTTTTTCCAAGGGAGAAATCCTTCATTTTGAAACATAATGTTTCTTCCGAAAGGATGATATCACCTATTCGAAAGGATGATATCACCTATTCGTTCTGAATACATGATATCACACATTATAATTGGTGATATCACCAGTTTGTGCTGAATGGATGATATCATGTATTCAAATGGGTGATATCACCTATTCAAATGCATGATATCATCACTTCAAATTAATAGGTGATATCATCCATTGAATAGGTGATACATCCATTCGAATAGGTGATATCATGTATTTGAAGTGATGATATCACCTATTCGAATGGATGATATCATCACTTCAAATCAAATAGGTGATATCACCCATTCAAATAGGTGATATCATCCATTCGAATATGAGATATCATGTATATGATGTGGCGATATCATCAATTTGAATGCATGATATCATCACTTCAAATCAAATAGGTGATATCATCCATTCAAATAGGTGATATCATCCATTTGAATAGGTGATGTCATCCATTTGAAGTGATGATATCACAAAGTGCTATTAAAGTCCAAAACGGCGCCCCATAGGAAGTGGGGTGTATGCATTGTGTGTAAAATCTAGATAATATAACTTTGAAGTGAGCCTGTGTTTAAAGGTTATTTTCTTGTAGACGAATATTAGTTTTGATTTTGCCATCAAACTTTGAAAACTTCCACAATGCTCCAGGAGCGGATCTGGGGGGGGGGGGGGGGGGGGGGGGGTTCCGGGGGGGGGGGGGGTTGCGGGGTTATAACCCATCCCCCTCCCCCCTCATAACTTTAATATTACTTGACTGATTGCTTCAATATTTAGACACTTGACACACTCATGCTGCCATTAACATGACGTTGACCTTTTTTATCTTCACATATTTGTGGAAACACTTAGCCAATTTTTAGCGAGACATAGTGATCACAATGACGTCCGTCCATCTGAAATTTGCATTAACATTTTTAAATACCTTAGTCAAAAAGTTTGTACACGTTTCTTCATCATCGTATAACATTAATATTACTTGATGGATTGCTTCAATATTTGGACACTTGATATATGTAAGAATTGGGAACAGACTCATGCCGCCGTTTACATGACTTTGACCATCAGGTGGTTGTGGAAACACTTAGCCATTTTTTGTTGAACCTGCTTGCAGAAAGCGAGACATAGTGATCACAATGATGTCCGTCCATCCAAAATTTGCATTAATATTTTTAAATACTTTATATCTCTACAGTCCTCGGTCACATTGACGTGAAACTTCATATGCTTATTAGTTATCATCCATTATATTCATGCTGTATCCCACTCATGCGGGCCATGTGCCCAAGGTCAAGGTCAAATTACTTACAAGTTTACGTTAAATTTTTGTCAAAATTTGCATTAAGCTTTTCACATACCTATATACTTACTATCTCTGTAACCGTAAATCAGATTTGCTTGAAACTTTGTAAGCCGATTTGTCGCTGTTTTTTCCGTCGTTGTCATCCGCGTCGTCGTCATCTAAAATGTTCAAAAGTTTGTATAAGCTGCTACATTATATACGTATCTTACTCCGAGATCACCAGATGCCTCGGCGGGCTCGACATGCAGGCCACGGTCATCTGGTTTATGTCAAAAAGTTTCTTCAACCTTGACCTTTTTTTGTGTTTTAAGCATGCGCTTCTCTTACGGTGTTTGTGATGTTTACTTTAGCACATGCCTATAATGATCATGTTACGGTAAAATGCCTCGTCAGGCGCGACAACGCTTCCGTGGTGTAATTCTTGTTTTAAGTAAAAAAAAAGTTTCTTCAACCTTCTTGTCATGATATAACTTTGATATTTCTTAACGGATTGCTTCAATATTTGGACATTTGATACATGTGATCATTCAGAACACCCTCCTGCCACCATTCTGCCACCATTAACATGACATTGACCTTTTTTTCTGCACATGTTTGCGGAAACACTTGAGACATGTAAGCACTTCGAACATACTAATGCCACCACTAACATGACCTTGACCTTTTGTTTACCTTCACAGTTTTGTTTCTTGAAAAGTTTGTACAAGTCTCTTCATCATGATATAACTTTAATATGACTTGATGGATTGCTTCAGTATTTGAAAACACATTTGGAACACACTCATTCCACCATTAACATGACCTTGATCCTTTTGACCTTCACATGGTTGTGGAAACACTTTGGCCATTACCTTGAAACTTCACATGGATGTTTATCATCATCTATATTTTCATTCTACCCCCCTCCTGTGCGGCCCCTGTGCCCAATGTCAAGGTCAAATTACTTTGAAGTTTTTGGTTAAAGTTTTTGGTTAAAGTTTTTTGGTTAAAGTTTGTCATTATACTATATCTCTGCAACTGCTTCGCCCATTACCTTGAAACTTCACATGGGTGTTTATCATCATCCATATTTTCATTCTACCCCCACCCGTGCGGCCCCTGTGCCCAATGTCAAGGTCAAATTACTTTGAAGTTTTTGGTTAAAGTTTTTTCATGTACTATATCTATGCACCTACTTTGCCCATTACCTTGAACCTTCACATGCCTGTTTATCATCATCCATATTTTCATTCTACCCCCACCTGTGCGGCCCCTGGGCCCAATGTCAAGGTCAAATTACTTTGAAGTTTTTGGTTAAAGTTTTTGGTTAAAGTTTTTTCATGTACTATATATCTGCATTTGCTTTGCCCATTACCTTGAACTTCACATGGGTGTTTATCATCATCTATATTTTCATTCAACCCCGCTCCCGTGCGGCCCCTGTGCCGAATGTCAAGGTCTAATTACTTTGAAATTTTTGGTTAAAGTTTTTGGTTAAAGTTTTTGTCGCGACCGCTTGCGGAAAGCGCGATATAGTCGGCACTTTGGCGTACGTCCGTACGTACCGTACGTACGTACGTACGTACGTCCGTACGTGTACGTACACGTGTACGTACATACATACGTACGTGTGTCCGGTTAAAGTTTTTTGGTTAATGTTTTTCCATCTACTATATCTCTTTTTTTTTAGTGTCCATGCCTCGCCCCAAGGCGCGACATGCAGGCCGCGGCCATCTAGTTATGTCAAAAAGTTTCTTCAACCTCGACCTTAATCATGTTTTAACCTTGCATTTCTCTGACAGTTTTTGTGATGCTTACTTTAGCACATGTATGCCCATGATCATGTTACCGTCAAATGTCTCGGCAGGCATGACGCTGCTTCCATGGCAGAATTCTTGTTGTGTTTTAAGCATATGCCCCTATCATACGATTTTTGGGATGCTTACTTTTAGCACATGCCCATGTTCATGTTATGGTCAATGCCTCGGTAGGCATGTCACCACTTCCGTGTTCTTGTTTATACCCCCGGCATACGAAGTAAGTCGAGGGGTATATAGTTTTCCATCTTTTTGTCCATCTGTTTGTTTGTCCCTCCCATTTACTTTTAAGTTTTTGGGTACCCATCATCACTGTAACAGTAAGTGGGATTGACCTCAAACTTCATATACTTCGTTATCATCATCCATATTTTCATTCCATACCACACCCATGTGGCCTTCATGTCCAAGGTCAAGGCAAATTACTTATATGCATCCGTAAGACTTTAGTAAAGTTTTTGGGTACCCATTTTCTCTGCGACCAAAAGTTGGATTGACTTCCAACTGCATATACTTCCTTATCATCATCCATATTTTCATTCCATACCACACTCACTCATCCGGAGGTTGTGGGTTCAAACATAGTCTAGGACTTCAAAAATACTTTCATAGTATATCCATCCCACTCCTGTTGCTGGAATGTTAAACCCATTAATCTCTTTCACATTTGTCATCATCCATATTTCCATTTATAGCACTGTGCTCAAGTTCAAAGTCAAATGAAAATTACTTACATTTTGTATCGTCGTACATCCATCAGTGTTACTGGGGCCCGTTTCACTAAACTTTGTACGACTAAAATGTTTGAAAGTGCAAATTTAGGATCGTCTGGAAATTTCAATCATAATTTTGTACTTACGAACATTTTAGTCGTACAAAGTTTAGTGAAACGGCCCCCAGTTTTTGTCGCGCCTGCTTTAGCAGAGGCGCGACTATAGTCGTCGTATTTTCCGTCATCGTCGTCGTCGTCCGCGTCGTCGTCCGTGTCCGTGTCCGCATTGTCCGTTTTTTTTGTAAGGCAAATGCGTTAAAGTTATTGTTTTTTCACAATATCTCTTT